>JANKKI010000312.1:0-1200000 GCA_025175665.1 Cinchona pubescens
CTTATTCAACTCCTAATAGTCAATACATAATCTGAGGCTGCCATCTTTCTTCGTCACGAATAATACTAGAGCTCCCTTGGGAAATACATAGGGTCTGATAAATTTTTTATCTAACAACTCCTGTAATTGTGTCTTTAATTTTTTAAGCTCTACTGGGGCTATTCTGTAAGTAGTTTTAGAGATTGGTGCAGTTTCTAATGGTAGATTGATCTCAAACTCTATTTCCTGCTCTGGTGGCAATCCAAGAAAATCCTTCGAAAGGACATCAAGAAACTCCCTTTCCACTGGAATGTCTTCTAGCTTGGATTACTCCTATTTTGTACTTATCACAAATCAGAATACAGGCACAGAGGGCACTGAGAAAGGGTTGTGCCAAAACCAATAGTATCGTGTGTAGACCTATCTAGTTTCCTAATACCACCCGATACATAATTTCCTCTTAACTGGATAATAAAACCTTACTTTCTTTCCTATCAATTCTTACCCAAAATCCTATCAAAATTAGACCAATATTAAGTTGTACTAGGTTAGCATCAGACTCATAATCACCCAAAGATATTGTGCAACTAAAATATATCAAGAACCCTATCACGTGATGTACCAACTACATAAGCAGTATCAAGCCAATCTGGTTTAACATTCAACTTCCTACCTAATCTTCTAGAAATAAAAGAATATGACATACCACTATCAATAAAGCATTGGTGGGCACATTATTAATTAATACCATACCTATCACAACCTGACCCGATTTATCAGCCTCCTACTAAGTCATAGAATGTACTCGAACTGTGGATGGTATAGTACTACTACCACTCCTCTCCTGCGATGCCTACTAGTGTCATACACTTGGCCTAGTAGTAAAGCAATCTCTGATCATGTGCTTGAAGTTTCCATAGGCCAAACATGCTCCTGACCTCCATCTACACTCTCAAATATAATAGCGGTAACAATAACTACACTCTAGGACACGAGATCGTACTTGAGTTGGAACTAACACTAGTACTGTCACTCGTAGTATAAGACCTCCATAGACACCTGTCTCTTATACACATCTAGATGTGTATAAGAGACAGACCATGTGCACTTCTACCACCCATCTCCTTCATTGCCTGTCATCTCAAAAAGGTATCCACATGAGCACTATCATTGCATGACCACACATGTATCAAGATTGCAACTTTTTTTTGGATCTCCTTTAGCAAGCATCTCCTGAAATGATCACACTTCTCCACTTCATAACTCACAACTCAGGAGCAAACATCCCAAATGCTTGGAATCTTTATGAATACTCAACCCCGGACATCCCTCGAGTTTGCCTAAGAGTTGAACTCATCTTTACTCAACTCTAACATGTGCAACATGTGGTAAAAATTGCGCTGCTCAAGAAATGCCTCCCTATAAACCTTCCACATAAATCTATCCCGAAGGGGCAAGTATAGGTCTTACCCCTTTCTACCATCTAGTTGCATTGGCTTCACTATTGGAAATCTGTGCTCATATGATACCTTCAATAAATCCAAATTCTTCTCAATCTATCCCAACCACTTGTCAGCTTTGTCCAATGTGGTTTACCATCAAAAGTAGATGATATTAATCTTCATTATTTCCCGGTAATAGCAATTAATATCTCTAGCCTTTGGTTGAGGTAGTGGGTTAGATGCAAGATTTGCTGGGGTAGCATAAATAGCCGCATTACTGTCTGCCCTACAATAGCTACAATGGTAGCATAGTCTATCACTAGTATTGGTATCTGTGATTGGTACGGCTACTGTAACTACTTATCTGCATATGATTGTTGTGCACTTACCTATTTGATTCAGATGCCATTTTCCTATGCATTAGAAATAGACTAAGTATCACACATCATGTCTTGTCCAACTACTTCAACCACTCTTCACCTAAGCACTAAGAACAAGGATTTACAATAACTACTACTTTGGGTTGACCAGTACCAAACCTTGTTCCTGTCTCTTATACACATTTGTTTGTAGTCAAGGACCAGCAAGAAGAGATAACAGGTCCTAAGTCCATTTTAAAATGGTAAACAGAAAGTCCTAACTCCAGTAGCTAGGATCCGAACCATATTCCTCTCCCGGGTCTACACTCGACTTAGGACCTGTTATCTCTTCTTGCTGGTCCTTGACTACAAACAAAAAGGAAACAATAACGGGGTCAGCATTTATTGCTTAATAAATAACATTTAAGCCCAATTACAAATAACATGTATAAGATCAGTGTAGATTGCGATATATGAGGCATTATCAATAATTAAAATGCAAATGCCAATCAATGATTTCATGGTTCACAAAAGTCTTCACAGCATTGGATACAGGTCTACCAACTATCCATACAAGTAGACAAGGCATAAAAATGTATCTATCACTTGTCTTCCCGATAGACTAGGTATAACATTTACAAAGTAAAGTACTTAGTATATCAATTCACGCACTCAATCATAGCTAAGTCCGTCAAGTGACCCACTAAACAGAGACAGCAACTACACTGGCACACAGATTAAAATAAAAGGACAAAACCTCACATTATACTATTAGGATAAACAGAGGCAGGGTTTATTTTTGGGCATCACACAAATTCTCAAGTCAAGCAATAATTAAACACCAACAAGTACAGGTTGATTTAAGTTCATGAAAATAAGATCAAAGTCCAAAAATTAGGATTCATAACTTCACAATATACCACCAAATTAGTAATTGTCCAAACGCTCAGTCAAATCTCTCCAAAATAATGGTTAAAGTCATTTCAGATCACAAATCAAGTCAATGACTGTCTCTTATACACATCTAGATGTGAATAAGAGACAACTAGATGAAAGCCCTCAAAATGCCATACTTGTAAAGTTGGATTAAAGATCTAGTAGTATTCTTTGATCATAAATTTGATTTGGAGGGTAAAAATTCCTCAAGCTAAATACAAGATTTAAAGCTTAGGGTAAAAGGATTTTGGAGAGATTTTTGAGGGCTTTCACTACGAGGTAGAGATGAAAAAGAATTGTTGCTGCTGAGATATAAGTTTGTGACTCTTTTAACAAATTTTTAAAATTAGACACTTTGTTCCCTGAGTTTTGTAAAATTATACTTTTTTCACAAGATTTAAAAATGTTCAAAAAGGGTCCTGTCTCTTATACACATCACTTGTAAATAATGAGACAGAGTAGTACAGAAGATTTGTAAGATAGTGTATTGGCAACTAGAATGCGTATCCCACTTTTGATGGTAAACCTATACTTGTCTCTTAGCTGACATCTAGTTCCCAATAGATTGTAGATGCTCATTTGGATTTTATTGAAGGTATGACAGGCTCTTATACACATCTAGTATGACCTAATTCAAGGTTCTTGGATTGATCTAGCAGCTTTTCAAACCTACCAGAAAAACCCATGAACACCGCTAAAGGAGATCCAAAAAAAAATAGTTGCAGTGAATACTGATACATGTGTGGTCTGTACAATGATCTGTCTCTTATACACATCTAATTGTATAATATACAACTATCTCTACTATAATATTTGGTATTACCTTCCCATGGTTTTATGGCAAGGGATTGAGGTTTCCAACCAAGAAAAGTTAGGGTACCGAAAAGGCTATTGCAAGGTAAGTAGTTGTTAATCCTTTTTATTTGGTTTTATCATATATTACTTGATTTGTGGTCATGTTTAAAATGAACCAGGGAAAGCGTGAAGGGGTATGGTAGTGCACATATTTGATATGGAATCGGTGTTTTTTATACTTTGCAATGTTTCGTTCCTAACATTGTTATGTTCTACCTTGTGTTGGTGCTTAACCTCATATGGATTTTTCATGCTAAACAAACGAGGGATACCCAATCTTGTATTATAAAATGTCTAATACTGTGTGTGTTTCTCTACTTCTATAGATGCTTGGCTAGGATAAACTCAATGAACTCTACAAATAGACTTTAAGCTATTCTAGGCAGTACAATGTTGGAAGTGCAAGTTAGTTGTCAAGGCATATTTAATTAAGTACGTGGTCTATGTAAATATTACATTGGAAACTATTTCGGCATTAATGTCATGACCAAGTTTATTTACTTATGAAACATTGATGTCTGTTACTTGCGTAAAAGTATGTAGAGGGGTGTATTTGTGCAGCCATGATTGGTTTATAAACAAGGTAAATACAAATGAATTATGAATACACACATGGAAAGTATATGAGTGGTATAAGGTAATGCAAAGGTACTTACACTTACCATAATAGAGGTAATACTGCACCCTGTGATTGTTTGTTATATGAGTGTCCCTTGTCTTGTTCCTTAATATACGAGAGCTATTCGTCCATTGATTGATTGTTAAATGAGTGCTACTTGTCTTGTTAGTTAACATACGAGGTCAACTTGTCTTGTCATTTGTTATATGAGTACTACTAGTCCTGTCACATATACGAGTGCTACTCGTCTTGTCATTTGATACGAGCAACTCGTCCTACCATATATACGAGTAACAATCGTCCTAGCACTTAATACGAGCAATTTTCATCCTGGCACATATACGAGTAAAGCTTGTCCTATCATTTGGTATAAATGTGTAAAGTTAGTCCTACTATCTGATATGGGTAGTATTTGTCTTATCAAACATATGAGTAGTACTCTTCCTACCATTTCATTATTACACGGGTACACTTATCCTGCCATTTGATAAGTCCAAAGATTACTACTCGTCCTGCCAAGTGAATAGTATACTAGAACTGCCCGTCGTACTATTCAGTTACCACTTGCTGTTGCACCTAATGCATATTTTCATCATGGTTTATCATGTTTATAAAGAAATAAATGATAGAATGTTGCATATGTTTTATGCATTACATTCAATTATTAGGTCTAAGTGTTATTTACTAAGTAATGTTTTGCTCATCACGTTCAATCATATTATTTTTGCAGTTTAGGGCCCATCGGAAGTGTTTGCTGATCCGTTAATGGAATGGAGCAAGGAAGGGATCTCGCAAGCAACACCCTAAAATCTGTCTCTTAGGGTGTCTAGATGTGTATTAATGAGAGGTTTTGGCACACAGATTAAAATCTTATGTGAATAGTGGGATTTGTTATGTTCCTTGATAGGTTGTATTGCAAATGTGTATAAGATTTGCTAGTTGTTATAAGTGTGCTTGTCATTGTATGAAGAAGTATTAGTATCCCAACTACCTGTCTCTTATACACATCTAGATGTGTATAAGAGACAGCCTTATTACTACTCTAATGGCTTATTTGTGATAAACTATTAATCCGTCAAATTACTATCACCCTTGCATGCTTATAATTGTCCCGAGGTATGGCGTATCATTGTCTTGATTTTGGGACGTGACACTATCAATATACATGGTCACACGCTAAATATGGAAAACACTCACTAAGTATACGCAACCATAGACACACACGTCCTCATAGTATACACTCACAAACGTAAGAGGAGATTGCAAAAAAAAATTACACTCAAAGAGAAATAGACAGGGGGAGGAAAGAGAGATAGAAGCCATGAAAAAAATTCAAACAAAAGAAAAATCAAAGCTAAACAAAAAAACACTGATAGCTACTCGGAGTCATCTGTTAGTGTTGTGAAGTTGTTTGCCATTATCATTGTCCCACTTCGTAAGCTCTTTGCCCGTTATTTCTTCTTCTTTTTTTCCTTGTAATTTCAAATGCAATTATTTTGTGAATATTTCATGAAATGTTTTAGTTGTTTGGTGATAACTCTAGTAAACTAGAGTTATTTTGCTCTAAATTATGGCATTTTGATAGTTTAAATTTTGTATGAAAGACTCCAATTACATCTAAGAATGAACAAATCTCTTATAACAGCAATTATGGAAGAAATGACAGCATCTGGAAAGAGTGTCCAGATCGCGATTTGGACTCGAAAAAATGACTTTAAGTGATTTAGAGTCCCTTAATCATAAAATCTAGAAATCCATATCTTATACATGAGACTCACCGTGTTTTAAGTTGTAAGGGCAATTTTGTAATATTCTAGCAACCAATTTCTAATTTTTGCCTTGTGTAATACTCCACTATTCAAGCTACTTTTAAGTTGTAATAGAAGCAAGTAGGAATAGAATAAGTAGGTAGTTAGTAATTTTTATGATAGAATAGGATAGCTTAACTTTCAACTTTCCTCTTTAATGAAAAGTGTTCTTTAATCATCTTTTAGATCTAGTTTTAATTTACTTGGAAGTTTAAATTTTGTTAGAAAATTAAGTGGGTTAATCATTAGCTTCAAGTAGATATAATTTTTACTTGCTTTCTAGT
The DNA here is from genome assembly GCA_025175665.1 of Cinchona pubescens. Classification (NCBI taxonomy): domain Eukaryota; kingdom Viridiplantae; phylum Streptophyta; class Magnoliopsida; order Gentianales; family Rubiaceae; genus Cinchona; species Cinchona pubescens. The sequence goes on from JANKKI010000312.1 coordinate 6,283, forward strand.
TTAAATTAGTGAGAATCTCTTTGGTTTCATTCTAGGGTTACATAGAGAAATTAGGTTCTTATTAATTTATTGCTTTGTAGTTAAGAATTTTCAATTCCTTGCATTAATTTCTAATTAATTTTTAGTAGGCTTTCTTTATTATAATCAAAAATCCAAAAATATTTAGATTTCAATTTTAACTCTTTCCAAATTCTGGCTTAGAAATGGTTGCTTCAAATCTTCAAAATTTCTTTTATTTAGTCTTTTTAATTGGATTAATCAATTCCTTTTTAATTTTTAGTCTTATTTTAGTCAACTTAGAGTAGAATCAAGTGCTTTATTTAATTGTTTCATTAGAATATCATAGTTAGTTTCTCAATTTCGTAATTGCTTAGATGTGTTTCATTTACTTACTTTAGTAGATAATTTAGCTTAAAATTAGGTTTCAATTGCTTGAGTTTAATTATGGTTTTGAGTAGTGTAGTTTCATCTTCTATTGTTTGAATTTTCTTAACTATACAAGCATCTGTAAATCTTGGTAACTGCTTGCCAAACAATCTTCATGGGAACGATACCCACTCATCCTATACTCTTATCAACTCCGTATACTTGCGAAAGTTAGGTAGAGTATAGTGATCTTGTGAGGTTATTCAGTGCTTGTTTATTTTTAAAGATGAACTCTACCTAGAACAAACGATCAAGTTTTTGGCGCCGTTACCGGGGATTGTCCTCGGTATTTGGCAATATTAAGCAATTTACAGGTCATGTAGATTAAGCACCTTAGTTTAATTTAGTTGTTGATTTTGTTTTATGTTGGTTGTTTGTCTTGTGTTGATGCAATTTTTGCAATTGTTGATGATATTTTTGCAATTGTTGATGATTTGAATTGGATGTTGATTTTCATATGGAGTTTAATTGATGAGATGCATGGCATGGTTAAATACTCTTAGCACTTTTACTCAGTTTTAATTGTTAGCTTAAATTGTGTCTTAGTTTGAGTAGTTTTTGTTATTGTTGGACATTCTTTATGTTGGTTTTGGGTAAGTGGAAGGATGTATTATTCATCAACTTGAATACAAGAGACAAGTTTGGGGGTGTTTATTATTCATGTTGGGATTGGTTGTTTTGTGACACAATTTAAGCTAACAATTAAAACTGAGTAAAAGTGATCAATTGAGTACTCAATGATGATGAATTTTGACGTACAATACTATCTGATTGAAGTGTTTGATTGGGTCATTTCATGGATTTAAGTGTGGGTGAGTAGTTCTTTTACAATATAAAGATTTCAAAAACTTGGCATTACTATTTTTTCAAAATGAAGTACTGAAAATTTAGGAAATTTTATTTGAAATATTGTTTCTAATCAAATCAATTATATTATTTTGTTAGACGATTTATCTTAATTGGAAAAAAATAAAATAGAAGGAATTTTGGGACATTTTGTATGTTTGCATAGGAACTGTTCTTCTAATTTGTGAATAATTGGTATTTTAGATTAATTTGAAGTACATTTCACTCCTTTTCCTTGGTTAGGGCCTTCTATAAAAAAAAATTTTGCTTTTAGGAATAAGGCAAGGACAGAATTCCAACATGTACCCATGTTGTTTCTCCGAAATAAGCCATTAGAGTAGTAATAAGGCAAGTACGAGATTTCAACATGTACCTATGTTGTTTCTCCGAATTAAGCCATTAGGAATTGCGTTTTAGTATACCAATAAGTTAAGAAGTAAATGTTTGTAATACTTATCATTGATCTCATATTACTTATTCCTTTTAGAGGTCTATTCCCAAAAATGTGTGACATTTGCATTTAATTAGCTTCCTAAATAAACTTCTACTTTCATGATGCCTAGTCAGGATAATTGACTTCCATAATATTTGTGATTTGAGAAGTAATGGTGTTTTATTAGAATAGATAGAACTAAAATGTTTGGTAACTCTTTTTGAGAATAGTAATTCTTGGTGATTTGAAATCTTGTGTAGTAAATGAACGTGTGCTTCTTTGTAGAAAAATTGTAATTTTGGATTGACTCATTTAAACACTTCACTTATCATATAGTATTGAAAGTTTCTTGAGAGGTTTCTTAATTGTTCTAAGTACATCCACAATTCATCAAGTGTTTTGTCAATTTCAGTGGTGTTTTTGTGTTTAAGTGTTAGTAGGCTTCTTTTAATTTTTGTTTTTCTCAACACTAGCAAAACGCTAAGTTTGGGGATGTGATAACTCTAGCAAAATAGAGTTTTTTTACTCTAAATTATGTTATTTTGATAGTTTAGATTCCGAACTTTGAGTAATTAATTCAAGGTTTTAGTTAATTTCTTTCATATGTGTTTATATTTTTTGTTCTTGTTAAATATGATAAGTTTTTATTAAATTTTAGCTAAATTAATTGCTTAATTGGGTTAATAATATGTCTAGTCTAAATTAAGGATTGGAAGTTGGAATGAACCAAACTCAAGGACCAAAGTACAATTATGAATGAAATGAAAGCTTGCTGGAAAGAAAGTCCAAATCACGATCTGGACTCCTCCAGATCTCGATCTGAACTCGGGAAAATGACTTAAGTGATTTAGAGTCCATATCGCGATATGGACTCACTGGTGGTTTAAGTTGTAAGGGCAATTTTGTAATACTCTAGTAACCAATTTTTTATTTTTACCTTGTGTAATACTCCACTATTTAAGCCACTTTTAAGTTGTAATAGAAGCAAGTAGGAATAGAGTAAGTAGGTAGTTAGTAATTTTTAAGATAGATTAAGATAGCTTAACTTTCAAGTTTCCTCTTTAATGAAAAGTTCTCTTTAATCATCTTTTAGATCTAGTTTTAATTTCCTTGTAAGTTTAACTTTTGATTAGATAATTGTAGTAGGTTAATCATTGGCTTCAAGTAGATATAATTTTTACTTGCTTTCTAGTTCTAGTTCTTTTAGTTTCTGTTTAATTGCAATTAAGTCTTTTAATTGTCTTTCATTTATATTTTATACTTTTACACTAACTGAATGACTCTTTTACTTTAGGGTTGAGTAGAAGTCTAATTTTCACCCAACTTTGACTATGATTATCTTTTTGCCCTTAAGATTCACTAATACTGCCATTTTGACCTAACTTTGACCATAAGACCCTTTGCTCCTATAGTTAACTAGAAACCCTAAGTTTGACCAAAAGCCATAATTGTCCCAAAACCCTAGGTTTGAGCCAAAAACTCGAAAGTTTGATTTTAAATTCTAAGTTTAACACTCCAAAACCCTAGATTTATTCCTAAAGCTCTAGGTGATCCAAAAAATCATAATTTTAACAAGAAACCCTATGTTTGACCAAACACTCTAGAGTTAACCCAAAACCCTAGAATTGACCCAAAATCCTAGGTTTGACTCAAAAACCCTAGTTTTGACCAATGCTTTTACACACATCTAGGCCAGGTAATGGTCACCTTCTAGCACGAGTGTAACTTGGTTTAACCGGTTCAATAGTCCAGTTACATCCTGTCTCTTGACTTTCTTAGATTGACTATTAATATATAAATTAAGTAAACTAAGCAACAGTAATTAAAAAGTGAATGCTCTGGTGCTCTCTATGTTTTATGTTTTCCACTTAAATATGGGATCAAATCTTCCCACAATATTTTTTTTTCCATTTTTTTCATTGTTAAAAAGCATAATAATCCCCATCTATCCCAAAAAAAACCCTAGCAGCCTCCTTCCCATTACCATCTCCCTTTTTATTTACCGCCACCATCACCCTTCCTCATCACCACCAACATTCGCCCTCTCTCCTTTTCTTATTCTGCTTATTCTTTCCCATTTCTCTCTTATTCTTTCTCTCTTTGCCACTATCTTTCTCCCCTTCTCCTTGCCCTAGGGCAAGGAGAAGGGGAGAAAGATAGTGGCATGTTCCTCTAACCTGTTTTTATGATTACCAAATCATACTAATGGCTTGAAAACAAGTGTGCAAAAAAACAGGAAGGCTCAGATGAAAATGATCATCCGAACCCAATCAAGAAAAATGACCAAAAGTTGAACAACACCTTACGGATGATGAAGAGCGTCCGAAAGAAAGGAACTCGGATGCAAGAGAGCGTTCAAACTTGTCTCTGTGTATAAGAGAAGTTTCACAAGCTATAGGTCCTACACCTTTATGAACAGTGCTCCGGACAGGTTGTATGTCTGTCTCTTATACACATCTGAATGTCCGTAAGAGACTCCTAACGACTAGTTTTTAACAGCTAGTTTTTTTACTGAGGATCTCAAATTTTAGAACATCTTTCATCTGTAAATAACATATTATATTAATGTGAGGAACTACCACATTCAATACAAACACTTCTAAGAGTTATTTAGGGAGAAATAGGGTAAAATATTTTTGGTTGTACTGGTTTGGGTAGTATAGTTCTCTTGGCTCAACTAGAGGGAATTAGTGTGCGCAAGAATAGACTAGTCGTGATCTTCAAGTGTAAGAGTGGAAGGATAACAAGTGTACAAAAGTGAGGCTGTAGTGTAAAACCCTTTGGCTCAACTAGAGGGACTTAGTTGGTGCAGTGAGCCTACTTTGTGTACAAGAAGATTGTTGCCTCACCTTCTTTGAAGAGGCACTACTAGTGGACCAAAATTGTTAGTCCCTGTACTCCAAGCTTGATGAGTTTGGGAGTTTGGTTTGATATTCTCAATCTCTTTATTTGTCTTTGAGCTTCAATTGATTGAAAATTTATCTTTGATCATTTGTGCTTTAGTGTTTATTTGTTACACAAAGTTTGCATTTTCATTAAGTACATTAGAGGTTTGTTTTTAGAGACAACCTAATTCACCCCCCTCTTAGGTTGCTCTTGGGCCAACAAGCAGCACCACCTAATTCTTTCGCTTTCTATTCCTTTCTCCTCCCTTCTGCCACTACTGCAATCATCATCTCCCTCCCCTGCTCCTCTACCTCCCTCATTCTCTATTGCCACGACTATCTACACATCTGGTTAGTAGTCTATCACTACACCACCACGTCCATTTCCTCTCTTCCTTCCTCTTCCTCCTCTTCCACTTCCTTCTCCAAACGTGAATTAAAAAATTTTGTGGCTTTGGATCCTCCTTGAAATATTTGTTGAAACATGATTTATAATTTTCTGATTTAGATGCTTGAAAATTTGTGTTGGTCTTTTTCTATATTTTATTTGAGGTTGAGAAATCAGATTTGGCTTAGCAATTTTATAAATGGTAATCGGTTCAGAGATGATGACGTGGGAAAACCTGGGTCATTGGTTTTCTATTATTTCCGAGTGATATACAACCGGACTAAACTTGTGACCAGTTCACGATTTAACTGGTCGAACTGACCGATCCGCTCCAAGTTTCAAAACTCTAGTTTTGGCTAAAAACCCTAGGTTTGATCCAAAAAATTAGTTTTGATTTTAAAGTCTAGTTTGAACCAAAACTTGGTTTAACATAGAAACCCAATGTTTGACCCAAAATTCCTGTTTTGACCTAAAAAGCCCTAGTATGACCCTAAAACCTTAGTTTTTACCCAAAAACCCTAGTTTTGACCAGAAACCCTATGTGTAACCGTGAAACCCTAGTTTTGACCTAAAACCATAATTTTGAATCAAAGGCCTAGTTTTGATGAAGAACCCTAGAGTTGACCAAAATAGTGTAAATATTGACCATATGCCTTTCCTAGTTTTACAATTACATCCCTAGAAACCTATTTTGTGCATTTGAAGTCTCTTCTTTCAATAATTATTTTTTTAGTTGCTTTTAGGCTAGATTAGCTTAATGTTAGCTACTAAAATTACCTTTTAAGGACAATAATGTTATGGGTTAATAACACTTTGCCCTCTTAAACTAGTTGGGTAATTACACTTTGCCCCCTTGAAATAACAAAATATACACTTTGCCCTCGATTGACACTATTTTTCCATTAATAATTTTAAAGCCATCAAGACAATTTATTAAATGACTAAAATACCCTTAGTATTATATTTTTATTTTTCATGTATTTTGATGTTCAATAGTTATATAAATAATTTGGAAAAAATAAAGTAAAATAGCAAATTGATTTTTTGACTTTAGGAGAGAAAATGTGAGAAATATTGAATTAAATTATATCCGCCATTGAAATTTGCACAATTTAAGCCAAATATAAAAAGTAAAAATTGTACGAGAGAAGTCAAAAAATCACAAAAATTTTATAAAAAATATATCGTCGCACAATATCTTTGAAGAAAAACTTTCAATAGAAAATAACTCCATTAGAGAATTGTTCTACCAATATTTTTTTGATTAGTTTTGTTCTACCAATATGAGTTAAACATTCAAATTTGAAATAATATCAAATGAAATAAAAAATTTTTAAAAAATTAGTATAGGAAGAAATATATTAAATATAATTAAGTTTATTTTTCCTTATTTTTAAATGATTATCACATCATTATCAAAATTTGAATACATAAAAATCAAAATTTATTATTAAGGGTATTTTAGTCATTTAATTAGATTATTTTGATGGTTCTAAAATTGTTAATAGATGAATAGTGTCAATGGAGGGTAAAGTGCATATTTTGTTACTTTCCTCTTCTCCCATCACAACTATAACCACTACTACAGGGGACAAAGTGTTATTAACCCTAATGTTATTTGATTCGTTTATTTTTTACTTGTGTTTTAACATTGCTACCTTGATCCATTTGTTCGTATTTGAATAAAAACATCATAATTTTGTATTAATCTCGTTCCTTCGAGAGGTATACTAAATCCTCCTATGTGTTTAATGATTTATGTGAATTGCATACTAAGTGTTTAATTGATTTGCTTTAAGTTTTAGTATTATTATTTTTGTTATTATTATTATCATGTAATTTAGACTTTAGAGTGTTACACATAGGGTTATTCTTTATGTGGGGACATAGGTTTTATTTTTCTAGAAATGGGATACCGCATTTGTAGGCATAAAAGCCTCTATAATAGATAGGACTTGCATGCTATCTGTTTTATCAATTGACTGCTTTCATTAGGGTTTTGCATGTTAGAATATTATGTTTATGTTATTTACGTGTTTATTAGCTTTTAGTAGTATTTACTAACAATTTTCTTGTAAATATTTTTGTAATGCCGCAATTTGCAATAGGTCAATGCTAGTATAGAAATTCATCCCTTTCATATCCATCCAATAGGTAGGTATATATAAAGCTAAATCTACTGTGCTAGTCCAATGCTGGCATAGTAAGGACCCCTATCTCCTCGTGCTTTACACGTATATTTCCTTTTATTTGCATTCATATTAATCAATGCAAAATATATTTTTAATTTTTATGGAAAAAAGAATTAAATCCCACAATCGGTTATAGCAGGGTGAAAGGGTGCCTAGATTACCTTGTAGATAGTCTAGCCTTTCCTTTCTTTAATAGCACTCCAGAACCTATTTTCTTTTATTTTGTAGTTGGGAGTCATCTAGTTTGAGGGCTCAAAATTTTTTATTCATATATTTGTTTACCAATTTATTGTTTTATTTTTTCTCTTAAATACCTTGGCATTTTGCTTTTTTAATCACTAGGAATTTTCCCTTCTCTTTATGTCAAAGTTAGCCTCTCAATATACTTCACACACTGATTGATGATTCCATTATTTATTTACGGGTAAAATGCAAATAACCTTCATGTGGTTAGATGAATAAGCACTTTCGATCTCCTGTGATTATGAAATATGCATTTGATCCCTTTATGCTTCAAAATTTTTAACAAAATGGACGAAAATTGTTAAAACTAACACCAAATTCTGAAATATTATATATACTCCTAACCAATTCAAATGTCTCACAAAGTTTTGAATTGAAAATTTAAAATATATATATATATATATATGTATGTATATATATATAACAAAGTTTTAGGGTCAAATTAAAAATAAAATAGGATCAAATTAAGCAAAAAAATAAAAAACCAAAGAAATCCTAAGTCTTGCGTCCTTCCCCACACATCTGTCACCATCATTTCCTCTTTCCCACCCAACCACCGCCATCCCTACTCTTACCCATTATCCCCTCCAACCCAATCCCCTATATCTATTTCCCCAACCCTCATCTCCCTACTAACCCTTCCCTCCTCACCTTCCACCCTTTAAATTACAAATGCTTTTGATTAAATGTCAATAATCCAACAAACAAGAAAATATTCAACTTTGAAAAGAACCTGTTAAATTGATCCTGGCTTAGGGTAGGTGAGAAAGATCTGGGGCATGGCCAGTGGCTTGGCGTGGGGATGGAGGTGGTGACTGGGTAGGGCAAGAAGGGAAGAGGATAAGAGTCAGAGTAGGTGACTGACTAAGGTAGGGATGGGCGGGCATGGCGGGCCTGCTGTAGTAGTGGTTATAGTTGTGATGGGAGAAGAGGAGAAGGTGATAGATTGTGGGTGAAAGAATTGGGAAGGATTAGGGATTATTTTGGGTAAAAATGTCAATGCATGTTTTTTTATGGTGTTAAATTTTTTTAAAAACAATCCCAAATGCAATATAGGCATGTGACAATCAAACTTGGTTAGTTTTGATAGTTTCTGTTCAGTTTGCCAAAAAAAAGAAAGTTTAAAACATAAAAGAGTCAAACGCACATTTAATAACCACAAAAAGGTAAAGTGCTTATTCAGCTAACTACAACTAGGTAGAGACGGATCGTGAGGGTGTGGGAGGGGCGGCAGCCCAAAGATCTGTCTCAATGAGTATTTTTTTCCCCATAAAATTTTTTAAATTTATTATTATACTATTATAAAAATTAAACTTTGCCTCCCTCCCTCCCTCCCCAAAAATGTTTTATAAATATAAAAAAGTGTTTTCTACATATGTATTTATATAGTCTTATTTCCCAAGAGTTTCAAAAATATATTATTTTTCTTGATATTTTTTTTTAAATTTCAATAATTCCTGTTAAAAAATTACATTTTACCCTATAAAATTTTGCGAAAAATATAGAACTGAATTCTATAAGAATATATATAGTTTTTACCCCCCAAAATTCAACTCCTAGATCTGCCCCTACAACTAAAGAAGCATTTCTTTCTCTTACCACTGTACCATACTTCATTTTTATTTTACATTCCCTTCAACTAAAAACCTAGTGGAGTAAATAAAGGCTTATCGTTGTGTTTAGTTTATTATATGCTAGTGTCGAGAATGACTTGGGCTATGTTTGCATAAATATGGATTGATTGATGAAAATGATGACGAGATAATGTGACTTCTTGGTGATTGTGATTGCCATACAGAATTTTTAAATGAACTTGGAATTGGTTTTACTTTTAGGTTGTAGAATATACTAATCTTATATACATTTTCTTTGTTGAATGTTTGAGTTGTTTGAGAAAAGTTATACGGATACTTAGTTTGCCTTGCCATGTTCTTGATTGTTGAAACTCTTTTTGAGGCTAAATGTAAACAAAAACTAATTTGCGAGAATAATTTGCCAAAAACAAGTTAGGAGAATGAATTGCCTGTGTGTCTATATGTATATAGTTCATCCCTTGTGTTTATCTTTCTTTTCATTATTTGGACCAAATAAGCCACAACAATTTCAATTGGGACATCTTATTGATTGTGCTTGTATCCTAGTTTTCTAGTAGTATCTACCTACACTACATAAAGTAAGAGACTTATTTTTGTGTGAGCTACTTTTTATAATTATATTTTTACCCACATCTAATATTAGTAATATTAAATATATTAATAGCATATAACCACTACTATTATAACTACTACCACATAAATTCTTTTTTTACTAAGGTGTCATTTCTACTATTATCAATGAAATAAAATCGTCGTTAAAATACACCATCACCAATCGCACGGTTATGTAAAATTTTTATTTGACATTTGTTATTACTAATTGTGGTTACGAGTGTTTATTTTATACCTATCTACCCAAATAAGAGACAGACTCGCTACCTAATCTTATAACACTAAGCGGGACAGATACCCTATTTCTACTATTCAGAATGGACAGTTGCATATTAAGATTTGCAGGTCGAAAATCGTTGACCAAGTGGGTACCTGACCGATCCATATACAAGTTTAATTATGTAATTTTATATATTATGATATAATATTATTAGATATTTTGTACTCCCTGACCCACCATTTACAGTGATATTTGCATAATTACTAGCCATTTTTGTATTTTTGAAAATTTTTAATATAAAACATGTTATAAATGGACCAAATCGAGTACTCAGTCATCTAACATACTTTTAGTGAGTACCCGAATGATTAGGTATAGGGTCGATTTTTTACTAACTCGATGCGATTTGGTTGTGTCACCTACCGACTTTAGACGATGCCATGAACACCGCAAATTGTGTTCAAGAAAATATTGATTTTGTTTAACATTAAATTAGAATATAATGTCATTATACATAATGGGACGAGGATCATCTCTATCTTGGGTAAATGGGGGAAATTTCATTTGTCCTTAAAAATTAAAATTTGAAAATATTTTTAAAAATCAAAAGCATTTGTAATTTAAATCATGTATTATATATATGCCTTGAGAAAAACCAGAAGAAAATAACAATATTTTACCGTTCGATTAAAAAATTGGAAAAACAACCCTAATAGTCCCTCACATTTCACATTTGTACTTTTTTAATCCCTCATATTAAAAATGAAGCATTTTATTCCCTCACAAATTCAAAATATACAATTTTGGCCCCTCGACACAATTACGGGCATATTTTAGTCTGAAATACTAACATGCGTATCGGATTTTTTTCATGGGCAAAATTGGTAATACATAAATTTTAAATACTAAACAATATTATCTAAAACCTCCTCGACACCATTCCAAAAATTTCACCTATCCTCACTACTCCTATTCCCTATAATCCCGACATTTTGATGTCACCAGGTTCTCCAACTCTAATAGCCCCAATTCTCTTCTTTTTGAGACAATCCTGTGTTTAAGGTTATGTATTGTCAATTTTACACTTAAAGATATTAGATTTGACACGCTTGTAAATATTTCAAATCCAAATATGCTCGCAATTGTATCGAGGGCCCAAAATAGTGTGCTTTGAATTTGTGAGGGATTAAAATGTATCATTTTGAATGTGATAGACTAAAAAAGTGCAAATATAAAATGTGAGAGATTTAATGTTATTTTTCATAAAAAAAAATTTATGTTTCATCAAATTAAGATATCCTGCATCTTCCAATTTTAATAAAGAAATTCAATGGTAATTTTTCTCTGAAATGGATTGATTTTTTAATATGATTATCTACTCATTGAGACAGAACCAACGGTATGTTCATGTTATTTTCTCAAAATCTAATTATCTAGATAAATGAACAAATATATTGAGAGAATCAAAATTTATAAAGTATGCATATTGATGTGGGACTAGCGATGAAGAGAAAATGAATGAACAAAACTAAAATAGGAAAAACGACTTTAATAACCTCTCACATTTCATATTTGAATTTTTTTAGCCGTTCACATTCCAAATGATATATTTTGGTCATTTACAAATGCAAAATGTGTCATTTTTTGCCCTTCACACAATTCTGACCATATTTTGGCATGAAATAGTCACGTACACACCATAAATTACAATTTCAAAGGACAAAATTATCAATATATAAATTCTAAACATGTAAATAATCAATCCACCGGCATTAGGAAACTCAACGGATGTCTCTTATCCCAATGTCTAAAATTGTATAAGTTGAGTAATTTTGTTCTTTGAAATTGTAATTTATGGTGTGTACGTGACCTGTGCTCTTATACACATCTAGATGTGTATAAGAGACAGTCTTACAAGGCAACTACCAAGTGTCACAACTTGAAAATCCAACATGTCTAGAGAAATTTCTAAAAAAATCCAGGATCTCGGTATATATCTTGTTAAGTCATGGGAAATTTTTTTATATGGATTATCTCTTAAAAACTTAATAATAATATAAAAACACCCGATAAGGGCAAACAATGATATACAAATAACATATATCAATCACACATGATTGCGAAAAGTAATAACAAATGTCAATGTCTATGATCTCCAAATCTCCCGCCACGTACCACACTCTCTAGGTTTAGGCACCCTTTTTGATCGACGGACATAAAATAGAGAAGTGTCTTGCTGTTGAGTAGGGTGAGCAATTTGCTCCTACGAAGCTATGTTTTGTTCGTATTCTTCATCTGAAACAGTAGGACTAGTATGCTCTGGATCTGGTCCAGTGGACGACTGTCCGAAAGATGATGGTCTCACAGGAGTGCGCATTGGCAAAAGTATCTGTGAAGTGTCACCCTCGTCCTGTATATTATGAGGGGATCTAGCATCTATATGGGACCGAGGCGATGGAACTCGACGACGTCGACGACTATTATTTGTATAAGAGACAGCCTTGCCGCATCTTATGCTCTACTCTATGTGGATCATGTGCCTGGTGTGGATGTCGGACTTAAGCAGGAATTGTCGAAGGCCAAAGATCAAGACGAGTAGATTCCCCTACTGTATATAGTGACTCAGAAGCGAAATGTCTTATCTGTGCCCAAGTACTAGTATCCGGATCATCGTCCTCAGTCAGAGTTGTCCAACAACATGTAGTATAATCTAGCCATGGAATCCATCTACCATAAAAGTTAAAATTAGTTTTACTAAAGTCATTTGAAAACAGTAACAAAAAATGAATAATTACTTACTAGATAATTTGAACACATACCATCGCCGTGGTACCCTTCTGAAAAAGTAAGGCGCTGACTCAGATTGGATATGTAGACCACTGTCCTCGGTTGGTACCATTGCATATATTCACTTGATACATGTGTAGTATCAACACATGGGAGACCAACCTCAACTGTATCCCTTCTTGCCCCCCAAATATCTATATAAACTCGGTGGGTCAACTCCCAATCATTGTTTGCCCTACCATGACGGTCTATCAAATGAAGTGCACCTTGATTACCAATCAATTTCTGATCTTCTGCAGTGCAGTCATGGGGAAGCATATCAAGTACCTCATCAGAGAATGGCTGCCATATAAACTAATACCAAACAATTAGACAAAAAGTTAGTAAATAAACAAAATATGAGGAAGACAAAGTGCAAAAGAAATGTAATCAACGGATGTGTTGAAGCCCAGTTATGTTAATCATGTTTTGATGATGACCAAATCATACTAATGGTTTGATAACAAGTGTACAGAAAAATAGGTAGGTTCGGACGCAAATGATCGTCCGAACAAAACAACCACAAGACTTCACAGACGCAAATGACTGTCCGAATGACAGAGCTTCGGACGATGGTAATCGTCCGACACAAAGAATTTGAAGCAAGCCTCGGACGAAGAACAGCGTCCGATCATTTTCCAGAAGACTTCGCCCGATCGGACGCATGTTCGACGCATCCTCGAACGTCCGAACGAATACCCTCGAGAACGGACTGGTGTCGAATGCGGATTTAGCAACGCCGTGCGTCCAGTCCTTCTAGCTGTAGATTGTTCGGACGACTCTTATGTGCAAGAGTTTGTGTCGGATAAGGTCAGATAGAAGTTTTCCATATAAACAAAAAATAGCCGTTGGGAAGTTGTTATAAGAGACATTTGTTGCAACTATAAATACCCCTACCGTGATTTAAGTGAAAAGAGACTTCTACATTGATTATAAACAATTCTTGAGCTATTTGGGAGAAATAGTGGGTACAAGTGTTGTAATAGTGTAGGTAGTGTGAATAGAGTTTAGAAGTGTAAGAGTTCTTCAAGTGTGAGAGTGGAGAGATAACAATTGTAACAAAGAGAGGTTGTGAGTGTAAAACTCTTGGCTCAACTAAAGGAAATTAGTGTGAGTAAGAGTGATCCTCATTTGTGTACAAGAGGTTATTGTCTCACCTACTTTGAAGAGACTTTTAGTGGCTGAACTTCAAGTTGTGAACTTGGTAGTTGCCTTGTAAGAAGCTCTTTGTAGTTGCAAGCTCCAAGCTTGAAAAGCTAGGGAGTTTGGTTTGATTCTCTTAATCTCAATATTCTTATTTGTTCTTTAAGCTTAAATTGTTGAATATCTATTGTATTCATTTGTGCTTAAGTTTTCATTTGGTGCATAAAGTTTGAATTTCTATTAAGCACATAAAAAGGATTGTTTTTAGAGACAACCTAATTCACCCCCCCTCTTAGGTTGCTTTTGGGGCTAATTTCATTCGTGTAAACTATTGGGTCGCAAACTATGTAACTGATCTCGAAAAACAAATAAAACATGACGAGAAGCATTGCGCAAATCAAATCCAACATCTCACCTGCAATACAAATTAATAAATATCAAGTCCAATATAAACATGTTTAATTAAATAGTTTAACAAGATATATACCGAGATCTATATGCTCCGTGATGTTGGTGTTCGAGCTCTAACCGATTAGGACGCAGTGTCGGCATGCGCTCCCAAGCCCATAACTGTAATTCTTAATTAGTATGCATTCTACTAATTTTGACGAAAGTATACAATAAATGAATATAAAGTATTCAAATACACCGTACTAATAGTATTGGTCCGCAGATGTTTCTAGCTCTGGGTGAAGTAGCATCACACAAGCTGCGATACAGTGTGCCTAAAACTGCTGATCCCCAACTATAACGGCCAACAGTCTCCAAGTCCCTAAGCAAGTATAGATACAGTAATGGCACTTTATTGCCTGAATTGTCTGGAAATAAAATGCCTCCAATATATACAAGTAAATATGTACGTGTCATTTACCAACACATGTCATCAGTCGCATCATCGGGAATGGGACGATCTAATGCAGCAGACAAACATCCAACTTTCAAACGACCACCGTATCTACAGAATGAGTAGTGTCTCTACCCGTCACGGGCGGTCCGTCAATATGTAAACTCCAAAATACCTCTACATCCTGTAATGTGATGGAGGCCTCTCCAATGGACAGATGAAAAGAATGTGTCTCAAGTCGCCATCGCTCGACAAGACTGGTGATCAAAGCATGGTCCACTGAAATATGTCCTAAGCACATTATCACATCTAGATGCGATACCCTCAAAACCTACCAAACAAATATAATGTCATACCCGATCCGATATGGGCCTGTGATCCAAAAAAGCCCCATCACAACGCTTAACTTGTAGTGTGAAATCATCGATAAGATCGTCAAAAATAGATCTAGCCCTATGGGGCGTCGTAGGTGATATAATATCATCTATATATGGTCCAAGATGAACAAGCTCTCGCGACTAATCATTCATACCTAACAAAGTAATAGGGAAAGAGTGAAAAATTAAACCCATAAAAAGTAGGTATTTAATATCATAAGTTTTAAAAGTTACATTCAAACATTAAAGGTCATGTCTCCATAATCAATGATAATACAAAATTTTTTGATACATGAATAAATTAAAAACAAACAACTACATTCATAGAATACAACAAGTACATAAACAATACAATAGAAAAGACAAATCATTGTTGTCGCGAAGGGCAACTCCAGCGATTATGTCCCCGTTGATGATAATTCGTACACCTTCTGGGTCCAACTCATGGGGATCCCTAATGTCCATCTCGTTTGAGATGCGCCTTGCACATACCTGGCCTGCCCGGCGGTCTACGAACATACTGTCATCACCACGTAACTGCCACTGAATCGGAGGCAACTCATCTGGATTAGATTGCAGAACAAATCTACAAACGGTATACTGCTCTCGATATATGCGAGTGGTGTAATGGTCCGCTAGCAGTCGAGTAGGTTCATCACCCTTAAGCCTGCAAACTGCCAACGCATGCAAGCATGGGAACCTGTACATTTGCCACTTACCACAGGTACATGTCTTCTGTATAATTGACATTTTGTACATTGCCACCACGTCCAGTCACACGATGAGGTGTTTCAATTCTATAGATACCAGTAGAATGATCAAAAACTATGACTGTGTGTCCTCCGCCTTTTTTGTCTGCAGTCAACAACCTTTTTCAATTCTTTGGTGTAATTGATGTGCGACAATGTTCACCTCGTGCAATATTATCAACAAATAATTTGACGGAACGACTATGGAATGTACTATCAATTATAGCTTTGATCGGAAGTAGTCTAACTCCGCGCAAGACGTTATTGTATCTCTCAGAAGAATTTGTACCCTGTATTCCTTACCTACGATTTTCATCGTGAGCAAGACACCAACAGTCAAGACCAATATCTGCCAGATATCTCCAAGCCTGTGGATTTTGAAGCTGTATCGTTTGTTGGTACTTATTCCATTTCCGCATCTGTATCTTGACACCAAGAGACCAACACAACTTTTTCACTTCTACATTCTTGTATTTGGTTATCAAATTTCTCCGAACGTGACGCAAACAGAATCTATGATATGAAAATGGTTCCTGCCATAAAGGGGACTCACTCATAGTATGAAGAATGCCACGATGCCGATCAGATATTATAAGAACTGTCTCTTCAAGTCACGCACAACATGGTGTCTCAACACATCTAGATGAACCAACCCCAAATTTGTATTGTTTCCTCAACAACAATTGCATAGGCAACAGGTAAAATCTGATTGTTGCTAAGCATCCAAAGCGACAGCAATAAGTAATTTACCCCGATATTCCCCTCGTAGATGGGTGCCATCAACAGATAGGACAGGTCTACACTTGTGGAATGCATCAATCGATGGCCGAAATGCCCAAAAGATGTATTTGAATATTTTCACAACCTCGCTACTGTTGGGATGATGTAGCCATTGCACCACAGTTTAGGGATTGGAGCTTAGTACTTCTTCAATGTATTGGGGTAATTATTGAAAATTAGATGCCCAACTTCCATATGCAAGCACAATCGCTTTTCTACGAACACATCTAGCTGTCTTATAAGAGATATACACTTAAGATGTTCTTAATGTATGCTCAATTTGTTTGACCTTGTACCTGTGGATCATTTTCAATTAAGTGCATAATTTGGTTAGCAATGACTCTTTCGTCCTGTCTCTTATACACATCCGGATGTGTATCTTAGACACATACAAGATCTTTTACCCACTTCGTGACCTTCCTCACAGTAAGATTATTGGAGTATTACAGTATCTATGACTCGTAATCCTCGTCTAATGCATGCCACGACGAGTCACTATTAGCATTATCATCTGTCAAACCCTCATCTACGAGACCTTTCTCCATATGTTGATATTGCATGGTGAGGGACTTGGGCCTTCACCTGCTGTGGTGTCTCTATTACACTGCGCGCCAATAGATTGATCAGATGACATTGAGTTTGACATTGAAAACGAACACGTTGGGTTATAAAACTCAAATGATCAAGGATGTTCAAAGAGACTCCGCGCATTGGACTGCAGTGGCTGGTCGTTTATAGTCGAATGCATCAGATAACCCAACGTGTTCGTTTTCAATGTCAAACTCAATGATTGTTGGTCTACGGGCACCTGGGAAATTTTCTCTATCTCGATAAACAACTCAGCACAAAAAGTAGGATCGACATCAAACAAATCAAACATACCATCCATACCATCATCATCTATCAATGAAATGTCAGAGTAAACACCACGACTAACTATATGCCTGTACAAAATATTTAATTTCAACTGCTCCCTATTAACCTCTATGATTCGTTATATCTTGTCAACCAACTTTATGACCTAATCCGTTGCTTTATTCGGAATAGTTTCTTGCACACCATTGGCCTGTAGGACATAGTACATGACGCCTTCATAAGTTATTTCTCCTCCCTAATAAAGGAGGATGTGATGAGGTCTATCAAATGTCATTTCCCTGTAAGGATGTAACATATTTATACCCCAATTTTGGATATGGAATATGTTTTTTTTAAAAAAAAAAAAATTCGACAGAGTTCCTCTATATCTTGAGGATTCTCTCTTATGCTGGTCATACCCGATAAGAGTTACAAACAACACAACGTATCTAAGGCTTACAAGTAATACATGCCGACAAAAGTTACAAACAATGCAATAACCCTAAGGGTTACAAGTANTATNTTGTATTTAAGTTGTATATATGAAGGTGGTTAAACAAAATATAACCAAATATAACCACCTTCATATATACAACTTAAATACAACCAAATCCAATTTCATCAAATTATCCAATGATCAAATAAGCCTTGCAAGGTTCTTCAAATCAATCAGAATTTCATAAATTTCAACATTTTCGTTTAAGGACAAGAATTATTAATGACCCTCATACCACATTGTAGATTGTGTTCTGCAATCACAATCAGAAATTACAAAAAATATAAGCTACCATTCACAAATAATCTTTTCTAAAATATTTACATTACAAAATTAATTAACTAAAATAATTAAAAAAAATACATTAATTAAAATAATTGGATCAAAAAAAAAATTAATCTATCTGAAATATGTTGGTGGTGTTTGTTGAGGAGGAATATGGTGGTGGTGGGTGGTGGTAGTGGTGGCGGTTGTTGTAGAGGGGGGAGGAAAAGGATAGGTGGGTGGTGGTTGTTGTAGAGGAGGAGGAAAAGGAGATGGTGGTGATTGTAGAGGAGAAGGAAAAGGAGATGGTGGTGATTGTGACTGAAATTGCAAATGGAAGGAGGGGGAGGAGAGGACAAATGAGGAGGTTCTGTGAGGGTTCTGCGACTGACCACCACCCACCTATCCTTTTCCTCCCCCCTCGCATTCGGTGAATGCGAGGTCTATCAATCTGTTGGTCATCAAATTAATTTGACCTCGCAAACGAATGCGAGGTCATTTTGAAATTTTTTTTAACGAATGTGAGGTCATGAAATTTTTTTTTTCTAAATAATATTTCAAACCTCGCATTCACTGAATGCGAGATTCATGAAAAAAAATTTTAAAAAAAATTTCACTATTTTAATTCGGCATGAAATGCGAGTTCCTCTCTCACGGATATCCAGTTTCCAATCGACATAAAAAAAATAATAATTTTGAAAACGAGTACAGTTTCAAAAAAAATTTCAGCATGTCGAATGAAATCACGAAAAAAGAAAATTAAAAAGACTAAACACTTATCATCAGCTGCCATATGGATAGACATGCATAAACCCCACAAATTTGCACTGTCCCTAACCAGAAAGATCCATCAATTCTTGAAAAAATTAGAAAACCTCAGTAGAGAGTGGTCATGGCATCCACCGCTACATCCTCTCCTCTCACTTTGTCCTCAGTTTCTAGATGTGTACAAGAACTCTACCCCATCATCACTTTTTCTTCATCAATTTCCTTCAAGCCTCAGCCCCTTCTCTTTAGATCCTACAAAAACTCTTTCCCTCTTTCCTCTGGTTCTTCAGTGCAGGGACAGAAAAAAATCATCATCATCATCATCATCATCATCATCAATCGGCCACTGGGGAGTTTCCTCTGATGGGTCATTTGCAAAATCAGCTTTTGTGGTGGCTGCTGTGGCTGAAGTTGCTGAGGCTGTGGAAGAGCAGGAGGGAGAAAATGAAGCTGGTGGTGGTGGAGTGGCTGTTGCTGCCCCTCCTACAAAACCCAAGAATGGCAAAGCTGCGCTGCCTCTTAAAAGGGATAGAGTATGTTTCTTGTGCTTTATCATTTTTTTTTTTTTTTTTTGTCTTTTTGAAATGATTTTTGATGTATTTTTCTAATATGGGATTTGGGTTTTGCTTGAGCTTCATAACTGTTGCCTAGTTGTTTGCAATGTAGAGATAAAGATGATGTTTTTACTTGTATTTCATGATTATTTATTTGAAAGTTTCCTGATTTTCATCCTTTCCTTGAATTCTTGTTCAATGAATCAATAATATTCGGTAGTGTATAAGTGGTTGGCTGAGTTTCTTGGCATAGTATTAATTCATCTTTCTTTGTGAAGTTGAATGCTTAAACCCTATTAATTTTATCAAATTTTCCTTTTCCAAATGACTTACACGGTATATTTTGGTGATTCAGGATGTCGGTTTTGCTTGAATTTCGTAGCTGTTGACCCAGTTGTTTGAAATTTAGTGATAAAGATCATGGTTTTAGTTGTATTTTCTAAATTCATTGATGGATTTTCTAATTTCTGCATTTTTCGTTCCGGTAACTTAAAGATAGTTCATCAAGTTTCATGGAGAATCTAATTGCATTTTCCTGTTAAGAATATCTCTACTGTGAACTTGAATGCTTAAACCTCTCTACTGTTAGCTATTAGTTTGTGAAGAAAGCCGGGTTTATTTAGTGTATTTCTGTTTGGTCATAAAATATCTGGCCACTGAAGGTAAGGGCAATTGGTCTTACTGACTGTTCATTCTAAAAGTAGACACAGCGATATCAGACACCTTTTTTTATGTTACTACTCAATAGATGCAATCTTCTGTGATCTTATTTGGTTGTGGTCCTTTTGGACATAAATAGGCCTAAAAATATGTACTTGTTTTTCTACCCCTTAATTGTAGATTTTGCTTCTCTTATATGATATCAGAAGCAGTTTAATACTACATTTTTTTTAAAAATAATATTCTCTCTTCTGTATTGCTTCTGATTGTTTTGAAGAACCTTGCAAGGCTTATTTGATCATTTTTTTCCTTTTCGAAAGTCTAATTAAGGAAGAACGATACCAACTTATCTTACAGTTTCACTGTTTTGTTTATAAACTATCATTTGTATTTGCTTTAATATGGCTACTCCCCGCTTTCACTGTCTTGTATTTCAAATCAATTTTAATTATTTCTTATTGGAATTCAGATGAGGTCCAAGAGATTCTTGGAAATACAACAATTGAGAGAAAACAAGAAAGAGTATGATTTGAAAACAGCAATATCATTACTCAAGCAAGGGACATCCAAGACAAAGTTTGTGGAAACTGCTGAAGCTCATTTCCGTCTTAATATCGACCCAAAGTATAATGATCAGCAGCTGAGAGCAACTGTATGTTTTCTTCTTCCTAATAACCCCTTAGTTTAAAAGTGGTTCTAACTCATTGGTTGCTTTGATACTTCGTCTAATTTGCCCAACTATTTCATCTTTGTATTTTTATTTTAGGTGAATTTGCCCAAGGGGACTGGGCAGATGGTTAGAGTTGCAGTTCTTACCCAAGGTACTTTCTGTTTAGGTTACTAATTATTTGAAGTGAAAAGATAATGAGGCATTCTTTCAGGTGTTACGTTGTAAAAGACACACATCCATGTTTTAGAGAAGGAAGTTGAGATGACGAGGAATGTGAGATGGGAAGTATTTGTTATACATACATTATCCTGGTTTTAGAAAATGTAACATTCGCTTTGTCAACAGAATGTGGAACTTCTATATTTTGAACTTCAACAAAATATCATTGTTACACAGCAATCCTGGTCGAGAGCATAAATGGTTAAATCCACTTATAAATAGGTTTCTGATGATGGTTCATAGTTAGAAAAGAATAATAAAGGCCGCCTATGGTTCTGTTATCTATACTATTTTCTTGGGGTCAAACTTTAAGCCTTTGCTGACTTAACAATTCCACAACACATTCTTCCTTGTTGGTTCTATGGATGATTATGTCCAGATGACATGCTAGAAAGTTATTGCAACTTCTATCTGGTTTGTACTTCTGTAACTAGAGTAGGGGCGGAGCCAGGACCCCAGGGGGTGCAGCTGCTTTAGTATGTACAAGGTGTAATTATCTTCTTGTACTTAACTTCACAATATTTCAAATTCTCCGCATTCCCATAGTGATTTTTTCAAATTTTATATATAAATGTGGTAAAAATCTATTTTTCTAAGGATAATGTATACGATAGTGAGAATTTTTTAAAAAATTAAGGGGGCAATGTAAAGATAACAGGAAATATGAAAAAGTTCAGGGGATTACAGTAGCAAATGTGAGATATATTCTAAATTTTACGAATTTTACTAGCATATAATTTTTTCAAAATCGAGCATGATAGTATGACTCTGCCCCTAAGTAGAGTAATTGGCTTCTGTAGGCTCATTCCTAAAGTTTCTACAGGTGAAAAGTTCGATGAAGCAAAAAATTCAGGAGCTGATTTGGTAGGTGGAGAGGACTTGATCGAACAGATAAAAGGAGGATTCATGGATTTTGATAAATTAATTTCAACACCAGATATGATGCCTAAGGTGTTGCTCTGTCTGTCTTGTTATATAATCAACTGGATAAAGTTAATTCTGTTCAGATATTTTTGGAAGTTGAGTTCACAATTCTCTCTAAAGTTCTTATAACTTGATAAGTTTAAGTGGTAGAGTTCCTTTTCTATAATTGTTTTATCAATTCCTATCCTTTTCTGTTGAGTTTTTCTTACTCCAGTAAAAGAAACTCTATGATTGTTAAATTTGTGAACATAGGTTGCCTTTTTTTTTTTCCCTAATGATGTGCACGAGCATATTTTTTTTCCCCATTAAAATGGATAAATATATTGTTCCAAGGCATTAGTATGATTTTCTGCCCCTCTTTGGGTTATGTCTTTTTCTGGGCTTATCCTTCCAGTCTTCAAGTCCCTTGACTTGTCATAAAAGTAAGCAAAGTTTAATGACTGCAGCACTTTATGTGAGTGCAGAAACCTTTGATCTACAGTGTTATAAGCATATTCACTCTTTGGTGTTGCCTTTTTTTATCCATTTTTTCCCTAGTCTTTAATTTTTCATGCATTTAACTCTAATGATTAATTCTTGATTTAAACCTACTTCAGTTTGGTCTTGGCTATCGTGTGGCTTGAGGATAGAACTGCAAAACTTTTCCTGCTCTTGGAACTGCAGAAATGTTCCTGTTCTCTCTCCCTCTCTCTCTCTCTCTCTCTCTCTGTCTCACACACACACGCACATACATAGTTCTTATTGCTCAAAAGATCCTCAGCCGTCTCTCACTATAGACTGGTCTTTGATTTCTTGGTTTTGACTTGTTCATGCATGAAGAGCTTTATTATTCTCCCTGCTGGAATCTACCAAAATATGGATTCTTTACTGATTCATCTCCTGTGCTTCAGGTTGCAAGTCTGGGAAGAATTCTAGGACCAAGAGGACTTATGCCAAATCCGAAAGCTGGTACTGTAACTGTAAACATACCTCAGGTATGGTATTATCTATTGGATGTTTCATCTGTAAATGAGTCTTAGGAAATTGCTTTGTTAAGATAGTTCTGTTATCCAGTATCTACAAGGTGTAAATTTTTCTGACAAATTAGAGATGAATAAGAGGGAAAAAGTCTGTACACATGATTGAAAATTCATCCTCCATTTGGTAACAGAATAACTAACAGCAATTCTTTGATCATTTATTGCTGCTAATATCTTACTTCTTCCACTATGGAATGAAATCTTCACCAATATGGTCTGTATTGCAGGCAATTGAGGAATTCAAGAAGGGAAAGGTAGAATAGTATCGAGCAGATAAAACTGGCATTGTTCACTTACCTTTTGGAAAAGTTGATTTTTCAGAGGATGATCTTATTGAAAACGTCCTTGCTGCAGTGGTATTTTGTTTCTCCATCTATTCTTTATCCATTCTTTCCCATGTTCTCTTTCATGGTTTCCTTCAGCAAATCTTTTTTTAATTTCAATTGAGTAATATTTATAAATGTGGCAGAAATCGGTTGAAGCAAACAAGCCATCTGGTGCTAAGGGTGTATACTGGAAAAGTGCGCATGTATGTTCATCTATGGGACCTTCCATTCGGTTAAATATCAGAGAGATACTTGATTACAAGCTTCCCTCAAAGGTATAAAGAACACACTATACCTGTAAATTGTGTCTTCTAACATTCCATCAGCTTCTTGGTTGCCTGTTCTTATTCAGATTCTTAGATGAAGATAGGATAGAAGGCAGTATGGAAAAGCAAAGGAGATTCTAAAAGCCTTCGTTTTTTTTGTTAAAATTGTTAAAGATGGATGAAGCTCTTTGCTTGTGTTCCAGCCACAATCTTGTAGTGCTTCCATGTTTAATAGTATCAGATGCAACATGCCTTCATCCTTTCCCTTGATGGGTTGTAAATTGTGTTCTGATCCTTAATCTTACATTTTCAAGATTCACTCCATTGGTGGTTTCAAACATAACTTTCACTTTGGGAAACAGGAAGCTATATCTTCTCGGGCTTACTGTTTTACTGAAATTAGTTTCACATTGTTATAGTGGGTGATGATACTAAATGAAGCACCGAATGCGGCTGTGCCATTTGTTAAGTTCATTAAGGGTATGGATGTAAATTACGTATATGAATAGCTTAGGTTATGATTGGTGAATACCTATGTGAAATGGCTAAGACATATATACAACGTATAAATAAGGAGTTATTCATCACAATTGAAAACTTTTGCCAAATAATAATATTCAACATAATTTTTCCATTCTCTCTCTACTCTCCCTTCTTTCTCTCTCCTACATTTTTACACTCATCCAAATTAAATGGCGCTGTGAGAATTAGACACAAAAAGACCATTGCTTCGGCTGGACTGATTGGTTCGGCATTGAAAAATCTACAATTTTTTTTTTTTTGGGTCGGAAATGTACAAAAGAAAGTGCAACAAAGTAGCCAAACAGGATTCGTTGCTTAATTTTACACGCAAAGGCCTCAAAAGTCCGAAAGTTTAGGAAGATTTAATTTTCTTTTGGCATAAAAAAGATCGAAGTGGACCGCGCGAATTGGTCAAGTTGAGGCAACTAAGGCTGATCTCCATAATCAAAAATCAATGGGCTGATTCTGTTTATGTTTGTTTAGATCGTATAAACAAAGGAAAAGTCAAGGTGATCCGCACAGTTGGCCTTGAAGCATCAACCGAGCCAAGAAGCTCTTCATGAGCTGAAAAAACCAAAGGCCAAAAGATGAAAAATAAAGTAACCAACAGTTGTTGCGTGAGTTGAAAAAAACTCTTCATTTGAGCTAAAGTTTATTCGCACACCACAAGGAGAAGAACCGAGCTAAACTTCTAAGCCCGAGGGAAAGCAAACAAGCATCACTCTGTGCTCAAAGATGAGTTTGTGGACTTGTCCGAGGTGTGAATACTAGTCCGATCCTCTACTGAACTTAGCCAATCAGAAACTTGCACTCTTGAAGCTAAGTTTATATTCTCAAACTATTGAATATGAACTACTGAATTGAATGTTTTATTATTAAATCTCAATCATAAGTAAGTCCTATTTTATATTATTATATGATGATGCCAAAATATTATACCCAATGACAATATTACACGTGGCTCCGAGCCCTAGTATATTAAGGGTATTTTAGTAATTTTACCCACGTGGTTCGAATGGGTGACTGGGTCAAATATTATATATTCGACCCACCTCCTGATACAACCCATGAAACTGTCTCTTATAAATATCACATGTGACAGGTGAGATCAGGAGGACTCTGCGAATTACATTCATATTGATTCAGTCACAGATTTCTTATTAAATTTTACTCTCTGTATGTTTAAGTACTGACTTGAGCGTCGGAACCTATCCCGGGGGACAAAGCCCCGCTCTTTTTATTTTCAGGTAATCCGGACGTGAGTACTACGCGCAGTGTCCAACTTTCATTTTGGACGATAATGCACACGGGTTATCCCTAGCCCAAAATTTTTGTATCAACATTTGGCGCCTTCTGTGGGAAAACTGAACTAAAAGTCAATACTAGGACATGGCACCTAGCACGCATAACGCTCATAGGAACAATGCCGACAAAGGTAAAAAAATTTCAACTCAACATTACTCTGGTCGATCTCACAGGAAGATGGATCGGCAGTGGGAACAAGAAGGGGATTCCGGTCCCCGGGTTGTGGGCAAAGATGAAGAGATTCACACGTTGAGGCAGTAAAATGCTCAATTAAAGGAAATGCTCACTAGGCAGCTAGATTGGTACAAGATCTCTCAGGCGAACAACATATTCGCCATTCGGGTAAAGAATCCCCGGATTGTCCATCCCTAGTGAGCGAGAAAAGAGAATCATTGCTACCTCAATCTGACCCCTAACAGGCAACCAAGAAGCTGATGGAATGTTAGAAGTGTAGCTCACGAGAGAAGAAGACATGCTGAGAGGGACCGTACTATGTTGGTAGTCCCCGAAAGGGAAGAGGACCTAAGGAAGAGGTTGGAAGAGTTGCAAGTTAGGGTGGACAGAATGGACGATAGAGAGGGAAGGAGTACTAGATACAAGTATTCACTTCCCTTCATCTAGATGTCATCTAAGAATCTCTTCCCTAACAGGCAACCAAGAACTTTGACTCTTATGATGACAGCACTGATCCATGGGAGCACCTGGATGCTTACCACTCCAAACCCTGTCTCCAATAAGCGTCTAATGCTATAAGAGACTGTCGAGGATTTCTCATCAAACCCTCAAGGGCGCTGCCTCAGACTGGTTTCGAGTTGCTTATAATCTTTCGACATGTGTATATGAGACAGCAACTAGTAGACTTGTTTTTAAATAAGTTTGGGAACCAAAAGAGGATTCCAAAGACAAGAACACACTTGCTTACACTTAAGCAAAAATCCGATGAATCCCTCATGGATTATGTGGATAGATTCAAAAAGGAGACTATTGGAATCTAAGGAGCTACAGAAGACATGCAAATCATGGCTTTCCAGATGGGCGTGAGACCAGGAAAATTCTCCTTCGACCTTAAATTCAAACCTCCGACTACTCTCAGTGATATTTTCACATATTATCTCAACTTTATCAATCACTGTCTGAGAAGAAAAAGAGAGAGACTGGAGCAGGTGGAGCCGAAGGCAAGTAAATCTAGGTGTGTATGGTGTGGCTAATGCAGCAGGGCCTTCAAAGAAGAGTATTGTGAGGGACCGACTATCCATAGCCGTGCCCCATAGGAGAGTCCCGAACCTCCCAATTAAAGCCTACACTTCGCTTAATACCACGCCTACACGAATTCTAGCAGTGATTGAGAAGGAGTCATATGTGAAGTGGCTTAGCTCAATGAGGAGCGATCCGGAGCGTCGCAACAAAAATAAATGGTGTTACTTCCACAAAGATCACGACCATGATACTAATGATTGTATCTCCTTAAAAAATGTAATCGAAGACTTGATTCGAAGAGGATATTTGAAACAGTTCATCCGAGGAATGGATAGAGGAAGGTCACCCCACCGACAGGCCAGGAGTCCAGACAAGAGAAACCAAGGTCCGCCTCGGGGAGACGGAGTGGCTGGGGTAGAGAATCAAGGAAGAATAGTTATCAACACCATTTCTGGTGGAGCGGCAAGTGGTGATTCTACGTCATCTCTGTGGCTTAAGAGCTCGTCAAGTGTATTTAGTCCAATCTGACTTGAAACGACCCTTTATGGGCAATCTGTATCTCTATAAGAGACAGGAGGAGGGACAACGAGTACTCTATCCTCACACTGACCCGTTAGTGGTAACTTTACTGGTGGCAAGCTATGATGTGAGGAGGACACTAATTGACAATGGTAGCTCTACTGATATAATATTCTATTCTGCGTTCAAGAAGATGAAGTTGGAGAAAAAAGATCTCAAGTCTATGACCACACCCTTGGTAGGCTTTGCTAGAGAAACGGTCATTCCGTCTCTTATACACATCTAGATGTGTATAAGAGACAGTCTTAGGACGTAGGCAAGTGATGGTGGATTTTGTTGTGACTAAAACATCATCTCCTTACAATGCCATAATTGGCCTGCCAACCATAGGGACACTTGGTGCAGTCCTATATTCTCACCATATGAAAATGAAGTTTTCTACAGAGAATGGAGTAGGGGAAATTAAAGGAGATCAAGTAGCAGCCAGACAATGCTATATTGCCTCATTGAAATTAAAGGGGAAGGAAGTTGCCCTTACGTACAACATCAATACCGTGGAAGGGGTGGAAGAGTACATGCATAAAGGGTTCCACTAAGAACCGTCCAAAGAATTAGAAGGTGTTATTTTAGATGAACTTGAACCCAGTAAAGTGGTAAAGATTGGAAAGTCCCTTCCGGGGGAATTGAAGGAAAAATCACAAGCTGCTCAGCTGGACACTCAGTAGCTGTCTCTTATACACATCTCAATCCTTTGGATAGAGCCAGGAATTGACCCCAATGTAGCCATGCACTCCCTATATGTGGATCCAAAGTACAAGCCAATAATTCAGAAGAAAAGAAACATTGGCAGGGAGAGGGGCCAAGCAGTAGAGGTAGAGGTAAAAAGATTACTAGAAGCCGAGGTCATAGAAAAAATCTAGTACCCAGAGTGGCTTAGTAATATTGTAATGGTGCCCAAGCCTGGGGCCAAGTGGAGAATGTGTGTTGATTTCACTAGCTTAAATAAGGCTTGTCCAAAGGATTGTTACCCTATCCCCCGTATTGACCAAGTAGTAGATTCAACCTCCGGGTTTGAGGTCTTGTCTTTCTTAGATGCCTATAACGGGTATTATCAAATATTTAGCCTGATTGGCTAAATCCTAAGGATCGGGCCAAGACAACTTTTGTTACTGACTCCGGCACTTACTGTTTCAAGGTGATGCCCTTTGGACTTAAAAATGCTGGAGCGACTTATCAGCGAATGATAGATAAAATATTTGCCAATCAGTTGGGGTGCAACATGGAAGCTTATATTGATGACATGCTTGTCAAGAGCAAAAAGAACATTGATCATGTGGAGGACCTTCGAGAAACCTTCACCACTATGAAAAAATTCAAGATGAGACTTAACCCAGAAAAGTGTGCCTTCAGAGTGACAGGGGGCAAGTTCTTGGGATTCATGGTGACTCAATGAGGAATTGAGGCAAACCAACTAAAATAAAAGCGATTCAAGACATGGAACTTCCTAAAGGAGTAAAGGACGTGCAAAGATTGACCGGCCGCCTTGCAGCCTTAAGTCGATTCTTGTCCAAATTTGGGGATAGGAATTTACCTTTTTTCAAGGCTTTGAGGAGTGCTAAAAATTTTCAATGGACTGAAGGTAGGCTTTAATTGACTTAAGGCCTGAGCTCTGATACACATCTGCTTCCAGCCAAGGACAGCAATCAAGGC
Organism: Cinchona pubescens; assembly: GCA_025175665.1. Lineage (NCBI taxonomy): Eukaryota > Viridiplantae > Streptophyta > Magnoliopsida > Gentianales > Rubiaceae > Cinchona > Cinchona pubescens. The sequence goes on from JANKKI010000312.1 coordinate 35,116, forward strand.
TCAGGCCTTAGCAGATTTCATCATTGAAGGAGTAGAGGAAGAAGAGCAACAAGGGAAGACTACCCCCTTAGGAGAGCAAATCAAGGAATCTCGTCAGTGGATTATGCATGTTGACGGGGCAAGCAATACTGAAGGTTGTGGTGAAGGCATAATTCTTACCTCTCCAGAGGGACTAAAGACAAGCTATGCCTTAAAATTTGAGTTTCATACAACTAACAATGAAGCAGAATATGAGGCCTTGGTCTCCGGACTTAGGCTAGCCAAAGAATTAGGAGTGAAGAACTTATTAGTAAACATGGATTCCAACTTGGTAGTGCAGCAAGTTAAAGGAGAATTTGAGGCAAGAGAATCATCACTGCAATTTTACTTGACTAAAGTGAAGAGTTTGATCTCACACTTTAACAAATTTGAGATAACTCATATAAGTAGGGAAGAAAACAGGGAGGCAGATGCCCAGTCCAAAATAGCCAGCTCGATACACTCTAATATCTTAAAGGAAATTTTTCTTGAAGTACTGAAGGGGAAGAGTGTTGAACAGGCAGAAGTCATGGACATGGACACAACTCCGAATTGGATGACCTCGATCATTCAATATCTTAAGGAAGGCAAACTGCTGGAGTAACAAGACAGAAGCCCAAAGGGTTGAGCGGAGGTCAACAAAATACCTGAGCATTGCAGAGACTTTGTACCGAACGTCTTATTCAATACCCTATCTCCGGTGCCTAACTCCGAATGAAGCCACGTATGTCCTGGTAGAAGTGCATGAAGGGGTTTGCGGACACCACGTTGGCTGCAGAGCACTTGCTCAGAAAGTACAGAGGCAGGGCTATTACTGGCCAAAGATGTTAGAGGATGCCATAGACTATGTGCGAAAGTGTGAAAAATGCCAACTCTATTCCAATCAACCCTGAGTCCCAGCTGAGCAGCTTGTCCCTATCCTCACCCCTTGGCCTTTTGCCCAGTGGGGTATTGACATCTTGGGACCTTTTTCATTGGCTTTAGCTAAGAAAAAACTTGTAGTTGTTACAATTGATTATTTTACCAAGTGGGTTGAAGCGGAAGCTTTAGCAACAATCACTCCTCAGCAAATCATTAACTTCTTTTGGAAAAATGTGATATGCCGCTTTGTGGGTGGCATTCCAAAGGCACTTACTTCAGACAATGGATTGCAATTCCAGGCAGAAACTTTCAAAAAGTTCTGTAAAAGTTTGGGGAGAGAGCAGTGCTTCACCTCAGTAGGTCATCCCCAAAGTAATGGTTTGGTAGAAGTCACCAACTGTACTATCTTAGGAGGGATCACTTTTACAGAACTTTTTGACAGTTATACACCTGGAATTGTGTATGGGAACTGAAGTAAGTGCCTGTGGTATAAGAGAGCAGGACCATATTTGTCTCTTATACACATCTAGTTTTAGATACGGTACTGAGGCGCTTATTCCAGTAGAGTCGGAATGCCTCTTTCCGAGTCTATAACTTTAATTTTGAAAATAATAACGAAGGTTTGAGATCTAACCTTGATCTACTTGAGGAGGAAAGGGATAAGGCATTCTTCAGAATGCAGTTAGACAAGCAGCGAGTAGCTCGGTACTACAACCGGCAAGTCCAAGGAAGAAGGTTCAAAGTTGGTGATTGGGTTACAGAAATCACCAACCTCGAGAGAGGCTTTCACCAAATTGGGAAGGACCTTATGAAATCATTGAAGCATCTTCTCATGGGGCTTACAAACTCAGAACTAAGGATGGAAAAATCTTACCTCGCACTTGGAATGCTCAAAATCTCAAAAAAATTTATTTTTAAGTTCACTATATTTTGTTTAAGCTCTTCAGTTGTAATTCCTAAAGCCAAGTATCATCTTCTGTAATGAAGTAAAACTTGTGCAGTTTGTAATTTTTTCAGTTTCATTGAATAAAATTTCCTAAGAGTTGGAAACATACGGTCAAATAGTTAATTTTTCGCAAGAACAACACCTTCTAGCCGAGTGTAGACTACACCAAAGTCCTCCGGGACCCTACTGCCCTCAGGAGTCAACTACACCCTTTGGGAGAAAGCACTAATGTCTACTCTCCAGAGCAGGAATAACCCTTCTGAGGGCCAAAAATTAAAAAAATCTTCTAAGACCAAGATTAACCTCTCCGACAGGGGCAATGATCACGTCTTCCAAGAGTGAAGTACCTATACCATGTCTATTCTCCGGAGTAGGACTTACCTCTCTTAGGGCAATTCTAAGAATTTCCTAATGTGAGATGCCTAGACCATACCTACTTTCCGGAGTAGGACTTACCCCTTCGGGGACAATTCCAAGATCTTTCAGGGATAATGCCAAAGTTTTCCCAAGGTGAAATGCATACGCCACACCTACTCACCGAAGTAGGATTCACCCCTCCGGGAGGTAATGCCTGTCTTCCTAAAGTTAAGTACCCATACTACACCTACTCCGGAGTAGGACGTACCCCTCCGGGGGCAAGGTTAAGGACTTCCTAACGTGAAATACCTAGGTCGTACCTAAGATCAATAAAGTTTAAGTCTGCTAAAATCAATAATAACACTTAGTCACTTCAGCTGAAGCTAAATGACTAAGGCAGGAAGATTACATAGTTCTTAAACCAATATAGAATGTCATGGACAAGTGGTAAAAGAAATGCATACTACCAACTCCGAGCCTGTCAATTATTGGAAAAAGATAAAAAAAAAAAAATTAGAAAACTATGTGCTAGTCTAAATTAGTAAAACAACTGAAATGAATGCATAATCTACTCCTATTCCTTAGTAGTTCCCAAAGCTATGTCTTTGGCACCATCACCTGGCACACCTTCATCAGTCGAAGAATCTAATGTACTAGGGTGAGTAGGGGTAGTCAAAGTGTTACCCTGGATTAGATTTTTAAGCTTTAGATGGGGATGAGCTTTCTTCACGAGCCGCAATGCATCAATATACCCCTCATTGTAGTAGTCAGAGCTTCGATCAATACTAGCTCATCGAACTCCTTACTAGCGCGGAAGTCTTGCAAGTATTTTTGCAAGCGATCCTAGTAGTCATGGGAATCTAGAATTTCAAGTACTGCCTGCTACCTGCTCTTCCTCTCTATGGATGCAAGCTCCTCCCTAATTATGGGCATATACCATCTTCTTTTCCTTAGCCCTCAGTTGGGACAATTTTGCAGTAAGAGAATCAACACGAGCGGTAACCTTTTCTAAGGACTCGGTAGCTTGATCTTTGATTTGCATCATCTCGTCGATCTTCTGTGTGACTTCTTTGCATTTTCGATTTGTCTCGTTATGCTTCTTGGTTTCTTCCTCATACAGCTTGGTTGTCTAGTTGAGCTTGTCCTCAAGTTTAGAAATACAAGAGAAATGTAAGTCCTCAGCTTGCTTCAAGTAGTAGTAAAAAGAACAAATCTGAGGAGGTGCACGGTCCCGAACTACTTCCTGGACAGCTGGCACCAAAGTCTCAGACACTTGACCCGGTGGTTCCGTAGTAGGAGTTGACTCAATAGGTTCCTCAGTAGGAGACCTAGGAAGTAGAATTGGGGTCGGATGAATCCTGATTTTCTTTCCTCCAACATGTACTAGTGGGAGAGGTGGAGAAGATCTCTTCTTTTTCTTCCCTGTGTCATATCTGATATTACATAGTCACTGCACATAAGAAATAAAAAGTAAATTATTCTCTGGAATAATCAATATGTAAATGTAGGATAGATAAAGAAAGGATACAACGTGATGAAAGAAATTTTTTCCAAGGATAACCTTTAGGGCTAAGATGGTCAAGAGGAGCAAGACTCAACCCTGCAGAAGCCAATACTTGGTCATCACTCACTACTTTCCAAGGGACTTTTTCTGCGTCCCTAAGGATCTCAATGGCTTCTCGATCATGGTCACTTAGTTTGACTAACTTGTTTAACTTTGGGGCGTCTACTTCAAAATTCTAATCCGAAAATTCCTAGTCCAGACTCTTTTCTACTAAGAAATATTTTTTCCTCCATGTCTTCTTCTGGGATTGCAAACTCTCAAGTAAACTCATTTTGGATCTAAAACTAAAAATGATATCGCGTACAGTAGAGGAAATCACGAGCAAGTTCTGATTTATTCCTTGTAAGGAAGGGATCACTCCCCTTCTGTCTCAGCAGGTTAGGATAAATGCATTAATGCACCCAAAAGATTTAGCAAAAATCTGTCCGAACCCGACTTGATAGTGATTCAAGACTTCCAAAAGAAAGGGGTGTAATGGAAACCCCAACCCTGCCTCCAATTGAACCAGATATACAAATATGTAATCTTTATAATTCAAACAAGGTCTATGCTTTGGTCCCGGAGCCTTGACTTTCATGTCATCAGGAATATGATAGTGTTCAAGCCATTTTTCAATCGTCTCCAAATCGACGTCGGCCGTAGGTAGTTGAGAGTAAATATTCTTGTTTTCATTCGGAGTCTCTTTAATTTTTTCTTGGGGAAGAAGAGAGGTATCACCCCTACTTGATTCACCAAGCTCTACTTCCTTCTTAGCTCCTATGTTAGATTTACGGTGTGACTGTTTCCCGCCACGCCTAGGATATGTGGGCAAAGGTGGCATACATTATTCTGCACAGGAGGTAGTGGTACTAGACAAGTGTACTCTAGGTCTACGAGGTGGAAAACCACACCCCTTGGGTGTATAGGGTGGAAAACTACTCCCCCTGAATCTATAGGGTGGAAGAGCTCGGACACCCCTATGCATAGGTTGTCGAGTCTCGTCCGATTCAAGGACATTCTCTACATCAATTATGCCTTTCTCACTATCCCAACCGGTTCTGTCATCATAGTCAAAAAAATCTAAGGCATCGATGGATTCGAGTGCAAGGCTAGTATTAATATCCCAGTCATCATCAAAATCTTGGTCGTCGTTAATTTCCACATGGTCATCCCTGACGTCATTATTGGAACCACGGTTGACTGGGGAAGCGAAGGTACCCATGTCTGAGGAAGAATCATGGTCGGCCGAAGAAAATGGTGCATCCTTGTCACAAAGAAATTCATGGTTTACTTTGGATTTTGTGGAGTTGGGATCTGTCATTCTAAAATTTTTCAGGGTGTTATTCTTTTATATGGGTGGACATTTGGTTTTTAAACCTAAGGATTAAATCAGTGGAGTGAAATTCTATTTGGCTGTGGACAAGCTATGGCTAGAATGGTGTTAGTTATATGATTTAAACAAATTTTGTTTGGCGAGTTTAAAAAAAAAAAAAAACAAAAGGAAGGAAAAGAATTCTAATCGTCAATTGAGATCTTAACTGCGTGGTGCCTGAGACCAAGGGCCCTAGGACTTGCTTGGCCAATATCAAATCTAAGTATTAATTTGCAGTACATAGCCATAAGATAAGTCCAAAGCTTAATTATTGATTTTCAATTCTTGGTGCTATAGGATTCTTCATGCACGAGTCTTTGTCCTTTGTGATCAAAGGAATAGCAATTGACTTCATTTGTTCAGTGGTGGGTCCATGGAATCAAAAGCAGCGTGCAGTAATATTTGAGGAACAAATACAATACAAAAGTAATCAAGAGCTTACTTGGCCGCGTGGATTTCCTTGGAGTAAGTTGTAGCTGGAATGTGGACTGAAGTCTGTAGTAGTGGTGGAGACGTGAAATACTGGTGGAGTGAATAAGTTGTTATAGCATTGAAGTATTCCAAAATTCAAATTATGAGGTTTATGTAAATCCTAAAATTATGGGATATTCAAGTAGGGAGTTTCACAGTTGTAAGGAGTTCCACAACACTACACCGTAACACTACACCGTAGCAATAAGGAAGACTACAGGATATTACTACTAGTGACAGAGAAATTGCAAAGTTATTTTACTCCAAGGAAAATTCTATACAGCAATTTAAGCTTTTGTTCAGGTACACTCAGGTGAAATAAATTATTTATTTATTTATTTTTATTTTTCTACTCCGGTAGATAAATTTTTTTAAATAATTCTCAAATAATTTTTTTAAATATATATATTTCTTTTTTCTCCGAAAAATTAATTTTCAATGTCATAAAATTGGCTCCCCAATACTACTGCTAAATGGGTACGAATACGGCATTAATTACTTGGCACTCTCAATCCGAAAAATTTCGACTTGATGTACTGGGGACAAATGATGATGCCAAAATATTATATCCAATGACAATATTACAGGTGGCTCCGAGCTCGGGTCTACTAAGGGTATTTTAGTAATTTTACCCACGTGGTTCGAATGGGCCTGACTGTGTCAAGTATTATATATTCGCCCCACGGATTGATCCAACCCATCGACTTCAGGTATAAATATCACAGTGACAGGTGAGATCAGGAGGACTTTGCGAATTACATTCATATTGATTCAGTCATAGATTTCTTATTAAATTTTATTCTCTGGTCTAAATACTGACTTGAGCGTCGAAACCTATTCCGGGGGACAAAGCCCTGCTCTTTTTATTTTCAGGTGATCCGGACGTGAGTACTACACGCAGTGTTCAACTTTCATTTTGGACGATAATGCATACGGGCTATCCCTAGTCCAAAATTTTTGTATCAACATTATAGAAAAATTAATTGCTATTCAATCAATTGATTTCAAATACAAAAGCATGCTCATAGCAAGTTTGAATTTGAATTAGCATGTGAATTCCAAATTTTGGATGTGAAGCACATGTTTATTTGATTACTTTTTGCCATTCTCATTTTTGCTACTTGGCTGATGTACGAGATGACTGATACATACGTGGACCAGTAAAGCAGGAGAATTAAAAAGCTTATCAAGAGTACAGTTATTGATCAACTGTAAAGAGCTTGAAACAATGCTGTCAAGAAATTGTGGCTTGAGTTGATTTCTTGTCAAGTCAACATAACCAAGTCCCAAGCTGAACTGTAGTGAACTGACGTTCTTGATCTTGAACATATGCCAAGCCAAAAGGCTTCGTAAAAAAACAATCCGAAGCACGAGCTATAGCTTTTGCTAAGTCTCATGTCAAGCTTAGTACAAGTAACCGGTCCTCATTGCCGAAGCTCTGAGTTGATCACCAAAGGCACGATCATGCAGCAATCATCCCATGTGATTATTGTAGGCTCCGAAACAGATGTCGAACATGACTAACTTAACAATTTAATAAATGAAGAGCAGTTATGACGAGCTTAGGGGAAAAGAATAGAGAGGCCGAAATTGATGCAATTTTGCTGATATGAAGCAAATCGACTAATGCCGAGGCACATTGGCTGGAGCCAATATGAGGGAATGAAGAACCCGAACAATAATTTTGTAAGCTGACCTTGATTTTGAAAATCTGAACACTAAATGATTTGTTGTTCAAAATTTAAAGTCCGAGCTGAAAAGGTCTGAGTCTAATATTGTGATACCAAACGGGTAGAAGAGCCTAAAGATGAAAAAATATATAGCCAAAGAAGCCGAAGCTGAATGTAATTTGGCTCATCTGAAGCAAATTATTCGTGAAATTTTGCTAATCCAGCCCAAAATGATAAATGAATTACTACCGTATGTTAGATAATGTCTTAAAATCAATTTGTTTTAGGGATAAATTACACTTTAAATTTATATATATTTCGTGATATAGCATTTTAGAATGAAATATATATATATATATATATATATATATATACGTGTGTGGATATGAAATCATAAATAGTTATGATGTAATAATATCTTATTCATAAATATCCCTAATTTTAATGTTTGACATAGGTAGATTAGCACATAATTGTACGTTTATTGAGAATAAGTGCATTAGATTGACCCATTAAGAGTATTTCATACGGATTATTAATCTCATGCCAGCAGATAAATTTCTTTGTGATAGTTGTGTAATGGTCCTTTGACTAGATATCATGAGTTTATTTTGACGGTTGATTACTAAGATTCTATTAACCGTTACTCTTAATGAGTCACACATGTCATAGAATTCGGTATAGTATGAATCATAATAAAATAAGTTATGACTAATAAGATTCACTACTCCTTATAATGGAAGAGTATATGTCATTTAGCTATTTCTTGTAATACAATTCGAAAATCTTTTGCAAAGTAGAAATAAAATTAACAATGTCTCAAGTTCTATTTTAAATGAGTTGTATTTTAGAAATAAATAAATTGATTAATTCAATTAGTGTTGGCGTTATATCTATACTTATGAATTAATCGGGAGATAGGTTAGTAAAATGATAATAATTACATGAGAACTAAATTATGGATGGGTGATGTCGAACCACTTTGACATATCTCAACACTTGGGCCTTGGGTAGTCATGATACTTTACAAGAAGTTAATCTTTATATATAAGTGTGAAATAATTAATTGGTCAATTAATGATAAATTAAAGGTATTTAATTTATCTAATCCTATTTAATTTAATATTATAGTTTATACTTATTGTCACGTGATTAGAAACCTAAAAGATCACATACTTAAAGGATGATAAATTTAAAAGTAAATTGATTTTTTAATTTATGAAATGAGTTAATTTTTTAACTTCAATTATAATAAGCTATAATTTTTAGTGACTAATATATAATAATTAGAATCGCTAGAGATTTATGCTTAAGAATCCTGTAGCCAAACTGATTATGAATTTATGATTCTTCCAAGGCATATATACATATGTATAAATATATGCCTACAGTTGGAGTAGGGGAAATTGGCAGCAAATATCACGTTTAAATTAAACGTGCTCAAACCGTGAAGGAAAAAAAGAGAAAAATAATTGAGAAGCAAGTTAGCGGCCTCAGCTCCCAACAGCATAGTCTCGGGTTTTAAAGAGGGAAACAGATCTCTGCAAGAATGCCAGAGAAGGGAAACAAGCCCAGGAAAGAGGAGGATGTCACCAGATAATACACCATCAACCTTCACAAACGCCTCCACGGATGCATGTTTAAGAAGAAAGCTCCAAAAGCCATTAAGGAAATTAGGAAGTTTCCCCAAAAGGCAATGGGAACAATTGATGTCAGAGTTGATGTGAAGCTGAACAAGTTTATTTCGAGCCGTGGAATTTGCAGCATACCTAGAAGAGTCCGTGTGCGCATTGCACATAACAGAAACGATGATGAAGATGCCAGGGATGAGCTTTACTCCTCTGGTCACTGTCACAGAAGTTCCCGAGGGCTTCAGGGGTTGGGTACCAAGGCTTGTTGATGATGAAGAGGAGTGATTTAACTCTCTGTTTCCCATTCAATTTTGGCTGCGTTATTTAGACCATTTGATGTCAGTTTCAGTTTTGCCTCCCTTGTTACTGGAGATTGACTTAAATAAATTATTATATAATGCTTGTTAAAAAAAATGATTGTGAAGCTAGTACTCCATGATTTGGGTCAATCAAACTTATGAATATTTCTAAATTAATTACTTATATGGATGCCATTAGAGGTCAGACACTTATGCGACTTGTGGATTGACGTCCTAACCAATTTAGAGGTTTTATCGTGATTTTAAGATATAATCTTTATACTTTTTTTGTACTATGCATAAATCAATCAAGGTGATCTGTGATAGGAAAGTAAAAATTTTAAATTCCACTGCATTACTGGTTATTTACTTTCTTACAATGATATTAGAACCACCCTTGATTAATTTATGATATAAATGTATTTAGTTATCATCTAGATGTGTATTGTTCAAATTATATGCATTTATTATGTTTATTTATGAAAAAAATTTCAAAAAATTTTAAAAAAATGGGGCGTTTATTGCCGAGAATTTGATTCACGGCAAATTTACGGCAATATGGCTTGTCCATGTGATAACATTAATATTTGTCACTTTTAGTGACATTAATATTGTCTGTCACTACAAGTGTTTAATTAGTTAAATAATTTTTAGTGATAGACTTAATTTAATATTTTATATTAAAGGTTTTTTTTAAAATTTGATTTTTGAAACCACCAATTAATTTTTGACAATCATCGTTTAAAATTAATTGTTAATATTTAGAAACTTTCTTTATTTTAATTTGATTAAAATTTAGAAAATACAAAACCTTTGAAAAAATTTATTTAATTTTAATGAGATTAGAATTAAATAATTTGTTTAAATTTTAGAAATTTATTCGTTTTCAATGAGATTGGAATTTAATAAATGTTTAAAAAAAATTTAAAAAATTGTTTCTAATATATTTGAAATTCTATTATTTAAAGGATGATTTTCTTATATATTCTTATGATATCTGTGAGTTATACACATCTAGTGATCCATGTTTAGAAACTAAAAGGAATTTATGCTTTTATTTAATTGATGAATTGTGTAACAGCATGATGGATAATTATGGATTTAAGACTAATGTGATTGTGTTTAGTTTACTTGGTTCAAATTCAATGGTTGAAAAATTTTAAATAGGATCTGCGTGTCCTGCCTTTCTCTATCATTCTGAATGCAATTCTTTTCTCATCTCAATCCCCTCAAATGTTACTCGAGATTTTTTGACTAATCATGTAAAGTACACAAAGATATGTTAGGGATAGGATTGTATATCTAAAATATTTAGATAGAATTACATTTGTAATGTACAAAATGATGGAGATGAAGCAAATGTGCAACCACAAAAGAAATTTTCAAGAGTTGAAAATTACACTTAGAATTTGACCACCTAATTTCTTGTTGTGATTCAAGAAAACTAGTTTAGTAAATTACACTTAGAATTTTCAAAAAATTTACAAGAGTTGAAATTACACTTAGAATTTGACCACCTAATTTCTTTTGTGATTCAAGAAAACTAGTTTAGTAAAAGTCCATAATCATCCATGATTTTATGCATGTTTTATTTATTGCGTGTTGATACTATAATATTGCATGCAATTTGATGACCCCTATTAAATTAATGAAAGTAATCTCTCAAATTAATATTAAATCAATAAATAAGTTGCCTTCTATTATTATAGCAATAAATGAGAGTTCTTCTTAGATTTAATTTGTTGGGCTAATCTAAAGTTACTTTATGTTGAACATGTTTAAGTTATGAGATGAGATTTTTCAATAATGGGTATGGCGTAACGGAGGTGTTGGCCAAAAATAACCTAAGAGAGGGGAGGAGAATTAGGTTTCTTAAAAATAATTTGCAAATGATGCACAAATAAAATCTTTCACGCTAACAAGTAATTGAACTGATAGTAATATAATTAATTAAGCACAAAATGAGTAGAATAAGTAAAGAGAAATAGATTAAACAAACAATACTCCCAAGCTAGCAAGTTCGAAGTAGTAATCCACTAAGATGCTTCTTCAAATTTGGTGATTCAATAATCCAAATTGAACAAAAAGTAGGATAACCCTTGCTCACACTACTTCTCTTTAGTTGAGCCAAGAATTTTATACTCAACCTCACTTTTGTACAAGATTATCACTCCGTTCAATGCTTTTGAATACACACTAATACAATATTTTTAAAGAGCTAATTTGCACTCAAATTGCTTTTGTACTTACTTATATTCAATGTGTAAGTTATGTTTTTAAGACAGATAGGTTGGCTGAACCTATAGTGTAATAAAGATCAGCTCAACCGTTTCCGTTGAACGGTTAAATAATAAATGTTCCAAAGAAACTAGTCCGAATCTTCTTAAGATGTGTATAAATCCTCTCTTAAGCAAATCCGAACAAAATTCGATCAACGATGTCATTAGCGTGAGTTAAAATCTTCATTCGGACGGACGAGGTTGCGACCGTTCCTACATTCGAAGGTAGTAGATTGTTGAGTCAGATCCTCGGACAGAGTAGTGCGTCCGAAAGGTTTAATGCTATCCAAATGTTGCTCTACCTTCAGACGGTCAGGCGCATCCGATAGAATTTTCTTCGGACGCTATTGAGCGTCCGTTGTCAATACCTTAGAACCTTGCTCTCTGCCTGATCTTTCGGAGGTGTATTTTATTCGAGAGAATTTCATTCGGACGAAGTCTTGCGTTCGACCAACTTTGTCCCGTTCGGACGATGTACAAATTCTGAAAACCCTATTGTGACAGATAAAGTAGAATTCCTGCACAACTCATGTTCAAACTATTAGATTGTATTTGTCATCATCAAAACCAAGATTGCAGATTAACAATTTTCTCTTTTTTGATGATGATAAATCACAGGGCAAAGAAAACTAATCATAACCAATCATAGCTTCAAACAATCAATCCAAAAACCACAAGCACAACCATAATCAATCAACCATATTTAACCACATTTCTCCCCCTTTTAGCATCATCAAAACAAAACAAGTACAAAACAAGCTTCTCTGAGATAAAGCTCTCCCTTACTCAAACCACGAGAAACAAGTGCAAACAAGAAATGATAAAACACAGGTAAAGGTAGCATCATTCTTCAGACAAATTCTGATGTGCAATAAAGAGTATTGACTCATATTTTTATTATAATCTTTTCCATTGAATTGAAATAATACTCTAGGAACAAGAGAGTTGGAATTTAGAAGTCAATGAAGAATCTGTCTTTGTGCCTATTAGAAACGTTGTGTTTTTGGTGGGTAAATCATCATCCATAGCCTCACTGTCGTGCTTACCGGTTTCTTGAGGATCACGGCGTTGCATGAGGTAATTAAATGTGTCATCAACATCCTCATCATCACCAACATCAACATCAACGCTTGGAACAGTAGCTTTCCCAGGATTTGATGCACCAGCTAGATCTTCATGGGCTTCTGACTCAAGATTGGACAGGAGTATCCGTGTTCGATATATTCAATGTCGCCGTTGATGTTGGATGAATCGAGAGTGTACTGCGACTGAATGTTGGAAAATTGGACCTGAGCGGAAGTAGACATACCTAAACTTAAGGCTTCCTGGAGAATGGTTTGCTTGGTCTCCAACATTTTTAATTTTTGAAGGGTTCGGCATTGAAAAGTGCTCATTTGATTTCCCAAATTTGTGAAAAGGGTGGACAATTACGAAAGGAACGGTTCCAAAGAGGATATTGGTGAAGTATGAGGCAGAGAGGTGTGGAAGAAGAGGGTTGAGAAGGAATGGGATGAGGAAGTGCTTGTCCTGAACTTGATGCATGATCCTTTGATTTTTCAATTTCAACATCACTTTTAGTGACACATCTAATTCTTGCGAGTATCAGTAACCAATAATTCCCACAAGGAACAAAATAAATATCCAAAGTCAAGTTTAATTTCCTTAAAAACACAATAGAACAGATACAATTGCATTTTTTTTCGGCTCAGTACGATGTCCATCAGTTGGCAATAGCAAATTTGTAACTATGTGTATAAAATATTGAGTTCAAAATTAGGCAAAGTGGTTTTGACTTCAGAAACCTATTTAAAATCAAGATGAAAAATTTGTTTTACTTCTTTCACATCAAATCGAGTATCAATAGCAGGCCATTTGTCCAAAGAAAAGAAATATGAGATTTCATCAGAGGGAACAACATCACATTCAAAACTTGAGTTAATAATATTTGAATTAAACTCAAGGTTGATGTGATTCACATGAGACACTAAGGTTCGAACATTTGAACATTTGCGAAGATTTGCAATAAACTGAAGACCATATCATGATATACAGGCAAGTCAATATGAATTAAATTTTCGTATATTTGTTTTTCAAAACTGTATTCCTTAACAAAAGATAAGTTTAATTCGTCAAGCATGCCTTGGGAAACAGGACGTTGCACTATGATAGATTTACTAAGCAAGGATATATACCTTTAGATGTCTTGGCATTAATGAATTTGGGCAAGGAGGGATTTGGAGTAGGTTGAGGATTCGTTGAAGTTTGGCCTTGTACTAGAGCCTTCCCCTTCGATTTCTTGCCTCCGGTGCCTGTTGAAGATCCCCCACACAATCAAACTAACTTTAATCAGAGGTTACAACTGGAGTGTGAAAATGAGAGTGAAGAGATTTTAAGGAATTTGAAGGAAAGGGGTGTTAATAAGGTGAAAAAAGGTTCAAATAGGTTTGGTGAAGAGATAAGAAGATGATTTTCTTGATGAATTTTAGAGAAAATGAGACGAATTGAAGAAATTGGGAGTTTTCCTCTTATTTCACTAGAGCTAGGGTTCGGTGGGAGAGGTATATTCGAAAAAAGGAAAATGAAAGGTTTTAAGAGAATAGAAAAGTCGTTCAGACGTCCAAACGATTGATATACCACCGACCCATGCGTCCGTTTTCAGATGAACGGACGGTCAAAATTCTTAACCAAGCGACCAAAGGGCTGTCGGACAATTTTGATCATCTGTTAGTTTTTCTAGAAAGTTTGGTGAAAAAGATGAGCAGTTCAGAACAAAGGAAACGTCCGAGACCAAAAGTAAAAAAAAAAAAAGAAAAAGAAGTTCGGATGGATATTTTTATCCGGGAATATAGAGAGTTTAGGACGCATATTAGCGTCCGATAGCTCAACTCTCAAGTTTTTTAAATCTATAAAGCCCAAGCAAGTTCTGAGGTATTCAAAACAATCCAATGGTAAAGGTTTAGTAAAAATATCAGCCAATTGATCTTTAGTGCAAACAAATTCAACACAAATTTCTTTTTTGCAAATAAGATCTCTTATAAAATGATGTTTAACATCAATGTGTTTTGCTCTACCGTCAAAACCTGTCTCTTATACAGATTAATGTGTATAGAGCCAAAAGAAAATGATATGATCTAATCGTCTTCTTCAAAAAAGCTTGTTCATCCTTGATCTTGGTTTTTCCAACAAATTTTTTCTTCAAAGCATCATTTTCTTTTCACAAAAAATTATTTTCATGCACAAGTTTTGAGTTGGCACTCTATAAAGCATTGACTTTAATTTTTAACTCTTTGTTCCTAGCGTATGATTCATTCAAACTTTCATGCATTTTAAAAATAAATGATTCAATATCATCATCATCATCATCACAAGAATCATTATAGAAATCATAACTAGAGGATACCTCATTATTGCCATGAGCCATAAAAGCCATTTGATTCTCCTTATATTCTTCTTCAACTTCTCCATCCGAATTACAATCATCCCATGTAATTTGGAAGTTGTTGAAGTGAGGCTTCCTTGACCCTTTCTTCTTCTTGGATGGACTTTCATTTGCAAAATGTCCCGCTTGGCCAAACTTGAAGCATCTATTATTTTGAGAAGCTGTTAATGCTATGCTTCTATTGACCCTTGCTTCCTCGTTATCTTGTACTTTGTATTTCAACTTCAATTCAAAGGAGGTTAGAGAATTGATCAATGAATCAATAGGCATAGAATTTAGATTTTTAGACTCTTCTATAGCAATGGATTTAGGTTCTCGTTCCTTAGGTAAAACATTCAAAATCTTTCTATTCTTTTCACCCAAGAAATATTCTTTACCTAAACCTTCCAAATCCTTTACAATATCATTGAACCTACAATACATCTTGTCAATGTTCTCATTAGGTTCAATTTTGAAGGATTCATATTTTGCCACAAGAAGTGACTTCTTTTGCTCTCTAATATCTTCATTTCCTTCATGGATTTCTTTCAATTTGTCCCATATCTCCTTGGCTGTCTTGCAACCTTTCACTTTAGAAGACTCGTCTGCATCCAAAGTATTATACAAAATATTCATGGCTTTAGCATTTAGGAAAAGATAAATTTATTCTATCTTGTGCATTTAACTCATATCTAGTCTTAGGCCTTAATCTATGAGTATTTTCATCAAGAATATTGGCCTCACCTGTCTCTTATACAATCTAGATGTGTATAAGAGACAGTTTTTTAGAAGGGCATTGCATTTTTATCTCTGTCTGGTATCACTTCCAAAAACAAAATTAATGCCATTAAACACGGAGGTCTAAAATGTAATGCCCTTCTAAAAAATAAGCATTATTGGTTGCCATAATGATCATTACTCAAAGGTGATTAAACCAAAAGAAAGACCAAGCTGTGATACCAATTGTTGGTCCAAGAGCAACCTAAGAGTGGAGTGAATTAGGTTGTCTCTAAAAACAAACCTTTTAATGTGCTTAATGAAAATGCAAACTTTGTGTAACAAATAAACACTAAAACACAAATGATCAAAGATAAATATTCAATCAATTGAAGCTCAAAGACAAATAAAGAGATTGAGAATATCAAACCAAATTCCCAAACTCATCATGAGTTTGGAGTACATCCAATAGTAGTGCCTCTTCAAAGAAGGTGAGGCAATAATCTTCTTGTACACAAAGTAGGCTCACCCTTGCACCAACTAAATCCCTCTAGTTGAGCCAAAGGGTTTTACACTACAACCTCACTTTTGTACATTTGTTATCCCTCTACTCTTACACTTGAAGATCACTCACTAGTCTAATCTTGCTCACACTAATTCCCTCTAGTTGAGCCAAGAGAACTATGCTACCCAAACCAGTACAACCCACAATATTTTAGCCTATTTCTCCCCAAATAGCTCTTACAAGTGTTTTTATTCAATGTGGTAGTTCCTCACATTAATCTGATGTTCTTGGGCTATTTATAAATGAAAGATGTGCTGAAATTTGAGTTCCAATAGTCAAAAAACTATCTATTAAAAACTAGCCGTTAGGAGTTCAAACGGAGGTTCGGACGTCTGATCATGCATCCTATAATTTTATGAACAGTGCTTCGGATAGTCTTATGCGTCACCTACAGCTTGACAGAAACTTCTTCATTTTGAGCTCTTTTCTTCGGACGATTTTGTTCGTCCTACAGGTTTTGGTTCGGATGGTCATGTGCGTCCTATCCTACAGCTTCCGGTTCGGACGGTCATGTGCATCCTAAACCTTATGGTTCGGATAGTCATATGAGTCCTATCCCTCAGATTCTGGTTTGGACGGTCATGTGCGTCCTAAAATTTATGGTTCGGACGGTCATATGCTTCCTATCTCTCAGCTTCTGGTTTGGACGGTCGTATGTGTCCTACAGCTTCTGATCATATCTCAGACGCTCTCTTGCATCCGAGTTCCTTTCTTTCAGACGTTCTTCATTGTCCGTAAGGTGTTGTTCAACTTTTCGTCATTTTTATTGATTGGGTTCAAATGATCATTTTCGTCCAAGCCTTTCCATTTTTCTACACACTTGTTTTGAAGCCATTTGTACGATTTGGTCATCATCAAAATATGATTATCATAACTGGGGTCCAACAAATTCAAGATTAACGAATTGATTTTGATAAGTATGAGAAACTTATAGATTAATTTATGAGATAAAATAATTTTTTGATAAGTATGAGATACTTATAGATTAAACGTGAAAGTCACGTTTTAGAGGAAAAAATGTGAGAGAAAACAAGAAAAAAATAATTGAGGAGCTAACATTCCATGATTTGGGTCATTCAATCTTGTAAAAATCTTTGAAGTAATTATCTGTGTAGATACTATTAGAGGCTGGGCATTTGTGCCACTTGCGGATCAACATCCAACTAGTTTATAGATTTTACCGCAATTTTAAGGTATAATCTTTATACTTTTCTTGTACTACACATAAATTAATCAAGGTGATCCGTGATAAGGAAGTAAAAATTTTAAATTTCGTTGCGTTATTGGTTATTTATTTTCTTACACGATACAGCGAAAGAATCTAAACAAAGATACAAGCTCGGCTGCACTCAAGTCTACTATAAAAGTAAGTTTTTGCCTTTGCTGATTTTAAATTAATGTTCATGCAAGTATCCATGAGTTCAATTAGTGTAAATGTTGTATTATAAAGAAATAATATTTTATTAATAACCATTTCTAGACTAAATTTAAAGTGCATGGCAATAGTCATCCTAGAACTGAAATTGCATGGTAATAATGACTTCTACATATTTTTTCATGGCATAATATTTATTGACAAAAAAGCTAAGGCATTGAAGGCCAAGGACAAAGAGGATAATATTTCACCTCAGCTAGAAAGAAAAGGACAAGGCTTCTGAACCTTTTCGAAACGAAAAAGAAAGGTTTGAGACCTCCACGTTCCCTTAAAATATAAAAAGGGTTGAGACCTCCAAGTCTCCCCTAAAATGAAAAAAAGGGCTGCTCTAATCTGCCTAAGTACTCAAGAGGTTAGTCATACACGTAAAACCTTAATTCAAATATTAACTATGTAGTAATACACGTTCTGCAAGTGCACGGGTCACATAATAGTATATAGGTAACAGAGATCGTTTTCACGAGAATCAAGTTAGGTCAATTATACCGATATCGAATACTTAATATCAATCACTATTTAGATTATCACAAATTAAAAAGATTTATTTTTGGATTTTTATAAAAAATAAATTAAATAACGAACTATCCCTAGAAAATCATGAAAAAATAAAATTGCACAATTAAATGAACTAAATCAATTTAACTACAAAAGAATCAATTGACGAAAATCCTACCTAGAATTAATTGACAATTAAAGAAAGCAAATTAAAATAAATAACTAAATTGAAATACAAATTAACCCTAAATAAAATTAATTAAAAATAAACATAAAGCAATTAAATAATTAAAGTACAAAATTGAAGTAAAAAGTAATTAACTGATAATAACAAAGTACAAGAATCCCTCGAAGATTATCACAAGTTCTCTGGTAGATTCACGAATCTAAAACAACAAACAAAACTAATTCGCTACGAAATTGAAGAACTAAAAATTGCTTAAAAATATAAAAGTGTCTTAAACTAAATTGCCTAGAGAAATCCTAGTGACTACTAGAGAGAATTCGGAATATGTCTTTAGATCTTATAAGACAATTCAGTTTCGACATTTTCAAGTTTCCAAATAATTGCTCCTACATCTAATTTGTTGAACTTCCAAAATTACCCTTCTTACATACAAAATAAACACAAAGAATACTAATAACTTTTAACACAAAATTAACACTAAAAGTTATCAAAACATATTAAAATGCACAAAACCTAATTTTAACTTAATAACCCTAAAGCACACACAAAACACGTTAATTAGGGCTATAAAACATCAAATTAGGGTTCATAATAGATAAATTATCCCCAAATTTCTATAGTTATCAACTTCCCCAATGTAACGTTTTGCATGTCCTAAGCAAATTTAAGAAAAGAAAAAGACCAACACTAGCAAAAAGAAGATCTATAGAATGTTAACTCTTTCCGTGTATCAATAATAAACCATTTAACAAAAATTCAATTAAATTCCATACACATATTGGCAAAATTGATTCATAATCCAACATTCATATAGTAATGTAGCCACTCCACTAGCAAAGAAATAGTATGGAAAGTAGAATCACTCTTTTACCTATTCTGACAAGACTTATATTAATCATAGTTTAACAAGTGACAACTTAGTCAGACGTTCAAAAGAATGTTTTCATTCCATCATATCACTAATACGAATTAATTCAAATCAAAGATCAAATAGGACTTTCCAACTTGTAATGTGGGCAAAGGGACATGGGTAGGATAAATTTGGGTAAAGTAGCTCAAATTACCTAGTTACATGACTTTGACAGCATTGAACCGAAATCCCAAATATGTCCAAACCATATCATCATTTAACCAACTACATTGATGGCTAAAACATGCCTTCTTTTTTTAGACAAAAATAATACTTGAACTTGAATAATAAACAAATATATTTTCTCATCATTTTTTCTCTTTTTTTCATTTATCATTTTTTTTAAATAATAAAAATAATAATAACAATACCAACTAATATTCACATTAACTTCATAATAAATAGGGACTTCAACTAATCAAAATATTGTCCTGAATTTTCAATCCCAACAAACAATAACATATCTCAATCTTCTACCAAAGAAATGTAACAATATCGATATTGTTGGTCCCAAAGGGCAACCTAAGAGGGGGTGAATTAGGTTATTTCAAAAACAAACCTTTTGATGTGCTTAATAGGAAATGCAAACTTTATGCAACAAATGAACACTTAAGCACAAATAATCATAAGTAAAGATTCAACAATTGAATCACAAAGAACCAATAAAAAGATTGAGATTAAAAGTATCATACCAAACTCCCAAACTTCTTAAACTTGGAGCTTACAACCACAAAGAGCTTCTTACAAGGCAACTACCAAGTTCTCATGACAACTTGAAGTTTAGCCACTAAAAGTCTCTTCAAAGTAGGTGAGACAATAACCTCTTGTACACAAATGAGGATCACTCTTGCTCATACTAATTTTTTTAGTTGAGCCAAGAGTTTTACACTCACAACCTCCATTTGTTACAATCGTTATCTCTCCATTCTTACACTTGAAGAACTCTTACACTACTAAACTCTTTACACAAAACTACCTACACTATTACAACACTTGTACCCACTATTTCTCCCAAATAGCTCAAGAATTACTTGTAATCAATGTAGAAGTCACTCTTTATTTAATTCAGGCTTAGGGGTATTTATAGTTGGCCAAAAACTGCTTCCAACAACTTTTCAACGGCTATTTTCTATTTACTGGAAAACTAGCCGTTGGACCTTTCGAACGGCCGATGCAGTAGGTATGTGTCCAAACAAACTAGCCGTTGGAACTTTCGAACTGCCGCTGCTAACCTCTGCATCCGATGCTGCATCCGTTCTCTGAGGGTATTCATGTTCGAATTTCCAAGGATGCGTCCAAACCTGCGTCCGATAGAAGCAATGTCTTCTGGAAAAAAGATCGGATACTGTTCTTCGTTCGAGATTGCTTCAGGTTCTTTGTGTCGGACGATTACCATCATCCGAATTTCTGTCTTCTGGTTGTTTTGTTCGGATGATCATTTGTATCCGAGCCTTCCTGTTTTTCTGCACACTTGTTTTCAAACCATTAGTGCTATGTGGTCATTATCAAAATATGATTAACATAACTGGGGTTCAACAGATATCACACTTCACTAACACTAACTAAGATAATGAGTAGAAAGATGGAAAAACAAATTAAAAGGACAAAGGGGCTAAATAATATGGTTACCAACAAAAAACATGCTTATATGCTCAAAAAAGGACACGACGAATAATCATAACAAAAAAAGTTAGGTTTTTTAGGCTCAAACGGTCAAAAGAAATTGCCTACATCATCTCTTTGGTACAAACTTCAGTCATATGTCATAAATATGAAACAAATCGCTGACTAATATGTCATAATAAGTGGTCAATACTATTACTCTTCAAAAAGTAACAAAACTACCCCACATACTCACACATTATCACATATATGGGTGATATCAGATTCCATGAATCAATGGAATCAAAGAACAAAAATTCCTATACACGTGGATTCAACAATTCAAATCTTTTTTTAAAATATGCAGAAAAAAGCCAATTAAGTATAGATATTCTCCTAAGACACATTTTAACAAAAAAAAAAAAAACACATAGCACAATCAATTAAAACAACCTATATGACAAAAAATATACAACTATACCATATACCTCTCTCCCAACTTGGGTGAACCATTATTCCCAATGTTTCCAGAAAAGTTGTAGAAGAAGCAAAAAACAAACACAAAGAACACCACAACACAACAACTTTACTACCAATTGTAAGCACCACAAAAATTACAATAAATCCCAACAAAATAAATATTCAAAAATTAAGGGCAAAATGTTTACAAGTAAAATTAGTTACCCATAATTCTTATGTAAGCATTAGGCAAAAATAGAAATTTCATAAGAAATAACAAGGAAAATTGTTGATTCTTACCCAAACCCATCAACGGTAAAGAAAGTAAAAGTGAAAAGATCTTACTTGAACTAATGAAAAAAAGAATTGGCGTTGAAAAATCCCATTGGTGAAGTAAAATAATCTTACCTCAATTGATTTGAAACCCTTGACTTGATGGAGAAAAACCAATACAAAGGATGGGGTTTTATGTTGAAGAAGAAGAAAAGATTGTAGTGATGATGGTGTGATAAGGAGATAAGGAGTAGAGAAGTGGGATGGTGGTGAGAGAGAAGGAAATAGATTGGAAAACAAAGAAGAATAGAGAGAGAAGAATGAGAAGAGGAAAAAGAAAGACAAAAAGAAGTGGTAGGGGTTGGGTGTTGTCTTGGAGAGAGAAAAGAAAAGAATTTTTTTTTTTTTAAACTTGGATGCCAAAATAGTATGAATCCTTGCCAGCAAGGATGCTTATTTCAAGCACCTCGCCAATTTTGCAAGGAGGATGCTCACTGCAAAGTTTGGCTATCTTTTTTCAAATCCTTCATTTTTTTTTTACAATTGCACTTCCAACCTGCAAAAAAAAAAAAGAAAAAAAAAAGAAATGAAATACAATAACTAATACCTTATAAAATCACTAAAGTTAAATCATAAATAATATCAAACTATACTACATAAGAACTAAAGCATAAAAACAAATAAACTTGGGTTGCTTCCTAAGAAGCGCCATTTATAGTCTTAGCTAGATTTGTGAATGGGATGATCATGTGATATAAAAAAGGATGCATGACCTTTCTTTTCCTTTTGGCTTCCACGGATAAAGTTTTACTCTTTTTTTAATCAGTAAGTACTCTTGGCTTCCATCATTCGAACGGCTATGTCCTATCATCATCATAACATTTGCAATGGCCAAAGGACGCGCACCAAACAAATTTATGCCTTTCACACCAATGTCTCTTCTTCTTGTTCATCTTCACTTTATATGCTTGGTACACCCCACTTGAACCAGTCTTCTTCATGTAAATATCAATGTTTGGTGGCTTATCTCTAGAGAAGTCCCTCTATTCTTCCTTTACCTTAGAGCACTTGCCTTCATTCACTTCTGATGCACTTTCATCCAACCTATTGACAAGAGAATAGAATCAAGTTGATAAGCCATGTCTTTATACACATCTAGATGTTTAAAGGAATTTCATAGGATTCAAATATATTAAATTCAACAATCACATTTTAGACTTGTATATGTCACACTTCTCTTGACTCACCACATTCACAGCATGAGCATCAGCCAAAATGGGTATTCCCAACATCAATATAATATCAGTAGCATCTCCCATATTAAGCACTAAAAAGTCCACCGATAAATCAATTTATCCACTTGTACCAACATATCTTCCAATATGCCATAAGGACTCCTTTCGGTTTTATCCGCCAATTGAAGAAAAAGTTGTGTAGGCTTGGCATTTGTGATTCCAAATTTATCATAAATTACCTTTGTCATAACATTGATGCTCGCCCCTAAATCACACACAATGATCGATCTAAAATATGACTACCAATGTTGACCGGAATTGAGAAACTCCCGCGGTCCTTAAGCTTTGGTGGCAATCTTTGTCATACAATATGTCAATCTTAATCCTAGTTTTGATGATGACCAAATCAGTTGAATAGTTAAAATTGAGTTTGCAGGAAGTTTTTAAGTTGCAGGTAGTTCGGACACTTAGAATCATCTGAATAATCAAGGTTAGAATGCATGCGTCCGAAACATAACCAGAGAGCACTTAAGGAAGATCACATTTTTCGGATGCCCATGACAGTTAGAAGGAAAAAGCTTCGAATGCCAAGGAATGTTCGAACATTAAATAGAGAGCACTGAAAGATTACACACTCAGCGGGCGCGTATGATTATCCGAAGGACAATACTTCATACGCAAATAAGTGTTCGAAGAAGCAACAACCTTGTTTCAAGACATTTAGCTTTAGACGAAGGATAACGTCCGGACAACCAAGTGAAAAAGTCTAGAAGCCACTGAGATAATCAAATATCGGACGCATGATTGGACATCCAAACAAAGTCAAGACAAAATTCTATCAAGTGTTTGGACAGATAATCGGATGGAGTAAGTTGCGCTCGAACATTCGAACTGTTTAACAGTTAGGTTTTTAGCATTTAATGCATAGCCGTTGGAGAACAGTTGGAGGCCATTTTTGTGTAGCTATAAATACTCTTGAGCTTGAAATAAATGAAATAACTTCCACAATTAAAGCAAGCATCTACCAAAGCAATTTTAGTGAAAATAACCACTTAATAGTGTTGTATTAGTAGAATTACAAAGTGTACAAGTGAGTGATCTTCAAGTGCAAAGAGTGGAGAGATAACTATTGTACAAAAGTAAGGTTGTGTATAAAACTCTTGGCTCAACTAGAGGTAACTACTGTGAGTAAGAGTGATCCTACATGGTATACAAGAAGGTTATTGTCTCACCTACATTGAAGAGGCACAAAGTATTGGAATTTTTACTCCAAACTTGTGAAGCTACTTGGAAGTTTGGTTTGAAAGTTCTTAATCTGAAAACTTGTCCTTTATTTACTCTTAATTGTCCATTTATTGCTTTGATCATTAATTTCATTGCTTCCATATTACTAGAATTTTTATTGATCAAAAGTGGCAATTAATTTGTACAACCTAATTCATCCCCTCTTAGGTTACTTTTGGGCCAACAATTGATATCAGAGCTTGGTCTATAGTAGTTAGCTTAACTAGCTTAAGAGTAAAGATCACCATGGCAACCAACAATACTTTGTTTTTGGACAGTCAATCCATTACTAGACCACTTATGTTTAATAGTGTGAACTTTATTAGTCGGAAAGAGAGAATAGAGATCTTTTTGAAATCAGTAGATATTGAGTTGTGGTATATAGTCAATGAGGGTCCCTTTGAAGCCACCATTATAGTTGAGGAAACTCATAGACTTAGACTCAAAACCAGGAATGAGTTAACTCCTAAAGATAAGGCCAACTTGACTTTGAATGCTGAAACACATGAATGTGTTGTATAATACCTTAGTTGCCAATGAATCCACTTGAGTGAAAGGTTGCAAGTCGGCTAAAGAAATTTGGGACAAGTTAAAAGAGATTCATGACAGTAGTGATGATGTGAGAGAGCAAAAGAAATCATTGCTTATAGCTAAACATGAATAATTCAAAATGAAATATCATGAAAGCATTGACAAGATGTACTATAGATTTCATGATATTATGAGGGATTTTGAAGCATTAGGTAAGAAGTATTCATTAGGTGAAAAGAATAGAATAATTTTGAATGCTTTGTCTAAGAATGGGAAGCAAAATCTATTGCTATAGAGGAAGTTAAAAATTTGAATTCTATACCTATTGAATCATTGATTAACTCTCTTACTTCTTATGAGTTGAAGCCTAAATCCAAAGTCCAAGATGATGAAGAAGTAAGAGCCAAGAGAAGCATTGCCTTGGAGGCTTCTTAAGAAAATGATGAAAATAGCTCCACCAACTTGGAGGATGAAATGTGAATTTGATGAAGGTAATCTTACACTCATCACCAAAGGATTCCTAAAGCACTATATCAACAAAAGAAGAATGACAAAGGGAGGAACAATCAATTCCAACAACTTCAAAGGAAAGACCAAGTTAGAAATTAAGAAGCAAAATGAAAAATGTTTTGAATGTGGTCAACCCGGGCACTTTGCAAATGAGTGCCCTTCCAAGAAGAAGAAAGAAGGAAGGAAGCCCCACTTCAACAATTTTTAAATTATATGGGATGATTGCAAGTCCGAGGGAGAAATAGAAGAAGTTAAACTACTCAAATGGCCTTTATGGCATTTGGCGATGAAGTATCTACTAGTTTTAATTTTTTTGGTGATTCATGTGATGAACTTGATGAAAATGATGTTAAGAGGCTTTTGTAATGAAAT
Organism: Cinchona pubescens; assembly: GCA_025175665.1. Taxonomy (NCBI): domain Eukaryota; kingdom Viridiplantae; phylum Streptophyta; class Magnoliopsida; order Gentianales; family Rubiaceae; genus Cinchona; species Cinchona pubescens. The sequence continues at coordinate 60,556 of JANKKI010000312.1, forward strand.
TGAATGATAGCTTGAAAGAATATTATGCTAGAAACAATGAGTTAAATAGAAAGAATAATGCTTTGTTAAATGCCAACTCTAAACTTGTGACTGAAAATGACAATAGGTTGACACATGCATTGAAGAAAAGATTAGATGTGAAAACCAAGATCAAGGAAGAACAAGTTTCATTGAAGAAGAGATTAGATGATCTTGATGTGCTTTTGCAAAAGAAAAAGGAAAATATTATTGAAATGAAAAGAAATAGATATATGTCAATCAACAAGAATTTCACCACATTTAGAAATGATGGTTTATGCTTTGTAAAGTCCAAATCTTCTTTATATGGAAATAAAAGTATTATTTGCAATTATTGTCAACAACATGGACATATGAAAAAGAATTGTTATATTAAAAGAAATGAGAATTTGGGAATGAAATCTATGTGGATATTGAGTCAATATACTAACTCATATGAACCTAAGAAAATATAGGTACCACAAGTTATCTCTTAATTCTTTTGTGTAGGTATGCTTGAAGGACACCACTAAGGATGCAAAGTGGTTCATTGATAGTAGGTGTAGGCTACACATATGTGATCCAAATTTTCATAAATATCTAAAGCCAAGAATAGTGGCAAAGTAACGGTTCGGAGACAACATGAAAGCCAAATATATAGGGATTGGTGATATAGGTAAAAATGGTGAAACACTTGTGAAAAATGTGCTTTTTGTTGATAACTTGAATTATAATCTCTCGAGTATGAGTGAACTATGTGATAGAGATTTGTATGTTTTCTTTAACAAACATGAATGCTTAATTCTTGATAAGAACTTTGTTGTTTTGTTTAGAGGTAAAGGCATAATGATGTTTATGTGATTTATCTTGATAATATTAACAATGGTAAGATTAAGTGCTTAACCGTTACCAAAGATGATCCTTGGCTTTGGCATAGGAGATTGTGTCATTTCAATATGGATTTGTTAGATAACTTTATTAAAAAGGAATTAGTCAGAGGCTCGCCTAAACTAAAGTTTGTAAAAGAGAACATTTGTGATGCATGTCAATTTGGTAAGCAAGTGAAAGTTTTCTTCAAACCCAAAAATAGTGTGTCCACTTCTAGTGTCCACCTTTAGAACTCTTGCATATGGATTGATTTGGTCACACTCAACATACTAGTCTTGGTGGTAGTAAATATACTTTAGTGATTATTGATGATTATTCTAGATATACTTGGGTGTTGTTTCTTGCTCACAAAAATTAAGATTTTGAAAATTTTGTGAAGTTGTTTTCTAAGGTGCAAAATTTGTTGAATTTGAAAATTATGAGACTTAAAAGTAATAATGGTGCCGCATTCAAATTTGGTGATTTTCCTGAATTTGGTGATCATAATGGTATTTCTCATGAGTTTTCACTTGTTAGAGTTCCTCAACAAAATGGTGTTGTAGAAAGGAAAATAGAACTCTTCAAGAAGCAGCTAGAACAATGATTAATGAATGTGATTTGCCAAAATATTTTTGGGCCGAAGCCGTTAACGCGGCTTTGTTACAAGGCCCATTTTGAACCAAACCTCTTATGAACTTTTATTTTGCAAAAAACCCATTGCAGGTTACTTTAAAGTGTTTGGAATGACCTTGAATATCCTAGGAGCCCGCACAAGCCAGACACAGACCTAACATCTATCACCGTCTTGTGGCCTTTTCAGTAGTTGGGAATTGATATCTTAGGAGCCCTGTTGAAGGGGACTGGGAACTGTAAAAACTTGGTCATGGCTATTGATTATTTTTTAAAATGGATAGAGGCTAAGTTGCTAAGATATATCTCAGGCCATAGCATCAAAAAATTCATTTGGAAGAGCATCATCTATTGATATGGTGTTCCTCATATTCTCATCTCAGACAATAGCACACAATTTGTAGGAAAGCCCTTCCGCCGGCCCTTCTGTGAGGAACTGCAAATTTGTATGCATACCACCTTTATGGGTCACCCAAGCTAATGGATAAGCAGAAGTATCATATAGAATGCTGCTAACTTGGTTAAAAACAAGGCTTGATCATAGAAAAACAAATTGGGTTGAAAAGCTTCCTAACACGTTGTGGTCTTACTGAACCATACCTCAGATGCCCCATGGAGCGACTCCTTCTTTAGTTTGGTTTTTGGTATCGAAGCAGTCATACCTCTGGAAGTTGGTGTCCAGTCGATTACAGTGAGCAATTTAAGCCAAAATGACAATGGCGAGACAAGAATGCTTGATCTGGATTTATCGGAGGAACAAAGACTAGCAGCGGTCATTCGAGAAGCCAATTACAAGCAAAACGTAAGCAAATATTAAATTTTGCAGTTCGACAAATGTGCATTCGACCTGGGGACTTGTTCCTGCGAAAAAATAAAATTAGTCGAGCTGATAGCATCCATAAATTAGACCCCAATTGGGAAGGACCTTATCAAGTAGTTGAAGCCTACAGATCTGGCTACTACAAGTTAGCTGACCTTCAAGGGAAATGTATGCCTAAAATGTGAAACTTTGCTAATTTAAAGAAGTATTATATTGGAAATTAAATAAGCACATTTGAACGATCTACATTTGTACTTAAAGGTTATTTGTGCAAAAAGAAATTTCTTTTATATATGCACGAGTCGACAAATATATACATAGTTAGTCCTATGTTATTCCAAAAGAACCGATGCTACTTGGCTGCACTTTGGCCAATGGCGTCATCATCATCACCACCATCTTCGGTCTCGTCCTCTTCTTCTGCTAACACCAACTTGAAGAGGTCTTCGGCATGTCAAGATTTGTTGAATTTTTAACCTTGGTGACCCAATCCTGAGTTATATCAGCATCATATGTCTTGAAGGAGGTTAAGTCCAAGGGATGGTTTGGATACTTGGCCCTGACCTCTTCCAAGGCCTCCTAGTAAGTAAGTGACGTGCATAAAAACAAAAAACTGTGGGGTTGTCCTTCAAGGCATCAGAGGTAATAAAGTGATTCATGTTGTCCACCGAGGAATTGGGATGAGTAGCTCTAAGCTCTTCAACCTCAACCTTTTGCCTGCTCAGCTCTTCTTGTTTTCAGCTGAGGTCCTCAGCAAGTTGACAGATTTCTCTTTTCAGTGCCTCAACCTTAGTAGTATGTTTACTTTCCATATTGACCAATTGAGAACACTGGATGACCTGACAACTTCTGTTGCAGCTCAAGTAGGATGTGTATAAGGAGTTCAACTTCTTGGCTAATAAAGCCTCTGCCGCTGCTCTTTCTTTCTTTTGAGACTGTGAGCTATTTTTCAAGAACCAAAACTTCTTCTTGGGTAGAAAAAAAAGCAATGATTCTCTTCCTGAATGATGTTACTTAGCTAAACCCAGAGGAAGAAATGTCATTACTGATCTACTAAAAGTATACTTCGTGCAAATTTTCTTAAGAATGATAATTTATTGCATAGTATGATTGATTCACTTCAGTACAAACTTGCATGTCTATTTGTTCAAGCATGTACATCTGATCTCGAGGCAGAAACACACTGCCCATCCAATCATTGGCTACTTGACCGTGTTGACCTCTATCGTTAATTATTAGAGACCAATCAGGTTTAACTGCCTCTCGAGAAAGCTCTCCATTTTTTGCTCGAATCGGTTAAACCGACCTATGGGTCGAGGGCAACACTTGCGAACCACTGTCCCAAGAGTGATCCAATCTTTCTTAGAAGTGCAATCCCGAGCCCCAAGAGTTGTATACCATGCAACTATCCATTATTCCAACGAACACAAAACGCCTGTGGCTTGTAAGACCAAGAGCAGAAAGACCCACTTGGAACTGGAAGAATGGTAGATAGAGATCAGATTAGGTACAAAACTAGGGTAGAGGAAGAATGAAGAGAAGAACTTTTCTTCTTATGTTGCTGAGCTTCAACGGGTTGCATGACTTGGACAACCTTGTCTGATCCCGAAGCCACCGATGCGCAAGAAGACTTAGCCTTTTTCTTCGTCGGAGCTTTTAGTACAGGAGCCTTCCTCTTGGTTGGGGGCTCCTGAACACCACTAGGTTCAGGCACAACCTGAGCTAACGAAGTAGTTGCAAAAGTTGGCCCTACTATTTGAACCGGTACAGCAAAGGATAGGTCTTCCAACTCGACTAGTGGCCCGGACATTATGATCTTTTGGGTCTCATATGCACAAAGTTATAAAATTTAGAACACATATGTCATAGGAACAAAGAATAAACTTATTTCTTGACCATTTACTGCCATCAAATCCAAAAATCGGCTTGAAGCCCGCAGCCAGGTTTCCTCAAGCTAGCAAGTTTTGGTCGACCGCCGAATTCTTTCCACTAAAGTAGAGAGCTACTTTCGACTTATCAATGTTGTCAACCCCTATGAACATCAAGTCCTCCAAGTCATTCGATGCCCCCGTGACAGGGGACGAGATGCCATGACCTTCACTAACACCATTTAATGTCTCTTCTGAATCAACCTGGAAGGCAATCCTTCTCCCCAGTTGAACTACTAGACGAGGTGCTCGCCTTACCAAAAAATCAGACCAATATTAAAAGGGGAGGGGTTTTGCTGGAAAGCAAGGAAAAAAATGAAGCAAATGGTGTGAAAAAGTAAGAGGGAAGCGAGGGAAGCAAAATAAGAAATAAATTTGCCAAAAGTATTCCAAGAGATGGAATAAGAGGATTTATAAAGAAATGGAGGATGGAGAGGTTAACCATCAGGGGTCGGGTCATGACCATTCAAAATCCTATAGAATGGGTAACGTCTTAGGAAAGTTAGGTCGAGTCGGGTTGACCCACCAGCCATCTTTTGGAAACCCTGCACCATAAATAAGTGTATCTTTTCATGGTCCTATTTTTTGAAATTCTAAAAGGAGTTTGAAACAAGCAGGTAGATGGTCTCGAACAACGGCGACCTTAACCAACTATGAAAATGAAATACATCAAGTGATTCGGAAATCCTCACGAATCATGAGAATGAACCCGTTGAAGAGTTTTACGTGGTTCAAAAATCCTCAAAAATTAAAAGAATGAACTCGCCAAAGAGCTTTAAGTAGTTCGAAAATCCTCACAGATTAAAAGGATAAGCCCGCCGAAGAGCTTTATGTGGCTCGAAAATCTTTACACGCGTGTACAAAGTACACAAGGTCCACCAAAGTGCCTCAAGTGACCTATATAATAAAATGACCAATCACAGTGAATGATCAGGATGATTGGTGATTGTTGAGGTTGAAGGATTATTAGCAAGAACAAGCATAAGACGAAGGTAACCTTTATTAAACAGTATCATGAGGTCGTACAAATACAATGAAATCAGATGAAAAAAATAATAACACAAGCACAAGAGCATAAAACATTTTTCATTCAACAAGCAAAGAAAAATTACAAGTCTCCTATTCTAGCTGGCCAACTTTTGAGGCTGATCGTCCCCCAACTCTCCTGATAGCTGATCAATCTCAGAACGAGGATACCCAAAGAAGGTCGAAGTTCCAGTAGGAACTTGGGCAGGAGTACCAAAACATTTAGTATATCACAGTCCAAGTTAAAAGTTCCAGGATCAAAAGAAGTATGTAAAGCCCGGTCTTTAGCTACAACAAACAGCTATAAGACATTTGCGTCTTATTCAGAAGCCAAGTCCACTGCTTGCTCTTCTTCTTCCTGCTCTTCGACTACCTCTACCACTGGAACAGGATCTACAGGAGTGCGCATGATTCAAGAATGAGAGCAGACCTTGGCTTTCCTGAACTCAATTCCTAGCTCGGCCATTAGCTGGGGGATAGCTGCTTGATCAAAATAAGAGAAATGTTGTTGTCAAACTTCAAGGATGGAAATCGCTCGTGAATCTGTCGTAGCACTTTCTCGAAGCACACTTGAGTCCTACAAAACTTGGCTAGGTCATCTTTAAATGCATCTGACATCAGGAACTTGTTTGTGCCTTGGAAAGTGAGCTGATCTTCTTGATGACAAAAAGATCATCAAGACTGGGACATCTCGGTCTTAACTTTTTCAAGTTTGTCCTAAGCGATTTCCGACTTAGACTGCTCACCGCGAGGCTCTTAACTGTCTGCTCGAACTCTTCCTTTAGTTTCTCTAGATCAGCAGCATGAAGACCTATAAATCTAGGCACATCTGATCTCCTCCTTGAGTTTACACCCCAGGTTAACCACCTCTGAATCGTGCATTATCCTTTTCACTTGTTGAAAAGTGGCCATCTGGGGTGCATGAAAATCCTTTGTTGGTTCTCCACCTCACTTTGCAGCCACAGTATTTTTGCCGATCATTCTCTCAGCAGATCAACAGGTTGCGATAAGAAATAGCGCCTGTAATCAGCCCCAGTACTCTTTGGCAACCAATTTTTGGTCCGAGCACTGGTCTACAACCGAAACATTCCTTGGAAGGAATGCATGTTCTAGAAATTCTAGTAGTGCAACCCGCAAGATCATTCATGGTCAATGACCAAGTAGGAACGAATTTCTCCGAAACTAAAACAGATTTTTCTTTGCCTGATGCAATGACAGTAGAGGGTTTGGCCTTGTTGGCCTCTGACTTCTCCTTTTTAGAAGGGTACTGAGCCATGCGGGATGTCTTTTGGAGATACAAAGGTAACCTAAACCACTGGGGATTGTCTCTCAAAAGGGCTTGGAAGAGATACAGCTTTCTTTTTATGATGGACTAATTGTTCACCCTCTCCTTAGGGACTTGGTAGAGTTCTAATAGTGACTAGTTGGGTCAGGACAGATGTCGACCCTGATCCGCTCGACAAACCAATCCCAGGAGCTTGAATTGGCTTTTGCAAAGAAGCTATTCTCCCAAACTTGCGAACCTTCTTAACAACCCGGCGAGGTACGTCTTCTACCATCATTATGCCACCCAAATCCAAACCCCCAGTCTAGTGCTATAGTAGTGATGCTACTAGAATCCTTATCAGAAGCAAAAGCCATCTCAAAAATAGAGAGTAAAAACACAAAAAAAGAGAAGATGAATGAGAGATATGGGAATTGTAGCCCATGAAGTGATAGTATGCCCAAAGATACTACAAGAAACAAGGTGTAAAAGGTATGCAAAAAGAAGGTAAGGGGTATTTATTGGAAAAGAAGACGAAGAGGCACGAATGGATAGAGGTGAACCCGTTCTGAATGAGTCAAAGCCTTAAAATAGAATAAATGATGAAATGAAAAGATGCGACAACTAGCAGACGCAAAAAATGAGAATATTGGGATACGTGTCCCCAATACATGATGAGACATTCACTAGTTGTTCGGTCAATGAGACCCGATCTACGATGCCGATCTCATCGAGGGAACTGTTAATGATACTAAAAATAACCCACCAATAATAGGTTGGCACGTGGATGAATCGCACGACTAGAGTAGATCCGTTAGAGGAAGATGCGTAAATTGAGCCGTGTAGCTCGTTCCATGGGACGACCAAGGATCAATTGGTCGGAGGCCCAAGAACTAGGTCAAGCTGTCCGACCTGGTTCAGGAGTCAAGACATTGGTTAACTCCTATAAATAGAGGTACCACCATTGCACAAAGCAAGCAAACATACATATAAACACTCATTTCAAACACCCAGTCTCCTGTCTGAACAACACTTCCATTCATCACAATCCAATTCAAACAGTTGATATAATTGAGCCGAGCCGAAACAAATAGGTCGGCGCGCATCCAACTTGATTCAACAATACCACCAACTTGCTGAGCCGAGGCCAAGGAGCAGAGTAAAGTAGGGAAAATGAATTTCACCGGGTTATCCGAGGCACAAGAAATTAAAATAAATGGTGACGTAAGGCTAAACTTCCTTAGCTCATAATTTGGAAACAAATCGATTGGATCGGGGAACTTTTGCAACCAAGGTGTAATAAAATGTGTTAAGAATATGTTTGGATTGATGGGTTACAATTATAAGCAAAAGGACCCGAGCAAGAGTTGGTCCTGGGAGCGAAACATAAATTACCAAATGCGGCCAATCCGATGCACATTGTTGGTCGGATTTAGTCAAATATACAATATGAACCGAGGCTTTGCACAAAGAAATAAATTTGGTCCGAGGGCTTGTGAGATGATGACGGGGTCATGGAATACAAATTGAAAACATCCAGCTTTCGATCTCGTGTTCAACCAGTTGAGCATAGGAAAAGATGAAACCGAGGTCCATCGAGAGGTCATTTGTTCAGCCGAAGCTTTAGATTTCAAGGAATGATCAATATGGGTCTTCATCAGCTTCGAAAGGAATGACCAGTATAAATCGTTTATCGTCGTCAAGGTTCGAAAGGAAATATTTGTTGAAGAACAGCTTCGAATCAGCAAAAAAGAAAAAATGTGTACTCAAAATAGAGATGAAGAAGTAGCCGAAGCATAAGTATTATTTGAGCAAAGAATAAATTGAGGCTCTTGGTGAACACAACAGAAAAAGGAACCATTCAGGACTTCCAATAATAAGAAGGAAAGAAGAGGATTTGAATATCTAATAAGTTACAAGACGTGCAGCTTACCATGGTGGTATGTCCACCTGTCGAAAACTTGAGCCAATTTCTTGTATCCTATTATGGATTATGAAGCCGCTTGGCAAAGATTTGAAGAAGCTTTCATATGAAGTCACGTGTAAAGTTCAATAATAGAATATCGTGTTACATGAATAGCTCTTTTTCTCTTGCAATTTGCGTTTCGAGTAAGGTCGTTTCGGAACATAAATTGTTTGCGATTCAAGATATTGTTTTGAGCATTTTTAAAGAATTGTGAGGGAGAGGGAGAGTAAGAGTGTGGTAACGAAATAGCATAGAAAAAAATAATAGAAACAAGAAATTTTGTATTTATTAACTTATTTTAGGGAGAGTAGGAGTCATATAAGAAAGAAGAAATAATAGGAAGAAAAATTTAAATACTTGTCAACTTCTTTTTATAGATAGGAATACAGTTATTTAATGAGATTACGAAATTGTAGGTAAACTTATTACTTAATAATACTTATATTTTTTTAACTACTCAATTCTAACTAAAATAACGATCATAAACAATGAATTTCAATTCTAAAAAGTGACCCACTTAAACCTACTTCTTCGTACCATGTACTAGAAAAAGCCACGTACCGCATACATGTATCCAGACCGCGTACAAATTCGTACTACGATCCATGTAACACTGGTCTTGACTCTCAAATGGGGACTCAAGCACAAATAAAGATAAGACTTAATTACAATTTGTTCCCTCAAAATAGGAAATAGTTAGAAATCGTCCCTTATATTTATTTTATTTACAAATTGCTCCATAGGTTGAGGAAACATTAATAAAGTTAAAATTTTCATCTAAAGGAGTAATAAGATGTCATAATTATCTTCAATCTTTTAGTTGTCTTAACCAATATAAAATTATGCTGAGCTACACATTTGTATTTGATTTTATTTTATACGCAATTTGTCATTTAAAAATAATAATATTTTTTTCATTTGTTGAAAAAAAATTCCCCTCCAATATTAATTGTATGAATTAGTTGTCTATTTTATTTTTTATTTTTTATATCCATTTTTAGCATGCCATCACATACTTGTTCTGTCATTATTATTTTTATGTCAATAATATATTTCTATTTGTTTAATCACATTATTCTGAGTTTTATTATTTTTAATTTATTTCTCTCTATTATCAATCATTAATTCATCACTTTGTATTTAAAAATTAACATTATTTGAGCAAATATACTACTTTGAGATATAATCAATGTATATTTAAAATAAATTTAAATTGATCAACTGACTTACTCTCTCATTCTACCTAGATAAAAAATAAATAACAATAAATAAAAACTTAGATAATAAATTTATTTTATTATCATTTTTAAGTTTAAGAGAAGAATTTTAATAAATAAATTTACAAAATGTAACTAAAAATATTATGAGTAATTATGACATCTTACTACTCTATTTAGATGAAAATTTTGACTTCATTAGACTTTAGACGCAATTTGTAGATAAAATAAAAAATAAAGAACAATTTGTAGCTATTTTATATTTACAGGGAACAAATTATAATTAAGCTTAAAAATAATTAAGTTTCGAATGGGACTCATCAATACTGAGGGACATTCTACAGTTTCTTTTAAATAATCATTCTCTTGATTTTAAAAACTTATATAGTATAAATTTTTAAAATATATAGTGGTATACTGTACGAACATTTAAAATACAAGATAATACAAGATAATGACTTCTCAATACTAATACTAATACAAGTAGTGTGATTCACGGATGGGTTCTTACATTTGCCAGGAAAAGACAGTAAGCCTTAGAGAGTGATATGTCAGATGACAGACACAGTCATCTTGAAAGTCACAGTTACATATAATAACCAGTCTTCTCAATATTTAAAATAACCCCTCCATTCTTTTAATTTTATAAATAAAAAAAAACTCAAATCGTCGGCATCAAATCATCCCCCTACTCCTAGAAAAATTTCTGACAACGTGCTATTTATGGAAACAATTCTGTACCAATGCTGGTTTTGGAGGACATTCTTTCAGGTCTTGTTCGTATTCGTGAAATACAAACTAAGATTAACTTGTATTTCGTGAATGCGAGTTAAGTCAAAATTTTGAATTTTTTTAAAAAAATTGCTTAGTTCGTTTTTCGCGAATACGAACAAAGTTGAAATTTTTTTTAAAAAAAAATGCTTTGTTCGTATTACAAAAATACGAAATAAAGCTAGTTCGTATTTCTCAAATACGAACTTTGCCTGGGTTTAAAATCCCTTCTTCCTTCCTCGTTAGTTAGTCGCGTAGGAAGCCAAAAAAAAAACACCTAAAGTTCCCCTCCCAAATCCCATCCGCCATAAAATCCTTCCCCACCACTAGCAAACCTCATCCATTTTCCACCATCATCTTCGCCTTCCAAAACACAAGTCAACAACCATTATCTCCACCATTGTCCACCATTTTCAGGTTTTTTTTTTTATTTTTTTCAATTTCAGTTTTTTCCATTTTGTTAATTTGTACTTAACATTACACTGTTCATTTTCATAGCCATTTTAGTGTCTTTTTTTTTTTAATTTGTACTTAACATTTCAATGTTAGTTGTTAAAACCATTTTTAGTTTTTTTTGAATTTGTATTTAACATTTAAATGTTAATTTTTAAAGCCATTTTCAGTTTTTTTTTTTTTTTGTTATTGTGATTATGTGGTTTAATTTACGTAAAACCGTAGTTTGTTGGTTTAAAGGATTTTCGAGTTGGTTATACAGGATTTTAGCTAGTTTGGTTGGAATTTAGCTATAGGAACTTGGATATCAATACGTTAGCTAATTCCGGATTGGTTATATTAACGAACCATCTCTGTATCGTTGTACATGTTGACTGGAGTTAAATCTATCTGAATTTTACTGTCTCATTTAATTTTTGATATCACTACGTTAGAGAAACGGGAACTCGCATTTGAAAACTACGAGTTAAGTAAAAAATTTGAATTCATCTGGGGAGGACAAAATCTAAGATGATTATATTTAAAAAGTTAAAAGAATTCATAAATGCTATCCAATTCCTTAGTTTGCTTCATTAGGTTTGTTTAAGCTTGTATATTAAGAAAATGAACATTAATTCTTCAATGTAATTTTCTTTAACCTCCCAAATTTTGTTTAAAAGTTTTGAAATACTCAATAATGGGGTCTAAATATGTTCATGTATATAGGCACATGACGTTTGACAGACCCCGTCATATTGTCCTGTTTTGGGAAGGGAAAATAGTTGACGAAGGCGGGACTATTTGTTACCGTCCGGCGAGGAGCAATAAGATATTTCGAATTCGTCATAGGATTGGATTTAATGAGTTGGTTGACAATATTTATGAGTAATTCATGGAGGTTGATAAAGGTCGGTGCAAGTTGAATATCGTATTTAGACTTCAATGCGGTCGTTTTACTACTGCATTGGAAGATGATGAAAGCATGGAGAACATTTTTGATATGTTTGAAAGTGATCCTATGTTCATTGCAGAGGTGTACATCGAGAAAGAAGAAATCGCCTAATTCCCTGAATCCAACGATAACCTTGGGATATATGTGATAGGGTCAATAACATCTTTGATGCAATCGTATATGGACAATGTGCAACTGCAATCTTACGCACAGTCTTTCCAGTATCAAAGGGCGCTTGATTATTACAACTCTACAGCTTCTTTTGCAATGTCAAATTCAATATCTTCTGATCATACTGTTGGCGTGGCAAGAGGTGAAAGGGCTTGCATAGGTGATGTTGAACCCCAGTTATGTTAATCATGTTTTGATGATGACCAAATCGCACTAATGGTTTGATAACAACTGTGCAGAAAAATAGGTAGGTTCGGAAGCAAATGATCGTCCGAGTTCATCAACAAAACAACCACAAGACTTCACGGACGCAAATGACTGTCCGAATGACAGAGTTTCGGACGATGGTAATCGTCCGACACAAAGAATTTGAAGCAAGCCTCGGACGAAGAACAGCGTCCGATCATATTTCCAGAAGACTTTGCTTCGATTGGACGCATCCTCAGACGTCCGAACGAATACCCTCAAAGAACGGATGCAGTGTCAGACGCAGGGTTTTGTAGCGGCCGTCCGAACGGTCCAACGGCTAGTTTGTTCGGACGCACTCTTGCTGCACCGGCCGTCCGAAAGGTCCAACGGCTAATTTTCCAGTAAACAAAAAATAGCGGTTGGAAAGTTGTTGGAATCAGATATTTGGAAACTATAAATAACCCTAGGTCTGAATTAATTAATTGGGGACTTCTACATTGATTACAAATAATACTTGAGCTATTTGGGAGAAATAGTTGGTACAAGTGTTGTAATAGTGTAGGTAGTTTTGTGAAAAGAGCTTAGAAGTGTAAGAGTTCTTCAGTCCAGTGTAAGAGTGGAGAGATAACAATTATAACAAAGGGAGGTTGTGAGTGTAAAACTCTTGGCTCAACTAAAGGAAATTAGTGTGAGCAAGAGTGATCCTCATTTGTGTACAAGAGGTTATTGTCTCACCTACTTTGAAGAGACTTTTAGTGGCTAAAATTCAAGTTGTGAATTTGGTAGTTGCCTTGTAAGAAGCTCTTTGTAGTTGTAAGCTCCAAGCTTGAGAAGCTTGGGAGTTTGGTTTGATTCTCTTAATCTCAATATTCTTATTTGTTCTTTAAGCTTAAATTGTTGAATATCTATTGTATTCATTTGTGCTTAAGTTTTTATTTGGTGCATAAAGTTTGAATTTCTATTAAGCACATAAAAAGGTTTGCTTTAGATACAACCTAATTCACCCCCCCCCTCTTAGGTTGCTCTTTGGGGCCAACAATTGGTATCAGAGTTTGGTCTCATATATTGAGCTTAACCACTTTTGAGTAAAAATCATTATGGCAACCAATAATGTATGTTAACTTTATTTTTAGAAGGGCATTCTATCACTAGACCTCCCATGTTCAATGGCATTAATTTTATTTTTTGGAGGGATAGAATGAAAATTTTTGTTCAATCTATTAATATTGAATTGTGGTATATTATTTATGAAGGTCCTTTTGGGCAAATATTCTTGATGAAAATACTCATAGATTAAGGCCTAAGACTAGATATGAGTTAAATGGACAAGATAAAATAAATTTATCTTTAAATGCTAAAGCCATTAATATTTTGTATAATGCTTTGGATGCAGATGAGTTTTCTAAAGTAAAAGGTTGCATATCGGCCAAGGAGATATGGGACAAATTGAAAGAAATTCATGAAGGAAGTGAAGATATAAGAGAGCAAAAGAAGTCACTTCTTGTGGCTAAATATGAATCCTTCAAAATGGAACCTCATGAGAACATTGACAACAATGATATGGTAAAGGATTTGGAAGGTTTGGGTAAAGAATATTCCTTGGGCGAAAAGAATAGAAAATTGCATTTGAATGCTTTACCTAAGGAATGGGAACATAAATCCATTGCCATAGAAGAGTCTAAAAATTTAAATTCTATGCCTATTGATTCATTGATCAATTCTCTATCCTCCTTTGAATTGAAGTTCAAATACAGCTACAAGATGAGGAGGCAAAGGGAAAAAGAAGCATAGCATTTAAAGATTCATCAAAAAGGAGAAAAGACTCAAGGAAACCTCACTTCAACAACTTCCAAATCACTTGGGATGATTGCAATTCGGATGGAGAGGTTGAAGAAGAATATGAGGAGGCTCAAATGGCTTTTATGGCACTTGGCAATAATGAGGTATCCTCTAGTTGTGATTCTAGTGATGATTCATGTGATAATGATAATGATGATGTTGAATCATTTATTTTTAAAATACATGAATGTTTGAAAGAATCATATGCTAAGAACAAAGAGTTAAAAATTAAAATTAATACTTTATTGAGTGCCAACTCAAAACTTGTGCATGAAAATAATTCTTTGACAAAAGAAAATGACGTTTTGAAAGAAAAATTTGTTGGAAAAACCAAGATCATGGAAGAACAAGCTTCATTAAAGAAGAGATTAGATTACCCTTGCAAAGATAATCTAAAAAGAAGAAAGAAAATTTTTTTGAAAACAAAAGAACTAGAAATATGTTTTTGAACAAAAATTTTATCACCTTTAGAAAAAATGATTTGTGCTTTGTTAAATCTAAATCTTCTTTTTATGGAAATAAGAACATTATTTGTAATTATTGTCTTCAACATGGCCATATAAAGAAAAATTGTTATGTTAAAAGAAATGAAAAATTAGGAATAAATTCTATTTGGGTGATTAAGCATGTTACTAATCCAATTGGACCCAAGAAAGTCTGGGTACCAAAAGTTGTTACTTAACTTTATACGTAGTTATGCTTGGAGAACACCAAGGAATTCAAGATAGATTATCTTTGAAGGGTGCTCAAGGCATATGAGCTAAGATCATATTGAAATGGGTAACATCTAGTATGAAGTTTTGTGTGCTTTCATTTATCAAGTTGAACTATGTTCTCTTGAACATTACTCATCTATATGTTCAAATTTGTTTAGAATGCTAGGAAATTTGTATCCCCAAATTTTGTCTATAATAAGTCACTACTTGCAAAAGAAAGGGGGAGCATTCTCTTTTTTAAAATAGATTTGTTTTTGCAAGAAATTGCATCACACATGCCTCATTGTTTTGATGATGCTTTTTGGAATGATCGAAAATTGTTTTGATCATAATTCTTTGCAATTGATCATAATTCTTTGCATGAATTCTCTCTTTCTCCGTGTACTCATTATATTCATCTTTCAAGGGGGAGAATAAACTTAGGGGGAGCTTGAATTGCATTATTTTTCTTGTGTTTTGATAATGCCAAAAGGGGGAGAAATAATGGACAAATTCTCTTGTGTAGTACTTCATATTTTATGGTTGTTTTTTGAATTGTCCAATTGATTTGTCATCATCAAAAAGGGGGAGATTGTTGAACCCCAGTTAATGTTAATCATGTTTTGATGATGACCAAATCGCACTAATGGTTTGATAACAAGTGTGCAGAAAAACAGGTAGGTTCGGACGCAAATGATCGTCCGAACAAAACAACCACAAGACTTCACGGACGCAAATGACTGTCTGAATGACAGAGCTTCGGAAGATGATAATCGTCCGACACAAAGAATTTGAAGCAAGCCTCGGACGAAGAACAGCGTCCGATCATATTTCCAGAAGACTTTGCTTCGATCGGACGCATGTTCGGACGCATCCTCAGACGTCCGAACGAATACCCTCAGAGAACGGACGCAGTGTCAGACGCAGGGTTTTGTAGCGGCCGTCTGAACGGTCCAACGGCTAGTTTGTTCGGATGCACTCTTGCTGCATCGGCCGTTCGAAAGGTCCAACGGCTAGTTTTCCTGTAAACAGAAAAAAGCCGTTGGAAAATTGTTGGAAGCAGATATTTGGCAACTATAAATACCCCTAGGTCTGAATTAATTAATTGGGGACTTCTACATCCATTTGTTGATTACAAATAATACTTGAGCTATTTGGGAGAAATAGTTGGTACAAGTGTTGTAATAGTGTAGGTAGTTTTGTGAAAAGAGCTTAGAAGTGTAAGAGTTCTTCAAGTGTAAGAGTGGAGAGATAACAATTATAACAAAGGGAGGTTGTGAGTGTAAAACTCTTGGCTCAACTAAAGGAAATTAGTGTGAGCAAGAGTGATC
Organism: Cinchona pubescens; assembly: GCA_025175665.1. Classification (NCBI taxonomy): domain Eukaryota; kingdom Viridiplantae; phylum Streptophyta; class Magnoliopsida; order Gentianales; family Rubiaceae; genus Cinchona; species Cinchona pubescens. Next base: position 76,651 of record JANKKI010000312.1, read on the forward strand.
CTCATTTGTGTACAAGAGGTTATTGTCTCACCTACTTTGAAGAGACTTTTAGTGGCTAAAATTCAAGTTGTGAATTTGGTAGTTGCCTTGTAAGAAGCTCTTTGTAGTTGTAAGCTCCAAGCTTGAGAAGCTTGGGAGTTTGGTTTGATTCTCTTAATCTCAATATTCTTATTTGTTCTTTAAGCTTAAATTGTTGAATATCTATTGTATTCATTTGTGCTTAAGTTTTTATTTGGTGCATAAAGTTTGAATTTCTATTAAGCACATAAAAAGGTTTGCTTTAGATACAACCTAATTCAGCTTACCCCCCCCCCTCTTAGGTTGCTCTTTGGGGCCAACAGATGAAAGACCAAGTACCTGTCACACGGAATGAGCCGAGGAGGACACGGGATATGTGCATGGGCTCGATTATATTCCAGATTTAGATCACGATATGCCGGATATTTTGGAGGGTGATTTTGATAATGACAGTGACTCATCGTGGCATCAGTAAGAAGAAGATTATGAGTCAGAGTCAGAGTCGGAGGATATATCGGAGCCTGACTCTAATGATGATTTTCAACACAATTTCGATAGTTGTCAGATTCAACACTTATTCTATCTCACTTTTACATAGATGGATCGCATGTGTCAAATTACCACATGACCTGAGGCTTGGTTGGGGATGACGATGATCGGGTTAAAACTATTGGTACACATTTTAGAGATTTTGCAGCTCAGTCTCTATATAAAGTAGGAGATGCGGGACGTCTTTAGCTTGCTTTTGTAAATGTCCCCAATTATCATCCAGAACCAGTTTCACATCCACAGAGGATGTAAGGCGCACCATCGATCTAGACAACAACGTGGTGGTGGTCGTTGCGCATACAGAGTTAGGTCACCTGAGCCTGAGCCTGAGCCTGAGCCTGAGCCTGAGTTTGAGCCTGAGCCTGAGCCTGAGCCTGAGTTTGAGCCTGATACAGGATTGCATGATATGTATGAAGATGATGAGAATCCATATTTACCTACGCCACCCCACTCTTTGGCAGGTCCTCGTGCATCTATACCATTTTTTAGTGACCAGTTCATTCTACAAGACACCATTCCTTTGGAGTTATCATCATCTACACCTTTCCGTGGCCTAGATGGCATGTAATTGGGAACTGGTCCTGAAAATTCGTCACAGCCTGGTTCTGGGGGACCCGGTGTCACTCTTATTCAAGAACAGTTTACCAGAGTAAGTGACACGTCATAATTTTATGTTCGCCTGTCAAAGAGAATACACAGAACGAACGATTTTGGCACTGGTGGGAAACTTGGGAGGCATAGGCATTGATTATTGTAGATAAAGGTATAACTATATGATGACTTGTGTTATTCATTATTATACTACTAGTTGTGTTATTGATTATTGTACTACTAGGATAAATTTGTCTTCTTTGGTCTTTACATGTTGCCCTTGTTGGGTTTTTTATTATATTGACAACCCTTGTTGGGTATGGTTGCTGGCAAGGAGAATCTCTAAAGAAATAGGGGAAACTTTGCCAAAATTTATTAAAAAAAGTAATGATTAAATGAAAGATTATATTATTATTACAACTTAAACTTTTGTCATGGTGAAAAATGGATGAGGTTTGCTAGTGGTAGGGTGGCATTTTATTGTATGGCGGAGGGATTTGGGAGGGAAACTTTGGGTTTTTCTTTTTCTTTTTTCTTTTTTTTTTTTGCTTCCTACGAACTAGCTTTGAAACCCAGGCATCGTATTTTGTTTTGCTTCCTAAGAAGGGTTTTTAAATCCAGGCAAAGTTCGTATTCGAGAAATACAAACTAACTTTAGTTCGTATTTCGGTAATACGATTTACAAAACATTTTTTTTATAAAAAAAAAAAAATTCCAACTTAGTTCGTATTCGAGAAATACAAACTAAGCAATTTTATTATAAAAAAAATCAAAATTTTGACTTAACTCGCATTCACAAAATACGAGTTAATCTTAGTTCGTATTTCAAGAATACGAACAACACCTGAAAGAACGCCCCTCGAAAACCAGCACTGGTACAGAATCGTTTACACAAACGGCGCGTTGTCAGAAATTTCTCCCTACTCCCACGGCTTATCTTCCACTGCAGACCAATTCTCCTTGACTTTTATTCTTTCCATTCTTTCTTTGTCCCAACTTTTCATTGAGTCTTCTCTTATCTCCCTCCTTCTGCAACCATAGAACCATTGCTTCTGTTGTTCTTCATGTCCTAATGATGTAGTCTTCAAATACTTTAATCCAAGCTTAAATTTGACATAAAATATTGATTTTCTATCTTGATTAGTTGGGGAAAGAAAGGAATTTAATTAGATAAAGTTCGTAAAAAAAAAATGAAAAAGAAAATTAAAACAAAAAGAGGTAGTTGGTTGCAAATGGGGATTGAGAAAAGGGGTAGCTATTTATTGTTGGGATGGCTTGCTTGGAGGGAGAATCACAAGGGAGGAAAGAGAGAAGGGAAGAGTTGTGACTGAGAGTGTGACTGGAGTTATGGCGACCGGCAACCGAAAAGGAAGAGAGAAAAAATAGTTGTTAATAAGGACTTTAGCGGACAAACTGGTAAGCAATACCTTGATAAACTTTAAAAACTATTGTGTTGCTAGCAATAGGGATGTCAATGGATCGGGTTATCAAGTTATCGTATCTTATTAAGTGTGACTTTTTTTTTTTATCGTATTCGTTTTGTGTCGTGTGAAACTCATTTCTTATCGTATTATATTCGTGTTTGACCCATTTGAATTCGTGTCGTATTCGTGTCTGGCCCGTTTACTATTGATCAAGTTCGTATTGTGTTTGTGTCTGACCCGTTTACTATTGACAGAGAGTATCAAGCTATTTAATAATTACATAACTTGCGATCCATTAAGTTAAAATCTCCAATTTTAAGTTATTTAATAACTCAAACAATTATTGATACTAACCTTATTATTATAGTAATTTAAAACGTATAATTAAAATTATTGAAATTTTTTGGATAATATTTAAAATAATTATTATGTTTGATTTAATAATATAGTATTAAATCTATTATTCATAATCTTAAAATATATTATATTAAATTATAATAAAATATAAAATTCAACAAAATCTATTCATACAATAACTTAACGAATTATCCTGTCAACCCACGAGTTGACCCAACCCAACCCGTTTAATTTCGTATCATAAATAGAGTTATCCATTAATGACACGATAAATTTCAAATCGTTTCATAACATGCTAATTTCGTGTCATGTTCGTATCGTGTTCTCGAATCATATCAAAAATTGCCAACCCTAATTAACAATCGTCGATAATTTGGAGATTAGTTACCGTCTTTCATTCTCATATTTTCCGAGCCTCAAATTGGTACTTCAATGTCAAGGTCCTATCTTGAAGTCAAATTCAGCATCGTATTGATGGGACTATGATGATACTAGAGTATCTAATATAATTTTATCATTTATCAAGCTCATTAAAAGTATAAATGTATATTACACACATAAATAATTTAATCTATGTTAATCAAGACTCGTAAAGTGAGAAAAACCAATGTGACATGTATAAATAAAAGACTACCCATTGACAAAATTGTATCCCATACTACATTACCTACTTTCTCTAATATTTTCGCACTCATCACATACATCAACATCTCTACCATTGATTTCGTCATAAAATGATCCTCTTAGAAAATTGAAGTTCATTGATCAGGATTCAGGTTAAAGTGGAGTGCTGATGATTATAAATGTGAAGACTAAAACGTGAAATAATCCGTACCAGTAGCGTTGACGGATGTGAAGGCTTTCATACTTGCGCAAAAGCTAACTGGGTTGCAATAAGCAAGAATTCTACATATATATATATATTATCATCTCATATAATCACAAAGGTGTTAAAGAGCCTATAACATTCTTAAACAAAAACCAAAGTTCATTCGGGCAATGCTTCCCGGCATAAGACCTATTAGCTTAGGAAGAAGCTACAAGTCCCAACAACTACAGCTGTCTTCCCTACAATCCCAGAATGAACAACCAGATCACAAATAGTACAAGGGTGAATATGCAACAAAGTTTTACAAATACATGAAATAAAACAAAAGCATGTTTTTCAATATAGAATGCCACCTAACCAAAAAAATAAAAGGATATATTATGGTACAAAATCACACAGAGTGGTGTAAGTACTAATCTACTGTAAGCTGAAGCTTCTTAGCAGTGACTTCTTCCAAGCATGCCCACAACAGATCCCCAGTTTTCCCCACAGCTCCATACTAAACATTAACAGAATGAAAGGAAACTATTAGAAGATTCCAACAGATATGGTCGAGTACTGTCCGCCAAAGTAGTTCCAAACCTTTTGATGGCTGCTCAATCCATGGACCATTCATTATAGTCAGAGCTATGCTGCATGCCTCACTGTATTCAAGACCTTGCAGTAACTTTGGAGTAAGTAAGAAACACCTGTACACCGTCAAAAGCACACACTGCTGATGAGACAAAGCGAAGTAGGGGTGGATATTTGGTCCGTAGATGAATTTTCGACTTATTTGGTCGGCAAGTTGGTAAGTCGAAAAAATATACCTTACTACAAAACTATATATCTAATTCCTCATTTCAGTGGCTCCAGCAAAAATTCAGAATCATTCTATACTAGAAATCCACATATCAAAAGATAGGTACATAATAGAAATTAAGTCGAACAATACAAATTTGCTATAATAACACGAGTCCATAACCATTGTATATATGCTTATTCTTATTGCATAGACAGATACTTCATATAAGATCATATGATTACTTAATGTATATGCTTTAATAGTAAATTAGTAGTTCATGCAAAGTGTTACGTGAATTGGTTATAATGCATAAGTAAATAAATTATACATTATATAGCACATATTATATGTACAAGTTATAAATTCTTAATATGTAAATATGTATCTTTGAGATATAGATATATCATACTTAACGTACTAAGTTTAGTAATGCATGTAATGCACTTGTAGACAATAAAAATATTATATTAATAAGTTATAATGCATAAGTACATAAATTATACAGAATGTAGGACATATTTATGTTACATGTACAAGTCAGACAAATCTTAATGTATAAATATGTAGGTATAGTAATATAAATGTATCATCTACAATTTATCTATCTATAATTTATAACCATTATATAAATGAGAATTGTTTCTCCCTATTTTATTTTATTTTATTTTATTTTTTTGTGTTTCTCCCATTTTTTGTTTTGCCCCAAATACCCCTAATGAATTACAACAATATAAAACAACATTAATATAGTTCTCCTTTGAGCAGAATCCTTAGATAATCTAAAAACCAAAATTTGCCAATCTGGCCCCCCATGAAAACTTGTTGTAGTCACATTTTAATTTTATCTGATCCAGTAGAAATTTAGTTAAAACTTAAAAAGTAGTTAATCCTGATTAGAAACTTAGTTAAAACTTAAAAAGCAGTAATTTATCTATCTATCGTTCTAATTTAATGCAGGGGCAATTTAGATATGAAAAATACGTCTGACAACTGCAACTCGCAAGGAAAAGTGAGCTGCCTAAAAAGAATTGCACGGTAGCCATGAGTGACATTGGTCTATACTCTATAGAGAGTATTTAACATTTTTGTTATCAAGGTAACGTCTAATGTTACAAAAACCATTCATAAATTAAGTGACGCCTAAATAAAGAGGATCATCTAATATGGTCAGCACTCTATTTTTATGACATTGAACACGTGAACACATTTTGTACGTTTAAAAATACTAATTATTTGATTTTTATTGCTATAAACTAAAAAGTACAGAATGTTTGGAGATACTAAGCTATTCAATTTTTTTAGTTCACTTAATTTTTTGCTTATATAATTTTTGTTTCAACGATTAACTAAATCAAAGAAACATATTTTTTTATAATTCGTATGAGTTTAGAGAAATATTTGCTTATAGGTAATTTGTATGCATTTTCTTTAAATATATTTTGTTGGAAATATAAGAGATTTATTTAGTTTAATAGGTCAAGCTATTTAATAAAAGCTAAATAATTGTATCTTGTGAATAATACATCTACCTTGCAATTTTTAAATTAAAATCCATTTCCTCGATTGAGAATTATTGAACCATTCTAGAATGAATTCATTGGTACTCTATTAAAAAATAAGAAAGTTTAAGATATCATCAAACTGGATCACAATATATATGACAGGAAATATATTAGACTTTATTTTTATATCCATTCTATAATTTTAGTAATCAAAGAGTATAGTGTAGTATTGAAAAATGTTGACAATTTGTAGAGTTTATTGAAACCCTTTATTATCTTCAATTATTCAAATTCTATCCTAACAACTTTGACTTTATCAAGGACATTAGGGCATTTGATTATTCTGGAATCCCGATGCCTCTCTAGATGGATCCAACTTGATGAAGGAACTATTCGTGTCCAAATACTAAACAAAAATTTCAAATTTAGGTGTTAAAATATAAAATATACCACATTAATTAGCCTAAAAGATCCCGGACTAATTAATAAAGTTCGTGGGCCTCATCACTCATTGCCAATTGGTTTTGAGATGGAAACTCATATTTTTTTAACATGATACTTTAACTTGGCATCAAAGGTAACCTCATATTTTCTCTCATCCACACGTTCCTTGAGTTTTCTCCAACCCAAGCCTAATGGGCTCGCTCAATCTCCCAAGAGTTCAACCAATCCAAGTCACAGGTTCTCTCTCTAGCCCCAGGCAATCAATTCCTCGAGAGCTCAAAAAACAACCCAAGTCATGTGTTCTCTCTAGCCCCGAGCACTCAACCAATCCAAGTCACATGTGAGAGAGGTGTTAAAACATAAATATTCCACATCGGAGGACTATATTGAAATATTGATTCAATTTGGAGGGTCAAATCAACACTTTACATCAATTTAAAAGTCCATACTAAGATTTTTGCTTAGTTTGAACGACCAAAATGGTATTGAACTCTGTGAAATTAAAATAACCATGTTTTCCTTCTTTTCCTTTATTTGTCAAACAAAATTTTCTTTTTCTTTTAATAATTTTTAATAAACTATTAGTTTCTTTAATTGCATATAAATATTCTATTTAATGAGAAACTTTATTCCATTAAGTAGTTTTTAGAACTTTATTTAATATTTATTTTCAATTTCTAAATATATCCCAAAATTCAACTCGATGTGAAAATTTACTTCAATCAAATTTAATTCTAAATGAAGCTCAAAAAGTTAGTTTTTATTTCATGTGTACCTATTTAGGATTTTTTTCCCCCCACTTTTAAGTATCCAAAAGTATAGGTGAAACATGTAAACTTATTTTCCAAGTAAACTTTATATTTTTATTATTGTTCGATTACTAAAACCCATCCAAAAAAAATATTCCTAATCTTTTTAATGTCTAAACTCATTCCTATAATATTCTATTACATAAAGAAATTTATTTCCTAATATTAAATCTTAAAAGTAGGTTTTATTTCTTCTTTTACTCTTTATTTAGTATTTACATAAGAAGAGTAAAAATTATAAAAAAAATGCATTTAAGTTGGGAACATAACAAAGTCATTAAATTTTTTAGTGATGTTAACTTGGAAAAGAAAATCTAAAACTAAATCAAACTCCTTTATTATAGTATATATTTAATTAATTTTTTAAATAACATTATTTAATATTCATCTTATATTTCTAAATCTATTCCAAAATTCTACTCTATTAGGAAACTTGCTTCAATTAAACTTAATTCTAAATTTTAAGTCTAAAAAATTAGTTTTTATTTCCTGTATACCTTTTTGGATTTTTTTCTCGTTAAGGATCCAAAGTATAAATGAAATATGTAAATTTATGTTTCAAGTAAATTTTATTTTTATTATTACTTGATTTCTAAAATCCATCCCAATAAAATTATTTTGTGCTATTCTATCTTATAATTTCTAAAACTCATTCCTACTATTCAATTACATAAGGAAATTTTACTTCAATCAAATTTATTTTGAAACCTTAAAAGTATGTTCTATTTATTTTTTTATTCTTTGAGGAGTATTTACATAAATAGTTTAAATAATTATACAAAAGCATTCAATTTAGGAGACATAATAAAGTAATTAAATTTTTTAGCAAGGTAACTTCGGAAAGAAAACCTAAATCACTAAATCACATTCCTTCTTTTAATATAAAATTATGACATTGTGTATTCTAACACTTCATAGATTTTTTTTACCACTCGTAACTTAAACGCAATTGAATTTGTATTTGAATTTGTGTGAAAACAATTTTCTTAGTTCCTAAACATACTTAAATTTAACAATAAAATGGTCCCTAAACAACCTCAAACTCTCCTTATTTTTGTGAACAGATAGGTGCACACAAACATCCAAACTTTTTCTTTCTCTTTCTATTTTAATAACAAAGAATAATTAATAATGTTAATACGAATGCATCATAATTGTATCACCATTAATTGAACAATATGGTTTCTTATGTATGTTCATATTAACGTTTATATTTTCAGATGTGTATCATATTAGTCAACGTCGTCACATAATTGATAAAAACTTAAACATTTAATTATATTTATGCTCAATTTTTTCGTTAAGATTTATATAACAAAACGAAGATATGCAATCAATTGTTTATTTTTTACTTCTTGAATCCTTTTAGATAATTTGGGACAAGTAATCATGAAATTCATGCATGAGACATAACTTAAGAATGACGGATTGTATGTTATCACAATAATAATCCTGACACTAGTAAAAAGTCCCTGAAAAATTTTGATACTCACGATCAACGTCAATTGTTCCATTAATATCATAATATAATCCTGACATAAGTAAAAGATCATCTAAAACTTTTTTAATACACTGGACTGACCTTAATTTATAATTGATAGACTAAAGCTTCATTGTCACATGGACTTGTAATCGTAGCTCAAGTTTATAGGATAATTTCGACAGAAGTCACCAAATCTGTACTTACAAATCACTACTGGAGTATTGCTGTGAGTAAGTTTTATCAAGTAAAGCTTTATTTGTTGGAATGATACACAAACTAGCTTCAAAATACCACCAGAAACATTTAAATTTTGGTTATTTTCTTATGGTGCTATTATACGTACAATTAAGCTCAAGTACGTATGCAGAATTCCCCCATTCACACTGATTTATCTGTCTTTTTGTTTTTTGCCCCGAAATATTAAACTTCATTATGGTTCCGTAGCGCATTGCAAAGTGAAGTGCCTATACATTGTTTTTGTAGATTGTCATGACTAATTTGATGCAGCCGACAAGAAAGTTTAAAATTACAGATTATATGAGTTTTCTCAAGCTTCCATTAGGAATTGAATGAAGCTCAAAGACTGTTTTGAAGCTAGAACATATTAGATATCTTGTTTATTTTGAGTTTAGGTTCTAGGGGTAATTTGGTCTTTTATATTTTTGTAGGAATTTTTTAGTAATTGAGCCTTATTTAGTGATGTTATTATATTAGGAGTTTATTTAGAGTTGTTATTGTTATAGGAATAGTTTAGGAGTCTTTTACTTATCATAATGTATAGAAGTAGTAATTATATTCAAGGTAAGATTAGAATTCTATTTCAGTTAGTTTCTTGTCTATAAATAATACTCTTGTTACACGGAGTTATTTGACAGAGAATGATGAATGAATGAGTTGATATATTTGTTTCTTTTTTAATTGTCTTGTTTCCTTCTTAAGATTTTCTGAGATTCCTTCTTCCTCCCTGCTTCCCCACTGAATCTCCAAATTACTGTTCATGGGTACTGCTAACAGCCCCAACACCCCTCAACTCTTCTGCTCACGCTTGTAGACTAGATCATCCTAATCTTGTGCTACATCAATTTGGTATTAAGAATTAATACCAAACTTGCACTCCTTTCTTGATCATATTTTTCTTCTTCATCTATAAATATGGTTGCATACCTACATCAAAGTTCCAACAAATCAGCACGTTTCTTCCATCTTTTGATAGGTTAGGTTATCCAAAAATATTCTGAAGTACATGGCTCGCTTCTCTAGATTATTTTTTTTACAACAATAATCACATAGATGACTATTACAAAATTCTAGTTGCCAAGACGAAACTGGATGGAATAGCTTATATGTGGTGGCGTATGGTCGAATGGGTGTACTTCAAAACAAAAGATATACATATACTTGGGCTGAGATAAGAAAGTTACTCTTAGAAGAGTATTTGCCTTTTTATTGCCATCAAAAGTAAGAGTTTTATCATTGGGCAGAAAACATGGCAATGACAAGTTTTGTTGAATCAAACCAGATCATGATGCCGGATAACCGAGAAAGCAAGATTTTGATTCATAATCCTCTTATAGAAGTTGGGATTTCTAAGAACATTGCAGCAGATTCTGGATCACTATCAAGTATTTTAGAGGTGCCTGAAAATTCAGATTTGGCTATTGGATACTATTGATGAGACTATTGAGGAACCTAAGGTGGACGTAGAAAAGACTTGTCTAGTGCAAGAAGTTTCAGAAACTAAGAATGTGGAAGCCATTATTGTTTCAGCCAAGCAAATCAAGGAGACAGCTATTAAAGAAGCTGTGGTATCATCAAAGCTGGAGCAGGTTCAAGACTCACTAGACTTTTCCTAAGAAAGTCACACAATGTTCAAACTATAAAGTCCCAAATTTGTATGTTACTACCTCATGTGCAGGAAGAAAATTTGTTGTGGTAGTGCTTATGCGACCATATATATATATATATAAAGACTGTTTTGAAGCTGGAACATATTAGATGTCTCGATTATTTTGAGTTTAAGTTCTAGGAGTAATTTGGTCTTTTATATTGTTGCACGAATTTTTTTGTAGTCGAGTCTTATTTAGTTATCTTATTATATTAGGAATTTATTTAGAATTGTTATTGTTATAGGAATAGTTTAGGAGTCATTTATTATATCAGATTAGTATAGAAATAGTAATTATATTTAAGGTAGGATTAGAATTCTATGTTTTAGTTAGTTTATTGTCTATAAATACTCTTGTTATAGGGAGTTATTTGACAGAGAATGATCAATTAATGAGTTGATTTATTTATTTATTTATTTAAAGTTATCTTGTGACTCTTGTTTCCTCAAGGTTTTCTGATATTCCTCCTACTTCTCCTTGCTGATTCTCCAGATTACTATTCATAGGTAATGTTCACAGCCCCGAAACAGCCCTCAACCCCTGTATTCTTATGCTCGCATTGTAGACAAGATCACCCCATCTTGTGCTACATCATAATTTCACATAAAAAATTTAATATTTTGTAGAAGCGCTTGGAGAGTAAATTTTAGAGAGAGTAGTCAACATAAGAGGGGTAAGAGAAGACCGAAAAAGACTTGGTGGGTAACTTGTAAGAAAGATATAGCCCATGTAGGAATGAGGAGGATATAGTCCATGACAGCGCGCAATGGCCTCTTAGCAGGATTCATGCAGCTGACCCTTCTTAGTGGGAATGAGGCTTGGTTTGTTTGTTTGTTTTGTAGTACAATATTTTGCTTAATTTGTACTCTTCTCTTTTTCCTATAAACAAAAAACTAGACAGAGATAGTGCAATTACCATATTTGCATTGTCTTCTGTAAATTTATTCTCTATTTGAGTTCAAACATTATGTTAACATATATTTTAATTATTTTGCATCGCAATGGAGAAAACACAAGTATGATATTAAAAGTCCGTTGGACAATTAAAAAATACAACTTTTTAGTATGCTACTAAACATGATGGCAAGACAAAAAGATGAAGTATTTGATAAAAGTTCTAGCAAAACTAAAAACTTGTGATTTAGAAATAGATAACAGTTAAGTGTTTTTCGATGTTCTAATATATGTAGGTTTACATTTGAAAATTTAGTTGCAATGATAATACTTCTCTGATCGATTGATAGCAAAACTATGTTTTACACAGCATGCACAATAAATATACTATATAGACAGACACAAACTAAACATATTTTAGATGTGGACATAATCTTTGTTAGATGTCCCTGTTCTTTACCTTTCAACTATGTTCAATTCTTTTTGTTTTTTAGTTAAAACAAATTTTGTAATTAATATAGATATCTTACTTGATTTTCTGAAAATATTTTCCTTAATAAAAGATTTTCAAACGGTTCTTTATCATGAAAAATTTTATATTTTTGCACAACATTTTGGTTAATCTATACTCCATCTTCTATTTCCTGTAAACTGAAAACAAGACATAGATAGTGCAATCACTATATTTTCACTGTTGAATCATGACTATAATATTATATTACATAGTGCTATAGCAAAAATCCTAAAGTTTATACGAAATTTTGGCATAAATGCATAATAAGAGGGTTAATTGAGTTAGAAACATTTGTTAACTTTTATATCTTTTTAATAGTATTATTCGATTACTAAAACATTATAAAAGATAAAGTTTGTTTAATTTTTTTTGAAAAAGTTAAAAAATTTATATATAACTTTTACATCAAAAAAACTTAACAGACTAAATTTATATACTTAGTACTCTATGTTTACCTAATAGTGATTATCCAAAAAGTAAATTTGTAACCAATCAAGGTTGACAAGCCTATTGCTTAACTTATATGTACTAAGAGTAAATTAGTAATGTACATCGTACATTTATAGTAGGGCTGACAATTTCTCACACGACTCGATAACACGACACGAAATTAACAAGTTATGACACGACCTGAATTTTATTGGTTCATTATTGGGTCAACCCGTGGGTTGAGACGATAATCCGTTAAGTTTCTGACGGAACAGATTTTGCTTAAGTGTTACATCGATTATAATTTAATATAGTATATTTTAGGATTGTGAATAAAAGTTTTAATACAATACTATTAAATCAAACATAATAATTATTTTAAATATTATCTAATAAATTTCAATAATTTTAATAATATGTTCTAACTCCGCCTGTGTCGAGTTTTTCTTCGCATCGCTTGTACCGATCCCAAGCCCGGGTAAAGGAAGAGGGTTGCGTTAGGTCGACAGCCAGCGTAAAACTTGGTCAATCTTATGAGATGAATCCACTATGTGATATTGCGCTAATGCTAGGGCGTCCCCCGTAAGCAACGCATCACATTGCCTGAATGCTGCGAATGGCGGGCAAGGGCCGCTACATCTCCATGGGGGTCCGAGTGTAGTGAAAAATATGCAAGGGTCCTCACATAATAGGCGAAGGGTAGTGGGGAAGAAAAATGTTCTGGAGAATAGGATTAGAATAGGAACTTGGAATATTGGAACTCTTATTGGTAAATCAATGGAGGTGGTAGATACAATGATTAGAAGAAGAATTAATATTTTGTGTTTACAAGAGACAAAATGGGTAGAAGAAAAGGTTAAACTATTAGATAATTCAGGATTTAAACTTTGGTACTCAGGAGTAAATAGGACTAGAAATGGGATAAGTATTATTGTAGATGGGTCGATGAAGGATGATGTAGTGCAGGTGACTAGGAAAGAATATAGAATTATGGCCCTTAAACTAATTTTAGGACGTAAAACTATTAATATCTTTAGTGTCTATGCGCCTTAAGTAAGTCTAGATGAGTGCATTAAGGCTAAGTTTTGGGAGAATTTAGATGAGTTGATAGTTAGTGTCCCCCAAGGAGAGCAAATTATTATAGGAGGTGATCTAAATGGACATGTAGGAAGAGATAATGAGGATTATGAAGAAGTGCGTGGTGGATATGGTTATGGGGGAAGAAATGAAGAAGGAAAATCAATCTTGGAGTTTGGAATGGCATTCGACCTTTGCATTATCAATACTTTTTTCAAGAAGAGGAAGGAACATTTAGTTACCTCTAAAAGTGGGTTCAACAAACTCACAGATTGACCTTCTCCTCACACGAAAAAGAGATAGAGCGGTTTGTAGAGGTTGTAAAATTATATCTAGAGAAAGTTTAACCTCACAACATAGGTTTTTGGTGGTGGAGTTGAGGCTTAAACATCACAATTAGGCGAAGGAACCTACTTAGATCACCTAGAATTAAGTGGAGGAATTTAAAGAAGGAAAAAGAAGAAATTTTTAAGGAAGATTTGTTAGAACAAAGTATTTGGGACTTACAAGGAGAATCTGACACTTTGTGGAATGATATGGCAACTAGAATGAGAACAATGGGTAAGAAGATACTTGGAGAGTCAAGAGGTTATGCCCTTATGAACAAGGAATCTTGGTGGTGGCATAAAGGTATACAAGATAAAATCGAAGTTAAGGCAGCTAACTATAAGGCTCTATATAGTTGTAGAAGTAACGAAAATATTGAAAAAAATATATGCTTGCTAAAAAAGAGGCAAAAAAGGCTATAAGTGAAGCGAGAGATGGGGCTTTTGAAGATTTTTACCAAAAATTAGAATCTAAGGAGGGGGGAGCAAGATATTTATAAAATTGCTAAAGCAAGAGCCCATAGGACGAAGGATTTAACCCAAGTCAAGTGCATCAAGGATGAAAATAATAAGGCTGCTAGTAAGAGATGAAGAAATTAAGGAAAGATGAGAGAGATAGTTCCATCAACTATTCAATGAAGGCAATGGAGACGATATCATTCTAGGAGAGTTAGCTAAGTCTGAGACGTATAGAAACATAATGTATTATCGAAGGATTCAGGAATCAGAGGTGGAAGAGGCTTTGAAGAAGATGAAGAAAGGAAAAGCAGTTGACCCCGATGATTTCCCAATCGAGGTATGCAAATGCTTAGGAAAGAAGGGTATAAGTTGGCTTACCAATGTTTTCAATAAAATATTGAAGAGTAGAAAGATGCCTGACCAGTGGAAAAAGAGTACTCTCATACCCATATTCAAAAATAAAAGAGATACACAAAATTGTGCGAATTACAGAGGTATTAAGTTAATGAGCCATATGATGAAACTTTGGGAGAGGATGATAGAAAGAAAGTTAAGAAATGAGACTAAGGTGTCAAATAATTAGTTTGGTTTTATGCCAGGGAACTCGACTATTGAAGCTCAAAAATAATTAGTTTGGTTTTATGCCAGGGAGCTCGACTACTGAAGCCATACACCTCTTAAGAAGACTTACCGAGAGATACTGGATAAAGAAAAGGATTTACATCTGATTTTTATTCATCTTGAAAAGGCATACGATAGAGTCCTTAGAGAAATTATGTGGAAAGTTTTAGAAAAAAGAAGTGTTAGAATAGCGTATATAGAATCAATAAAGGAGATATATAGGGATGTGGTTACAAGTGTGAGAACACCAGGAGGGTTGACACGAGAGTTTCCTATAGATATAGGTTTACACCAAGGTTCAGCTCTAAGTCCTTATCTATTTGCGATGGTCATAGATGAACTTACAAGGCACATATAGGAGGAAATACTATGGTGTATGTTATTTGCAGATGACATTGTGTTAGTAGATAAAACAAAAGATGGGGTTAATGCTAAATTCAAGGTTTGGAGAGTCACTTGAAGCAAAAGAGTTTAAAATTAATAGATCAAAAACAAAATATATGGAATTCTAAGTTTAGCAAGGGTGACGTAGGAATGGAATAGGGATTATTATCGGAGATCAAGAGATACCATAATTGATAATTTTAAATATTTAGGATCAGTTATTTAGAGTAATGATGGTATAGATTGAGATGTTACACATCGGATACAAGCGGGATGGACTAAATGGAGAATGGCATCGAGAATATTATGTGACTGCAAAATTCCTTTACGACTTAAGAGTAAATTTTATAAAACGGCAATTAGGCCAACAATGCACTATGGGTTTGAGTGTTGGGCAGTGAATCACACACACGAGCAAAAGATGAGAGTAGCATAAATGCGAATGTTAAGATGGATGTATGGGTACACTAGGATGGACAAGATACGGAATGAGCATATTTGTGAGAAGATTGGAGTAGCATCTATTGATGAGAAGATTAGAGAAACAGGCTTAAGGTGGTTAGGTCATGTGTTAAGACGACCAGTAGAAGTGCCTGTCAGACGAGTAGATTTTAGAGAGAAAAGTCAACTTCCTAAAAGAGGGGTAGAGGAAGACCGAAAAGACTTTGTGGGTAACTTGTAGGAAAGATATAGCTCATCTAGTAATTGAGGAGAATATGGTCCATGACAGAGCTCAATGGCGTAGCAGGATTCATGCAGCCGACCCTACTTAGTGAGATTAAAGCTTGGTTTGTTTGTTTTAATAATATGTTCTAAATTGCTATGAGAACAATGTTAGTATTAATAATTTTTTGAATTATTAAAGAATTAAAATCTGAGATTAAAGCGTGGTTTGTTTGTTTTGTTTGTTTTAATAATATGTTCTAAATTGCTATGAGAACAATGTTAGTATTAATAATTGTTTGAATTATTAAAGAATTAAAATTTGAGATTTTAATTCTAATATATCACAAGTTATTTAACTTGTCAAATAAGCTGATACATCTCTGTTAATAATAAACAAGTTAGACACAAACACGACTTGAACCCAAACAGGTCAGACACAAACACCACACGATAAGAAATGGATCTCACATGACAAACGACATGATAAGAAATGGGTCATATTTGGCAAGACACAACAACTTTACAACCTGACCCATTGCCACCCTAATGTTATAGACAATAAAAGTGTTAATAAGCTATGCTAATTTAAAAGTACAAAAATTATACATAATTACATGTAATAAAAGTGTTACTTTAATAAAATGGCAATTAAGCATTAAAAGTATTATTCTTGATTTTATTGTATATATAGCTATAATTATTGTATTTTTTCCTTTTTTTTTTGGGCAATTTAAGTTAACCTATTATCAATTATGTACTATTTTATATACTATACAATAAAAGCTAGACGTTAACAAGTTAATTACCAAATACATAAACGATATGTAAAATAGTACATATTTAACTTATCTATACTATCATAAAGTAAGAAGCTCTCTTTTGGTGTGATGTCATGTAATGTTATTCCTAATATACCCCTCTGGGTAGTTTTAAAACTTCCCCTTTTTTCCTCTTTAAAAAAAATATGTTTTTCCCCCCTACAATAAGCGCACACAGAGTGTGCACCAATCACTAGTTATTTATAGTAGTATTAAGTGTTAAAGAAAATTATCAAATATAACTCATGCTAATCATGACCCTAAAATAACAAAATCTTTCATATTTTATGTTGTACATTATGTACATAAATACATTAATATATTATTACAATATATGGATAAGATATCTTAAAATGAAATTCTTCAACTTATTTGAGTTGTATTTAGTCGAGAAAGCCAAATGACTTATTAGATCGGTAAACCAACAAACAAGTCAAATACTAGACCGGTATTTAGTCGGTGGATTGACTTAAAAGCTGAAGTAGTCGAGTCAAGAAAAACTCGACAGTTTAACTTGACTTACTTTAGCCCACCCCTAAAGCAGAATACAATTTGCATTTTGCAATGAGAAAGGAGTAAGTTCAGATCTTTTCAAACAAGAAATAGAACCCCATAAAAAGGTCCAACTTGAAACACACCTACATCTATGCATAATTAATCCTCAACATACATCCTTGAGAACTTACTAATCCTCATTCGGCTTTTTTCGTGTTAAAGTAGATTGATTCATTCATGCCAACCTGTATTAACACCTAATCAATACTCTTCACTTCAAGCATGCATGGCCATGTTCCTAGTTTACTTGAAATTGTCTCCAACTCTCTATCTTTCTACATTAGGTTTGAGCGTTTGGCGATCATATGCTTTGCACGGCCTAGACACTTCCCAAAACCTCAGATATGGACAACACACGAACATGGCTTGCTTGCATAGTGTAGAAAACATGTATTAGATTTTGGCACAAAATTTATTTGCAAACACTAATATCAGTAATGGGAAGACTTAAGATTAGCTGTCTCTACTAACAAGAAACGAAGAAGCAAATAAAAAAGTTGCCACACAACCAGAATCTTTTAAACATTACGAAATAACAAGCATTTCTTCCATCTATATTGGTGAACTAACTCACAGCTTCAACAAAAAATGCGAACACCTACAACAATGATGACAGCTGACAACGGTATATTTATGTAAGGTAACATCCTGTTCTTGGCAAACAAGGTGAAAACCACACCAATATATTAAAGGCAAATGTCTGCTGTTATTTTTCTTAACAGTGAGAATTACATGTCACAATCATGTCTGAAAGATATGATTTATAAACATAGTAAAAGAGACCAACTTACTGTGGTGTATTAGGTTGACTTGCAGCTCTGACTAATTGCTGGAACATCTTTCTCTCATTCACAGGATCCATACCTGAGGAAATAAAAATAATAATAATAATGAACTTTGCTTCCCCATAATATATTATGGAAAACAAGAAAATTTCTTGAGGTATTTTCCACCTTGGTTTATCTCATCGACAACCCTAAACGGACAATTTGTAAGGTCTTGCAGAGAAACAAGGTAGAGAATAGTTGAAACTGAACGCTCCTAGGAAAAAAGGAAATACATTAAGAAATTAGCAGCCATAAAAACAAAATAATCAAATTTAATAGTCGATTGTCATACCATACCGCCAGACTGATGATGGGAACTGAGAATTTGTAGTTGTCCAGTTTGTCTGAGAATCAGAACCCATGATGAAATTAATAATGATCAAACAACAATTAGATTTAAATTTGAGAAAATTGCTGCAGATAATTCATACAAGCAGCACTTAAAGACTAATGACCTAAAAAAGACATTCCACCTCTTTCTTTTCTTCTTCCCTTTCTGGTTATAATACCGGTGCAAGGTGTTACTGTGGCTTTATGATGATAAATACAGGTTGATTTCTTTGTTATGTTAAGTAATATCTATAGTATTTTCCAATTCAATTATTAATCTTACACTCCTAGCTTTAGAGAAGCTGATTTCCGAGCAGGTGCTCGACACAAAATGGCAGTGTAACACCCTGATCATCTTCCCAGAAGCCATGCTTGTAGGCAAAATATAGTTCGGTTAACTTTTTCCAATTGAAAGGGCCAAATTAAAATTTCCTTTTTTTTGGTCCAAATTTTTAAAAAGATTCACCTTTGGTTTTAACCCAATATAATATAGATATACAGTGATCCACAATGCAAACAAGGTAAGACTATAGCTTGGGAAATACTTTAATATCTTTAGTTATAAAAACTGCATATTATGTCAAGCTTACAATGTTTATCTAAACCACCATTCCACCAAGGTTCTCTCTCTCTCTCTCTCTCTCTCAAAAGCATGGTGACTCGTATACTTTTTCAATTTTAAATCTTTTGGCAAAAAGTACAAGAAGATAGTAGTTTTAGACCAAGACACAGATACAAAGTTTAATTATACATAGAAGTTGAATGAGGTAGTCTAATAGGTTCCTTCCAGGACTACAGTGATTCTGATGAGAAGCCTATGCACTTGATAGCAGAGGACTACAGTTATTCCATTGAAAAATTCCCTCACTTCTTAAGGAATCAGTTATCATTAATTGGAGAGAATGGAACACAATATAGGTTTTCAGAATCTGTTATAGCAACTGGCAAAGTTTTCAATTTATATAGAGTAGAAGCCAATATAGCTAGCTAAAACCATAGCTTTGAACTTGTTAAGGTGAGTACACCAAACCAATATTTTGATTCTTAAAATTGCAGATATCATTATGAAGTCACAGTGGGCCAAGCTGAGGCCTGGTGGGATGAAAATTATGCAAAGTAAGACTAATGGATTTCATCCTGGATACTTCAGATAGAGAAGCATCAGATCAATTTCGAAAATCAGTCACGTCATGCATCCTAAGAATACCATCTTGCAAGCCAAGTTTTGTTCTGCAAGGTTTTCTGGTTTCCAACTTCCAAGAGTATAAAAGTGACATTTCACCTGTGGCTTACCATTTTAATAAGGATTCTTATCCAAACTTATGAAGCAACTCCAAGAGGGAGAAGAGCAAACGGGTCAAAAAAAAAAAAGCAGCAGTTAATGTGCTGGAAGTAGTTAAAAGTTCTAACAATTCCATGTCCCAGAATAGGAATAAAGGTTAGACAATTCTTATACAGGCAGCTAAACAAATCAAGAGTACAATTATTTAGTAGTAGAAGTGGTTACAGAGTTTTCTGTTTTGTAAGTTTATGTACATCTGGCTGTTTGGCCTTGTGTTGAGTTCATCAGCTTCAAGAAAATGACTGGTTTATTATGCATGTAGATGATACAATAAGAAGGCAACCAAAGATGGGTAATTATAGTGATAATGATCGGTCCACCTGCACACTTCCCTTCTGTATGTGCCCAACTCCTTTTAAAGACCCCCTGGCTTTTAAATCAATCCATTTGCTCCCAAGGAGGTGTTAGTAACCCACTATTGTCGTGTGTTCATTACCCACTTCCAGTATCCAGAATATTGGAAACTATTATTGACGCTTTCTGGGGTAAGCAATATGGAAGAAGGAAGAATAAAATCAAGGAGATCAAGTTCAAGAAGGGAAAGAGAATGAAGTGGCAAAACATAATCAAGACAAGAATCAAGGCAGTGATCAAGATCACAAATTAAGTAGATCAAGTTCAAGAAGGGAAACAGAATCAAGGCTATAGCGATCAAGATCCCACAAATTAAGGCAGCAATAAGAATAATATCAGAATCCTATTAGATTTTATATTTTAGTCAAGTCCTATAATAAAGGGGTTAGAATCCCTATTATTATCTACTACCTGAATTAGTCAGCCTAGTCTTGTTACTTAAATAGTTGAACATAATGAAAGAGGACAAGCAGAAAATCATGCAACTTGAGATGGGAAGCTCTCTCTCTTTCTCAAGCTCCAAGGTTGGTAGGCCCCTTTGAAAAGCACCACTTTTCCCCAATCCTTGCACCATAGGTTCTTGTAGTAAACCCAAGCAGAATTGTCCCATGACTAGATCCCATTCCAAGGCTTGCAACAAAAACCTACCATTGGATAACGAGACCCTATGCACTAGCCAGTACTTGACAAACTAGTTGCAGTAAAAAGAACAATGCTGCTCGAAACATGTATATATCTACTATGCAACCACTCAAAGATTCACATTACCCAAGGAAGACAAATTTTTAAGACATTGTTTATAAGAACAAGTATAATCAAGAAACATGATTACCTGAACTTCACTTTTATTAGTATTCCATATTGATCAAAGTCCATCCCATGCTCGTCTAAAGAAAAACACATATTAATAAAGGAATAGTGGAACCTTTTGGAAACTAAGAAAACAGTAATTACAATCATTACCAAGTAAGACTTCTCCAGCAACAGCCATTTCTTGAAAGTTGCGACTGAAAGTCTGGTTTATTTGAAAAACAAGGTTTCTCAATGTTGGAAGCCAATTTCCCTGCATATATCATATGAGATCCTCATTTAGCTAAGCAGCTTAACATGACAGCAGCGCATGAGGAGTTGGTAAAGAATCATATCAGCAATCATGTAAGAACATCATTGGATAAAACCTTCAACGAATTGATTTCATCAACTTGCTTAGCCAATTCCTTCTCATCTGCATCTAGTTTCTTCGTAAGATCATCTATCTGCAGAACTTGAACAATTAGACCTCACATACAAGTCAATAAAGATCTTAAATGATGAACCAGAGACATACTTTCAGTTGACGACTTTCATATTGTTCCAGAACATTTGGAT
Organism: Cinchona pubescens; assembly: GCA_025175665.1. Lineage (NCBI taxonomy): Eukaryota > Viridiplantae > Streptophyta > Magnoliopsida > Gentianales > Rubiaceae > Cinchona > Cinchona pubescens. The sequence continues at coordinate 98,291 of JANKKI010000312.1, forward strand.
TGTGGAAAAGGATAGAGTTGGCTTGAGAAGTTGTATCAAGAATAGCAGCCTCCAACTCCTCAATAGTAGCAGGCAACTGCAGGTAGTGTTGGCCAATGAATACCATTAGTCTACTCCAAAGAAGAAAAAGGCACTGGCTGGAATGAATCTTAGATTAAACAAAGGCTAAAATCCTTCTTAAACCATCTTAAGCATGTAAATTAAAGAAAAAAGGATTGGCATAACTGAACTGATTGCTTGATTAATGTAGATATAAACATGTAAAGATATACCAAACACTTCATATGTTTTGTCCAAACATGCAAACATATACCAAACACTTCATATGTTTTGTCCACAATGTGGACAAAACATAACTAATCCATGTTTCAGATCATTAAATGCTTTTCATGTAGTAGGGAAGAGGAAGGACTTTATTTTTTAATACCATAAATCCAATCAGAATTAGCAGCTTCTACTGGTTGAAACTTTTTAATTTTAACCTCGTCAACTCCAGATCAAACATCTTAATCCTTTCAAAGTACCTCTGTATGTATCCCTTAGATCATATATTAGCAATTTTCTTCACTTTCTTTGTTGATTCCTGCTTGTTCTCTCAGCATTGGAATAAAAACAGGGAAGATAATGCCCCTCTCTTAACTGTTAATTCCTGGTACAAGTTGGAACTCCAAAAAAAACTCAGTTTTTATGCAGAGAGGAAAAGATCGTGCTGCTCTTGTATATTTTTCCCTATCACAAACTAGTCCTTGAACCTAGTAACAAGCATTGGCTGGATAAACTTAGAAATTGTAATATTCTTCCTCATGCAAATATATGTGTAGAAGGGAAAATGCTCATCCAACAAAAGCAATATATAGTTCAGATGCAAACCTTGACAAATTCCCGCTCCAGTTCAGGAGTAATCTTGGCAATAGACTCAGCATGCCTCTTGGCAACTGAGAGTTGTCAATCATACTCTCGACAGTGTTCCACTTTCTTCTTACCTTTGAAGAATAATAATGACGTTCTTTAGCAGCAGCAAACATAAATAAGTCTACATACAAATGCACATAAAGCAAACTGATCAAGGCAGCAACTTTTTGGTCTATGGAAAGACACCATGAAAACTTCCAACAGGTGACCTATGTTACACAGACAGGTTCGGTTGTAGGCAGTTACGGCATCAGGTACGTATCTAGGTGTCCAATTCATCAATTTTCATAGGATACTGGGACATTTCTAAAGAGTCCAATATAGGTGCAGGGGTGCATTGTGTATGATATGTTAATGTAGTAGTAATGCAATTTGATTAAATAAAACAATATACATTATTTTATGACTCATTTTTAAAATACTAATATTTCTGTGTATAATATAGAGAGAGAAGGGAGACGACGACAACAACAACAACAATAATAATAATAAGATATTAGGAATAAACAAGATTAGGTGACCTGACGAATAATTCTAACATGCATAATTATCTCTCCTATTTCTCTCTTTACAACTCAATTTTCTCCTCATCCATCTTCCCCTTTATCTTATTGGTCCTTCCATGTTTGTATTGAAGTCACAGCATCCATGCTGAAGTCAATTCTTTTCCCTGGCTTGGTAGAAAAAGTCAAGGTACCCGACTGAAATTGACCATGTCGGACACGTGTCCCACACCCACCAATGTCAACACGAAAGGACACCAGTATTTTGGGGTTGAGAGTAGAGTCCATGTAACATATCAGATGACTAACGATATACAAGATGGCAAAATTTTTGCTTTTGATTTCACAAATAAACAGCTTTGGAGTCACAAAGCATCTAGTAATTGCCATGCAAGTGTTAGTAGAATCCATAGATGACAGCTTCTGCTAGATATATCAGAAATTACACCAAATCAAAATGAGTAAAAAACCATTAAAAATTTTACTGCACTGAAATTTCAAAATTTCATAGTTTTGAGCACATTGTGCAGAATGATGCAGGTAAAAAATTATAAAATTAGAGTGATTTAAAACCAGGAGATATTCAGGAAAACTAATAAAATAATTATAGCAATAAAACAACTAACCCTAAACTGAAAGTATGAATTTTTAGAAAATCAAGTAACAGGTCAGAATATAGGAGGCCATCTTTGTTTGTTAAACCAGATTCTATATCACACTCACAGAATTAATTTCTTTTCTTTACTTTGTTCATTAGACATTTTCAAATCTTCCCTCTTTTAAGCTTTCTTGGCCCTTTTACCTTCCAAACATATTAAAAGACTTCACACCAGACGGAAGAAAAGAAACAACAAACAGATCAGGAAATAAACAGATAAATGTAAATAAACAACACAAACAAATCCAAAATGCAGACGTTATGAAAAATTTTCACCTTTTTTACAGGGGAAAGAAAAAGATGAGAAAGCACAAACTTACAATTCTCAAGATTGACTGATGCTTCAAATGCTAAATTCTCTTGCTGTTTTACGTTAGCTTCCATTTCTTTAATCTAGGAATTTTGTCACAAGACCCAACAAAATTGACAGATAAGCACAGAGTCAATTCAAGTTAATTCATAAATTCTTTAGAGCACTTGAGATAACATAATGTAGGTAACTTAAGATTCAGTTAATTTAAGGGATGGATTAACAAACATGACCAATACTAATACAAAGTAAAATGATGACAAACTGAAATATGAATAGTCCTAGTACTTCTGATGATCAATGAATCTAAATATTCCGTGAAATAAATAAATTGTACCGAATAATCAAAATATTCAGATTCATTTAATATACATTCAAAATTTAATAAAAGAAAAGAAAAAAAGAATAGTGGTCCTGATATGAATATATCCCAATTGACTTGCACAAAATAATTTCACAATAACCATTCACAAATATACTACACACTAGTTGAAAAGATCTACTTCTCAATTGTATTTCACATAAACTCGACCATCATTCAAAAAACAAAATTTTCTCCAAATTTGTATATAAATGAAGGCCAAATAAGATTTATTATTCGTTAGTTCCTTAGCTTCAGGTTGATAAGTAAAAAGTTTATAGTTAACAAAAAGGTCATGTTACTTGAGTTTGGATTGAGAAATTGTTTGAACTATGCTCAAATAATAACCAAGCTAAGGTAGGACTCTGAAAAATAAAGTGCATCACTTTTTACAACTATTTCTTGATAGAATTAAGAAACAAATCAGTAAATATAGCTAATATATCGTTTTAATAATAACAAAATTTATGTTGCTTAATATTTAATATTTCAAATTAATAAGATAGTAAGGAATATATTAATTACATGTACTAGACACTATACTGATATGCAAGGTTATTGTTTAGTTAAAGTACGAGAACCTAAACCTAGCTCTCTGACTGTCAAATCGTCAAATACACAGATCTAAACCTCTCAAACAGTCAAATCTAAGGCTCCATGCTACACATGCTCTCTCTCATTCTTCTCTTTAAGCTCTCAATCTTCTTCAAAAGACCAACCTCTCTCCTTATGGGGATTCCCAACTGATCATCCCCACCCCCAATCCTCCCTATCTGATCTCCACTTTTTATGCCTATAAACACAGGCAGATATATAACGGGTTAAAAGATGTTCTGCAAGGGCTTGGTGGTAGTGACAAAACTCTTCTATGTAGGATCTAAGGATCGGGTGGGACCATATGATCCAACTATCCTAATCTGATTCTAGTAGTTCTTCAATTCTATGCATGATCCAAGTTGATTTGTTTCCTACTTAGGATAGTAGGTTCGTAGGATCGAGGATCACGATTCTGATAATCATGCCTCAAACAGCAACAAAGCTTGCTTCCCCAAAGTCTTTTTTTTTTGGGTTACTTCTTGTTCCTCGACTTTTCTCACTCTTTTAGTCTCAGTGATTCCTTTATAGATGGTATAGAACTAATGCTTTTGAAGATGCTAAGGTGATATTATGATCAATTCTTAAATCTTATTTCTATAGTAAACATAGATTTTGATAAAGAACGGTAAATGGACTGTCTATTCCTCTAGCATTTCCTGGTCGTTTGAGATCAGCAATAATGCTAATAAATGTTTCATATCCAAATACTTGCTTTCATTTGAAAATATATGGCTTCCTGGGGTTGAAGGGAGATCACGGCCGAGCTATGCCAATCACAACCTAGTTGTTTTTACTAACCATAGAAAGTACACTCCACATATTAGATCAAGCTCGAGTTGAGCTTGAGGCTAGGTGTCCCATGTTATGATAGATGAAAGGTGTTTGAATTGTTTTGAGAGCATATATAGGAGTTTTGTTGAGAGTACACTAACTACTCTGAATGTGCTAGAGATTTCATCCAACTTACCTCTAGAATAGCCTAGTCTGTCTTCCCACTAGAATATTCTAGAGAAATCTTTGCTCAAGCTCTTACCAAGTTAAGAGCACTATTAATAGGCTTAGGACCTCATTTTGTAAGATAAGGTAAGTCCTTCACTTCTCTAGTCTTGAGTGTTTTAGTATAGTCGTTTTGTGTCTTTGATGTGTCCCATGTTGTGATGTGTAATATTGTGATATATTTAAGTAATTGTTGTCATATATTTGGTGTCATATTGTTTGATTTATTTAGGCCTACCACTTGAGAAAACTCAACAGTTGTGATATATTTGATGTCATATATTTAAGTAATTGTTGTGATATATTTGGTGTCATATTGTTCGATTTATTTGGGCCTACCACTTGAGAAAACTCAACAAGTGGCACAATTCAGGACCACTATAATTGAGGTGCTCTTTTTGCAGGTAATTTGGCCGGGGTCCGAATAAGTCGTTACTCTGCCAAAATAAACGGTCAGGGACCGTCGAACAGGACACGCGAATAATCTTGTTAAGGCGCAGTCTGTGACTGTGAAATCTATTGGTCTGGGACCATTATTACTTAGTGCTGAGCACACCAAGAAGAGATGACAGATTTTGCCACGTCAGTGAGCGCTGTTGAGAAGCTCAACAACAGCAACTATGGGAATTGGAGCACTCGTACGAGATATTTTCTCATCGGTCAAGCCTTCTAGCTTGTGGAATCTTGTTGATGGTAATAAAACAACGCCACCAAACGATCCTAAAGGGCTCGAGGATCGGAATTGAAAGTTTAGAAAAGCCATGTATGCATTGACAGTTGCAGTGGAGGATGAGCAACTGCAACGGATCAAGTCAGCGAAAACTCCAAAAGAAGTGTGGGACACCCTGGCATTTGCCAAAAGGAACGAAGCAAACCTCCAGCGACTCGAGAACGAGCTCCTCTCCATCTTGCAGTGCAATCTAACAGTAAGTCAATACTTTTCCAAAGTAAAATCTCTATGCAAGGACATTTCCAAGTTAGATCCGGATAATGAGGTTAGTGAGGCAAGAATGAGAAGAATTCTCATTCACGGCCTGAGACTAGAGTTCAAGGGTCTTGTCACTGCAACCCGTGGATGGGTTGTACAACCAACTCCAAAGGAGTTGGAGTACTCATTGGCAAATGAAGAAACTTTAGATGATAAAATGTCTAAAGTTACAATAATGGGGAGGTCTTACGAAGCACTCTTTGTTATGAGAGGACAAAATCGAAAAGTTGCGAGGTTTAAAGGAGGGGAGAAAAACAGTCAACCAGGATGGAAAATGAAGGAATGGAGGAGTTCCCAACAAGGGTGGAGCAAGTTTTGAGTACTCTAAAGCTTCTAATTGGCAGCTTGGTTCTTAGAGTATTCTTCTGTAGATTAAGTTCTTGTATTGTAAAGTTAGTGTCCCACATTTAGTGTTTTGATTATTTGCTCCTCAAGTGTTCTTTGGTTAATTTTGTTTGGTCCACCGCTTGTAAATTCAACAAGTTCCACCAACTAAATAGCAATATTCTGGAGGTTTCAACTGAGTTCCTCTGTCTATAAATACCAAAGGTAATGGATGAGTCCTTGCATTATCCAACACAATAATTTATTTTGACGTCCCAATTCCAAAGCTATAAAATAATAATATCCTAATCAATGCAAGGACAGAGATTATGCAATAGAAACCACATAAACAACATCAATAGAAGTTTGGTACCTTCGCTTCAAGCTCTAAAGAGGCCATGTTTTTTTCAGCAAAATCTCTTCTGTAAGCAGCAGCGTCAATGAGTAAATGCTGCCAAAAACAATATGCAGACATTATACTTGGTAAAGTCAACAGATATGTATGTAAACAAGTATTCCAATACCATGAGTCAAAGAAACAAATTTTCTATCAACATTTTAGTGATGCATCAAAATTGTACCTTAAGTTGAATAGCAAGTTGGAAGCGATAAATCTTCAATTCTTCTACCTTTTCAATGAGTTTTTCCATGGCTAGATCTAGGTTCTCCTCCTTCTCCATGGATTTCAACTTCAACTTCCTTTGATCTATAGTTATCAATGTTTGTTTGTTTGTTAATCACTATAAGAAGATAAATTTTTCCCTGAAAAGTATCCTAAAGATACTCACTTATTCGGCTTTCCATTTCACGTCGTTTCTTCATCTCATGCTGTACTTTGCTGACAATCTCCTCCTAAAAAATATTTGTAGAAAGAACTCTTTACTCTTTATTGAAAAACAACAACCTTAAGTACAGAGATACAAGGGCATAAATATTGCACTTCCAAACTGGAATCAAAGATGTTGCTTTAGAGTGCCTTTGAAACATAAAGTTTAGGTTTATTCATGTAAGGAAGTTAGACCTTGGTAGGAAACTGAAAACAAAATAGGACGAGGTTGTTAAAGCTTTTGCCTTGAACTGTAGAAGAACTCTAAAAACATAATACTGTTGCCAATGTTTGCTTTTACAGTTAAAGCTCTCGCCTTTCATTTTTTCAAGTTCAGCTTTAATATTTTTGAATATGCATATAAGTGTGTGCTGTTATGCTTGATTGTACACATATAAATAGGATAAAGGTGCATTTATGAGCTGCAGTGTGAACAGATAATTTAAAATTAAATATGCATCTAACAGCATACACAGGAATGGTATCTCATTGACTTGCATTTTAGCACTCCAACAACAGTTTCTATGTTTCACACATTCTTCATTTGTGCTCCATTTCAAGGCTAAAGTAACACCACACAAGCCCCTAGTTGAGCCCAGTAATTCTACAAGCCCACTAGATACCTTGTACTCGTGCACACTCATCAGACTATTCGCATTTTTGTTTTGACAAACGAAATACAGAAGGCAATAACTTTTACAAAACTCACATGATTTCCATGCCATAGTTACCATATTTTACAGACATTTATAATCCAACAAGAAGCTCCCTGTGCATTATAAGGCAATGCACATGAATACTCAATATAAAATGCATTCTACATAACTTGTATGGAGCGACATTGCCTCACGGCTTGACTAATACATTAGTTAATAAAATCTCATGTCCAACACTCCCTCACTCTGGGTCAAAATGTAAACCAGAATATTTTGCAATATCTTCTCTTTTTTTTCTTCTTTTTTGTTTGGAAAATTTTCATCAGTGCCATGAGGTGATTTGAAAGCTGCCTCATTCAAAATCTCTCTATAATAATAACCCAACCCATTTATCGGCAGGATACATGTAATATATATACCAACAGCACTAGTTTGGCATGCCATGATATCTGGCAAATTACAGAAAAAAACTGTGAATATTTCCTAATTGAAAAAACCTAGTAATTGCTCCGGTCCTGATCTTATAATCTTCAGATCTATCTATCACTATTTCTTTACTTTTAAAGGCTTCTCTGACTTGCTCAAAAAATAATTTTTTTCTCTTCTTTACATCAACTGATGGCTTCGACTCTAAACACCTATAGAGAGTGCTTATGTTTTAACATATGTAAAACATGTGAATAGCTTTCTTTTCTCTGATTAAAGTACATAAAAGAGGCATTGAAATAGGAACAGTATTGGCAAGTTTCACTTACACGTTGCTTTTGCAGTTTGGCTCCTTCGTCTTCCACATGCCTTAGCTCACTTTGAAGTCCTTGAATATCTCGATCTAAAGCAGAAATCATGTCATCGAACTCCCCTTTTTTGGATTTTAGTCCCTCAATTTCTCTGACATCAACATCTGTCCAGACACCTCTTGAGGGGTAGTAATTAAAGAGGATACAAAAACCTGCGGAAATCCCATCAGTGTATCATACATAATTTCTAGAAACATACTGCATAAAAGAAGATGAGAGTGCTCCACTGCATCCACAGAGGCAGAAATATGACCACCATATCGGGACCGATTCCATCTATAGTGGTTTTCTGGGGTCCAGAGATCCATTATTTCCAACCTAAGTACCTCATCAGCCCTTTGGTCAGTTTCTTTGGACCCAATGTACTGATGGAAAGAAGAAAATGTAAGAACAGTGTAGTTGTGAAATCAAAGCTAATCCTTTGAAACGTCCTCCCCAAGATATCAGAGTACAATCAGAGAAAGAACTAATGTAAACGTACAGAATACTCCAGCCCAAACTGGCTAATTAAAACTTCTCTGACAGCATGAGGAGCCTCAAATATTTTGTCAAGCCTGGAATAGATGCCGAGCATTTGCATCTGATTAAGATAATGCAAGGAAATGTGAATAAACGCCAAATAGAACAATACTTGATACAGAATTTGAGTTCATTTCAAAGTTATACCTCCTCAGTAACTTGAAAAGGCCTCCTATGACAAACTTCATCTCCAACATGATTTATAACTGGAACATCAAAGGACCGTAGGTTCATAAACAATAAGTCACGGTCGGCAGGATCCTGGGTGATAAAGGCCTGTGTAATAGGCAAGAGATTGAAAAAGAAATATATCAACTACGTTGATATCCACTCCAAAAAGTTATAAGTATCATATCACTAGAGTAGGTTGAAAACAGACAATCTCATCAGGTGAAAGGACTATTTAAGCACAAGAGGATTGAAAGTGCAAGGTATTTAGACACCTTCACACTTATCTAAATTGACATGCAAAACAAAAATTTATCTTGAGAGTGAGCATTTACTGCAAAGGTACCACAATCAGTTCTTAAGATCAAATAAAAACTTTGTAACTTGACATTGGTACTAAGCAACAAGCACAATCCTAGTGCACTAGACATGAGTTTCTTCTGATTCATTGCAGTTATTCATCAGAATTTATCACTGCCTAAACATTAGCCACAACTACAAACTTCAGTTGCCTAAAACCAGATTCAGAACTGGGGTATGTCAATTCAAATATTTCCACACTCATCATCCAATATGAATGAGAAACTGACATTTTGAACCAACCACCTTCAAATGTCCATAGAAATCATGACCATGTCATATAATTTAGGTGAATGGAAAATGCATACCTCAAAGTAGCAGTATTTAGCAAAACAGATGTAGCTTCACGGCTCTAGGAAATTTTCATCATTTGTAGACCATAAAACCGTGTTTACAAGAATAATAAGAGGGGAAAGTAATAAGATTAGTACTCAGTTAAATTTACTCAATAGGATTTGTTGTTTCCATGTTCTCTTTCACAATTCATGTCATTTTTGCTTTCATAATGACAAGTATCTTACAATAAACCAACATTATGCATTTTTCTGAACACATTTTCACTTGAGATATTTGCCCCTTCCACTGGAGAAGTTTCATGTTAATTGCCATGAATTTATATATAAGAAAAAAATAAAATTCCTTTCATAAACACGTTTAAGCCCCTTTTCCATTAAATTTTTAGCCCTTTTTTTAAACGAAAACATTTTATTGCTTAAATCAGATAAGACAAAACTTGATCATAACTCATAAATCCAAATATCAGTATTCCTCACTATTAGCAAACTTCCGTAGTCAAAGATACTAATAGTTATTCTTTTTGGTTCATATATATAATTTGTTATCTCTTGGTCCAAATTACTGTCAAACATCTCTATTTCTAGACTGTCCTGATGATTGAACAACATAGCAATTTTTACTGCATAGATACATCAAGTTTTAGAAGTTTTGCATATAGCTTTTAAAGCATACTAGAGTAAATGCAGCAACAGAATCCTACCATGTTGCATTTGTTTACATACATATATAAACATATACCTATTATAGGAACATGACTATTTTGAACCCTTATTTTCATGGACTTGGCTAATGGGCATGTTCCCTTATCTATCACCATGAACCAATTTAGGACCTTGTCTTATAAAAATGACCAATTTAGGAGTCTTTACCAATTAAGGCAGATTAACAGAGAACTATCAGATGTGGCCACATTACTCATATGTGATTGTCAATTGAACAAGAAAATTACTGTGCGCCTACACAAAGGGGCAGCGCAGCACAACATGTGCGCCTACTTGACCAAAAACTATGCGAGCATGATAAAGCGCACGCCTTTTGCAACTACGCTCAAGGCTCACGGGCACGTTATTTATCTTTTTTCTCTCTTTTACTCATTCTGTTCTTGCTTTTTGTTTGTTGTTTATGTTCTAACAAGTGCATTTTTTCCCTCTCCTTTCAGAACATGAATGCAACCCACTACCACATAAAAGGACCGACCACAGAATATCAAAATTCCAGTGGTGTGCGTGTGGCTGTGCTGTGGCTGGGGTGAGGTTTTTTTTTCGGTGTAATAGAGATAGCTGATAGAGTAAAGCAATGATCAAAAATTAAAAAAAAAAAACAGAGAGAGAGAGAGAGAGAGAGAAAGAGAGAGAAAGTTGGAAAAGGGACAAAACTGACTCTTCGAAAAAGTAAGAATAAGAGACATAGAAAAGAGATGCATTGTACAAAACGTGCTCTAGCTACTCCCGTGACTTTGCTGACTACTTTTTTATTTATTTTCGGAACCTTTTTCAGGATTTTGGGCTTCTCTCCAAAAATGATTTTGGTCTCTGCTGGGGACATTTCTTTACAAAGATCAAAGTAGGGATTGGGCCATTTTTCTCTTTAGGATGATAAACCAAATAGACCACCCAACTTGAATAAAACTAACCGTCTTTTTCAAGTAAAAATGGGGAGCTTAAAGAATTTTTTCCCGCTTTTGATCAAAGAAAACATCACGGTTGAAGAATTGTTTTCGGCTTTCCCCCCAAAAAAAAAATGAACATAGTGGATAGGCTTTTCCCAAAAAAAAAAAAAGATTACAGAATGGTTATAAAATGTACAATCTTATGAAAAGACTTTCAATTGAATTGTAATCAAGTTCACCTTAAAAAATTCCTGTTTGAATTAACAACAGTGCTTTGACTTTTGGAAACATTGGCGGCTGAACTTTTCATGGGAAAAATACAAAAATTCCTATTTTTGCCATTTATAGTAATGTGAACCCAATGTGAAAACATGCACACCAGTGCTTGCGCTTAGGGCGCAGTTGACCTGGGCACCAAGATGCGCCTTCGGCCTTTAATAACTACGCTGAATAGTGAAACTGACACACTTTGCATGTGTGCAAACAAACAAACAAACCAAGCCTTAATCCCACTAAGTAGGGTCGACTGCATAAATCCTGCTACGCCATTGCGCTCTGTCATGGACCATATTCTCCTCAATTCATAGATGGGCTATATCTTTCTTACAAGCTATCCACCAAGTCTTTTTCGGTTTTCCCCTACCCCTCTTATGTTGACTACTCTCTCTAAAATCTACTCACCTGACAGGTGCTTCTACTGGTCGTCTTAACACATGACCTAACCACTTTAAGCGTGTTTCTCTCGTCTTCTCATCAATAGATGCTACTCCAATCTTCTCACAAATATGCTCATTGCGTATCTTGTCCATCGTAGTGTATCCACACATCCATATTAACATTTGCATTTCTGCTACTCTCATCTTTTGCTCATGTGTATAATTCACTGCCCAACACTCAGACCCATAAAGCATCGCTGGCCTAATTGCCATTCTATAGAATTTACCCTTAAGTCGTAAAGGAATTTTACGGTCGCATAATATTCCCGATGCCATTCTCCATTTAGTTCATCCTGCTTGTATTTGATGTGTAACATCTCTATCTATACCACCATCACTCTGAAGAACTAATCCTAAATACTTAAAATTTTCACTTATGAGTATCTCTTGATGTCCGATACTAACCCCTCTTCTATTCCTACGTACACCCTTGCTAAACTTAAATTCCATATATTCTGTTTTTGATCTACAAATTCTAAACCCTTTTGCCTCAAGTGTCTCCCTCCATATCAATCTCGAGTTTAGTATTAACCCCCACCTTTTGTTTCATCTACTAAAACAATGTCATTTGCAAACAACCTGTGTGCAAGTAGAAAAAAAAAAATTGGAATATAATTCCATTGAAAAAAAATTTATTTGTTTTTGGCTAGATTCACACATCACTAATTTTATTTGAATTAATGTCAGGAGAAACAAAAAAAAATAGTTCAGAATTTTTATCACATGTCTACAATGTCTAAGTGTATCTAAGTCGATAAAGGTATCATAAAAAAATAATAAATATTTCCATGCTTCTATGTTTAGTAATATAACATCATTTGCATACAAGTCTCCAAGATTATCTCTCTTGCAAATATCAAGTGTGCAATCATCTTTGAAATAGTAGCAATCCCAAAAGAGTTATTAATCTGGTTCTTTGCAGCCATTGCATATTTAAAATAACTAATATGGAGTACCACTTATACCCTTAATAAATCATTTGTAGATTCTAATTTGATCCTCATAAGTGTACTGGATTCCAGATATTCTTTTTTAACCTGATCTTGGAATAAAATCTCATTGATAGGACCTTTTACAAAACTAAACAAGACATACTTTTAGTAATAATTTTCTCATATAGAAAGAATTACTAAAGCTAAAATATTGATAAATATCAAAGCAATAATTTGTCACCTTATTCTCATAAGATTCAAGTTTGTCACTAATTACTGTACAAAACAATTTAATTTACGATATAGTACTCCCTCCTTACCAATAAAGGAACACTATATCGGAAAATTTTGATTTAAGTTTAAATTACTTTCTAAGTCCGAAGTTTACAATGTTAGCCTTTTTCAGGTTATTTATTATTTTTTCTTTGAATAGAATAAGAACAGTAGAACAAAGAGGATCAGTCCTTGAGAACATATCAAAACTGACAAGCCACAGAAAAAGCACGGAGACAGAAAAGGGCAAGAATAATTTTGACTTTTGAATGAAGTTTAAAGGTGTACACAAGAATGTAAACAGTTTATAGCATGATGGTATTGAAGCCATATATATATATATATATATATATATATATATATATATATTATATATATATATACTGTCCTTTTGGAACAGTCTAAAGTTTGGACAAACGCATCAATATCAATCACCAAGTGAAACATTATTTACAACTTAAAAAAGGCATGTATGTTGCATGTGACACTTTTGGTTTGTTATAAATTAACTTTTTTAAAAAATAAATAAGTAATCACTTCATGATAACATAGAGTATTAAGTATTTTAAATTTAATATGTTTGAGTTTTTTATGCAAAAGTTGTATATTTTAAATATTTATTTGATATATTTTCTCTTTGCTTTGTAATTACTTTCACCTCTCCTTTTTATTTTGTTTTATATTTTTCAATATTACTTTCATTTAGTACAATACTACAAATAAAATTTCTTTTCTTTTCAAAAAATTAAACAAACTTTCTCTTTAATGAGAACTTGTGATATTTCATTTTATTTATATTTTCTCTTTTAGGACCCAAGTTTGGTTATAATGTATTCATATGGCAGCATCACCAATGACTTAATAAGTTAAAGATAAAGGCCTTTTCCATAGTCTTAAACTTTTTAAATTTTACCTATATATCATTTATCACAACTAAAAGATTAAATCACTATCAAGTATCGAACTTCAGTTTACAAATAAGAAAGTGTGCTGAAATTATTTTATTAAAGAAAAATTTTCACAATAATCAACTAAGGTATAGATATTAATTACGAAAATGATTAATCAAAAACCTATAAAAGTGAGAAAATTTTAGCATAACTGAAAGGCAAAGACAAAGGCATCAAACAAAATAAAATAATTATAAAACATGAAAATAATAAGTTGTTGTTTTATCTTACTCTGAAATGCAGCCAATGTCAACACACAAAAAAAAAAAAATGTAATTTTAAACAATCCAAAAATTACAGCAATATTATTTTTAGTGAGGCTTCACATAAATTTCTATCAAAATTAGTTTTTATTAACTTATTTGGTAAAATGTGTACGCATATATAGAAAATATTGACATTTTTTTTAATTTATTAAGTTTATAATAACATTTATTTTACTACGTCATTGACGTTCTGAACTCTGCCCTCCAAAATAGTTTTTTGGATATAGTATTAGACTATGAAATTAAATATGCATTTGTTAAATACATATAAACAAAATGTAACGTAAATAAAAATGTACGCTTTTTTTTTTTTTTTGATATTTTTGCATGCCTTCTCAATTAATTTCTTGTATTCATTAACAGGACATCCAATGTACATATTGGTGTTTTATCAAATAGTGTAACAATTTCACTTAAGTTGACATGTAAACTCAATCCTATACATTTAACCTTTTTTAGATTATTTACTAGTATGATTTTGTTTGCACAATATATGTTGTTTCTTATATTACATACCCAAGTATTTCTATATTGTCACTTCTACAATAATTAATTTACACAGAAATCTTGTAGGTGCTGCAATGATTTTTCAGCATGCAAAGTACCATGGATTGAATTTGCTCTCTGCATATATTCCTCATCAATAGGTAATCCAATCTAATGCATTTTATTCTACAAAGTCATGTTATTAAAATTAAAGATTTAGTAATCGGATATACTACTAAAGAGAGTTGTCTCTTATAATAAATTCTTTTACCTCAACTAAAGATTCTAAATTTTCTATTATACTCCCGAACTTATTTTCCTTGCTTGGTTAATTTTCTTTTCTTAACGTAGGGCAAAATAAATCTAAATTAACTACATGACTAACTTAAATGAGATGAGAAAATGATTTTATACACTATTTTTGCACTTTATAAATTTTAATTTTTTAATTTGTATGATTCTTAGTTTTGCCATTTAGGTTGGAGAAAAATTTGAGATTAAAAAGATATCATTGAATTCAAGTACACTAAAGTCAAATAGTTCTTTTATTTCTCTCTTTTTTGTTAAATGTTAGTGGAGTTGAATTGTATTAATAATAGATAAGTTTAGTTTCATAAGGGAAGTGAGAAATTAACAGTAACATATTTAAAATCCCAATAGTTCAACTTAGTTGCTACGATGTCCAATTAATTAAATCATTAGTCATAAATTGGTCCTAAAGCACAACCACCCCATGTTGTGAGAAAACAAAATACATAATTAATCACATGACCATAGAGGCAAAAGTTTCATATATTTCCTTAAGATATTATTATTAGAGGATATTGGCATCTGAAAATCTATAAAACAACAAAAATGAGTCTAATTATCTAAAAACCAAAAGCATACTTGAATGAACAATTAGAGGAAAGAAAATACTTTTAGTGTAACTGAAATATATATATACATATATATATATATATAAAATAGTAGTTAAAAAGACTATTTTATTAGGAATAAAAAAGAGGAGAAACAATTTGAAATTATATACTCCCTCCGTCCCACTAAAAGTGTGATGCTTTCCTTTTTGGTCAAAATGAATGTC
Source organism: Cinchona pubescens (assembly GCA_025175665.1). Classification (NCBI taxonomy): domain Eukaryota; kingdom Viridiplantae; phylum Streptophyta; class Magnoliopsida; order Gentianales; family Rubiaceae; genus Cinchona; species Cinchona pubescens. Next base: position 113,879 of record JANKKI010000312.1, read on the forward strand.
ATTACCCAAATTAGCAAATAAAATTCCTTCACCTTTACAAGTTATACCCTTGTATTAAATATAAGATGTCCAGTTTGATATGGGCCCAATATCTAACATTTTAAAAAACCAAGCTGACATTTTTAAAAGCATGACTTACACCTCAAACCAAGGGTGGCGCATGCATTAGCAACTCTTTGAACTTCACTAGACTTAATCTTTTGAGTGGGACCTACATAATTATATCACCAAAGCTTTTGCGCAGATTGGTTGCCAGTAAGTTAACAAAGCAAGGTTAGGATGGGCATTTAAGCTCCATCACTCAACATCTACTCTATTATACCTAATAAGTTGGAATCCAGAAAAGTGACAAATTTTTTGGGATGGAGGGAGTAATATTTATAAAGACTATTTTTATTTTATTTTTCAAAAGGTATAAATTATTTTTATACAATTAGAGAAACTTTATCCTATTATTATGCAATTGTACCAAAATTTCATATTAAACTTAAGGAAGAAACAATCTGAACACGTATAATGGTTATAAAATATTATTTTGTTTTTTTTTTTTTTTTTTTTGGCTCAGGTATAAATTATAATATTTATAAAATTAAAAATTTGCATTCTCTTTTATGCATTTATGTCAAAAAAATTTCATAAAAATTTAAAGAATTTTGCTATAGTAGTCTCGAATATATATGATAGACTTTATTGATAGGAAAAATAAATAATAGCTCATATTGGATAGGATTATAAGCTAAAAAATATATAATATTATTCCAAAAGAATGGCTAGTCTTATTAGAATAACCATGAGTACTTTAGATAGGTCAATTTTATTCGCATGTCAAGCATGACGCTATTTAATTAAGGGTATATTAGGCATGACAAGAAAGGGGAAAAAAGGTAGTAGTCATTTTGGATAAGATTGTAAGACTTAAAAATAGGTGCTTGTATCCTAAAAATTAGGTAGTATATTATTAGGATAGATGAAAGGTATTTTACATATGTCTTCCTATTGGATATTATATTACCATATGGACATGTAATTTTTTTAAGGCCAATTTAGGCATCACAGAAAAATGGGAGAAACAACTCATATATATATGTATATACACACACACACACACACATATATATAAAGTTATAATTGTAATAATAATAATGAATTTTCTTTGTCAATTTTTTGATTCTTCCATTCATCCCAAATAAAACTTTTGCATCCTCATGACATGCGTAGTAAGTTTTGGGTATTCAGCAGAATATTGTGTCAGAAATAATTATAACTTGGTTAAAAACTGTTGAAACTTGAATACATTTTCCCCGCCATGAGGTTGTCTAAAGTAAATTGACTAAACACCTTTTTTTTTATACAAAAAAAAAGGAGGGGGAAGGCCAAAAGAACTTCAGTCAAGAGCTGGTTTTCTACCAAAAAAATGTTTTCTTCAAATAAATCTTTTGCACTTATATGTTAATGATGATGCCAATGGCAACATACGGTTAATTCTTTGTACAGGACAAACAGTGTCAAGAAACAACCAAAACCATGACAGAAAACCTGGTATGAGGGTAAAAATTGTCTTCACTTCTAATAACAGTGGAAACCAAAATCCAAATATATAATACCTTCCATATGTAATGGGCAACATGACCCTCTAAATAGTCGGCATGAACACGGTTTGAAACATTGACCTACATTAGCAATTTCAACAAATTATTAAAGTTAATATACAATTATAAAAAGATAATGCACGACAATACTATTCAATTCATGCACCTCAAGAAGTACTGGACCATAAACCGCTTTTTTGAAATCATGACGATGCTCCTGTACCCATTTGTAAGCCTCAAATATCTTCTCAGCCCCAGAATTCCGTAAAGCTTGTAACTTTTTATGGTTAGTGCTCTCCATGTCTTTCAACCTGCTCAGAGTTTTAGAAGAGAAAGGAGTTGGGTAAACCGGAGACAATCAAAAGCATATTTACTAAATAGAGAATATTAACCTGTCCACACACTGCCTCATGTTTAGCCTATATTGAGTTAGTTCCCTCTCTTTCTGAGACTTTGCAGACCTTATCTGTCTAGCAGCCTCATCCAGCTCCAAAATTTGAGCACCTAATCCTTCCTAAAGATCATTCAATTGGATAAGGGTGGAATGAATCAACAAACTGATATGTCATTATAACCTAGAGACAATTGTTCTGTACTTACTAAGACGCACTCACTGTTTGTGCAATTAACAAAAATTTAAATGAATTGTAGAAATATTTTTTTCATGAAAATTTATTCTATGTCTTGACGGTAAATATGAAAAGGATTCTGTGAAACAAAAAATATGAAGATGAGTTATCAAGAATTCTGAAATACATATGAGACCTCCATTATTTGAAGTAGCTCGATTCCTATCATAGAAGCTCAATTATTGGGCAACTGCCTGTAATCATGGGTAGATACAAACATAATTTAAAGTTTATTAAAAAATTAAAAAATGAAAAACATGAATTTGGGTTAGCAGGTGTTCTCACTAACAGGATGGGTGGAAGGAATGATCACTAAGGGTATAATAGGCAAAACATTAAATTAGACACTTCCAAAAATCATGTAGATACAAACATTAATTTAAGATAAGTTTATTAAAAAACTTAAAAATGAAAAACGTGAATTTGGGGTAGCAAGTGTTCTCACTAACAGGATGAGTGGAAGGAATGATCACTAAGGGTATACTAGGCAAAACATTAAATTTGACACTTCCAAAAATTGAGGAGGCACTGCACTTTACATATTGTTAGATACCTACGACGAATTAGTTTCTTTTTTTTTTTCAAAGAGCACCAAGGTATGATAATTTTCTTTGACCTTAACAATATCCAATATAACTTTTGTAGCAGTTTATGAAAATATGGCTCTAATAAATTTAACATTCAGTAGAAGAAAGGTTAAACCTACAATTTTATCCTTGGGGTGTTCAAAAACCAGAAGACTGGCAAGTTCCAATTCAGCAGCTTCAAGGTCTTCTTTAGATTTGGAGACTCTTCGCTGCCGCGATTCTACTTGCATCTTTAACTCTTCCATTTCATTATATTTTCCCAGCACTTGCACTCCCTACAGATTTGTACATCAATGCAGGATCTTTAATTACATTAAATATAACTATTTACCAAAGGCCAAAAGAGTCAAACAACATAAATCCAATAAAGATATACCACAGAGTTGTCTTCCTCAAGAATTTGCAACCGTTTTTGTGCATTTCCATTTAAAAGGTTAATTATCTTTTTGCACTTAGCATCACATGCTGCTTTTTCTTGCTTCTGTTTCCTGGTTGCAAGTAATTTCTTAACATTAATCATCAAAGCTAAAAGCCAAGGTAGAACTGAATGCAAACAATGAAAAAAGCCTTGAATTAAAAATCTCAAGTTAATTGCATCAAGCTCTTTAGAGTTTTAAATTAAGCTTTGGCCATGCGGCTTCCAAACAATACATTCTCAGGGCATGAACGTAACACTTGTACTCATCTCCTTTAAGGAAGTTATAATGAAATATCAAAGCCTATATTATGAAACTTCTCATCAAATAACAATTCCAACAATCACACAGATTAATTTCTCGGAAAAGATTTTTGGAAATTGCGAAGATCCATTAAGATCAGCAAATGTCATAAAAGTAAATAGTTTTTCATTACTACCACAAAATCAATTGAGCAGAAAATCAATTAAAGCAAGTTAAGTTACTCAATAGGTTCTTTATGTTGATTTAAAGCTTTCGCAACTTCATTCAATTTCTTCTTTGCTTCTTTCTCCCATTCTTGAGCTTCCAAATACTCAGCCTTCTTAATGTCATACTGCAGCCAGGGCAATTTCTTTCTCATCGAGCCAACCTATAAGCAAAGTATATGGTCACTCAAATTGTATTGATCCAACAAAGAAATGAGAAGCAAAACCAACTACTAGACCTGCAACAGGAGTTCTTCTCTTTGGCGCACACGTTCAACATCCCTTTCTAGTTGAGCATTAAGTGCCTTTAGCTGACCAACAGATTCTCTGTTGCTCGCAACAGCCTAAAATAGATGGAAAGAACAATTATTCCTGTTCTAGCCAAAAATATCGCACTTGCTAATTTCGAAAAGCAAAGATTTTCACTTTTGAAGGATTTTCAATTCACCCAAGTTTCAAAAGGAAACCATTCAGGAAGATGTAGATTGCAACTTACTCGTTCAAGTTTCTTTAGCTCTTGACTCTTAGTAATAAGTGAGCGATGCTGGATAGGTAGTTGAGGATCACCAACAGCTTTCTCAGTCTCTTCAAGAAGTTGCACTGGAGTTAACTTGGCAAACTCACAGACTCTATCTTGTGGAAGAAACTACTCCATGCCAACAAAAAAGGAGCAACCGAATATAAGACAATGATATAAGACCAAAAAGTATAAACAAAGAAGCTGCATGATCACAAAATCATTAAAATGAATTGAGATTTAATGATGCCATGGATTGTTTAAGAAAATGTGATGCAAAACACAAAAGGGGATAAATGGGCTGAGCCCCAGATTGATTGAGGTCTATGCGAGCCAATCTCATGCATAGCTCTAATTTGTGCACCCTTATCCAAGGCCCAAGCAGAGAATCCCAACATGGTCCAAATCAACAGCGTGTAAACCAAGAACCCTGCATCTTCTACATATAGTTTTCTTCATAGTTAAAATGGTTGTGTATTGAAAACTCGCAGGCCTACTTCTTTTCACGGCATCCGGCTTATTGGTTAATCCGGAACTTCCATAAATTCTATGGGTATCATCTCTCCCATTGGCAAACCAAGAGAATCTGCAGTAATACACTGTAATCAGTTTAAATCTCCATAGACTGAACTCGTCAAAAGTCAGTCGAGACTCCCACTGGTTAAACCTCCATCAGTTTCCTGAATAAAGTTAAATCCTTGAGGTTCATATCTGTTAATTATGATGGAGACTCAATTTAACCAAAGCTAGAACTTCAGAGTTTAGATTTCGCAATCAGTTTCTTCAATAAAATTATGCCTAGAGATGGATATTCGTTAATCATGACCTAGTCTCAAAATTAACACAAGATACAACTTAGGTTTCTCACCAGCAAGGCAGCAATTGATTTTTGCTTGGTGGCACAACCACAACCAGGCTGCTGTATGTCAGCAAGTTCAGCACCACTTGCGACAGAATCAAAATTCCAAGGTTTAATCAGTCAAAATTGAACCCCCTCCAATGGCATAAACTGTGCTTTAAACATGAGGTTTTAGGGCAGTTTCTTGGAGTTCAGAACTCATTCTAGCGTCAAACTATGATGTGGCAGAGAATATATAAAATCTCATGACAGAAAGCTGAAGAAGATTTTAAATCAGATTCAAGAACAAAGAAACAAGATACTCTCTAAATACCCAATTCTCTAACAGAATAAGCATCCTCCTAAAACCCTAAAGTTGGAACTAGCAGAAGAAAGAAAAATTCATGACACAGTTACCAATTATATCTTCCCCTAGCATGCATATCCTCTGACTAAGCCCCTGCTGTTAGAAAAACAAGCTGTGAAACCAATCAATCTGATTAACACCTTAAACTAAAAGCACTCAGATCTAAAAGCAAGATGTAATTTCTATTCCACCAACTCAAATGTTTCAATATTGTTGTTCTTTATGCTCTCATGGATTTATGGCTTTGTAGTTGCATAAACATGTCAACAAGAAAACATATTCTGTAGCAGAATTGACAAACAACTAAAGAACAAAATAAAGAAAGCAAGAATTCCAGTGCCAAGGAAAGTTTATGGATTGTGCTTTCAATGTGGCATGAGAATCAATATAAATTAATTCAATCATAGATACATCTTGAATTATATGAGAGAAGAGGAAAATGAAATTTCAAGTTCTCCTATACTATGGAGTCCCAATCTCTAACCAGCTAATAGGATACTGTTAGACCCTTTGGCAGAGTTTTCACGCATCGGCAAGGCTGAGTGCAGGGCTGCCCTGCACAGCCTGCACGTCGGCAAGGCAGACTGCCTGGCGGCAAGGCAGTGTGCGGATTCGGCAAACAGAGGTGGGCTGAGTTGAGCCGTTGACGTGCAAAGTGCTTCAAAACTATGCAGTGGTGTGCTGGAAGTCCTTAGGCAAGTGTTGGCTGAGGGACGTTGGCAAACGTTGCCACCTGCTGCTTGCTTCCAGGCACTGGGTAGCACTATACTGTCAAGGAAACGAGCTGGGCAAAACGGTGGCTAACGGCAGTGGCACGAGCATAGCTTTTGGCATGATCTTGGGCAGTGCTGGGAGCCCAAGTAAAGTCTTGTGGGTGGCAAGGCTGGTCGGCAAGAGTGCTGGCCGAGGAACGTAGGCAACCGGGTTGCCGACGTGCTGGACATTGCGGGAAACGACTAGGCAGCGTGCACATCGGTTAAGTGCACTCGCACGGGTGTGGTGATCAGCTGAAGTTGGACTTCGTGTGGCTAAAGGGGACTACTTGGCCGAGCTGGTGGGCTGCATGTGCGAGAAAATGGCTGGAAACGTGGGCAGCACATGGGGACGTGCTTAGTGGGCAGTTGTGGCAGTTACCACCTGCTGGGGCATGACCAGGCCATGTGTCTGCCATCTGGCCAGGCAGCTTAGTTGTAGGGATTTCGTTTGTCCAGCAAAGCTAAGCAGTTGGGCTTGTCAACTGCACTTTTCCTATAAATGTTGGTAGTCAGAAACTTGGCATAGGGAGAGGAATCCGTTTTGGGATTTTGGCCAAGAGTGTTCTGCACACCAAGTGTTTGTAAAAAGTCCCGTTGTAAGCTTTAGAGAGATATAAAGTGTTGCAAGGGTTGGCCTGGGGCCGTAATTCGTTTGTGTACCGTTTACTTACGTTTTGTTGTGTTTTGCTCTTGAGAGTGGCTTAAAATCCTGATTCCGTGTGTTTGAGTGAGTTGCTTGTTTGCGAAACGAGTGAAAACTAAACACGAGAGTGTGAGGCTGACCAAGTTTGCTGGGCGAATTTTGGTGCCGGTGCGAGCTTCTTATTCCGCCTTGGCACGACGGTTTCGTGCTAAGTAGAAGTTTCGTGACAGATACCATTATCAAATTAAGTAAGACTGAGATCTCAAGAAGGAGGTCCTCTTCCCAAGTCATGCCAGCATGTGGGGTTTATTAGTTGCATAAATTGTTCAGCAGAAAAACAAAAGGAAATGTAATCTCAGAAACTAAAGAGGTTATTTAAAAATTGTCTTGCATGGCATGCGGAATGAGCAGTAGGTAAACCTCATAATACACAAGGGTCATCCGGAATTAGTGAGGAAACAAAAGCTTAAAAGCAGGTTTTATCAAGTCAAACAACAGTTGTAAGTGCGAAAACCTGCTGCAGGAAAGTTCTATCAGAAAAAGAGAGAGGTTATGCACTTTAGCTTTACCCAGGAAGTGTAGTGTTTTAGTTATGTTAGGACTTCCTTTTTATATTTATCCAGATAGCTTAGGGTTCTACTGTTACTTTGTTTCCCTATCTATTCAACTGCTTGATCCAGGATTTACATCAACAAAATGGTTCATTTTTTGGCAGAAGCACATGTAATTTGATATCAAAGACAATGTCAGCCCACAAAATTGAAGCTTTGCTGGTAACATAAGCTGCAAAAGATTGAAAGACAAATAATGAAGTCAGGGGCTTGTCGTGGTGAACTTGTGAATATGAATGGTAACCTGGTCACCATTCCCACCGTGATTTAACCTGTCTGTTTATCCAATCTCACACCCAATTCCCTGCCAGTTTCTTTTTCCTGGCATCTGATACACGGTTATTATCTTTTAAGAGATGTACAATTAGACTCACTCTAAAGTATTCTTGTAAATCAAGAACTGGGACCATGTAATAAACAATTGTAAGAAAAACTCCTAGAGATATCCATCAAAAGATATTAAGTACAATAATCTTTCGCTGATTTTCTTTCATAGTGGTAAACCTGGACCCAGTAGTTTGCCTGGAAGTACCCGTGTCGGCATGACGTCAACACAGATACTAGTATGGAATCCATACTGGTCTATCAAAGATGATTGCGTACTTTGACTTCTGATTTTGAAACAAGCTTTGGTGAATGTTGAGGAAAAAGCATGGAGAACTTGGCTATGTTACATGGACTATTCAACCCCAAAGAACCCATGTCCACAGGACATGACATGGGTGCTGAAATGGGATTTGTCGGATCTGTCAAACATTGTGGATGCTTTGACTTAATTGTAGATGGGGCTCTTGGATTTAACTAATGCTTGGTAATAGCTACTTTTCAACCTTATTTTTCTTCTCATACATCTTAGGACTAATGAGCACCAATGAAGGACACTACATTGACACAGGCATGACATACTACCTCCAAGACATATTTCTTTTGTTTAATGAAATACCTAATTCGGCTACAACAGGTTTAATGAAATACCTAATTCGGCTACAACAGGTGTGACGTTACAACATGCATATATAAAGCTTTTTCTGCTACAAGTTTAAAATGCAGATAAAAATGTGTGTTTTGCCCATTACCCGTGTTAAACTTTTGGCTGTATACCCGTATCTTGCATTTTAGCAATTGGCAAACCTTACAACTAAATGCACACCAGTACCCAATACTCACCCCCGAATCCATGGGAACTTGATGTTACTAAAGAAGAAGTGGAGTCTGGCAGGACTCCTACTTGAAGAAATATATGCCTAATGAGTCAAGTGAGAGAGTAGTTAAGAAGTGCCACATTTCTCTTATCCGATTGAAAACTTAGATATATCAACTGTGCTTAATTGTTAAAGCATTTATCTAGGCTCCTGAAAGTAGTCATATTAGCCTTCACTTGAAAGCAATTAAATTGGGTATTTTGCAAAGAAAACACATCCAGAGAGAAAGAGAGAGAATTTTATGAAGTCCACTAGCATATCAAAATATATATATATATACATATATATAAAATAGAAGATACAAATAAATATATCTTCTTTGGTCCATCCCGAACCCATACCCAGCTCCCTGGCAGTGTCTCTGTATCCTAATTTTAAAAACAAATCCAGCACCTAGACATGCACCCGACACAACACCCATACCCGAACCTGTGTAACATGGGGTAAAGAGTACATGTGTTTACATACAAAAGATATCGAATATAGAAACTGCAAATTAAGTCCCTATAGAAGTACAATAGTACAACATCACACATAAACGAGTCTTGATCCCAAACCTTTATCACGGAACTAATGGATAGTTACTAGCTTTTTACCACAAACTCATCCGATCTCCCTAATAGGGTCCATGATCAGATATCCTAACAGGTGCAACAAGGCTTGATACTGAAATACAAAAATACCTTTCGATTGTGGAAAACTAAACAAAATTTAACGACAAATTTTCCTTGCACATCGAGTAGAAGAGATACAGGAAAATTCCAACTGAAACAAGAAAACAATCGCTGCTCCAGGAAAACCATGTTCCATTTGAAAAGTAATTACTATAGGTCTTTACAGTAATTTCTTATTCATATTAGCTTGGTTTCCTTTTTGGTTGAATTAACTGGAGGATAAAGATTTATAATTAAATTGAGATTCTATTCTATGGTTAGACTTCTGTACGTTCATCCTTTCAACTTCATGTTGTCATTCTGGACTGACAATTAATCAAACATTGATTGTTAAGTTCTTACAGAAGTATAGGCTTTGTGCTAATTAGCCCCCTATCTGGAGTTTATTTCTTATGCCTATAACTAGATCTTCACCTATATAATCTTTGATTCTAACTTCTTTTGCTTCCACCTCAGCCCAGACTCTAAAGTCCCAAAAGAAGGATCATTTCAAGAAATCCACTAGTCACAAGGAGAAACGCAAAAGCAACACAAAAGATCCTTAAGAATGAAAACCAATCCAAATCCAAAATAAGGCATACCTAAATCCTCACTCTTACACTTAATATCAACTTGATTCATTACAACCACAATTGATATCAAATAATTGAAGCAAAATATAAGTTGCTCTTCTCTCTACCAATTGAACTTTTCAGATTAGGAAAAAAGTGAATATAATACAAGGCCTGCAAAAGACCACAAATACTACTCACATAAATCTCAACATATAGATAAGAAGGCCCATAAATAAAAGAAACAAGAACAGCACTCAAGCTGAACTCTAGGCAAAACTTGCAAATAAAATGTACAAGAATGAGATAGCTGCACAGTTAAGTAAAATGCTCAATAATTTTGGTCAGCAATACATCTCCATATTTTAACCCAACACAATAAATCAGGTAAGCTTTCCAAATTGCTTTGGCAAAGTAAATGTTAAATAGTAGCACACCATTCTTTTTAAAGTTCATAATGCCCAGTGTAACTCTCTTCTGTAGTAGCTTAAAAGAAAAGGGATATTGCAAAATTAGTCATTTGGTCAATCACCTAAAAACTCAGCACTACCTATAAAAATAACTGAAAACACAAGATTGTAGTGCAACACATAGCAAGCACATAATACATGCAATGTTACCATTTAAGTTCCAAAAGATTTCATCCAAAGCTTACTTGGGTCAAATTGTTCACTTGGATGTTGAACCCTCTGATTACTTCAATTATATCCTTCTTCGGCACCACCTTTCCTGAAGCAAAAGCATCCCACATTAATAATCACAAAATACTTGGATCTTAGCTTCAATTCCTTCAGTAATATAGTTGAAGAATATAGCTCTGCACTAGTACACTATCCATTTGCATGAGTATCACCTTTTGACTAGTATAATTAATCATTTTTGTGAATCACTTCTCTAGGAATAGCTCAAATTTTTTAAGGGTTAAATGCACTTTGCACCCCCAGACCAATATGCTTTTGCACTTTATACCCCGAAGTATCAATTTTTGTAATCAACCACCTTCAACTTCTAGATTTTTCACACATAGCACCAATTGCTCAATGGTTAGCAGTGAAAATGATCCATATACCCCTAACTACCTTACCCAACTTCCCCAAATTCTTCTCCCACCACACACCAACACTTTCACCATTTCTTCTTCTTATGTCCGCCTCCCCCACAGGCCACCCCTCCCTCCTCCATGCACCCCCTTCGCCGCCACCCCTTTCCTTCCCCAGATTCCCTCCCATGTCCCTCTTCCCATGCTCCACTACAAGCCCCCTTTCCCCTTACCCCCCCCTTCCTCACCTGTGATGGCTTCACCACATTTTCAGATTTGGAAGCCATTGATTCTGTCACTTTCCCTCTGCTCACTTCTTTGTCATTTTTACATTTTCTCACCACTTGGAGATGGATTAGGAGATTGAAAATATGTTCATTGAGGGTTTGTACCCACTAATGAAGTAAACTTGCAGTACATAATCATAGAAAAGATTATATAAGAATTTGTGATTATTGTAGTTATTTTTTGCAAGCTATCGTCAGGCTGTTGTTAGATGATGGAGATTTGTTGGGGGGTTGTTGAATTAGTGAAGAGTGTCTCGAAGAACTGGACACTTGGGAGGAGGAGTTTGGCTTGGGCATGTTGTGAAAAATTGGTAGTGTAAGGTGGGTAGATTGCCAAAGTTAGAAGTTCATGGGGGTGATCTACAAACTTGAGAAAGTTTAAGGGTGTAAACTGCAATTAACCCAATTTTTAACCAAGGAAATGTAGTGTTTTGAATACTTCATTAAAAAAATGGGAACATGACTATTATCCTGGACAGCTTTTGGTTAGCAGAAAAACTACAATACCCACTTGATTAGCCCTTGCCTAGTATTCAGCAAAATCATCAAGTCCTTCATTTACTATAGATACATCTGAGTATTGATACATCTGAGTTCTCCATCTTCAGATTTAAATTATTCTCAAACTCGGCGAATATATAAATGCGCTAGCCGCTTATATGTACCAGTTTTCACATGCCAAAATAATTTAACTGAGTGAATATGTATTTGATTCGATGATACTATCAGACAACAAAAAATTATACACTTGAAGGTGCTTTAAAACAGAGATCAGAAGAACATTTTTTAAGTGTGAGCTAGTTTTCAATATGTAAGTGATACATATGAATGCTTAAATAAGCAAAACCAAAAGGCATGGACCATAAGTGCTCTACACTGTTGTTATAATATGCATTCGCAGAGACGTGTTGGTGATGATTAACAATTGCCCACAACCCAAACAAATTCATGGATACAGTTAAAAATGAATAAAACTTTTTCAATTTTCGGAATAACCCCATAAATTGCAATACCACAATTTTGTAGCTCTTTCAAATGATGCTGAGAAAGAAACAACAGATAAGGATGAAACCTTTACTTTAGACTCATCATAATCTGAAGAAAATAGACAGTTCATTTGTCTACAAAACATGCATACATTTGAGTCCATATATGCACAGATGTCTACGTGCGTGTGCATGTAATGGAGGATTAATGATCAATATTTCTAAAGAGTTAACTAAATCAAACAGTATCTATGCCTCGTACCGTTATCTAAGCAAGCCTTTTACATATTGCTTAAGAAAAGCACTTATATTTATTTTTCAGGATATTATTTCTCAATCCCTTTGTTTTTTTAATTATTGCTCGACTTGTATTTAGTACGTTGCTAAACTCATTATAAGGAACTTGAGAACACAAAGATATCGTCTGGGTAGTTTCTTGTTAGTTTTTTATCCATTTTAACTTTAATATTCGGTAGCCTTTACTATAATATCCAATTTAAAGAGATCACATCATGCAAGTACCAGATTTTTAACCCAAAAGTTGCAAATAAAAGAATAAGTCCTACCACAGTTTCTAGCCCCACAAGCAGTAGAAAAATGGGAGTTTTTAAGAACGAATATCCAACAAGACAACTCCAGAATTTTTGCATTGAAAGCCCTTCAGAAAGATAGATTAATTAATTAAAAGACAATAATGTGCAAGTAATTTGAAGCATTTACCATTTAAAATCCATTCAGACTTGTTAAGCACGTCTATTTTGCGCATAATTGTGATACTCTCCTCTTTGTTTTCTCCTCTCAAAGTTATTTTTATGTACCCAGACTCTTCCCCACGCGTCACATATGCACCAATACTAGTTGCCCTCCCCAAAACCTGCAGATATGCAACTCATGAGAACAATATGCCAAAAGTTCAACAGGATTAAAAGAAATATAGGTTTTCATTGCTACCTGAGGGTCACCACCAAGACCAAGTGCAATAGCACAGACAAGAGAGCTCTTACCGGACCCATTAGGTCCAATAACAAGGTTTAGTCGTGAGCCCGGTTTTTGCACCAACCTAGTGAACGTCATGAAGTTGCAAAGTTCAATCTCAAGTATGTTTCCAGGCATTTATGTAATCATCTTCATCCCTGCTTGCCAAAGAGAGGAAATCCCAAGTTAGACAAAATGTACAAATGGAGCCAAAGTTTCAAAGGGATTGACAAGCGTATAATAGAGAAAAGGAGCACATGACTCATGACCAGAAAAAAGGAGTGAAAATTAAAAATTCAGTTCAACTGGAGGCAAAGATTCAAAAACATTTAACAAGCCCACAAAGACAGAGAAGACAATTACACCCTGACTCCAATACTATAGTGACTCATAAAGTAAATGCAATCAAAATTATTCGGCAAAAACGGTCATGAAGGCAAAATTTAGTTTATTGTTGATGTTGACATTACTAGAAAGTATACAACACCCTGAGAAAAGCATAGTGACAGGGCAAAGCCAGAATACAATGTCCCAGCCACTGCACTGGTATGAGCCCGAAATGCCTATTATACCCCTAAACAGGCCGTAGCAATTTTGCATTTCTTTACATTTATATCTTAATACAATGACAACCAGGAAAACATATAAAGCAACCCTTCCATTACATTATAGCTCAAACTTCACAAAGGATGAACATACCATCGAAAAAAAGCTGCAATCTTTACAGTGAACTCGGCAAGATTTTTTTTTTTTTTTTTTTTTTTAAGCATATTGCTCAAAAAGTTACTACTGAGGGTTTAAAATCATCAACACTTTTCTCTAAGAGTCAAAAGATTTCCAAAATTCATGCTAAAAGATTCATGATAACAGTATTCATGTAACGAAGCAAAGCTTCTTCTTTTTTTTTTTTTTTTTAAAGGGTTAATTGCAGTTTGCACCCTTAAACTATGATGATTTTGCACTTTACACCCCAAAGTATTAATTTTAGCAGTTAACCACCTCCAACTTTTAATTTTTGACACATTGTACCAGTAATCACTTTTAGTGGCTTATATAACCTTATTAGTTTATCTAATTTCTTAAAGTATCTTTAATTATTAGCTCACACTCAACCCCATAATCAAGGTCGTTTATACTGATATAGACAAGAAATATCTTTTTATCAGCTAATGAAATATTCTAAACATTCCATTAATTATGTATCAATATTACAACAAAAATACAACACGCACATAAACGCGCACACAAACTAGTGTCTTGTGTGCATATTTACCTTTGTATGATTATATATGCGACTTAAATTATTTTTCAATAAGAGTATTTTTAAAATTTGGGTAAAATAATCAGTATATATGTCATTAATAGTGTTCACTTTTCAACGGTGTAATGTGCTAAAAATTAAAGTTGGAGGGGGGTAATTGTCAAAATTGATACTTTAGAATGCAGAGTGCAAAAATATCATAGTTTAGGGGTGTAAACTGCAGTTAACCCTTTTTTAAATGCAGTCTTGTTATACATTAATCACGAGAGAATAGACACCTTATAAAGTATACAAAGGCTTCAATTTACTATCTCAGAAACAACACAAAAAAAAAAAAAAAGTTAAAAATCATTGAGGAGCAAGTACAATATAATTTCAGGCAGTCAGTAGTACTCTCGGTTATAGTGCTTTAGAGGTTGTATATTGAGTATAGCCACTAAATAAAGTACTATACAAACGCTTGAACTCAGCAGTGTATTTCTGTTATCAAGTATATATTTGCACAGTAAAAAAACATGAGAAAGAAATTAAAATATTTTATGTGCAAGTAAAATTTTAGGTTCAGTCAGTAGTATTCTGTGCTTCAGAGGTTGCACCTTGAGTGCTCACAAATTTTTTTTTCAGAAATTTTAGAACCCTAGCACTCGATAAAACAAAGAACATATCAAATTAGCTTAAATAAGAACGTTAAAAGAAAAGAGTTACGTTAAGATGAAAATATACTTGCAAAAAAAATTTAGAAAAATGAGTCATGAGAAAAAGAGTAGTCCGATAGAGATGTTATGAGACCTGGTGGTTTTGGCCCGTTTGGCCTGAGGCTCAGCCATGGGAGAGTAGTGAAGATCCGATTGATCGACGAAAACCAAGAGCGGGAACAGCCTGTCTGCGTTAGGCGGGAAAGGGATCGCTTCTGTCTTAAGGCTTTCCTGTTGGACCTCAGCGGGGCGGACGAAGACAGATTTATTGAAGGTGAGGAGAGGTGAGGTAAAGGGACAGAAAATACGAGTCATAGGTGGATGTGGTTTTGTTTCTAGTTTTGCTTCCTCCGGTAACCCGGTTTGTGAGAATTGGCGCCAAAATCTTGATGCACGTGCCACACCATTTTTTTTTTTTTTTTTGGTAAATAAATTACTACCAGAAGAAATACTTAGTAGTTTGGCTAATGTTCTAATTATTCCCCTATGTGGCTCTACTATATTTTGAGTTTAAGTAAGCCCGTTAATTGAAGCCTTTGTATACTTAGGAGGTGTTTGGTTTATGAGTATGAGAAGGAGAAATGGGAATCAAAGTTAATGATACCCGTAGATGGTGTTTGGTTGAACACTATGGGAATCATTCTATGAGAATGGAAGTGTTAGAAAATACCTACTTTCATTCCCCACTTGTGACATAGGTTTCAAATTAAGTAACTTATTAACTATAATGAAACTCATTCCTATATTAAACCAAACAAGTAAGAGGGAATGATATAAACTCATACCAATAGTGGGATTTATGATTCCCATTCCGATTCCGATTCTCGAATGTGAACCAAACACCTCCTTAATAAGGTGTCTATTCTCTACCTAAAAGCATTTGTATAGACAGTTTATCCTCAAGTCATGGAATTTTAGCTTTGCATGTAGACAATTTATTCTCGTTTCCAAGGAGCCTTCAATAAACTTGTGTAGACGATGTATCCTCACATCATGGAGTTCTAATTTGCATGTAGACAATTTATTTTCATGTCAAAGAGTCTATGTAGATAGTTTAGACTCAAATCAAGGAATTCTTCGTATCAGCACTTAAATATTAGTAGACAGTTTTAACTCGTATTAATAAGTTATCTTGACAGTTTAGACTTGTATCAAATAGCATACTCCTTCATTCATATGAGAGCGTCTTCTTCTCAGGTAGATGTAGAAATCTGATACTTGAGAAAATTTTGCACAGTTGACGATGGTTACTTGTTTTACACTTGCTTTCTCTAATTCAACTAAAACGTTTCCTTCTCAAACAAATTTCATGATTTATCCTTGAAGACAAAATATTTTTGAATATAATGCCTAATTAAATGATAATACTTGTAGTAATTTGGATTACCAACATGATCTACTTCTTTAGGTCACTTCATCTTCGGCAAGGTAATAAGATTTGCTTCTAAAATATCATTGAATATGTAACATCGGAGTCAAGAAACGGTTATGGCTTGTCTTGCATCTCCTTAAAAGTTGCTCGCTTTCGTATATTATCTTACGAGTGGTTTAACTTTTCAACCACTTTTCTCGAAATTGTGATAGGTTCAATGCTAGTCATCATTAACTCTTCATTCTTAAAATTTGAGATATCTAGCATGTTGGCTTCATGTGGTTGTTGAACAGGTAGTTATTGATTCGCAAGTAGCAATATTCAGCTCCATATCGTAGGCACATGAACAATTCGTCTTTCATGAAAAGATTTGCTAAATATACCTTGTAGGATGTAACTTAAATCCCAAAGCATACCTTGAATGTACATCTCGATAGCAAAACTTTCAGATAGTCAATCTTTGTAATTTAGATTAGAATCTCTCTACCTATCAATGTAATCAATGATAGGTTTATTCTTCTATTAACGAGTTGGAATTAATTCCAACATGCTAACAACACGACGCGTGTTATATAAAAGATCAATAAATTCTTCTTTAAGTTGATTCTAACTGTTGATGGAGTTAGGTTCAAGGTCAGTGTACCAATCGAAAGCATTGCCCTTTAATGATCGAACAAACTGTTTGACGAAAAGATCACCATCAGTTCCAACATCATTGCAAGTTTCAACAACATGGGCCACATACTGCTTGGGATTTTCTTTGCTATGAAATTTTTAGAATTTTGGTGGTTGATAGCCGATTCGAATTCTCATGTTGAGCATAAGGCTTCGTGTAAGTGAGCGGAGATTTCTTGCCCCCTTCATCGGTTATTTTTCTTTGATTGTGCCTTCAAAAAACTCCTTTAATTGATCAATATCAATCAGCCCATTGTGAGAAATTTAAATTTTCATCATCTTTATTTGTGATTTTGAAGACTTTCAACATTTGCCATGTTCCACGGGTTATTTGGACTTCTTTTTTACTTTTTTTTGTTACTATTATTTCGATTGGTAAGTTGAGCAATTTTAAGATCTTGATCTTGGATATGCTTTGCAAGTCCTTCAAAAGCTTTGGCCAACGCACCAACTTGTTCGTTAAGAGATGTTGATTGAATCACTATAACTTCTACAATGTCATAGTCAGTTAAGTTGTCAGATGTTGAATTTAAGAAAACAGTGCACCACTTGACTCATCATGAAGATTTGTAATTGACACCTTGAACATGATTGGGTGAGCGAACACTTACTTAACCACAAAAGAGTTGCCTTTCTTTGCCTGTAATGATGTGTTGAATTCCTTTGCCCCGTCAAGGAAGAAGGTATGCTTTCTTGTGCAGAGATAAGCAGCGAATTTTGGAAATCATTTCTTCACATCTTGATGAACAAGATTTGAATAATCAACTCTAAGATTTGAGACAACTTTTACAACAACAGATTTTGGTTTGTCAACTTGCAAGTGAACAACTTTTGAATTATCACCTTTTGGAGCCATCAATGAAATTTGAGTATGAACTTGGTGAAGAGAAAATATGGCAAACAGAGATCGTCCCACTAGGTGTGCCAAAATTGTGCGCAACAAAATATTTTCGAGTCTGTAAAAATTTAGCAAGACAAGAAAATTAATGACAAATATAATTTAATTATATATATCAGAAAAGAATGAGTTACAATCTCTACGATCTCCTCTGATTCTTTTACCCAACTGTTAACTTTAGGGCTACGACTTGATCTCAAAATTTGATATGATCAAGGACTTGACAACTTAATCCCAAACGTTGACTTGATCAAGGGCTTGAGAGCTTGATCCGGGACATTTACTTGATTGAGGGCTTGATAGCTTGATCATCTTGAATCGCGCTTTAATTTCTTCCAAGCTTAACTTATAGAAGACTTAAAGAAATTGATGGAAAATTTACGGAGCTCTTGAAACTTTTTAAAGTTTTCAAGAATATTTGGGTGTTGTATGTCTAGGGGTAACCCTTTATTTATACATGTAGGATGGGAGGGATTGGAGTGGTTTGGCATAATCCTATTCCTAACTTTTCTCCTAAGAAACATGAACTATAAAATAATTACACTGTTAACATACCATCTTTATCCCTTAAAGAGATAAAATTACAAGAGACCTAGTTAGTCTCCCTAAAATATTTTCTCCTAGATTAAGGAATTTTTACCTATAATACTATCCCTTTATTTATGTATTATTTTTTCAAATAAAGAGGTAAATATTAAGGTATATTTTTTTTGACATGGTGCGATTTAATTAGGATATTATCCCAATATGGCAGTGTAGGAATTTCAATTATTGAAATTCTGTTGCCTACAACAATACCCTATACTTGATCAACATTAGTTGCTTACCGTTAAATTTGATGAGCACCTACTCCAACCCTTTTTTTTAGCCTTAAACTAATAGATGCATGCCCTAAAATCAATCATGGTATGATATTTTGGGACATTATTTGATAACTACATTTATTATTTGGGCAAGATTAGTTATTATTATATAGACATTATTTGTTTATATGTCCATAGAAATAAAGTTAAGAATATATGCTCCCAAAAGTTGAGAATAAGAGATATATATTTTTTGGTACTTTATTATGAAAAGTTCCTAGTCATAGGATTATTAATTCGGTATTAATAATCTGATAAAACTAGCACATGTTATATCTTACTCATTTGCGAGGATGACTAATCTCAAGTCATTTTTGTAGAGATACTAAGATAAACATGTGGGTGTTTGTTAGAAGATAAGTTCACTGAACGTGACTTGAGTAAGAATACTAAAATGGAATTTTACTAATCTGTCAATTGGTTGTTCTTAATTACAATGAGACATTATGGTTGTCTTGTGTATAATTTACTATATTTAATATTACAATGTATTTGTATTCTAATCAAGAAATGTAAATGAGTATTATTGTGCTTAGTGAATTATATATGGAGGCATGTGAATGGTCATATGGAATCTATGACTCTTGATAAAAAGGAAGAATATCTTATGTGATCTTTTAAGATATAATTCAGAAATCCTTGGCCGAGGGAATGTGAAAATTAGAAAGGAATTTCTAATTTATTTGTGTTTATTTTTTAGATTGGGTACATATTATTATGTCTAGGGTTTGACAGTAATTCCATACCTTAATAGACTAATTGGGATATTGTATGATAGAAGCATTGAATGGTACAGTAACTCCTAACGATAAGGTTCACGAGTAATTGATATTATTTGGTTGTCACAATATATTGTTAGGTGTCACTTGTAACAAATAGGAATTAAGAAATAATTAATTACTTTATTAATTAATAATTAGAAGAGTTCTAATTTAATTCCTATAGTTAGATTAGTTTGTATACAACCTAAGTGGTCTCACACATATGGAGTTAATGTGTAATTTGAATAAAAGGAGGACCTCTTTGTTATTAATGAACATTTCCTATTTGGAATGCGAGATCATTAATAAGCAGAACTTACTATTTATTATTGATCATTAATGAACATTTTTTCTTATTTGGAATAGAAAATCACTAATAAGGTAGTTATTTCCTATTAGGAGAATAGAAAATATGTACTCTATAAATAGAAGGATTAAGGTTACTAGCAAATATCCTAGTCTTCTTCTTGTCTCTTTCTCTCCAATGCGGCTTTTGTGATCTGTTTGAAGATTTCGAAAAGTGCGCTACAAGAGTAATGATATTCTAACTATCTTGTTGTTAATATATGATTTTGTATATATCATGGAGTTGATCTTCGGTAAAGGAATTGAAAATTTTTTATTTTTTTCGTTGTGCAAATATTTGATTTTTTGCATCAATTTCTTTCATACACAACCATTTGAAAGATTAAGGCTTATGCTAACAGCCAACCTCTAGACAAAGATTTACGGGTTCTAGCAAATAGACTTGATTCTCCCTATTTTATCTCTAGCCATCACTCCTAAATGGGTTATGTCTTTCTAGCATTCCTAGTTGCATCTGAGTTCACAAGAATGACTTCTTTTTTTGGTGGATTCAAGGATAATTTTAGTGGGCAATTCTACACTACTCCACCATTATCCTTTTTTTCTTATTTTATGTCTACCATAAATTTATTCCACTCCATTTCTTCCTAAACAACATGATTCCTTACCTATACAACCCCTTAAACTTGTCGTCATTCCTACTTTTCCACATTTGTTCTGCTTGTTTTACACACGCAAGTGCACGTGTCAATTGAAGTAAAATACTGAAATAAGTTTGTTCCCATAAAGACTAACACTTGACTCTTGCTAAGTATCAAAATTGAACAATCTAACTCTGTTGATAACTACCCAGAAAAGAGTAATTTGCATCTATTTTACTTAAATTTTCATGCAAGTTCCGATGTTTTGTTGTTTTTTGTATAATATAGGGGTTTTTAGTTAAAAATATTATTTTTTATATGTTTAAATGCAATTATTAATGTGTTTTAATGTGTTTTATACGTTTTAAGAGGTTTGGGGTTATGGTCAGGTTGAGAAATGCGAAGAGAACGCAAAATGGAGCAAAATCGGCAAAGTTGGTGGAAGCCTAGCCCATCCAATGTGCCACTAGCACCTCCAGGATGACAAGGGACAGGCATGGCCAACACGGCCACCGCATTAGGGTTGCATCTACTTCACGAAATTTGACTTTTTTTAGGATTTTAGTGTTCGTATTCGGTACGGTTTGGTGCTTTTCATACCTTATTTCCTGTCTTACATTTTGTACCTCTTAGAAACCTATAAATAAGGGTCTCTAACACCTAAATATCAAGATTCTTTTAGGTTTCTCTTAGGGCAATAAGCCTAGATTAGGGTTTTTTCTCTTATGTAAGAAGAATTTGAGAGGAGACTCAAGATTGATAACCTTGGACCAAGATCTATGCAATTCTGTCTTAGAGAAGCATTCCTAAACTTTCTTTACTCTTTCTTAGGCACCTTAAATCTAGTTTTATTGTTCTCTTACCTTTTATCATGTTTTATATATTTTGGTTAAGGTTTTGAGATGTATTACTTTATGACTGCATAAACTCATGGTTGTGATATTATTTCTAGTAGAGTTCGATTAAAGATTTTTTTTTTTTTTGTTATCTTCTTAATGCTTTCAAGTCTTTGGCATTGATTTTTTTGTTATGTTATTAATGCTTTCAAGTCTTTGGCCAATTCTTGAATTTTCATGTGAATATGTGATGAGACGGACCAAGTAATTCACATATTTAGGATCAAAAGCAAATGTAGGCCAAAGGACTAAACATAATTCGTGCGATCACTTTAGGAATTCCTTGTTCTAAATAAATGTCCTTTACTTCTAATTATTTGTGCTAGCCCAAAGGCAAATAAACTAGTAAAAATGAGTTATTATTGCATGACCATTGCGCAAGTACTACAGGATTAATAGGAAATTCAACCGCCAACCTTGGAAATCAACCTAAATAATTTGAGCTGAGTTTATGTCTAAGAAATTGGTGAAATTGAAATGCCTTAACAGCTTTCCAAACTTGAATTCATATTGTTTAAATATTTTCCTAGTTTAGTGTTTAGACGTTAATTGTTTATTTCATCAACTCTCTTATCTAGTGTGTTCAAATAATACTAAAGCCAAAAATTTTGGTACCTGATACACAATACTCTTGATACGATAACCTTACTCTAATATATATTACTTGAAACGATCTCGTGCACTTACAAGTGTAGGAAATTTCCCCTCATGTTTTTGTTGGGATTCCCTAGCCATAATATAAAAACAACGCAGCGGAAAAACACCGAAAATCCCTATAAGAGGATCCATGCATTCCGATTAAATCGTCTAGGGTTTAGATATATATACCTTTGATGCTCGATAGCAAAACCCTGGTTGCGATCTGAACCTTTCCACGATCTGAACACCACGGTCACTATTGTGGACACCACGGCAAGGATATTTGCTAGTAACCCTGTCGTCTGAACACGTCTAGATGTGTATAAGAGACTGCTCTGGATTGAACGAACGCCCTCTACAGGTATCCACACGAGTAGCTTTTCCGATTTTAGGGTGTTGCTTGCTAGAGCAGTGTTTCGGAACTATTTCTACTAATCGAGGGGCCCAAAGACATCTCTCTCATAATAAGAGGGACAAATTCCATCTTAATCACTCATTTTCCTCCGCATAATTTCTACATGTACAATCTAGATCTTTATAATCATCCGGTTAAAGACAACGTTTGATTGTGTCAAAACACATAAGTTCTTATGTAGGACAGATTTGGTATATATCTGTCTAAGGATGAACAACATCTCTATTAGATATGGTTCGATCCATGATGACATAAAACCATGTTGTATTCTCATAACGGGTCAATCCAAGATTCTGATGTCTCCATATAATACACCCAGATAGGTATTATATCCATATAAAGTATAATCATCATCTGATTATCAATCAAAATCATAGGAATATTGAATAACTAGGGACATTTAGAATAATAAATTATTCATGGATTCTAATATTAAAACATGCAATAATAAATCTCTTTATAAATAAAATATCATGATGACAATATTCGTTTTAAAATTATCCATTAAAAGTCTCCCAATTAAACAATTAGGTCCAATCATACATATGTCTAAGACCTATTGACCGAACATGGCGATCATGTTTTGGTTGTGGTAGTGGTTTAGTTAATGGATCAGCAATGTTGTCATTAGTTGGTACTTTGCATATTTTGACGTCTCCTCTCTCAATGATCTCACGAATGAGATGATAACGTCTTTGGATGTGTTTGGATCGTTGATGCGATCTAGGCTCTTTGGCTTGTGCAATAGCCCCATTATTGTCACAATAGATATCAACTGGATTAGTGATGCTAGGAACAACACCTAGCACGTGCACGGTAGTGAATAAAGGCTGTCTCTTATACACATTAAGATGTGTATTAGAGATATTCTTGATCTGTCCATGACTCTCACCAGATCCGATTGGTATCTACTCGTAACTTGCTCAAAGCTGTCTATTAGACATCCGGTCGAGTACATAACATCGCATACATGATGGATCCTATAGCTGATGCATATGGAATCTCACTCATGCGATTTCGCTCATCTTGTGTGGATGACACCGAGCCTTTCCAAGACCGATGCCATGCGACATTGGCAAGAATCCTCTTTAGAATCTTGCATACTAAACCTCTTTAGTACTTTATCTATATAAGTACTTTGACTCAGCCAATGAGCTTTTGAGATCTATCTCTATAGATCTTGATACCAAGGATATAAGTGCTTCGCCCAAATCCTTCATTGAGAAACACTTTCCTAACCAAGACTTGACTTTCGCAAGGTAGGAATGTCATTTCCAATGAGCAAGATGTCATCAACATACAAAACCAGAAACACAACTGCATTTGCATTAATATTCTTGTAAACACAAGGTTCATCTTCATTTTTGATGAATCCAAACTCTTTGACTCGCTTCACAAACGAAGATTCCAACTCCGAGAGGCTTGCTTTAATCCATAAATGGATCTTTGAAGCTTACATACCTTTCGAATTCTCACTTGTACAAAACCCTCAGGTTGTGTCATATACACATCCTCGAGTAAGTTTCCATTAAGAAACGCTGTTTTGACATCCATTTGCCATATCTCATAATCATATATGTTTATGTTCTGGACAATGTTAAATATATGTACAGCCTGCAGATTAAACAAAAGGGTCACATAGTCTATAGAGCTTCTAGATTGAGTTTGTTTGAAACCTTTTGCAACCAATCGTGCTTTGAAGGTATGTAGATTGCCATCCATGTCAGTTTTCTTCTTGAAAACCCATTTACACCCAATAGTTTTTATAGATCCGGTGGATCAATCAAAGTCCAAACTTGATTGTCAAACATGGATTGCATCTCGATTTCATGGCACTTTGCCATTCCTCGAGTCCTGGACTAGTCATAGCATCTTGGTAGCTTATGGGCTCATGGTGATCCATGAGTAACACATCACATTGTATGTGTAATAAGAACAGGGCCATCTCGGCATATTTCTAGCTCTACCGATCTACGGAGTCTAATGACTCTGTTGATGTTGGATGCCTTATGCTTGCTACCATGAGCCCATAATTGTTCAGAAGTTACTTGATGTCATTGGAAGCCAACAACTAATTGTGAATCTTGATTTTAATTGTTCAGAACAGAAAGCACAAGACAAACCTGTCTTTATACACATCAAGATGTACTATAACCCACTAGTTCTATTAGAAATTATACTTACTGTCTCTTATACACATCTAGATGTGTATAAGAGACAGATGTTGGACATAATGATGAGTATACAGAGACAGGAGTCACTGATGTGCGTTTTATAGTACTGAAACACTGCTCTAGCAAGGAGCTTTAGTCATCTTTCTCAACAAACAAGATTCGCAGATATCATAATATTCAAGATCAAATTGATTCAAAAGCCCATCTTTATGGAGTTTTGATATGCGCTTCTCATTTATGTGACAAAGGCGACAATGCCATAAGAAAGTTTGATTTGAATCATCCAATCTAGGTTTCTTTGTATTTATGTTATAAACAATCTCTGGATTGGGCTTTTCAATGTTTAGAACGTAAAGACCATTATGCAAATCAGCATTTCCATAAAACACGTCTTCACGGTGAATGGAGAATTTTTTATTAGACAAGTAGTAGTCTCACTACTCTTCTTCTTCTTTAGATCTTCCAAATAGAGTTTGCAATTTCTTTTCCAATGACCAGGCTCATTGCAAAAGTGACAAACTCCTTCCTTTGGAGGCTTAGGCTTGTTCTGGTTCTTGGGCTTGTTTTGTGTATAGGGCAATTATCCCCTTACCTTTATGAACCATTAAAACTTGGCCAGCAATTTTTGATATTATGCTCAGTAGTTTTAAGCATCGAATGCAGCTCGAAATGATTTCTCCATGTTGTTCATGTTGAAGTTCATAACAAACGGCTATAACTCTCGGAAGAGAATTCAGGATCAAATCCGTTGCCACTCTTGACTTATGGGAAATCCAAGTCTTTCAAGATGATCTATGTGACCCTTCATCTTCAAGACATGAGGACTAACAGCGCTCCTTCACCATTTTGCAGAATGTAAAGCTTTGGTCGTATCAAACCTTTCCGCCGTGCTTGCTGTTGGAACATTTCCTTGAGATGATTGACCATCTCGAAAGCTTCCAAGTGCTCCAAGTCCTTCAAGGTCCGGGCTCATGGTAGCAAGCATAAGGCATCCAACATCAACAGAGTCATTAGAATGCTTACCGTAAGCATCTCTCTCGCTCTTGGAGCATTGGTGCAGTCGTTCAGTGGATAGGATTGTCCGAACATACAGCTTCCTTTCTTGTTTGAGAACAATTCTCAACCTGAGGGTTTTGTACAAGCTGAAATATGCCCATTCAGCTTTATGTCCTTCTCAAGGATAGATCGCAAAGATAGTGTTGAAGTGTTATTAGCGGCCATCGATCTACAACAATTATGCAAAGTACAATATTTCGATATTAATATAAAACTCCCACTAAATCAATTACCCTCATAAATGAATACACAACAGTTTGTATTTAGTGGGTTAAGATCCATATTTCACTTAACTTTAACTCAGCTTTGGCATGACAATTAAAATTAAGTTATTTAGGTAGGTAACTCTTTACCAATTACATCATATGTAACTCTTAAAACAATTATGAGATCAATACATCACATGTAATAAAATGTTTAATCTCATCTTATGCCTATGGGCCCAAAACCGGTTTGATAGCCCAATATTTATTGGCCAAATTAAACATATAAGTAGCACCATTACTTATCCTTTCGACTAAAATAACTAATGCCAGAAATGAACACCTTGGAAAGTGTATAAATTTGGTGGCATACTGATTAATTGAGGGCTTAACATGTTATGTGAATGTGTTAATTGATCATATGTTTTCATGCACCACATATATTTATCAGATGTGTATCACATACTTATGTATGATATAACAGAAGATAAACGTGTCATAGCATGGCCCTTAAACTATGGTGATCTTCATAAGCCAATATGAAGATCAAGGTCAATCCTAGGGTCAAATTACAACTTCAAAATTTCTTCCATCTTCATGGAATACACCTTGTTGTTGATTGACGCCAAGTTGCTCCTCTTGCCTTCTTTACAAGCTTTGTAATACAATAATACAAAACTTTAAAATTACAAAAAAGAAAACGACACGCAGGCCGTATTTATATAATTACACCCCAAAATAGAAATAAATTACTATTCTAGTAGGTCAAAAGGGCCATGCTATGCACCATGCATATGAACACACGTTTTCTCATAAAACAGAAAACATACTATTATTTATCCGACGTTATAACCAAAACGATTTTAAGCCACTACGACAGAAAGTACGGCGGCATATCATACACATATCATATATGTAAATCATTCGACAGAAGCATATATACATATATATGTGCATAATTCGACAGAAAAATACATATATCATATATACATAATTCAACAGAAACATACGTATATCACATGTACATATTGTTTCACAATTAATAGATTCTGTTGGAACACCACTAAAGGAATGGTGTATCTGGAAAGAAGGAATCGAACCCTATTGATATACATCATATGTATGTATACAGATCAAGATATTAAACAGATTTTCCATTAACAATGGCTGTATTTTTCTGTCGAATTATGCACATATATATGTATAATATTATGTCCAACATTAATATGTTTTTAACTAATTTGATCAATCCAGAAACGGTTATAATATCTTATAAGCAGCTCTGATACCAAAGCAGAGACAGTAGCCATAGATATAAAAATAACGCAGCGGAAAAACGATGTTCCATCCAAACGACAAAAGACTAAAAAGCGCTCCAAGAAGCGCAATGACTCACATTAGTGTCTTTTAATGAGTCGCATGTCAGACACACCGAACCCTAAAGAATCATATTCTATATATAGCGGTTAAACTAAATTCAAAGAACTCTTCTTTGATTAGAATTCTTCTATCACACGTATTAGGTATATAAACGCGTATGATAGTAACCAGATATAGTTCCTAACGAATTATTATAATTACTATTTAACTGGACAATCCAGGTTTCTAATTACCAATGTAATTAGTAAATAATTCTCGTTCATTGAATCTAGACACAAATTCTTATTCAACGAACTTAGTCAACAATTAACTTAACCCAATGCTTACTCTTAGTGTGTGACCCTTTAGGTTCATTTAACGTTGGCAATAAGTATAATTTCTAATTCCAACACTGTTGCCTTTAGTACATAAACCAACAGTTTTTGGCATTATGGCCAGGAATTGTTGTTATCAATATTGTTATTAATCAGTTGACATGTTACTTTAAATGTTATTTGTGTTTATATTTGTTTTTCTTTTTCTTGTGTTGTGTTTTTTTTATTTCTTTTTGTAGTTAGGGCATATTCTAGTACTAGAAAAAGATTTTATGAGGTAGATATTATGGATGTACTTAGTTCAATCCAAATAGTAGCTTTAGAAGCACAAATTGGAACTATTAATGTTATTCTATTCCTTTTTAGTGGTTTAATTTATGATTCTTCTGCAGGTAGCCATGCCAATTAGATTGTTCATATATCAATGTGATCCTTACTCCTAAGCTTACTGTCTAGGATGGTGTGACTATCCAAATTTGTATTAGAGTGACAAGGGTCTTACTATCCATATCAACCATCTCCTCTACCACCTCAAGAGCTACAACTATACCTAGAGGATGAGCTCAACATTCATGGGCAAAATTTGATAGATTTTATTGAAGAGTGAGGAGCTCCATCCAAACTTTGAAGCTCAACCTGAGTAGATTTCACAACAAATGGCAAAAATATCTCAAGATGATGTGAATAGTGGTTACATTCATACCCCATCGGTGTAAGTAAACAATTCTAGTTTTAGAAGTGGAGTGGAATTTCAAGCTAATGAAGTCTTTGAAGAGGTCTACAAGGAAGAACAATAAAGGGTGAATGAATGCCATGGTGTTGATTTACCTATTATTGTTGTGACTAACACTTGTATTGAAAGTGCATCAACTCAATTTTGGGATAAGTATTTAGTTGCTTCAAACATTGTTGCAGATGATAAAAAATATGCCACCAATTGAAGTATTTGGAAGAAAGAATTTGCTCAAAGAATTGAGGTGGACTGGGATAATACAGGGGTATTTCAAAAATTTTCCCCATTTGCCAAAGCTTGTTTTGGATGCGATATGTACTATCGTGAGCTTTTGAAGGACTACCATACACTTGCTAAGCCCCCATGCCTTTACTAAGGGAATATGACTTTCTTTTACTAATTAATTTATTATGTTTCATTTTATTTATATGCTTTGTTTTAAGAACATGGTGGTGTTAATAATGGCTTGAAACCTCGTGATCAGTTAGATGCATATGTTCTATATTGTAATTACTTTGATTATGCTTTGATGAATTTGGGTTTAATTGATGACAATAATGATGATGGCTACATACTTACTTGATGAATTGTGGTTGTCATGGAATTCTCAATTGAACTTTGAACTTGGTTTTGTTCTTTGATTGTGAAATTTACTTAGTTTTTGATATATTTTTTTTATTAAGGATTTGAGTCTAAGTTTAATGAGAATGTATATGAATCCTTGGTTTGACCTTGCCTTTTTATTGGTTATTGAATCCTTTTTGAAAACTTATGTTTCACAAATTAAGTGGAAGGATGAATTGGGCACTCTTGATCTTTGTATTGTGATTAACCGTGTTGCCATTAGTAATTGTGTTTTTGTTTATTTCTTGAATTATTTGAACCTCATAACTTCCCGATGATTTTGACTTAGATTTGTTATGTTGTTCGAAAAGGAAAGTAGATTCCTAGATTTTGTGTTCTTGGTTGAACTTTGCATTCGCATGAGTTAATTGGATTTGATCTTATACTTGGTAGAGCTTTTAGTATATTTTGTAAGTGATTTCCATGATTAGAAATGAAACCAAAATTTAAGTTGAATCTTTTTATTGAGTGACATTTACATTCAGCTCGTAATCTATTAGAGCTTTTTGGTTATACAAGTGTAGGTATATAAATGGTTCACTAGTATTATGTTTAGCTAAGTCTATGTGTATATGTTTTTGCATTTTGTCAATGTTTCGTTGGTATAATCTGTTCAATTTGCTTTTGCTTTTTCCACAGTTTTTGTTTTGACTATTTGTCTTTGTAGTGGAGTTTCATTCTTGAGGATATGAATATTTAAAAGACTCAATAGCTACCAAACGATAGTCTTTAGAATTTCTATATCCTCATTGCCTGAAATATTATAAAAGTTTAAAAAAATTAGTAGCGTTTGATTGTTTGTGTTTCATTGGGTTCTTTTATGTGTTGATGTGCATGTTATGTTTGTGGAATTTTGTGTGTCAATAATTAAAAATGTTTCAATATAACTTATGATGGATTTTAATTCAAAATAATGTATAAGATGGTTTGATTTTTGAAGCCATTGATTTATGAGATTGTTATTATAAACATTAATGTATGATGTAAGGAAAAGTGTGAGAACTTTGTTAATCATTGATGATTGATTACATAATGACAGCTTGCTTGTGACACTGGTTTAGGCCATTGTTGGACCTAATATGCTCTTATTGAGCCTCAATTGCCTACCATTCATCACGTTAACTATAGTCTCTCCTTTTGAGCCTATTTTCTTTGATAGACATATTATTTATCTATTTACTATTTTGTTTTAGTTATCCTTTCTCTATACCTATCACCTTGGCTAGTGTTGGTCTCTTGGAGTCAACAATGTTGTGGTTTGTGATGCCTATGATGGATGGTTGTGGGGGAAGAAGTCAAGTGTTTGATTTCTATGTTTTCCCTATGTGTGATGATGCTTTGTGAAGATACCTATAAAAAAAGAAAAAAAAAATATGTGCTAAGAAAATTTCTCAAATGCAAGTGTTATGTGTTTGAAAATAAAGAAGGGATGTTCCCTCTAGTTTAATAAAAGAAGGTGTGTTTTGCCTTCAAGAGTGTTGGCTGAAAATTATGGCTTGGAGGATGTTAACTATTGGATTGTGGTTCGGTTATTTACTAACATGTTTGACGTGATTTGACCTATTTTTGCCTATACTCCTACCCTTGTTACTTAACAACCTTTGTTACAAGTTTTAAAAAGTCCTAATTAATCCTTGGTTTAGGTTAATTTGTACGAGTGAGTATGGGGTGAAGCATTGTTTCCAATTTTAATGTTACTTGTTAAACTTATGGTCAGTATAGACTTGTCATGATTTGTTGGATAGAGTGATATTTGCTTTTTTTCTTTCTTTGCAGGTGGAGTGTTTAACACTTTTATGATGATATGGGATCATTGGTCAAATTTTTTATATACTTGGATGATTCTTTTATACCTTACTTAAGCCATTACTTATTATCATCATTGTTATATTGAATGAAGTTAATTTGTGTTTTTGTTATTTGTTTTGTTTTATTCGGAACCAGTAACAATTCAAGTTTGGAGGGCATGATAACTCCACAAATGTGGGTTGTCCTTGACTACACCTAATTAATACTTACTCCTTGCAATTTAGGTTATGTTGTTTATTTATGTGTTTTGGTGTTAAGTATGTTTTGTGTGTTTTCATATTATTTTGGTGTATTATGTTGGATTATTAAAGTTCAGAATGAAAGCAAGTCGAAAGATGATCAAAAGAGCACCAAAATTCAAGACAGAAAGGCCGTTGGC
This sequence comes from Cinchona pubescens, assembly GCA_025175665.1. Lineage (NCBI taxonomy): Eukaryota > Viridiplantae > Streptophyta > Magnoliopsida > Gentianales > Rubiaceae > Cinchona > Cinchona pubescens. The sequence goes on from JANKKI010000312.1 coordinate 145,106, forward strand.
CATGGCGATTAAAACAAGAAGAAAATTTGCAAGATTTCCTTTGCCGTAGCTAAAACCTTGATTTACTGCGGCAATACGTTTACGATTTGTAATCGACTTTAGAGATTTTTCAACAGTTTCTAACACTATAAGTATTATAATCATGGAAAACTTTGAGGAAAGCTTTAGAATAGGTTCTAGAATAGTTTTAGAGTTTTCTTTCAGGTTAGATTCAGACTTTTGTCACCTTGTTTTCATAATTTCCATTAAAACACTGCAATCATTAGAAGATCTTCGGACTTTGTTTGCGGAGTTCAAGCATTTCTCTAAAAGTTGTATCTAGGACTGTCAATTGGCAGGGGGCTCGAACTTAACCCCTTCGACCTGAAAATTTGTGTGGGCTGAGCCTCAAGCAATGTGAGATGGGATGAGTTTGGGTTTCACAAATTAGGTCTGATTTAATTGTGAGCTGAACTTGGGCCACACTAAGGTCAACCCATTTCAAGGCTCGGCCCGAATAATTTGTGTGTGTGTGTGTGTGTCTATATGTATATGTATACACTATTTTTTGGTAAACAAATATGTAATATAAAGTATATAATGTATATTGTTTATTGAATATTCATTATATAATGATTTTGTTATTTAATTTTTGTACATATTAGCTGATATTACTCAAATAGAATTATATATGTTTAAAGTATATGATTTTTTCTATTTTTTAGAAGTGAAGTTGTGAGTTTGGGCCAACCTGATTTCATCCCGAAACCCGCTTAATTTTGTGAATTAAGCGTAAGCCTCAAAGTTATGAGATTTTGTGAATTGAGCTTGGGCTGAGCTTTGTTATTTTGACATGAGTTGAGCTCGGGCACATAGAAACCCAGTTCACATAGGCCGATTGACAGGCGCAGTTGTATTTTTCCTTTATTTATGAGTAATTAGTTGACTGTTATCAAGGGACCTAGATGAAACACCAGCTTTAATGGATTGTTTTGGTTTGATTTATGAATAAAGTTGATATTTATGAATGTGTATGGTTTATTCTCTATATTCGTTGTATGAATTTATTGATGATTAAAATTATTTGTTGAAAATGCTTGTAGCTTTTGGTTAATTGATTTGTGTATTTCTTGTAGTCCTATTATAAGAACCATGAATTAGCAATCACCGAAATTTAATTATTGGTGAGAGTATAATCCGTGCTTCAATCAGATGGGTTGTGACTATTAGTCCAAGTTTGACTACCTTTCTAGGGCAATTGGCCTGGTAGCTTTTCACATTCCCTCACATAAAATCAACTAAATTCATAACTTTTGGTAAATTCATTTGTAAAAGTTAGTAGTGAACTCTAGAACCCTAAGTTTTTGACAGTTTGCTAGAATTTATTTTATTGCTTAGTTATTTACTTTATTTGATATTTTCATTCAAACCAAAAAAAGCCAAAATATTTGTGATTCTCTTGTAAAGATAATTAATCACAAAGCATTTTACCTACTTGTGGGATCAGCATCTTAATCCCGAATTTATAAGAGAAACCTTGTATACTTGCAAGTAGGAGTTTAAGTTAGTTATATTTAGTTAACTAATTAGATTACATCGGGTATGTATCTCTCTCAAAAGAGAGTTATTTGTATATGTTTTACTTAATTTTTTGTGTAAGCTCTGGCGTTTTTCATGTATAATATTAGGGTTTTTAGTTAATTAGGGATTTTAGTTAGAAATTTTATTTGATGTGTTGAAATGCATTTGTTAGTGTGTTTCGATGTGTTTTGTAAGTGTTAAAAGGTTTTGGGCATTGTTCGGGTCGAAGAACGCGAAGAGAATGCTAAACAAAGAAAATAGAGGAAGTTGGAGGATTCTTAGTCCGTCTAATGGGGCACTAGCTTTTCCAAGGCACAAAGGGGTAGTTGTGGCCAGCACGGCCACTGTACTAGGATTGCAGCTACTTCGTGATATATAACATTTTAGATTTTTAGGGTTTGGTGCTCATTTTGGGCATGGTTTGGTGCATTTTGAAACTTATTTTGTGCCCTGCACTTTTTAAAAATTAAATACTTAGATTCTTTTAGCTCTCCATTTAGGGCAATAAGGCTAGACTAGTTTTTTTCTTTTTTATAAGAAGAATTCAAAAAGAAGCTCAAGATTGACAACTTTGGACCAAGATCTTACAATCCTTGCTTAGAGAAGAATTCCTTAACTTTCTTTACTCTTTCTTTTGCACTTTAATTCTAGTTTGATTGTTCTCTTACCTTTTATCATGTTCTAAATCTTTTAGTTAGGGTTTTGAGATGCATCCCTTTGTGATTGCATAAACTCATGTTGTGATGTTATTTTTAGTAGAGTTCTATTAAAGACTGATGTCTTTGTTATTTTCTTAATGCTTTCAAGTCTTTGGCCAATTCTTGAATTTTCATATAAACATGTGATGAGATGGACCAAGTAATTCGCATATTTAGGATCAGTTAGCAAGACTGTGCTGGCCATGAATTGAGCAAATGCTAGCCCAAGGATTAACGTGATTCGTATAGTCACTTTAAGGATTCCTTGTTCTAAATTATTGCCCTTTTACTTTTGATTATTTGTGTTGGCCCAAAGACAAAAAAATTAGTAAAAAAATTTATTGTTGCATGACCATTGGATAATAACTACAATATGGATTTTGGCTAATAATCTTAGAAATCAACCTAAATAACTTGAACTGGGTTTATGTCTAAGAAATTGGTGAAATCAAAATGCCTAACACCTTTTCCAATCTTGGATTCATCTTGTTTAATTATTTATCCTAGTTTAGTATTAAACTTTGATTGTTTATTTAATCAACTCTTGTTTTTGGAGTTTTCAAATAGTAGTAAGGCTAAAAATTTTAGTACTTGATACACAATTCTCGTGGGTACGACAACTCTACTCTAGTCTTACTTAAAACGATCTTGTGCACTTACGAGTAACCAAAATTGTCCGTCATCTATTCAAAAGAATAAATTGCCAGTTGAGTGGTATTAATGAAACTAATTGAAAATGAATATAACAAATCAATGAAATAAGGATTGAATCATGTAATAAAAAGGTATAGGGTTCAACTGTTACTTGTCAATGTATATGCATATTGTATCTCCCTTCTCTCTTGATTACAATTTAGGATTATTAATCTAGGGTTTGCTGTAACTATATGTTTCTTACAAATTATATAAATCTGCCAATCCAAACCAAAACACAATATGTCTATGTAATTTGAGTTGCGATCAATGCATTCCGTAAACTCCTAATTCCAATTACCTAGAGTAAATAGGTATGTATCTGTCTTATGTGCTAACCAATTCATCTAACAAGCAAATGAACAAAGTAAGGCTATTCAAGTTATGTCTAACCCTACCTTTTCTTAAAGATTAAAGTCGGGTTTACAAGACAATCCAATCTGTGATCAAGCAACTAAAAGCATCAAAGAACAACTTGAATAAATAATCCATTCAGTCAAAACTAAAGAGAGATAAACTAGAAACTCAATTGGTGGTGCAAAATGATGCGGAGTTGCAATGCTGTCGTAGGCACCCAAAATTAACAACTCTCAATATGTAGTAGTGGTGAGTACAGGTCGTCCCACAGAGAACGGAGTTTACTCTCGTGCTAAATGGAAAAAGGGGATTTTCTTGAATGCTTTTAAACTAAAATTAAAACAAGAAAATAATTGAAGAAAATTTGATGTAAGAAAAGTCTTGATTTTGGTCATATCTACCATGGCAATTTCACTAGTCGATTCTTGACACGCAAGATAATTCAATTTTATATCAAGCACTAATTGAAGAATTAACCCGAACGAATACCAATTCAAAGTTGATTCTTATTTCTTTCTAAAATTGGTTAATTTTTAACACGCGATCCAATTAACCTTAACTATTAATTTAACCCAGACATGCGCCAAAGATTAATTTAATAGAAGCTTTAAAATCAACAAGAACAATTAGGCTAATTAAATATAAACACACGCAGTTATGCCAATTAGATGATTAATTTCCCTAATTCAATAACACTAATCGAGTAATTATCAAATTTAGTTGCTTCACAGATTGAATTAAGCACACGCGGTTAAAACAATCTAGCTATAGATTAATTCTAATAACTTAATTATCCTGCAGCAATAACAAGTTAAAAAGAACAATTATAAAATTAATCGCAGAAAAATAATCAATACTTGATCTAAAAGTGAATAATTCAAGCACAAGAAGTCTCACAACTTTGTAGAATTGACCATGGCTTCAATTCCCTCTACCAAGAAAAGGATTTAGGCACAAAGTGCCATAAAAGAATAAAGAAGAATTTTATACTGAAAACCCTAGCGAAAAGAAAATAAAAGTGTCGATCTCTTTTCTCTCACCCTAAATGGGGTATTTATAATGAGTACTTAGGGTTACAATTGAGGTCTACGGATAAAAACATGAAATCGGGTGAAAAAAAGTCCAACAGGGCGAAGAATCTGCCAAAAACTAAAAAATACGCAATTCTGCATTCATTTCGGGCACACATGCGCTGCCTATTTGGGCGCATGTGCACCCTAGGCAATGTTGAAAAGTTCCCAGCGCACATGCACTGCTCAAACCCAGCGCATGTGCGCTGGGCTTCACTTTCGGCTTCAATTCTTACCTTGATGCGTTTGGAATTTGGGAAATCTCAAAACATGAAAGTTCTATGTCTTTTCATTCCAAAATATCTTGAACCACCTCAATTGGAGCTCAGATAAGAAAGTTATACTCAATCTACCAAACTGTGTCAAAATCGATCCTAGCCAGTGAACATTTTCCAACTTTGCAATTTTGAACAAGATGCGTATAGTATCATGGAAAATTCAAAACATGAAAGTTGTAGAACACTTCAATATATTTATAAATCATCCAAAATCATCTCAATCAGTGTTTGGACTCGAAAGTTAACCTTGAAATACAAAATAGCATCCAAAATGGCTTCATACTCGTGCATGTTCTGCCCTGAGCATTTTCTTTCATTTTTTTTTCCATCTTACATTCAGCTCTGTTTCACGTTAGCCCTACAAAAACTAAGAATAACCAAATTATGCTCAATAATAACTCAAATCTTACTTACAATACATAAAAGTGTGATAATTGACACATAAAATATTGCACAATTATGAACTTATCAAATTACCCCATACTTAGCCTTTGATCGTCCTCGATCAAAATAAAATTAAAACATTTAAGCGTAGCAAAATTTCACTCAACATATTCCTTCAAATATCCACATAATAATCAATAATCAATCCACCAATCAGAGTAGTCAAAGAACCCAAGAGCTCAAATGCTAATAAAAATCAAAACATGAAATTCGTGTGTATGTGGGTATAGCTATTCAAAAACTTAGATTTGAAAATATCTAGATTAAATCATGAAGACCCTCAAAATTTTTTCTAAATACCCCATAACTCACTCTTCTTACACTCCTCCACTAATCTAGACAACCGATTTAATTCAAATTTAGGTAGGACTTTCAGTTCGAACTAGAAATTAGGATACAATTTGTTAGTCAAAGAAGGGAGAGAATATAGCAAATAAGAACAAAAGCTTTATAATAATGGTGGCCACACACTAAAATAAAACTTCTCTTCACATGTGAAATATCAAACATCCACAACCCCCACACTTGAGTAACAAATACCCACGAAGAATTCCGAACAACCAAACATGCCAACTTTCCTCGGACATATATACATCACATCATCATTTTATTTTTCTATGTCCGCTCACAGTACAGGTACTAGTGGTAGGCACTACCGGCAACAAATAAACACGCAGGTACCAAAGATGGGCACTACCTGCAAATAGAGGTACCAGTGATAGGCACTACCTATAAATATCAAAAACATGCAGGTACCAGTGATGGACACTACCTGCAAATACAAAAGCTTCACTATTTATTTTTTTCTCCAACAATTTTTTCCTAATAGCCCATTTCGCTACAAAAATGTACATCACTCACTTCTCACAAACTTCTACCCTTATATCCCCTTAACATATAATGTCTTTATTCGCACCATAAGCCCTTAAAGGGAAAACTTAGGATAAAACAATGAAAAGAACATTAAGCTCAATAAGGGTAGGTAAATTGAGTTTATGTTAAAGAAGGTGAATGATGTTTCTCTTCACAAGAATAAGGCTCAAATAAGGTACTTAGAGTAAATTGTTAAAATGGTTGGTAGAAAGGCTCAACAAACGAAAAAGGCACTACCTTCATATTTAAACTAAATCGGGTCGTCTAAGACTTAGCTTCGAAAATGTAATAAAGTGAGTTTTTGGGATGCAACATAATTGAGTCTACATAAATTTCTCTAAATATCCCAAATCAACAATTAAAGTATGGCTTAATGCTCAAAAATCTTGAAAATCATGAATGAAAAATATTAACACCGACTACTCACTCATGCTTGGTTCAACTAATGATTTATCATGCAGAAAAATGGAAAAAAAATACGTTAAGCAAAAATTTTCAAAATTTCTAAAAATGGTCAATTAATCCACAAAAAATTTCAAAAACTTTTGACAAGCTCTCAGATCAAAGGAAAAGTTAAAATATCCCCTTGTCGCCCTGGAAAGCTTGAAGAGAACACTAAACAAAACAAAACAAATAATCCCCTTGAGACAATAAGAAAACCAAGAATATTGTAGAAAATAATTCTACAATAATCAAGAAAAAACTTACTCCCTTAAAGGAATACAGAATTTCTGGATTACTTGAAAACACCATTACGAAAATAAAACCTAACTAAAAAGAAATTAACCTGTCTAAAATGAAACCTAACTAACTAAAATGACTAGTAAAATAACTACGCAGATTGTCTAGGAAATCAATTACGATAAATATCAAACAAAGAAAACGGCCCAACACACAGGGCATAAAAACTCAAGGAGCATTGGGCCCTAAATCTTTTGGAAAATGAGAAAACGGTGGAAATGTGGAAGGGTCCTCTCCCCGTTCTCTGGCCATTTGACGAGCCTCCATGGTCTGCTGCCACGTAAACAGATATTGCATAAACGAATCAAAACATTAAATTGGCCCATCCGCTGTTGTTCTACCAAGATTTGATGTAGAAGCTCATCTTGCGATTGCTGTGGAGTACCGGCTCATCATCTGAATCATCAGCTTCCTCTACATGTGACGTAGAAGCTCGGGACCGAGTGCGTTTAACCGGAGCTCGTATACCCTCAATTGCAATTATCTGGCCTAGCCTCAATTTTTCTTCAGAAGGCTCAATCACCATACTACTTTCCAAACATAGAGTCATAATCAGATGGGGAAACAATAATCCCGGTTGCCTACTGGTACTGTTAAACCCCAATTATGATAATCATATTTTGATGATGACCAAATCGCACTAATGGTTTGAAAACAAGTTTGTAGAAAAACATGTAGGTTCGGACGCAAATGATCGTCCGAACAAAACAACCAGCAGATTCCACGGACGCAAATGACTGTCTGAAAGACAAACCTTCGGACGATGGTAATCGTCCAACACAAAGAATTTGAAGCAGTTTCGGATGAAGAACAACGTCTAATCATATTTCTAGAAGACTTTTCTTCTATCGGACGCATGTTCGGATGCATCCTTGGACGTCCGAACGCATACCCTCAGAGAACAGACGCAACGTCCGACGCAGGGTTTTGCAGCGGCTGTCCGAACGGTCCAACGGCTAGTTTGTTCGGATGCACACCCACTGCATCGGTCGTCTGAAAGGTCCAGCGGCTAGTTTCGCAGTAAACAGAAATAGCCATTGGAAAGTTGTTGGAAGCAGATTTTGGGCAACTATAAATACCCCTAAGCCTGAAATAAATAAAAGAGACTTCTACATTGATTACAAGTAATTCTTGAGCTATTTGGGAGAAATAGTGGGTACAAGTGTTGTAATAGTGTAGGTAGTTTTGTGAAAAGAGTTTAGAAGTGTAAGAGTTCTTCAAGTGTAAGAGTGGAGAGATAACAATTGTAACAAAGGGAGGTTGTGAGTGTAAAACTCTTGGCTCAACTAAAGGAAATTAGTGTGAGCAAGAGTGATCCTCATTTGTGTACAAGAGGTTATTGTCTCACCTACTTTGAAGAGACTTTTAGTGGCTGAACTTCAAGTTGTGAACTTGGTAGTTGCCTTGTAAGAAGTTATTTGCAGTTGTAAGCTCCAAGCTTGAGAAGCTTGGGAGTTTGGTTTGATTCTCTTAATCTCAATAATCTTATTTGTTCTTTAAACTTAAATAGTTGAATATCTATTGTATTCAATTGTGCTTAAGTTTTATTTGATGCATAAAGTTTGCATTTTTATTAAACACATAAAAAGGTTTGTTTTAGATACAACCTAATTCACCCCCCTCTTAGGTTGCTCTTTGGGGCCAACAGGTTCCGGAGTTGGAGATTTGTTGACGCTAAAAGAGCTTGGAAAAAAACCCATCCCTTCCCACTTTATATCCTCTGGATTCTCTAGCCACCAGCATCTCAACATCTCAGTCATCTAATGGTCAAGTGATCTCTTTTATTAACTAGAAAAGTATGGAAATAACTTGTATTAAGATCTCCCTCTTAGAGCCACATTTGACCTGAGCTTTTTTTTAAGGCATTGGTACAACTTTGCTTGCATTGATTACAAATCTTCTCATGTTACCACAAAATTAGTATTCTCAAATGATAGCTCCTTTTGTCTAACTTCCTCTTTAGCCTGCTGAAGCAAAGTGAAGATATTCCAGAAGACGTCTTTATTCCATTGATGGAGAACAACTTTTAGCCGTTTGAGTTTCCATGCTAAAGCACACATTTGAAAACCCTCAATGGTCAAAAATCCAATTAGCTTCTACCAAAGACAAGAAATTTTCACGTTCAACCCACATGTGTTGGAATCTAAAAGGTTTACTAAAATTTTTTTAAACTGAATGAAGTTTCAAAAGCAACGGCGAATGGTCTGATGTAGCTTTATTCAAATGTTGAAGTGATGGACTTGAGAAACAGATATTATATTGATGACTAACCAAAACTCTTTCAAGACACTCCTAAACAATTGGCCTTGGCAAACACCACTCCGAGTGAATCTACTACCGGAAAAAGGTCAGTGAAGAAACACCACAAGAATTCATGAATGAATTAAAATCTGAGAAAGCTTCAACATCTTGCAGAGCTTTCCCCAAATATTCATCAAGTGAAGCTATAATATTCCCCTTATCAACCAAGTTCCAGTAACGGTGTTCGCAATATAATACAAGCTATTCCACAGGAGGACTCTATCACTCCTGGTACACTTTGCATAAATAAATGTAGCATGAATAACCTGATCCCATTGATCAAGTGAAAGAGCCACATGAATATATTGCTCCTCACTATTCTTAACACAAACATGAAAATTTAAGTTCCAAAATAGCTAGATTTTGCTGATAACATTCAAAATACAAAAATGAAAACCAAAACGGATACGAAATTCCTCAAGCTTAGTCGCTTCAATCTTGGGCTCAATAATGACAACTAAAGAGGGCTTATGCATGTGAATTAAAGCTTTTAAATTCCTAAAAGTTGATTTACCTACTATCCCTCCTGTATTGCATATAAGGTACCTATTGATGAAAAGAAGAGAGAGTTAGGACGAACGGCCTGATGAGTGAGAATTGTTCTAGGCAATGTGTAGTTCTTTTCTCGAGCTTTTGTTCTTTGCATCTGAACTGAATTATCATGTTAGTTCAACTTCTTATTTCCAATATTTAGCTGGATATTGGTTATGAAATCTTCTAAAACATGAGATAAACATAGTCCAATCATTGATGAACATTCCACCGAATCAGAGTCAAACAAGGTATCCAAAATCTCATGCTCCTTTATCATTATTAATTTTTTGGAATGCCTAAATATGCTATGTTGTTCATCCAGCACCTTGCTTAGCAAAATCAATCTCATCACATTATCTGGTAGACAAGTCAATAGCTATATATCATTAGCTAGAACTCGTTCAGAATTCTCTAAAATAGTCACTTCAATTAATGTTGTCTTCTTTCCAATAGCTGGGGTCTCACGATGCTCGTTTGCGCATGAGTAATCTGAAATGTTTTGTTTGTCATTAGACCTAGATATTCATGATGAACATAGAATTATGTGAACATCTAAGTCTGTATCCATATCATATTGGTTGACATCTGAATGTATCCTAGTTACTAATCGTTTATCACACAAGATCTTTTTGGCTATTCTTTTGAGGAGTTAGGTAGAGTATTATAATCTTTTGCCAACTCAAGTGATGGCAGAAAAGGTTATGGAATCCATTGTTGCATGGTTACGATAATAGGGACGATTTTATGGTTCTTGTCTACTACTAAAGGAGGATTTGAATTTGTTGATGATCCGTTTGGGTTATTCCCTATCCTGCAATCTTCTTCAGAATGCCCTAATTTTCCACAGTCAATAATGTGGGATATCTTCATACTCCATTCTTTAACAAAAACCTTTCGATCCATGTCCGATCCATTCTCGTTGAGGCAATGTCTTCAAAACATCCACCTTAACGCAAACCCCAGAGACACTAGGTCTTGTTAATGTAGCTGTTGATGTATCAATATTTAAGAGATTGAAGATTATGATTCTCGATGCATCTTGTTAATGTCCTCTGAGTTGTTGGACAGAGATCCAAATCAGAGTTGGTGAAAATTCTCTATCAATCCTAAAATACAGCAGCCATTTAAAAACATGCATGCCAATTAAAATATTGAAAGCTTTAAAAACCTCGAACCCAGCATCGAATAAAATCCTCTTCCAAATCTAATCTAATGAGGATATGACAGAAATCTAATAATCTAAGAGTGAAGGAGCCCGTGAAACTTACTGCCGTAAAGTTTTACATAAAGTGACCGTGCTAGGTTTGCCCCTAGAGAATTTACCTACCAAGGCAAACTTGAAAAGTTTATTCAAGCGAGATAATTCATCATTAGAAAGAAAAATAGCCGGTTCATCACGATAGATTCCAGGTCCTTTGACAGTCTCTGAAGGTTTGGGACCAGTGGCAACATTTGCAAACAATCTCAGAGCAAAAGATGAGGGTTACCCTCCAGTAGAGGAATGAAGAACAGCCACGGGAGAGCTGATAAACCCTAGAAACCCTAGAGTTCTCATAGAAGAAGGAAGAGTTCACACAAAATTCAATGGCTAAAGAACCACTTCATTATACTTTCCACTATACTTTCCATACTCAAAATTTGTGTGAACTGCAATTTTCATAGCTTTGTAGTAAATTCAGTAAATTAGTACTAAAGGTTTAGAATTTTTAGAAGATTCTGTACTTTTAGTTTGAATATTTATGATAATAGTAGATATTATATTAGCACCAAATGAATTAACAATAAAGTTTAGGTACACTAGGTCATTTTCCTTGTTAGATTCTACTATAGCTAACATTCTATTATAGCTAACAAAGGATTTGAGATGTTAATATGTCTAGCATCCTTAAACATAATAATAATGTAGTGTATCCACTTAGTCATTAAAGATTTTATTGTTACTTGGATAAGTCCAACATGTAAAAATCTACACTTTTGACAATATCCCAAAATTAACTCTTGGAAAAATACATGAATAGATTCATGATTTATTTTTGTAACGGAAATAGTTGAATTATGTTTTAATAGAATAGTATTGAAAAAAATCAAATGAACATTTCATCCAACATGTCTTTATTTTCTAATTTGGAATAGACTAATTTTCTATCTTTTGCTCAACCTGAGCAATATTAACATCTAAATCCTTAATAAAAGATGTAGTTGCAACTTGTTGGGCACTAAAAGGATTTGCTTCCGTAACTGAGTTCAATCTATTATTTAATTTTGACATGACTACGATGTAAATGGACCATATGCAACTAGCATTATTGTAAATGCACCGAAAACATCCAAATGGATCAACCAATCTTAAACAAACAATTACTAGGCTGACTAATGTGTGCCAATTACACTAGCAAGTCCATAATCAAGTAATAAAGTGATTTACAGTATAAAGTATCGTTCACACAGAGACTGTGTAAAAATGATCATAGAGTAATTCCAATTCAAGTTTGGCGTTATCTGAGAGAATTGAATTAAAGATCGCTTTACTCTATTTCTACAAATCTAAGTACGGCAAATTAAATCAGGGCAGATAAACTAGAAATGAAATTAAATGAAAGTAAGTAAAAGTAGTAAACTAAATGAAAGAGTGCTTGGTTGGCAGGTATCATAATCAAGAATTAGAATGAAACCCATTTGTCTTGCTTGGCTTAATATATCGAAATTAGTTTTTTGGAATCATTCCTAAAAATGTGGCATTTCTCAATGTTGAACAAATTGGTGGGTTGTACAAAAGCATTATCTGAAACTCAACAGTGATGAATAAAAGAAAAGGAAAAAAATAAAATTTGTTTAAATATTTCTTTTCCCCTCAGCACCCTATCTTCTCGGTTCTCCATTCACCCTCTTTTTCCAATCCTCCCCTCCCGTTACCCTTCGACCACTTCATTTTTCATGACCTCCAATATCATCCTCTCTTCCTTCACTAATAATCCTCACCGTCGTTGAACCAACTTCATAGTTGCCTAAATTGATCTCCCTCGCTGTCATTGAACTAAATTCGTAGTTATGCATTGAGTTCCCTCGCTGTCATTGAACCAACACCTACCACTAACCTACCAACCAGTCTGGTATCAAATCTGATTGGAGGTCCATGATTATAACCCAGACCTTTTGGCTCCTTTTGGATTGTATGAAATCTAATCTGGAATCAAAATTGGTGTTATTTGCCTTTTACGCTGAAAATTTGAAGGTATGATTTGGAAATAAAAATAGTGTTTTTGGACGATTTGGGACTAATGGTGGTGGCACCTGCTAAGCCAGATAGATTCTAATCAATCAAGGTTGGCTGTTAAGGAAAGTGTAAAAAATTCTTTGATACAAATTCCAAAACTATGTAAACCAAGCAATAGTTATTAGAATAATTCTATTGGTTCAATACCCATATAAAATTTTTCAGTTCCAATTCCAATTCTAATTTCAATTCTAATTCCAGAGCATGAACCAAGCAGTCCCTAAATGTTGAAATTTAAACCAAAATAATTAAGTGAAGACTAGAAAATTAAACAAAAGCAATTTAAAGAAAGACTAAGATCACAATTCAAGAATGAAAGGCTGTCTCTTAAATATCTAGATTGAACTCAAATAAAGCAAGCACTAGGGAGCTTGACTTAGCCTAAATAATAACCATGAAATCATATAATCATATTTCACTCACATCCACAAGACAACTGAATTAATTATTTTTTTTGAATAATTTTACCCAACAACACAACTAATTACTAATGTTCTCTCACATCACATAAACTAGTTATGGCATATGCATTATAACTAAGATTCAAAGATCAAACCTACACACAACCAGTTTAATGAACTAAATATCTTTTTAGACCAATTCTAGAACAAATCATTCATCAAGTATAGAAAAGCATTAGATTCATAATACATACTCTTATGGAATAAAAGATTAAATTTTACTAAATCAAGTCATGGGATGTAGTATTCGATACATCAATCCCCTAACTAAATAAACTACATCATAAATAAAGAGTTAAACGACAAAGTTGCACTAAAAATCATTTTGAAGAATAAACTACTCCATATCTAAAAGATCTAAATTAGATATTTTTCAATGTCTCAATAATTCCTAGAACTAGAGTGCCCAGCAAGGACACCGAAAACTTGATAACTATTTTAACTACTTTTGTTCTGGCACCTGTCCAATGAATCTTGCCCACAAGTATATGTTGCAAATGTAGTTAGTATGAATAAGGATCGTTCCCACAAAGAGTTTGCTAGCAACTACTGAGAGTATTTGACAATGTTCTTTTTAGACCACTCGAAATGAGTGTTTTTAGATTTTATCCAATAAATGAAATAATAAAAATCACAAACTATGAACTATCAACTAGAATAGACTAATAAGTGAATTTCAATCAATTAAAATAGCAAGTTAGGTACTAGTTAGGTACTAGGATAGCCTATTCCCTAAGTATTCGATCCACCAATTAATCAGTCCAATTACACACTTTAGATGTTCAATTCCCAATTATTTCCTAACTCCAATTTCTCATGACAATTAGATCTCGTAATTTCTAATCAAATTAAGCATGGATTTCTTCTTAACCTAATTCTAATCAAATTTGATTTGTCTCTACATAAAATCAGTAGAACCAATCAAGCGATCTAAGTTTGTTACGATCGTAAATTAAATCCTATCAAATATTTCATTTTAGTCTATGACGGAGGATTAACTTTTTTTATCCCCTCAATCAATCTAAGCAAAGAAAGAATTAGCTGTTTCCTTAATTTGTTGTAAAGAGCATTAAATTTTACCCAAAGGTGCAACTCTTCCAATTAATCATTCAATTGAATTAATCTCATTGGGAATCCGCATCACCCATACTTAACCTAACGAGTTTACATGCATAATTATGACAAAAAAAAAATGCAAAATCCATAATTAAAATAGTATTCATCATTATGTTAAAGTTATAGTTTACAGAAAGAGAGTCTTAGAAAAACCAAAAGAAACTCTAAACAATAATTAATAAACAAACCAAAGAGTAACTTAAATGTTACCCACAAGATGTGAATCTAGAATTTGAAAATGAAACTAGTACTATTTGTATTGAAAACGCCGAAATCCAATACTGAATTGAGAATTCAATTCTCAAAACTAAAAATGGAACTTGAATCTATAAATCTAATCTATGAATCCGATAGACAAAATGCAGAAGAAAGTTTTTTTTTTTTTATGGTCTAAGCAAGCAAGAAACCCTAAGGCTAATCTAAAGTGATGAAAAATGAGACCCCCAAAATGACGGCTACATAGCGTATTTAAGTCATGCCTCTCATCAAGTTCGTTCATCATTGCGAATGCTTTGCTTTGTTTATTCTCGCTAGTGGCAAATCATATAATCTGGTAGGGTTTCTTCTGTGTGTTGTGCCTGCAACAAATTTGTTAGGGTTTCTTGTTGTGCTTTATTTCTTTCTAGTCCCATGGGAAGCTAGCCACAGTGAATAGCATTCTACCAATGATAGATGGAAACGAATGAATAGTCCAGTACTGATGGCCAGCGCCACATGACTGATTCTGCTAAAATTACCATTTGTGCCCCTGGTTTATCAAATGACCATCTTGTCATTTTAATCACTGCACGCAAGCAACCAACACAACTAAGTACCCATGTTTTCCACTAATAATCACATAAAATGACAATAACCACATATATAAACTAACACCATCTAAATATCAAATTTGGGACCAAAACTAGACAAACTAAGTGCAAAACAACAATAAATAACTCTAATTTGTAGAGTCATCACTATTCTATAAAAATAACCAGAACTCTGATATGAATACTAGAATTTTCAAATGTTCTATGACTCCAGAAAATAGAAGGTTATGTCCGCTTATTAGTTGGAGTTTTCTGAGAATGAAGTTCCAAAACCTATGATCTCAACAAATCCATGTCCTTCTCAAACTAGTTCATCTGATCTTTTATCATAGTTTTCCAATTTCTTGATTTCTTGACTTCTTGAGACATTTAGCCATGATTCTTAGAACCACAGTTCTGATAATAATGATGAGAAGATAGAAAATCACAAAGCTAATTTCAACTAAGAATTTTAATGAAAATGGAGAATATAATTAGAGAGAATTAGAGAGAGAATATTATTGATGAATCTGTGTTGATGATGACAGTTACAATTGAGATAAAAATTAATTACAAGCTAAATGATCTCTCTAACTTCCTAAGCTCATTTATGCTTGCTGACATGGCAAATCCAGTAACTAACTTTCCATCCCAACTTAATTATTATTGAAACTAACCAACAACTGCAGTTAAGTTGAGCTCGATTTGGTAATTCTCCTAGTTGAACCAATTTTTCTATCTACATTAGAAATAGGGAGGATATGTGACTGGGGTTGGGAAAAATATGGAGGAGAGGTAGTGGCAGCTTGGGAGAGAGAGGATGGGGAGATGGCAAGGTTGAGGGTAGTTTTTTGGATGTGGATGATAGGAGGGATGGGATTGGCGGCGGTTGTTTTAAGTGGGGCTAGTATGGTTTTTTTAGGAAATGGGTTATTAGAGAACATAGGAGGAAAGAAGAAAAAATGGAATGGTTGGGCTCTATAAATAATAGTTATTTTACCATGTAAACACTTGTGTTTTGCTAAGGTGTTTACCCAATTTAAACTAATTTTATGGTTTTGAGTGTTGTTTTATGTGTGTTCTTGTTATGTTTCCCATTTAGGTTATTTAATGTAAGTTCTTATGTTGCTCAAAAATTGTTAATTCTTATGTTATTTAATGGCTTTTATAGGTTTATATTCGAGCTAGGGTTTGCATGAGAAAATGCACAACAAACAAACAATGATGGCATGAAATTCGATGCGAACTAGTGTTGTCACTAGTTTCGCGCAATGATATAAGTTTTCCATGGCCAAAATCTCGTGTCCTGGTCCAAGATTTTGTAGGGTCGTCCAAATCTAGGAAATTATGGTTGAAAGTTCTTCTCTAACTCTAGCACTATATATAGGACCTCTTAGCCTATTTTTCCTCCCAACGAAGAGTAGATTAGGTAGCCCCTTTCCCTTTTCTTCTCCCAACTTGGGAAGAGACTTTTATTAGACTGGTTTCTTCTTATAGTTTATGTTCCAATATGTAAAGATTGAAACTTTTGTCTTTAAAGTGTTAAATTTACTTTGTTTAATCTTTAGTTTCATGTTTACTTTAGTTTAATTTTTAATGCTTTTTTTTTACTTGCTTTCATTTACTTGCTTTCTTAGTGTTAATATTTAGTTTAATTTATGTATTTTCTTTGAAAATTCTTTCTTTAGAGACAGTGCTTTCGAGTATGAACAAATTAGTTTTGGGTTACTGTTTGGTAAATTGAGGTAAGATGTAAAAGTTGAATCTCCATTTTAGACCATGTTTAATAATGGACTAGGGTCTAGAATTTAATCTTGGGGGACTAACTCAAATAGTCGGTCATCTAGAATTTCATAGGGTAATTGATCTGACTTGACTTGTTCTAGTGTTTAGGGATCCCAAACTAAACTTGTTGAATTGATTAACTTAATTGTCGAGGATCGATCTTAGGTTAAAATTGGGAATTGATCTTTAATTTGGCTGTCTGAACCAATTGACCAATGAATTGGCTAAAACTAGGAATTTGACTAGTTTAAACCCTAACCCACTTTTCAAGCCTCTTTCGTGGTTTAATTTAGCTTTAATTTACTTTTTGAAACCTAAACCCTTTTCAATTCAATCCTCCAAATAGCAATAGCACTATAAAATAAAATAAAATAAAAAAACCGGCAATAACTTGCAAAAAATAACTACAATAATCACAAATCCTTACATAATCTTTTCCAAGATTATGTCCTGCAAGTTTAATTCATTAATTTGGTACAAACCCTCAATGAAAATATTTTTATCTCCAAATGGTGAAAAATGTGAAAATGACAAAGAAGTGAGTAAAGGGAATGGGACCAAACCAATGGCTTTCAAATCTAAAATTGTGATGAAGGCATCACAAGTGATGAAGGGGTAAGGGAAGAAAGGGATTGGGGGACTTGATATGAACCAATGATATTGTTGTGTAAAGGATTGGGTTTCATAACAATCTAGAATTTGAACCCTTTGGGGAGATGGGGGCGGGAAAGAACAAAGAAAGGGGAGGAAGGGATTGAGGGGATTGTAGTGGAGATGGGGAGGTGTGAAATGGGAGAGAATCTGGGAAAGAAAATGGGTGGCTGCGAAGAGGTGAGTGGAAGAAGGGGGGTAAGGAAAGCAGACATAGAGAAGAAAAAAAAGGGTGAAAGTGTTGGTATGTGTTGGAAGACGAAGAATTTGGGACTTTAGGTAAGGTAATAGGAGGGTATGTAGGACATTTTACTACTAACCATTGAGCAATTGGTACCGTGTGTGAAAATCTATAAGTTGAAGGTGATTTATTATAAAAATTGATATTTTGAAGTATAAATTACAAAAATAGAATAGTTCAAGTGTGTGCATTTAACCTTATTTAGTTTAGGGGTAAAGTGTTATTATTCTTATAATTAACCTATGGCACGATTCTGGTGCACACGCAACATGTCGACAGTCTTGACTACCAACAACGACTAACAATATGTAGTGACGAATGACAATAAAGGACCAAAATTATGTCGTATGAATTGTTTTTTTTCATTTTTTACCATTTTTTACTTTACTATTTATTCTTTTATGAAATATTTGTTTGGTCAGCAAAAAATTTTTTGGTCAACTTTTTTTATTTTTTTAAAAAATACTATTCATTATTTACACAATTCAAAATTTCTTTCACTATTCATTATTTATACAATTCAATTTTTTCTCTCACTATTCATTACTATTCGTCTATACACGTATTATACTATTCACATATATTAGCATTAAATTTTTTTATACTATCCATTACTATTCATTGGTTTGAATTTTTTTGGCAAAGAAAAAATGGAAATGTAAATTTGGACTTCCGAACCTAGGTTTGGAACTTTGAAGTATAGGCGAGAAAATAGAGTTGAAACTAGTATATGAGATTCAGATTTCCGAATTTAGGCTCGGGAGTCTGAAATATAGGCAGAAAAGTAAAGTTTAAAATAGTATATAAGGTTCGGACTTTCGATCTTATGTTGTAGAATCCGAATTATGTGAAGAAAAGTATAAATTTTAAATTATATTTTTATTTTGTATTAAATAAATACATGTTTAGCATACGCATATGGACATATTTCGTTTTTTAAGATTCGACTTTCAAACGATGAATAGGTAACTACCTTTGCATGTAGTTTTTTATATTTGATTTGATGGTATTAAAAAAAAGTGAACGAGATTATGTATTTTGTATTAATAATTTTATTCAAATTTTATCTACGTATTTTGTTTTTTAGTGCACAAAATATTAAATAATTTTTAAATTGTATTTTTTATTTTATATTAAATAAATATATATTAGCATACATACATGAGTATATCTTGTTCTTTAAAATTTGAATTTCAAAGGACGAGAAGGCAACTACGTTTATGTGTGATTTTTAGTATTTGATTTGACAGTATGAAAAAAAAGTAAATGGAATTATACATTTTGATATTAGTAATTTCGTTCGATTTTCGTGTACGTTTTTGGCCTTTTAGTGCAAAAAAACACTATCCAAAAATAAGACTTATTTACAAAAAACTATTTGCACCATTCACAATACAAACACTTAGTTGTTATAAATTCTATAAAGATGGATGTCCATTCATCTTTCTAAACTCATCGGTTAATGTGAAAATTTATTGATTCCCGTGAAAATTTATTGATTTTCGTGAAGGCTTATTGGTTCCCGTGATTCATGTATCATATTTATGAATCCCTTAAACTTGTAACCCTATAAATAGGGGGTCTTCATACGTCATTTAAAGAGTCTTTGGTAAGTCTTGTATAAGTTTTTTGTGAGACTTATGAAATAATAGAAGATATTGAATAATTTTCTACTATTTCTCTGTTTACTATTCTCTCATCTACGCTTGTAAATTTCCTACTTTAGTTAGTTTTGTAGTCAAGGTTAGTAATCTTGACTTAGTTTTATAACACGTTATCAGCACGAGACTCTGACCAATTGAGATGGAATTTTAAATCAACACAACAAAGGTATGCAGAACTTCAAATACGACGAAGATATATGGAATTTTAATTATCATAGCCAAGGTGCGATTTAAAATTTTTGGATACTTTCTATTACCACATTTTATTTTATACTTTCAGTTGTATCAATATAATATTATTAGAAATTATTTTGATTAGTTTTAATCATGTCAAATTATACCAAATTTGAATATATGGTCATTGGTATAATAAACAATCCATATTGGATGTTGAAATCCATTCGAATTTCATATGTCCTGAAGACATAATCAGAAAAGACAAAATGATATATCCAAGTATGACTGAACAAAATCTATGATTTTCGTTATTATATCCCTGAAGGATTCAAAATTTTCCTATTTAAAGGATTCAGCAGATCTATGAGAAAAGTTATACAGATCATTTGTGAATACATATTAGAGAAAATGTTCTCTATTTTCTTGCCTCAAATATGCTCTTGAAGGAGTAATACTGGCAAAGAGATTTAGAAAATATTTCAACTTTTATATCTTTTTATGACTGAATAAAATAATGAGTTATTATGNCTCTCAAATGAATCTCGTTCAATTAATTTGCTCCGTTCCCCGAAGTGAATGTGACAAAAGTTTAAATAGTACTTGTGGACGTGGTGATAATCGAAATCAACATATTCATGATGGTTATCAGTTAACTCTATTCTGATTATAATACTACAACACACCACCAGAAGTGGTAGATTAGTAAAATATAAAAGAAAAGATGTCAGTCGTACATTAAAAATGATATGAATAATAAACGTTATTGTTATGTTGTGAAAGACTATTGGTCACGTACCTGTCATACGTTAAATAGTCTTTTTGAATTTTCTCAAGAATCATTGAAAGATAAAGAGAAAATCATAGAAATAACTTTTATCTATAATGATTTGGACCACAGTTGTTGTGCTATTGGTTTATTCCCTGAAGGAAGTATTGACCTTTTGGTTGACGATAAAAATAACTAAAAAATAAAATAACGTGATATTTTATATGTTTTCATTACAATTTTAAAATTCTACATGTCTTGTTATTTTACATTTATTAATTTATTATCTTATATTATTTTACTGTTATATTTATTTTGTTTAAAGAGAAATATGCGGATATACATTTAAATGTATTTGAGGTATGAGAATATGTATATGACAATGTAACAATACACATAATACTCAAAAGTAAGAAATATTTTTCCACCTGAAGTTGGGAGAAATAATTATTAATACTATAAGTGTTATTGTAAAATTAATTGAAAGCTCCAGTAGAGCAAATATATGTCTCTCTGAAGGAAGAAAATTAGTTACAAATAATGCACTTTCTCTACTAAATTTTGAAGATTGAAAGCTCCGGTAGAGCAAATATATATCTCCCTGAAGGAACAAAATTAATTACAAATAATGCACTTTCTCTACTAAGTTTCGAAGAAATTTATTAAAGATATCCGCTGAAAAGGATATAATTTTGAGACTATAAATGAGAACATTATTGAGTATCTATGCAACATTAGAAAAGAAATGTGTTATGGAAAAGTTGCATATATTTCTTTTGATATTTTTGTACTATACAATTGAACCACATGTTATAGTAAACCTGAAGTTTACTGATTCAAATACTTTTATTGTGTGACAATGACCGGTTAGACCATCCCGAGTCATTTATGATGCATAAAAATTATTAAAAATTCACATAAACATATATTGGAGAACCAGAAGATTCTTCAATTCAATGAATTTTCTTGTGTTGCTTGTTCTCAAAAAAATTAATTATTAGATCATCACCAGTTAAAATTGGGATTGAATCCCTTCAATTGTTGGTATGAAAAAGGGTGAGATATATGGGCCCACTCACTCTTCATGTGTACCATTTATATATTTTATAATTTTGATAGATGCATCTACCATATAGTCACATGTGTGATTATTATCGATTTGCAACCTGTAGTTTGCGTGATTACTATTTTAAATAATTCGATTAAGAGCACAATTTCTAAATTATGAAATCAAGAAAATTTGTCTTGATAATACTAGTGAATTTATATTTCAAATATTTAATGATATTTTGTATGAACGTCCTGAAGCACGTGTTCATAAAATGGTCTAATAAAATTATTTATAAAATGCCTCCACAATAGTTAGACTATTACTTATGAGAATATATTATGTTGCTTGCAGCAGCATTTATACGCATCAAGCAAACAAAGATTTTAAATTCTCTCCATTATAATTGACTTTTGGTTAGGAGCCAAATTTTTCCATCTATGAATTTTTAATTGTGTGATATATGTTATTTCATCGCAACGCACAAAGATGGGTTATAAAAGAAAGTTGGAAATATATGTATGATATAAGTTGCCCTTTATGATTAAATATTTTGAAATATTATAGGGCACTTATATGACATAATTTGTCGATTGAAATAAAAATATTTTTCAACATCAGGGGGAGAAGATAAGCAGTTGGATAGAAATTTGAATGAAATGAATTATCATATTTTGATCCTCGTACGAAGTATGTGAACTTGAAATTTACAAGATAATTCATTTACAAAATATTATGAATCAATACTGTTGATTCATTACTGACCTAAAATGAGAAAAATCTCATATACCAACTAAAATGCTCCAATTGGTGTCCCAGCAGGACAGCCATCGATATAAATGATAGTTAGCCACGCATAAATTGTGATTGACTAATCGGTTTCAAATGATAAAAATCCTTGTTAGAGGGAAGGAGCAAATATTAGAGATGGTCACAAAGTGGAGGCGGGTGATCCTGAAGAGATTCTGAACATAACTAATCATAAAATTCCAAAAGTGGATCAGGTACCTGATGAAAAAGAAATTTCGATAAGTTATGTCACTACTGAAAAGGATGGAATCGAAAAAAGATTGTTGGTGACAACATATTATTGTTTATAATATCAGCTGATATTTTGAATGAAAAATGAGGATTTTGAACGTAAATTTGTCAAAAAATGTCGACATAGAAAAGATTGAAAGGTGCAATATAAGAAAATTCACGTTCAAAACGTGAAGACTTTGGACCTGTAGTCCAAATTCCTAAAGGATAGCTTAGCTGGTTGGGTACAAATATATTTGTGCGCAAATGAAATTAGAAGAATGAAATTGTGCCATATAAAACACACCTTGAACAAAAAAGTTTTCGCAAAAATTCAGTATTGATGATAAAGAGATTTATTATCTTGTGGTAGATGTAATCACGTTTTGATATCTAATTTGTGTGGCAATACATAAAAATTGAAATGCGTCTAATGAATATTGAATATATTTTGTATAACTCATTTGATATCGATAGCTATATGAAAATCCCTGAAGGATTTAACATCCCTAAAGCATGTAAAGTTTCCCGAGAACATTGGTCATTGAGATTGCAAAAATCCTTGTTTGAATTTGTTCAAAACAATCTTGGCGAATATGATATAATCGCTTCAATGAGTATTTCTTGAATAAAAGTTGTAAAAATGATCTAATTTGTCTATACGTTTTCACAAAAGACAAAAAATCAAAATTTTTAATAACTGTTGTATATGTTAATAATATAAATATTATTTGAACTCCTGAAGAAGTTCATTAGAACTCTTGGAGAGTTTCGTTAGAACTCCTGAAGAGATTCAAATAGAATAATTTGATCTTGACAAAGATCTATAGTTCGAGCACTTATCGAACGAAAATTTTGTTCATCAGTGAACTTATACCAAAAAGGTATTAGAATGATTCTATTTAGATAAAATACATCCATTGAGTATTCCAATGATTGTGAGATTGATTGATGTCAAGAATAATAATTTCTCATCATTGTGAGAATGACGAAGAACTTATTGGTCCTGAAGTACCATATCTCTCAGTGCTAACATGTACTGTAAATTCGTTAGAACGATCTAGTTCTTTTTCGATATGAAAATATTGGAATGACATTAAGCATATGTTGTATATTCATTTGATCCAACACAAAATTCGATTTCAAATGAGTTATGAAGAAATTGATATCATAGCGATCAAAATTCTAGTCACTACTTCTTGCAATCATTGTTGGCATAATTGCAATATATGAAGCAAGTAGTGCTAATACGTTTGGTTACAGTTATTGACCTAACATATCTAGAAGATATGTGTTTAATATTAGAAGTGAGACTTCTAATTACATTATATAAAGACATTGCTGAATATGTTGCTTAGTTAAAGGAAGGCTATATTTCTTCGAATTTTTTCTCTCATGATTTTTAGAAGAATGATGAAATTGATATCCAACGAAATTCTCTCATGCGATGATCTAGCGGATTTATCCAAAGGTGATACTAGCAACAACGTTTGAGAAGTCTGTTTGTAAAATTGTGATGCATCATCTCAAAGATATCAAGTGATACTTTTATGAGGGGAGGATAAGGACACGCTGTACTCTTTTTCCCTTGGCCATGGTTTTGTCCCAATGGGTTTTCCTGACAAGGTTTTTAACGAGACAGCATGCCCTTGGCCATGGTTTTGTCCCAATGGGTTTTCCTGACAAGGTTTTTAACGAGACAGCATGCAAAAGTGTACTATAAACATGGAATAAGCACTGTACTCTTTTTTCCTATCTACCATAATTTTTTCCCACTGTGTTTTTTCTGGTAAAGATTTTTAACGAGACAGCGCGTATTCTTTGACGCATGGACATCCAAGAGGGAGTGTTATAAATTCTATAAAGGTGGATGCCCATTCATCTTTCTAAACTCATCAGTTAATGTGAAAACTTATTGATTCCCGTGAAAACTTATTGATTTTAGTGAAAGCTTATTGATTCCCGTGATTCATGTATCATATTTATGAATAGTCTAAACTTGTAACCCTATAAATAGGGGGTTTTGATACGTCATTTAAAGAGTTTTTGGTAAGTCTTGTATAAGTCTTAGTTTATAATAGAGGATATTGAAGAATGTTCTACTATTTCTCTGTTTACTATTCTCTCATCTACACTTTTCTCTCATCTACACTTGTAAATTTCCTACTTTAGTTAATTTTATAGTCAAAATTAATAATTTTGATTTAATTTTATAACAGTCAAATTATTCATATTTTTTATTATTTACCATATCAGTCAAATACGTATTTTCTCAAATAATACATCAAAATAATATTTCAAATAATACAATACATACGGCCTAATTATAGATTTCCTGAACCTCTAAACCCTATTGTATTGAAGTCGCTTCCCGCCTCTTCAAAACCCTAGCAAATAGGAACAGCCACTAATTTCGATTCAGTATTCCTGTTGAAAGCCATCTTCATCTCGCCTCCCCTCCCCTATAAATCCCCCTTTCGTGATTCTGTGCGTGTTTTAGTGTGCGGAAGAGAAAGAAACTCTGGAAGAAGAATATGGGGATTTTTGAGCCGTTCAGAGCCATCGGATACATAACAAACAACGTCCCATTCTCCGTACAGAGACTTGGAACAGAAACCTTCGTCACCGTCAGCGTTGGAAAAGCTTGGCAAATTTACAACGTATATTATTAGATTTTCATTTGAATTATTTTTTATCTTTATTAGCAATTGACAATTTTTTCTGCTGATTCTTTTATTTTGTAATTGCAGTGCTCCAAGCTTAATTTGGTGCTAGTTGGTAAGTCTTGGTACCTCTTTAACTTTCCAATTCAATTTTATACATATTTTTTGAGCATTTTGTTTAAATGTATTTTTGGTAATTAAATTGGAAGCTAGGGTTAGAAAAGGCTTACGCTTTTGAAGGTTTTTTTTTTTTTTTTGTTTTTTTTTTCTGTAGGAGTTTTGTTCTGAAGGGTAATTTAATGGGGAAAGTAGAATAATTTTTTGAGCTGAATTTACTGGGAATTTTAAGAAAGATTGTGCTATTTTTGCAAACTAAGGAGTTACCACTTAATACAGCTTCAATTTTTCTTCATCAAATGCTAAATGAATTTGTATTTCGCAGTTGTTGCGAAATCAAACTGGAATATTGGCTTCCCATTCTTGCTTGAGATTTGAGTGGGGGGAAGTTATGGGGAGTTGCCCTATGAAGATGGGGTATAAATGGTAAAACAAATATTGACATCACAGCTAACCCCTCGTCATACTTTATATACACAGTATAGATTTTTTGTTTTATGATGTGCCTTTGTGCTTTGTCTTTTGTTTCTATCATATTTCCTTGGTTAAAGACATAGTATTAGAGACCCTGTTTCATAATTGCAATTTTAAGGTTCGTAAAGCAATGCTATATGCTCAAACGTTATATTCTTAAACCTTCTAAAAGTATAACATTACTTGTTTATTCATTGACTCAAAGACTTCCCTACTCTGCTAGCCTATTCCTTATGCGATATCCCTTGTAATTGGAGAGGTGAGTTATATAACAAACCAGTTCTAAATTGCCACTTCTAAACATAGACGGGACACCAAGGAGATGGATTTTATAGGAAATCTGAGATGCAGTTTGTAACTTTGTATGCTATAGTGAATTGGATTGCAATGGATGTCAAAGAGTCAAAGGCCTCAATGATAGTGGGTTTGGGATAATTTTCGTTCTTGTTTGGAAGTTGTTTGGCAATTGCAGTCAACTATCCCTTTTTTTGGTTTTTCTCTTTCCTTGTTCTTTCCTTTTCTTCTTCCCCAAATCATTGCTGGTAGCGTGGTACTATGTTTCCAGCCAAACTCGGGTGATCACATAAAATTTATGATGGTCGACTCCTTTTGTCTTCTAATGTAAAATTTAACCTCAAAAACTCTAAAATGTAGCTGTAAACAACCTACCAGCCCGGCAACCACTACTCAAGTTGAGGCCAAAGTCGATTACCAGTCTCAATACCTTCGACTCGCCTCGAGGATCTTCATTTCAACATTAGGTTAAAGTGAAATGAAATCAACTCTTGGTTCAATTTCTCTAGAATCTGCAATTCCATCACCATGGCACCACTGATGCACAGCCAGGGCCACCACAAACTCCACAAAATTCGTTAGTTGATCTCTTATTTCTTTTCTTTGTGGCTGACATACTTTTTCTATGTTTAGAAGGGAGTGAGGATGAGGATGGTTCAAAATTGAGAAGATGAGAAGTAAATAGTTGTTCTTATCCTCAATTTGATTTTAGTTTTGATCTTTGTAATGTAAACAAGTAATTGTGAATCAAGGTTGTAACTACCAGATTTATTCATTAATACATCTATCGGTTTGGAATACATAAAACTGGGAATGAGCATTTCCACTGAGACAGACTAACATATTTATGGGAATCAGTACTCTGATTCCAATTCCAATTCCAATTCCAATGTGAGAACCCAGTAACCAAACAAGCTGTGATATTTATATAAATTCAGCAAAATTACCAAAATACCTTTGTTAATTAAGAGAATCAAAGTCGATCTAAATTGCAGTAAGTTTGCTTCTAGATTTTCACCGGGGAGACCCCAAGGTGCCAATTCAAAAAAAATTGATAAAAAAAGGAATTGGATACAGGATTATAAGCTAGGGATGTTCAAATATTCAAGTTAAATGGTTAGCTGACCAACCCAAATAAATATGACTCAAGTTGATTGGTTAGAATAGGTACAATAAATACGGTAGTGGGACAGGATACAGGGACGTGATGCGCCATTTATCTAAGTATTGGAGTCGTGTTATACCGTAGCTACATCTCTGGTTGACCCACACACATCTGACATTTTACCATTGACATTTTTTTAGTTTTCTTTTTTATGTATAATTATTGAAAACTTTTAACTATAAAAAAAGTTCAAATCCTTTTGATTTCTATAGAAAGAATGCATTTTGGGTAGAGTGTTTTGTTTTTTAAGTTGCTTAATTATTGGGATAAAGTGATTTTTGGCGGTTAGATATTAAACTTCTAGTTAGTGTTGAATTTTAAGTAGCCAGGTAAAAAGAAACTGCTCGACGTTCAAAACCACAAAATTATCTCATTAGATAAACTCAGAGACAATTTTCTCATTTTTCAATAAATAAATGAAAAAATAAAGAAACAAAAATTGGGGGAAAAAAGAGAAACAAAGTATTCTTATTTGCATTGATTCCCTGTCTTTGACGTTCTGAAACGAACAGCCATGTTTCAGGACGCAAACGAATTGTTCGTAATTTTTGGTTCACATGAATCAGAAAGCAGTCCATAAGGTGGGGAACGTTTCCGGTAACTATAGGTTAAATGGTTAATTTGGGGTGGATAGTCAGTTGACCAGTTAATGCTATTTGGTTTTCAATTGTGGGTCAGTTTATAGGATTGTTAAGCCAACTAAACTAATAAGCAAATTGGGGAATTTTAAGTTTGATTAGTAGTAGCTAAATTATGAGGAAATTTGACCAAAGTTTTTAAAATTCCAACTGAATAATCAAACTGACTAACCCGATGGTAATTTGGGTTGGTTATAACTGGTTAGCACATTTTTTCAGGATAGGTTAGAAAACAAAATTAGCAATCTGAAACGGAATAATCATTTAACAAAACCAACTTAAGAACTCCCCTATGCAAAGCTGCTGTATGAATTATCCAAAATGCTTGAATCAATGCAAAGGGAATTTCGAAATTATGTTTGAATTTCCTCTTTGTTGACCCTCTCAGGTGTTGGTGTATTGTACTATTTGTGGTACTGTACTACACTTAACATTCTTCTTATTAACCTTAATCCTATATAAGGGTTATTAGTTATATGTATAACAAGTCCCATAGTAAGCCTTGTATAGGCTTAAGGTTAAATGCAAAGAAGCTTAGTACTATAGTTCAATGCATTAACATTTTGGACTGCATCTGATGCAGCACAAGTTGTGGCTAGGCCGTCTAACTTGTGGAATTGATTTTAAGGCTTTAAACTGACAATATTACGGCAGAAAATCACAGGAAAAGTGAAATTTCAGACCCAGAAATTAAAAAGAAACTTGTTGGAAACCTGGAAATTAAGAAAATAACGACTTAGGAACAGTAGGAATCACTCCTAGGCACCTTTAGGCATCACACCCAAGGCTAGATTGTATCACACAACCCTTAAGAAGACAAATAAGTCTGCTGGAATTTTATCAAACTGAAAATTATATCCTCTTTGGGTGTGTTCGTTTGGACTGAAAATATTTTCAAGAAAATATTTTTCAGAAATGTTTTTGGTGCCAAACGCCGAATATTTTCTAGGGTACATTTTCCTTCCTCTGGCTGAAAATAACTTACGGAATTTTTGAGCGTAAGTTATTTTCCAGATAATTCAAGAGTGACATTAAACCTCAAATACTTACTTTTAGAATTTCGTTTGCTAAACTTATTTTCGTTTTCAATTCTTTTTCGTTTGTTTTTCTCTCAATCATGGGTCCCACACTAATATAATTATCATTATGCATATTTTACTACTATATTGTACTATCATTTAATTTTGAACAAAATCAATCTTTTATTAATCACAATTACTTGTAAGGTATTTATTACCATTGTTATAAGTTTTTTTAACTTGTATTCATAAAATTAAAGATAAAACCGTTAAAATTTTTTATTTCAAAATATTTTCATTTTGTCAACCGAACATCGAAAAATTGTATGAAAAATGGACTTTTTCATGTAAAATATTTTCCAAGGAAAATATTTTCAATCCAAACGAACACACCCTTTGTGGGGAACAACATTCTTTATAGACTCTAAAGACATCCAATATTTGATTAGGATTTACCTCTTATTCCGTATAGGAATAATAATCCTAACTTAACTCCATTACCAAAACCAACTGAGAATGAAATCCTTAATTGACTCTAAGACAAAACAGTAAAATAATAAAACCAGAAAATTCCTGCAAATAACTAAATTACTAGAATATCCCTAACTACTAAAACTTATGAAAATGCATAAACTCCTACGAGCAGATTCGACGATAAGATTCCTACTTAAACAACTAGTAAGAACTCTTGTTCCAATTCCCAAAGAGGCTTCTTGTCTTCTAATAAGTCCATAAAGAGTGCTGAACGCAATTATGAAAATCTTTGATTCTACTCTTTCTTGAGCCTTTTACTGGCTGCATCATACTAAAACCAGAAAATTCCCTGCAAATAGCTAAATTACTAAAATACTCCTAACTACTAAAACTTATGAAAATACATAAACTCCTATGATCATATTCCTACGATCAGATTCCTACTTAAACAACTAGTAAGAACTTTCTATTCCAATTCCCAAAGAGGCTTCTTGTCTTCTAATAAGTCCATAAAAAATGCTTGAAAGCGTTTATCTTTGATTTTACTCTTTCTTGAGCCTTTTATTGACTGCATCGGCATCAGTAGCACCATGTTCGCTAATGTGGACAAAATGGAAAGAAATGCAGAATGGAGCTTTTCAAGATGTACAGTGCATATTTACTCAAGTGATTAGTTGATTCCTATTTGTATAAAGGTTTTGGATGAACTTTATAGGAAGTTTATTCAGTGATATACCTCTTTTATTTATGGTTGTTATGCCATCAATTACTTATTCTAAACTTTTGAAACTCTTGTTTTGAGTAAATATATGATTTCTGGTTTTTGTCTCCATATTTGGTTGTCAAATCCCCTGTTGATTAATATTTGTCACTCATTCTGAATGTGTTGTAATCTTGAATACCTCATGTGGGAAGTAGATTAATTTATGCAAGTAATTGCAGGTTTTTTTTTTTTATCTAAAAGTGTTTTGCTCGTACTGGGTGAAATTATTGCTCGACTGTTAGAACAAATGTATAGCTGGATAATGATGCCTAATCTATTACTTAGCTTATTCAGTCTCCCCCTCTTCCCCCCTGCGCTCGCGTGATGACTATCTAAATATTCTTACTTACAGTTTTTTCATTTTATACACCTCAACTTCCAAAAAAGATACGAGCTCTTTCTTCCTATCGCGACTACACTTTTGCTGCATACGGGAATTATATTGCAGTTTTTAAACGTGCCCATCAGGTTTGTCCCTGAGAAACTTCTTTGTATTTGCAAAGAATAGGTCTTGGTAATGCTGAATTCAATATGCATAACTTTATTAGCAAATTACTTGCTAAAAAGGTCTCTTGGTCATACTTTTTTAGGAAGGCTTTTGGTTGTTTTGATTAGCTTATTGAACCAGTTCAATTTCAACATGTTCTGAGGACCACATACAAAGTACCATATCTCCGTAAAACTGCAAGACTAAGAACAAAGAGCAAACCACAATGATGAGTTGAATATCATGCTTTTATTGTTAGACTTCTTGCATTGGAAGACCATCTGTGAGGAAATGGCTATAGTTTGCACCACCCAAAAATAACAAGCTGGAGCTTTATACACTTTTCTTTATATCTTGGCAGTAATTCATGCATACACGAATTAAGTTCATTTATCATGCTTTTATTGTTAGACTTCTTGCGTTGGAAGACCATCTGTGAGGAAGTGGCCATAGTTTGTACCACCCAAAATAACAAGCTGGAGCTCTATACACGTTTCTTTGTACCTTGGCAGTAATTCTTGTATACATGAATTAAGTTCATTTGATGTTTATTACTTTACCAAGGAATGCTAACAATTGTGTATTCTTATGCTTCCAAAGCAGTTCTGTGCATTCATACATTTTTTCATGTTCCCAAGAACTTATAGCTTCAAAGGAAACTTGTATGTTGTGGCACACACGTGATCTCCCATACTTGTGAATGTGGTATCCCTCTTTGATAAGTTGTGCCTACTAACAACAATCACAATGAAACGCAGAATCAAGGGCCCTGATGATATGCACTTCTATTATTCTTCATTGTAAGAAATTCACTTTTGATGTGGTAGGGAGCTCAGATTGTTTGGGGAAATTATTTGGCTGATTAAAATAAGACAATAAGAAATGAACATGAATAATATATAGTTGAAATAGCAGTTTAATTGTTTTTCTTAGAAGGTAGTTGAAATTGTATAATCATTAAGTAGCTAGGGATGCCTAAATAAGCAAGCGCCTGGTAGTTAACTTTAACAAGTGACTACTATTGCACTTGGGCCATGAAAGAGCCTGTTATTTTCTGGTCTGGCAGAATCTTATTGGGCTAATGACATTCGCAAGTTGAATTTCCATTTAGAACTGATTATTTCTTCTTGCATCTCTCACGGAGAGGCGGAAAAGAGAAACTGACTGACAAGTTCTACAAAAAAATAATTAAGTATATTGAGGTTACTTTCATTTGCCCTATCAAAATAAAACTGCACAACTATATAGCATACAAGGTTTAGGGACTAAGGCAATCTTCATTGAAGTAAGAAATTTAGGAAACTTGGTACCTGTAGCTGGAAAATCTTCTACAAGTTTGATTAGGATTAGAAAGTTGTAGATACAGAATATTTTTGGTGTTCATTGTCCACAAGGAAGAAAGATAGAAACTGGGTGCCTGTCGTTCGAAAAGCTTTTATGAGTTTGATTAGGATTGCAAAGTCCTTGATACAAAAGATTTTTGGTATTAATTATTCACAAGTATGATTAGTCAAATAGTCTACCGACCAAAATAGCCTTCACTGCTGGAACCTAAAAGAGATTTACTATCTATCTGTTTATCAATAACTAAAGTAGGATCACAATAGGAGCTTCAATGCAAGGAAATCTATTGTAAGAGAAATATTCTGAATGATGCTGTTCTCAAGTATGTGTCATGCATCAATTGTTATGTGATGAGTTTGTTCATTGCTTATGAGAATGAACATAAGTTTAAGATTTACATGTGATAGAACAGGTGGCAACTTGGAGCAGGCATGATGCAAAGGTTAATCGCTTGCTTCTTTTTGGTGAATATATCGTAAGTGTTGATGTTGAAGGAAACATATACACATGGGCATTCAAAGAAATGGACAACAACCTTGCTCCTGTTGGACACTTAATGCTGGAGGATAACTTCATCCCTAGCTGCATAATGCACCCAGATACTTACTTGAACAAGGTATCTGATCTCTCTGATCTACTTTATGGTTTTTTATGACTATGCTTTCTAGTGAACTTTCTTCTCACTTTAGTTATGAACAGATTATTCTTGGAAGTCAGGAAGGTTCTCTTCAACTATGGAATATTAGCACGAAGAAAAAACTTTATGAGTTCAAAGGGTGGAAATCATCTATATGTTGTTGTGTTTCATCGCCAGCTCTAGATGTTGTTGCGATTGGATGTTCTGATGGAAAGATTTATGTGCACAACATTTGCTATGATGAAGAGATAGTGTCCTTTAGTCATTCTACTACTCGAGGTGCTGTAACGGCCTTATCATTCAGCACTGACGGACAGCCCCTTCTAGCATCTGGAGGTTCTTCTGGTGTCATAAGCATATGGAATCTTGAGAAGAGGAGATTACACTCTGTTATTAGAGAGGCCCATGACTGTTCTGTAACTTCTCTTCATTTCTTTGTTAATGAGCCTGTATTGATGAGTTCTTCCGTTGACAATTCCCTTAAAATGTGGATTTTTGATACAAGTGATGGGGATCCTCGTTTGCTGCGGTTTAGAAGTGGGCACAGCGCTCCTCCTTTATGCATCAAGTTCTATGCTAATGGGAGGCACATTCTATCTGCTGGTCAAGATCGTGCCTTTAGACTTTTTTCTGTGATCCAGGACCAACAAAGTAGAGAGCTTTCTCAGCGTCATGTATCTAAAAGAGCAAAAAAACTGAAATTGAAGGAGGAAGACATAAAACTGAAGCCTGTTATTGCATTTGATGTTGCTGAGATTAGGGAACGTGATTGGTGTAAGTAATGTGGTGACATGTCATAGGGATACTGCTCAAGCATATGTATGGAGGCTTCAAAATTTTGTTCTTGGCGAGCATATCCTTACTCCATGTCCTGGAAATCAGACCCCAGTTAAGGCATGTACCATCAGTGCATGTGGCAACTTTGCTATTCTAGGTAATGCAGGTGGGTGGATAGAGCGATTTAATCTTCAGTCAGGAATTAGCCGAGGCAGTTATCTAGATGTATCAGAAGGAAAAGGCACTGCTCATGAAGGTGAAGTCATTGGCCTTGCATGTGATTCAACAAATACTGTGATGGTAAGCGCAGGATATCATGGGGATGTCAAAGTTTGGGATTTCAAGAGACGCGATGTGAAGTCTAGATGGGAAATAGGCTGTTCGCTGGTAAAGATTGTTTACCACCGTCCAAATGGTCTCCTGGCTACTATAGCTGATGATTTAGTTATTCGGTTGTTTGATGTTATTTCACCAAGAATGGTTCGTAAATTTGAAGGTCACACATAGACCGTATCACAGACATGTGCTTTAGTGAGGATGGAAAATGGCTTTTGACGTCCAGCATGGATGGGAGTCTTAGAATTTGGGATGTTATCTTGGCTAGACAAATAGATGCCATAGAGGTTGATGTGCCTATAACTGCATTGTCATTGTCACCCAATATGGATGTCCTAGCAACAACTCATGTTGATCAAAATGGAGTATATCTGTGGGTCAATCAGGCAATGTTTTCTAGATCTGCTAATTCTGAGTCACACGGCAGAGGAAATGAAGTTTTGCGTTTTAAGTTGCCTTCAATTGCTCCAACAGAAGGTACTCCAGGGAACTATTCTGAGAAGGCCATTTTAAGCGGTCCATCTGTGCCAGATACTTATCAGTCCCCACATTTAGACAAACAAATTCCTGATCTTGTTACACTTTCACTCTTGCCCAAGAGTCAGTGGCGAAGCTTGATTAATCTGGACATTATTAAGGCCAGGAACAAGCCAATAGAGCCTCCCAGAATGATTATAAACCAACCTGAAAAGGCACCCTTTTTTCTACCTTCCATTCCATCTTTTTCTGGTGAGATATTATTTAAATCTGGTGAATCCGACAAAGAGAAGGATACACAAGCTGGAGAAGCAGAAAGCAACAGAAAAAAGTCTGATCTAGTGCCATCACACTTCTTGCAATTTCTTCAGTCGTCAATGGAATTAAAAAATTGTGAGTGCATCGAATCCGTGTTAGTTGTATAGGCCATCATATGGTTTAGCACCGGTAGTTTAGCAGCTTTAGCTTATGGTGTTGCCACATTGTATTTTGGGGGATCGGGGGTAGCTTGGATTTTGAAATGGAAGTGTTACAGAGGTCGATGTGGGTAACACTCTAGAGCTTGGTGCATTCATACCTGGGGATTGGATTAAAACAGTGATTAGCAACTCAGTTTTCTAAACTTTAAGTTAATAAAGTACATAAGATAGAAACTTAATACATCTGCTTGGGGGGAAGGGGACTGATGCTGTCAATGGTGTTGTCTGAGTCTCGATACAAAGCTAGATGGTAATTAGTAGGGTATCAAAACATTTTTAAAATGCATAAAAGAGGTCTGTGTCGAACCTTCGGCCGTTAAGATCCAAACCCCATTTGGCTCTAGCATTAGTTTGATCCACACCCCCCTTAAGATCCATAGCTGGGGATTGAATTAAAACAGTGATTAGCAACTCAGTTTTCTAAAAATTAAGTTAATAGAGTGCATAAGATAGAAACTTAATACATCTGCTTGGGGGGGAAGGGGACAGTCGGACAGATGCTGTCAATGGCTGGTGTTGGCTGAGATAATAGTCTAGAAGGTAATTAGTAGGTATCAAAACATTTTTAATGCATAAAAAAGGTTAGTGTTGAAAACAGTTTTTCCTTCAGCTGTTAAGATCCAAACCCTGTTTGGCTCTAGCATTAGTTCGACAGTGCTCATCTTTTAGGAATGTTGGATCAGTGTGAAGGGCCATACACGTTTCTCAATCCTAGTTGATCACAAATTTAGCAGCATTGATCAGCAATAGAGAATGCTGTCTTGTTTTCGGACATTTTGTCATTTACTCCTGTTTTGATCTGTATTGCAGTTACAGCTTTCACTGATTATATCAAAAGCTTATCTCCTTCAGCTTTGGATGTGGAACTGAGAATGCTTCAGGTTATTGATGATGATGATGATGAACAAGAAGTGGACAAAAGACCTGAGCTAAACTTTATTGAGATGCTTCTGGATTATTTTATACATGAGATTTCATGTAGAAACAATTTCGAGTTTATTCAGGCTGTCCTTAGATTGTTTTTGAAGGTATGAATTATTTCATACTCTCCAATTGTTTACTTCGCCAAGGGAGTTCTCTTAGTTGTAAACTTGAAAAAGGCATCTCTGAGTTGCCTGTTGTTGAATCTTTTACTTTAGGCATATGAGGACGTAATCATCTTTGATTATGTCTTCCTTAGATTTAGCAACAAGTTCAGTAGGTCAGCTACTATTCATTTTATCACATGATGTATTCCTCCCATTCTTTGTTGGCGCCAGATTCATGGGGAAAAAATTCGGCGCCAGTCAAAGTTACAAGATAAAGCAAGGAAGCTTCTGGAAATCCAATCGTCAGTATGGCAAGGAGTAGATAAATTGTTCCAAAGTGCTAGGTGCATGGTGACATTTCTGAGTAATTCACAGTTTTGAGCAAATTAATGGGAACCTTCTATTCTTGAAGCTTATTTTGTTTCCTTGAGTTCGGTTTGCCATAACAAACTATGTCAGAAATTTGTCACAGAGACGGTTTGTTACTGAGATTGGAATTGTGCTCAACTAATGCAAGAGGAATATTAAATTCATTCACTATATATATATGGGTTCAGACACCATAGATGAAAGGAGTGTGCTGTCTTATGGGAACTTAGAAGTTTGTGGTTCTCATTCCACTTGTTGGATTTTCACCCTTGTGAAAGGATCAGTTTACTTGTGGTCGTGGTGAATCATTTTGGCTGATTTTGTTGGCTTCAGCTTTCAGCTTCGCTTTTGAGCAGCACAAGGAGTGGGAATCTGTAATTTTGAAGGATCAATAGCACAAGGGTTTGCAATCATATGCATGTCCATTTTCCACTTTGACAGGATATGTTCTGAAGACACAACAATAGTACAAGTGGCTCCATGCAAGTCCAGTTTAATTTAATGTAGGACAACACACTTTTCCGAGGTCTACTTTTTACCTTGGCTGGAAGCTGTTAGATGTTCGTTAATGAAATGTGATGTAACAAAAGCTGTTTCATCCTCCTTACCGAAACATCAAAATTTTTTGTTACTTCTTGTTCAATTGAAACGAAAGGATGAAAATTGAATTTGACATGCAGCCACTTCCGACACTAACGTTTTAAGCTTAAGCTGTTCTGTACTTTTCCTTTTTTTTATTTTTTAATTTTTGTTACTCTTTCTTTCTTTTCCCACCTAATTTGTTTTTTCCCTTGTGTTGTTTGGTGATGCGGGTGGGTGGGATGTGTGCGTTTGGCCGTCCGGCCTTTTAGTCCTGCAAAAACTGCTACCTTCACTGTTGGGATAATTTGAAGGAAGATTCTGTATTTACTCGAAGACAAAAAGTTTGGAGCTAGTCGTGCTTTAGCATGGAGACAATGGATCAATGATTATGTAATTAGCTTCGATGATATTAAAGACACTCTTCAGCATTCTAGATACTGGTTTCTTGGCCTCACGCTGCGTGAGGTTAGAGTTACCCATATCGCCATGTGTGAGGTGATATGCTAGAGCTCGATCACCAAGCTGATACGATCAGCATGAATTTTCTAAAGGATCACTACTAATATTTGATAATGCCAAAAGGGGAAAACCAAATAAAGACTCTTTATCAAATAGAAATTCCTATCAATCAAACGCCCCACGACATAGAACTTCCACAGTATAGTACATTGTCCCTAAAAATACAACCCAATGGCTATTATACCATGCAAGTTTTGGCTATCTAAACCACTTTCGTATACATTGTTAATCTTGGAATTCGAGATCTGACTTAGGCATTAGAATTATCTCTCCCATGTGGTGACTCTTTCAAGTCCTTCGATTCTATTTTGCAAGTCAATCAGGATGTAGGCAAATTCTTAAATCATCAACTGGCGTTGCCTGTGAGAAACGAGTATAAGACCCTTGTTTCTTGAAAAAACAAATGCTTCGATCTCATCATACCTAATGGTGCAAGTTAGAGATGATGGTGAGCCGACTGGCTTTGATTCAGAAAACAATCAACTATCTCAAGAGGAATTGTTGAAATTCTGAGTTGGAAACTACTAAGATCTCAAGCAAATTGTCGAAGGCAAATGAAAGGCAGGCGAATCATCCAATCCTGACCCACCTCCTTGTCATCAAGAAACATGAGAATCTCAACAAGGTCGAAAAAAGGAGGGAACAAATGAGCAAAAACGGAATCAGGAATTTCATCAATAGTAAGACAAGTTTCTTTCCCAAGCCGAACTCAAATCTGGCTATGATTTTGATATGGCCAAGAGGAATCCATTTCTTGCACATATTCGGAACACAAAGATAAGCTTATGACTGAAGGCCTTAAACCTCTTTAGTTGGAGGCATGCAATGGCACAACGGATCCTTGTGATCACTTGGGATATTTTGATTTCTTCTTGGCCATACATGGTGTTGCGGATGACTTAAGGTGTCTCATGCCACCTATTACCTTTAGAGGAGAAGCTCGCAAATGGAATTTGGAGTTGCCCTGTGATTCGGTAAATAGTTACCAAGAGTTTATCACATTGTTCTTAACCTATTTAATAAGCACTAAAACCAAGAAAGTCAATAGCCGATCTGATGGCTGTTGGCAGAGGAATGATGATTCCCTATAAAAGTATGTGACTTGCTTTAACGAAGAAATCCTCCAAGTGCAGGATAAGAGTAAAGGAATGTTGGTTATAGCTTTTATCAGTGGGTGAAACCTAGACTTTTCAACCAATCTCTAAATGAAAAGTACCCTCTGACGATATAGGAAACAATGCAAAGGGCACATAACGCTATTAAAGAATAAGAATCGAATAGGAAGAAAAGGGAGATCCTGGAATGTGCTCCATGAAAAGGGAAAAAAAAAGTGGACATTAACCCACCTGAAGATAAGAGGAAGAGGATTATAGACAAGTTGCTGTTCTCTCACTCAAGCTCGCAGCAAGGAAAGGCTTGAACACAAATTGTACCAAAGCAATGATGCAGATTGTAAAGAAGGAATCCTGAACAAACCTCCTAAAACGATCGCGCTGTCATATAAAAGAGATCAGAAAGGATATTGTTTGTTTCATGGCTCTCACAAGCATGAAACTGAAGAGTGTACAGATTTAGCCAAAGAGACTGGTTGCTATTAAAAAAGGGGCAGTTCATTAAAAACAAAAGAACCATAGGAGACGGGCGTGATCGGTACGATCATGATAGCAGGCATGACAGAGGAGACAAAGATGATATCAAAATCATCCTATCTCGATAGTACATGATCTTCAACCCCCTTAAATAAAGATAGGTCACAAAAAGATCAACTCAGATTAAGAAATCGTGCTGATTGAGCTAGACCTTATAGGCATCCAAATAGAAAGCTGAAGACAGGAGGATAACTCGACCCCCAAGTGAAGTCCGAACTCATTAATCTCCTATGGCAAAATGCTGAAGTATTTTCTTGGGCCCAACATATACTAGAGATATTATAGAACAATGACTAAGGATCGATCTTGCTTGTAAACCTCTAAGTAGAAAAAGAGATATTATTGAACAATGACTAAGTATCGATCTTGCTTGTAAACCTGTAAGTAGAAACAGAGATCTTTATCTTGGAAAGCAGTAGAATTATTGAAAAAGAGGTGGAAAAACTAGTATTCTCAGTAGCCATAGAAGTATATTATCCTGTCTAGCTAGCTAACCCAGTTCTGGTGATCAAATCCAATAGAAAGCCTCAGGTCTACATTGACTTTAGGAATCCCAACAAAGCTTGCCAAAAGGATTCCTATCTGTTCCCACGAATTAGACATAATGGTGGGTTCAACAGTAGGTTTTGAGCTACGATGCTTCTCGGATGCCTATAAAGAGGTATCAACAGATTTACTTTTATTAGCCTAACAAGGAGAAAACCTCCTTCATTACTGACAAGGGAATTTATTACTATGTCACCATGCCATTCAGGCTGAAGAATGGAGGAGCCATCTATCATAGACTATTTGGATAAGCTTTTCAAGTAACAAGTAGAGAGAAATATGGAAGTGTACGTAGACAACTTGTTGGTCAAGAGTTGTAAGGTGGCTGACCTAACATCCAATCTAAGAGAAGTTTTTTAAGTACTAAAAGGCATATAGATGAGGCTGAATCCGAACAAGTGTACTTTTAGAGTATC
Source organism: Cinchona pubescens (assembly GCA_025175665.1). Classification (NCBI taxonomy): domain Eukaryota; kingdom Viridiplantae; phylum Streptophyta; class Magnoliopsida; order Gentianales; family Rubiaceae; genus Cinchona; species Cinchona pubescens. Next base: position 184,899 of record JANKKI010000312.1, read on the forward strand.
ATTGGGAAAATTCTTGGGTTTCATGGTGTCTGGACAAGGGATTGAGGCTGACCGAGATAAAATAACAGCCATCCTTGATATGAAATCACCAACCAGGTTGAAGAATGTCTAGAGGCTCAGAGGTCGCATTGTCATCCTAAACAAGTTTCTATACAAATTAGCATCAAGAAATTTGCAGTTCTTTAAATTATTAAAGAAAATGAGAAAATTTTCACTAGACAAAAGAATGTGAAAAGGCTTTTGTATAATTGAACTCATACTTGTAAGAAATCTCCTTGCTCACCATTCCTGAACCAAAGAAATATTGTTCTTATACTTGGTCAGTAAGCAACCTAGCTGCCAGCTCGGTTTTCATAAAGGATCAAGGTAGAGTCTAGCACTCCATATACTATGTTAGCAAAATCTGGTAAGAGGCAGAGCAAAAGTACCCTTACTTTGAAAAGCGGTTGTACACACTGGTTATCTTAACTCGAAAGCTGAAGGCATACTATTAGTTTCACCCGATTACTGTTCTAACTAATAGTCCACTAAGGTAGACTTTATGAAATCCCACAAATTGGAGGATGAAGAATTTGATGAAGGTGACCTTGCACTCATTATCAAAGGATTCTTGAAACACTACATAAACAAATGAAGGATGAGGAAGAGAGGAGCAATCAATTCCAAAAATTTCGAAGGGAAGACCAAATTTGAAAACAAGAAGCAAAATGAAACAAATGTTTTGAATATGGTTGGCTAAACGGTCAGTTGAGCTGGGAGAGATTGAAATACACTAAAGGACAAGCCTTGGCCAATTTTATTACCGAGAATACTCTCTCAAGTTTAGAGGATGAAAATAAGATGATAAAACAATAGAAAAAGCTAGACCACCTACTCTGGAAACGGTACGTTGATGGAGCGTCCAATACTGAAGGCAGTAGAGCAGACTTGGTGCTAACTAGTTGGGAAGGTAAATCTTACACTTATGCTCTAAGATTCAATTTTCCAACCTCCAATAATGAGGCTGAGTATGAAGACCTAATTGTTGGAATAAGCCTAGCACAAAAAATTGAGAAGGGGTGTCAAAAGGCTATGAGTTTGCAGTGATTCTCAGTTGGTAGTTAGTCAGTTGAAAGGTAAGTACGAGGCTAGGGAAGATCGATGAATAAATATTTGGACAAAGTAGGTGAACTAGTAGAATACTTTGATTCTTATTAGGTACGGAAAATCTCCTACAAGATCTAGAACAGTAATGCAGATGCCTTGTCAAAGTTGGTATCACCACTCTACCCACACTTGTTGAAATCCCTACTCATTGATGTCTTGGAAGACAGAGTAAAAAATTTGCTAAAAGTTATAGAAGTAGTTCACGAAGCTAGCTGCATGGATCTGATTGTGTTATACCTAGCTGGTGATAAACTCATAGATTCAAAGATGCTGGCTCTAAAAGTCAGGCTATAAATATTGTGGTACTAGTGGAACAAGGACTACTGTATTGAAGATCTTATGTGCAACCATTGTTGAAATGTTTCAACTCTTCTGAGGTAGATTATGTGCTGAAAGAAATACGTGAAGGAATATGTGGTAGTCATAATGGAACCAGAACTTTGTCTAAAAAAGTGTTCCAGGTTGGGTATTAATAGACTACGGTCCTTATGGAAGCAAGGAACTGGTTAAAAAATGTCGAATGTTAGATTCATGCTTGCATCCCTAGGCATCCAGCTAGTAACATGACTAGTAATCCTCTTCAAAAGAGAGTTATTTACACACATTTTAGCTTGGTTTTAATTGATTTTTGAGACCTTGTGTTTAATAAGTAAGGGTATTTTGGTAATTTTAGGATTTTAGTGTCAACATTTTATTTTATGTGTTTTCTTTTTTTTTTTCTTTTTTTTTTTTTATGTTTAAATATACTTATTTATGTATTTTATGGTGTTTGAATAGGTTTGAAGTGCTTCGGTGGCCCAACGGGATGAAGACGGACAAAAACAAAGGTGAACCAAGTGGGAAAGCTGGGCACAGCCGTGCCTTGGCTCCGTTTACTAGGGTTGTTGGGCCTGGGGGACCTGACAGTGCCCACACTACAGCCAGAAATGGAAAAAACATGTTTTAAGAGTTTATAGATTCTTTGGGGTGTTTTTGACCTACAAACTTGTAAAACTCTATTGAGCACTATAAATATATGTCTTAGGGTGCTAGAAATATATGGTAGAACATAATATAGTGCAGAAAGAGAGAGGGAATAATGTAGCTTAGATTTAACCTAGTTGTAGCTGTTGGGGGAAAAATTTGTTAGAAGATTGAAGATCAATTTCCAAGAGGAGATTCATCGAGGCGATGGAATGAGAAACAAGACTAAGCATAGTTTTCCTTCCTTTTTCTTTCCTTTATGATTCAAAATACTCTATGATGATTATGAAACAATCTTTTCATGTATTTGTGCCTATGATTATGCACTAAATTCCTAACTAGGGTTTTATTCAGATTTTACCATGAATATTGATTATTGAGATTTTATTTGCTCCTTTTAGTTTCATATGTCTTATTTGCTTATTTGAATTGTTCTTAATGCCTCTAGATGACTGATCATCGTCTAGAGTGAATTGTGAATCTTAAGTGAAAATCAGGAAAGGCGACTTAGGATTAGGACGGGTTCAAACCTTTGTTTGGAACAATCTCCTATATATTGAACCATTTCGTGAGTACAGATAGAGATATACCAATTCATCTTAGGCAGTCAATTAGAGTCACATTTATGTACCTACATAATCTAGAATCCAAATAGGGATATAGTGGACTGATCAAGGTTAGTAGATTGCTTGAGTTCTTAGCCGAAACTTGCGATTACAAAACGAACCGTAACCCTAGATTAGTAAACAGACTATGAAATTAAAGGAACAATAAATCAAAGAAATTAATTGGATTAGAAAATGTTGAATAAATCCTCAGTTTAATATATATTGATTTCATGTTTAGTTATTAGTTTAATTCTTTGTTTTCGTTACTATTTTACTATTTTATTATTTAGATAGAGTTTTATATGTGTCATTTTGTTAATTGTCATCTGTATTAACACAGTCCTCATGGAAACGATCTCTACTTACACTGTATTACTTGTTCAATTTGTATACTTGTGGATGCGAATTTGTGTCTATATTAGATTGTGGAAAAGTTTTTGGAGCTGTTACCAGTGGACTTTGTCTTGATATTGATATATTTTGCCAAAATTAGATTAAGCATACTAACTCTAGTTTAAACATTTTTCTTTATTTTTTTATTTTATTTTATTTTTTGTTCTTCATTTTGCAGGTTTTCGCTAATTGTATGCATAGAAGGTCGAAAGGAACACTAATTCCTTTGGACCTAGAGATCAAGTGTACTACTAGCCGTTTGAGAAGGAAGGAAAGAAGAGGTTTCTAGCCAATCCTGGACATGGCTGATAGTTAAAATCTTGTAAACCTAGTTGTGTAAGTTCCGTCGAATCCAGCTGAACTAAGGTCTCTTAGGGACTTTGTTGTACCAACAGTAGATTGTCTTCAATTGATTATCTTAAAACCACCAATTTAGGTGAACAAATTTGAACTGAATACAATCTTCAACTATGTTTGGTGGAATGCCGAGTGATCATCCAAATGTTCACATCTTCAACTTCTTGGAGATTTGTGACATTTTTTGGCATAATGGATTTTCAGGCGATGCCATTAGGTTAAGGCTTTTCCCATTCTCACTCTAGGATAAAGCCAAAGCCTAGTTAATTTCTCAACCACCAGGCTCCAGTCTCACAACCTAAAATGACCTTGCACAGAAGTTCCTAATCAAGTTCTTTCCACTGTCAAAGACAACAAAGATAGAGAATAATATCACTTCTTTTGTGCAACATGATAATGAGCCACTATTCAAAGCATTGGAAAGATCCAAGGATCTACTGAGGTTATGTCCACACCATGATATTTTGGATTGGCTACAAATTTAGCATTCTACAATAGGTTGCAAAGACCAACAAGAACTATAATTGATGTAGCAACTGGAGAAGCCATCATGAGTAAGTCCTATGATGATACATTTAAGATGCTAGAGGATATGTCTACAAACAACTACCAATGGTCTAATCAGAGAGCCATACCAGGAAAACAATAGGGGTTTATGAGGTTGATGTTTTGACAACCATCATAGCATGATTAGCCGCTTAACCATGATAGACAATATGGGTATTCAAGGCAGACAAATTCAAAGTCCTTTTATCTTTTATTAGGTATGCCACGAGTGACATTCTATGGAGCAGATGCCTAAATAATCATGAAGTAGTTAACTATGTTGGTAACTATAATAGAAACCAACAAAATCCCTACTCCAACACTTATAATTCAGGTTAGAGGAGCCACCTAAATTTTTCCTGGGGTAATAACGAATAGGGTGGACCATCGTCATCTATGAGACCACAAGATCTACCAAGTTCCAAAATCAAAATAGACTACTAAAATAAGAGTTGGAAAAGAAGAAAGTGTTGAGGATTTACTTAGACAATACATGTCAAAGAATGATGCAACACTTCAAAGCATGAATGCCATATTGGAAAGCCATACAATATCCATTCAAAGTCTAGATAGTCAAATGGCATAGTTACCCAATTCTATCAACAATAGTCCCTAAGGTTCTCTCCTGAGTGACACCATAGTAAACCCAAGAAGGGAAGGAACAGAACATGCAAAATGGTGATACTCTGAAGTGGCAAATAGTTGGAACATGATGGTGAAAATGATAAAGCAAAGTAGTCCAATTTGGCTAGTGGGCTAGATGATATCATTCTAGAATCAATTGCGCAAGAAGGTAACTTGAATAATGAAGTGGTACTTCTAAAGGTTACATATCCTCAAGGGTTGAAGAAGTTAGAGTTATATGGGGCAATTCAAAATGTTCTTGGAAGTCTTCAAGAAACTTCACACACAAGTATCCTATCTACTAAGGCATTGGAAGAAATGCCTAGTTATGTGGAGTTCATGAAGGATATCTCATCTCGTAAGAGAAGGTTAATTGATTTTGAAACCATTACCCTAACAGAAGAGTGTAGTGTAGTTCTTAGTAGAAGCTACCATCTAAGTTGAAGGATCTTGGAAGGTTTGCGATACCATGCACAATTGGAACACAATGTATAGGAAAGGCTTTATGTGATATTGGTGCTAGTATTAATTTAATGCCTCTTTTTGTTTTTAGAAAATTAAAAACAGGAGAAGTAAAGCCGACATCAGTGACCCTCTAGCCTGCTAATCATTCATTGGCACATCCAAATCTTTGGGAACATCGAGGACTTGTTGGTAAAAGTAGATAAATATATAATTCCGGCATATTTCATTATTCTTAACTTTGAGGAAGATTTATATATTCCTATAATTCTTGGTAAACCATTTTTAGCTACAGGTAGATTCTTCATTGATGTGTAGAAAGGTGAACTCACCATGAGAGTGAATGACGTTAAGGTAAAATTTAAAGTGTTAAAAGATATGCCTAACCAAGATGTGGAATACTTTGTTTTGAATGCAATTGCAAGGACTGAAACAAAAAAGAACTTGCAGGCAAGTGTTAAGGTGACTGATGACAGAAGCAAGGGTTTTAAGGAACCTTATAAGGACTGGGATGATAAAGAAATTGAGGATCTTGTAAAGAAATGCGGTGAGATGAAGGTTGAAAAGCAACCTTCATAAAGGAAAGATTCAGGGAGTTTTACTACACCTTGTAAAATAGGTGATGTTTCAATTAACAATGCTTTTTGTGATTTAGGAGCTAATATAAATCTAACGCTTCTCTACCTATTTACTGGGAAGCAGGTCTAACAATTACTTACAAGACCAAGAAGCCTATTCAGTTAGCAGATAGAAGCACGAGAGAATGTGCTGGTTAGAGCAGAAAAGTTTATTTTCCCAACAGAATTTGTGATTGTTGAAGTGGAAGAAAATGACTCCGATAAGAGTTCATTGATACTAAGGAGACCATTTCTAGACACCGCCCGAGCAGTAATTGATGTAGAACAAGGAAGGATAGTTCTAAGGGATCACAATTGAGAGATAACGTTTTGCATTGTGCAGCATAGAAGATATCATAGGAGTACTTTGCTTGTCCTAAGATTGATAAGGACATGCAATATGATGGCATCTACAATGGTGATTTAAAGAGTTCAATTACTTGAACCCTTAGCTATGTCTGGCTATAAACATTAAATAAAGTGCTTCTTGGGAGGCAACCCATATTTTCTAACCTTGCACTTATTTTAATTTTCATTAGTTAGTGTTCTTTTTAATTGTTTTTCTTAGACTAACTTTGTTTTTTGTTTATGTTGTTTAGGTACTAAAAATGAAGTTTAAAGGTGATTCGAGACTCAAAAGTTGGAAAAGGATGAAAATGGTCGAAGAATTGACCTAAAAACGAGCATGGACAGAGCAGTCCAGGTGCAACTGCATTTTGAGGAGCTTAGTCACGCCCCTGTCACTAATGAATAGGCACGGCTGTGCCCTCGGCTCTTGAGCCATGCCTAGCCTGCTTGATTTTAGGCACAAGGGCTGCAAATTAGCCCATTTACCAATCCTTAAGTGCTAGATAAAAAAAAAAATGCTAGTTCCACCTCCAATACACTCTTAAACTCTCCCAAACTCTTCTAAACCCTTACTAACACAAAACCCACTTTATTTATACTCATATATCTTGCATAAATTTTACAAAGAACTCACATTTGTTTGATTTTCAGAACATTAAAGAAGAAGAAGAGAGTTTTCAACAAGAACATCAAGAAGGCTAAACTCTTGGATGATTCTTCTACTTGTAACAGCTCAAGGAAGTTCCAAGAAGAAATTCTGAGCTTCTAAATTTTTTATTTCTATCCTTTTTAGTACTCTTAAAGCTTGATTATTGCCTTTAATTGTGCTTTTATTGGTGAAATTGCTTAGTTAAAGTTGATGTCTTCTAGTTTTTGTGTGCTTGAAATTGCATAAGGAGGACTTGATTTTTCTTGATTTGAGTTAATTGGTGTTTTTTATCTTGTTCTTTACATATTTCAAGGTTAATTGAGCTTGTTAGTTTGAAATTGAGGGAAGAAAGTTTCTAAGGCAAGTAGTTTTTCAATGAAAAATATGCAAAAAATCAATTCCCTTTGAATAAAGCTTATGATAGATTTGAAGAAAATTCCATTAATAAGAAGTTAATTCTTGAAAGAGGATTCAAACTTGATGGTGCATGGAAATGCTATGACTTCTTGAATGAAGTAGAGACTATTATTTGAAAGAGAGGTTGGGTAAAATTTTGTATGCACAATGAGTTTGCCATTGACAACTTGATATTTGTTATGGTATTCTAAGCAAATGTGCTTGAATATAAAGATGGGTTTGTATTGGTTAGAAGGAAGAAAGTTTCTTGTATTCGTGATTCTTTGAATGATTATTTTGGCGTTTCATCCATGAATAGAGATGGTTATGCTAAGCACCAAAGGCAATATGATCTGAATTTGGTCGAAATATCTAAATTTCTTTGTTATGATGTTGATGTTACTTGGAATGTATGTAACAATGCTACGGGAACAAAGAAATCTTTTCCAATGAAATTTTATCCCCAATTGCAAAGCTTTGGTATAATTTCATCAACACTTTAATATTTCCAGGTTTTGATGCCATACATGTGAATAAAATATAATTGTTTTGCTATATTGCTCGCTAAAAGGGAAAACAATTGCATTGCTCATGTAATTCATGCCGAAATTTTTCATATAGAACTTAAAGTAAGGAACTTTGGTTTCCTTGGTTAATCACTTAGTTGTGCATTGATGCAAGAGTTCGTTGGGATACTCAATGACCATGTAGATAAATGGATTGCTCCAAAGAAACCAATTGATAGTCGGGTAATCACATGGATGCAATAAAGTTCAAATTAATCAAGCAAAGGAAAGGCTTCAAATTCAAGTAATTCTTCAACCTCTAATAGAAGTCTGGTCAGCCTATTGATGAAGCTTCCAAGACAAATGGAGCATCAATATCAATACATAATGGCCATGAGCAACTTAATTTGATACAATGGTGACGCCACTCATGTTGATATTTCAAAAGCTCCAACTTTGCTAGCAACTCCCACTTATGAGGAGGATGAGCAAGAAGAGGATGAATTGAATGATGATTTGAATGAATAGGCCACAAGTGATGAGGTGAAAGATCATGAAAAGGAGGAAGAATGAACCAAAGCCGCAACAAATTAGGGAGTTTTGTTTTTGTTATTGCTTTCTTTTTACTATTTTTAATGTTCTCTTGTTTTAGTTGTGAAACATTGGGGACAACATGTGTTTGAGTTTTGGTGGTATAATCAATTGTGATTTTGGGTTATGTTTTGTTTTGGGAGTTTTTGTTTTTATTTGTGTTCATCATTGGTGGAGTATTTTTGTTAGAGTTTAGGTTTTTCTTTTCAAAATTTTTTCCGAAAATGATTGTTAGGTAGTTTTTATCAATCTTGAGGATCTGATTGCATAAAAGACTCCATAACTACTAGATGGTAGCCTTCAGGATTTCTATGCTCTCTTTGCATGAAGATTGTAGAGGGATAAACCAAAAGGATTTTCAATTTTTAGTCTCTTGTTGATGTTTATTGACTTTTGTGATATGTGTCAAGGGCTTAAAAATGTTTAAAAGTAAAACTAGTCTCGTTAGAGTGTATGCATTGAAAATGCATATAAGTTTTCTTTACTCTTTAATCTCTTTGTGTTGTGAAGTGTTATCACTATACACTTAAATATATTCCCTTGAGTTTGGGTGTGAAAGTGAGGTAATTTTCAATGAGTGTTAATCATGATTGCTTGATGATATTTATTTTATCTTGTTATATTTGCTGGAATTGTGTGTGATTTATATACTTGTAAAGTATTAGTGAATTTTAGACCAAGGAAATGATTTTGGCAAGTTATTTGGACCGTTTGTGCCAAAAAGTTTATCTAATTGATATTTTATCCTTATTGTCCCCCTTTGAGCCTTACAAGTCATATTTCTTTATTTAAGCATGTTATGTAGCTGATTTACTCTTTTATTTTATCATTCTTTCTATCCATCACCTTAGTAGTTAGTGTTGATGGTCTACAACGTCAATACTACGGATTTGATGTAATGGTGGATAGATGGAAAGAAAGTGTTTGTCAAGTCTATGACTTTAACATTTGTAATGATCCCCTATGTTATTTTATGTTGAAAAAAAATAGAAAAAAAGAAAAAAGAAAAGAGAAAGAAAGAAAAGAAAGACAATTCATTCTAAGCTATGTTAAGTGTTATAAATTAAGAAGGATAATTCCTTCCAAGTTGTAATAAAGAAGGTACATTTTGCTTTCAGTGTAAGTGTAGTTGGTTACTTACCATGGTTTTATGGGGGATGTTCTAGTGGATTATGATTTGAAGTTATTCACTAACATATCTAAGGTGATATGATCTACTTTTATCTAAATATGTATCTTACCCTTATCCCTTAGCCTAAATTACAAGTTTCAAGAACTACCTTGATCCTTGGTTTTAGTTCATTTGTACTAGTGAGTATTTTGTGTGCTTAAAATTCTTTTAACATGTTTGATTCTTGCTGAACTTTTGTTCAATTGGTTAATTTATTAGTGGGTGAGTGATATCTGCTTTTATAAGTGGAGAGTTAATACTTCATAGTGATAATTTGGGATTAATTAGCAATGTTATTTTATATCTATATAAAATCAATATCTCTTCTTGTTTAGATTTTTTTTTTTTGGTTACAACAATTGACATGTTGAGGAAAGTTAATGTGCTTTAAAGTGTTTATGTGTATATTTCTTTGTTTTACTCGGGAAGAGTAAAAGTTCATGTTGGGGGGGTGTCTTCATTAAATATTTTAAAAGTGAGTTATTTTCATGCATTTTAGTTTAGGTTTTAATCGGTTTCTGAGACTTTATGTTTAATAAGTAGGGATATTATGGCACTTTTAAGGTTTTAGTGTCAAAATGTAATTTTATGTGTTCTATGTTTAAATGCACTTATTTATGTGTTTTATGGTGTTTTCATAGGTTTGAGTGCTTTGGCGGTCAAACGGGATGAAAACAGTCAAAAAACAGAGCACAAATAGAGTGAAAACGGTGAACCAAGTGGGGAAGCTGGGTGCAGCCACGCCTTGGAGGGCTCATCCATGCCCTGGAGGGCTCAGCCGTGCCCTGCTTTATTTTCCAAGAACTTCTGTGCTTGGGGGACATAAGCAATGCCTACGCTACAGCCAAAAATAGAACAAAACATGTTTTAAGAGTTTATTGGTTCTTAGGGGTGTTTTTCACTTACAAACTTTTAAAACCCTATTGAGCACTTTAAATAGGGGCACCGGAATACCACGAGAAGAAATTGGAACTCATCATACGGGCATTTTCCCCTTTAACGGCTTCAACAATTGCCTTAGCGGGTACTTTAGAGGCCCTAGCCTTTTGTTTCAGAAATTCTATACAAGGTTTATTTTTAACCCAGATTTTAACCATAGAAAGGAAAATTCATCCAAAAATTGCCAACATACCTCATGGTGCCTGGAGTCCTGTTCTTGTCTGAGTATGTCCTTTGAATTTAACTTGTAGAATTTTTATGGGTTTGAGACCTTTCGGCCTCTCCCCCTGGTCTTTTTCTTCTTAAAGTAAAAAGAAAACTTGAGGCTAGTTAGCTTTGAAAGAGAAGTCTTGAAGATTTTTAGAAAATGGAAAAGTTTGATTTTTGGATTATTGATATCGAAAGATTGTTTACAAAAGGAGCTAGTTGAGAGCCTTGATAATTTCCTCGATATCTATACAAGTGAGGAAATGGTCCTATTTATAAAATGAATTCCGGATTTCAAAACCGGATGTTAACTAATCTAATAAGATAAAGTAAAAGATTCCTTACATTATTTTTGCTTTTCTAAAAGCTGATTAAAATGTGTATACAATCTATATGCTGTCTACTTAATTTACAATAATCTAAAGTGTGGTCTCAAACATTTTGGTAAAGATGCTGTCTACTCCAATAGTGGATGACACCTGGTCTTCCAGATCACATGGATCTGTCTCTTATACACAGTAGAGTCTTGAGTGGAATTTGTCTCAGTCTTCAAGTCTTTGTCTTTGTCTTCTAGTTCTTGAGTCTTTGTTTGAGTCATTATTCCACTAAGTGGAATTTTAGGTAAATTTTTGAATTCTCCAAGAAGTTGCTCTAGAATTGTCTTCGTAATGTCTTCTTTCTTTTTAGCACTAAAGATCTATATAAACTTTTTATTTTTTCTTAATTTTATTCCTCTTTTTGTTTCTGAGGAAGAGGACTCCTCTTTTTCAGAAGTTTTTGGCAAACTTCCAGCCATTAACGGATTATTGATTTTGTCTTTACCCTTATCCGTTTGTAAGGGACTAGATACAGGCTGACACCCTGTATTGGTCTGTGTGATTTTTAGTAAATCACCAACTATTAACGGACTTGTCTTGTCTTTACCGGCTGCCGTTTGAACCGGACTAGGTGTTCCTTTACCGGAAACACTGGCCTTGGTCAAATTTTTTGTATTTAAGTATCTATTTTTCCAGTCTTCTTTTTCTAGGGTTAAAACTTGAACTCTTTGTTCTAATTCAAATAATTTTGTCTTGTTATCAGAAAATTCTTGTTCTAAGGTCCTATATTTTTCATTTATTATTCTAAAATTTTTTACAAGGGTCTCACAGTGATCACAAAAATTTATTTGATTACCTTCATCTAGATGTGTATAAGAGACAGCATATAGACACTTTACCAAGGCCAGAGAGACAGGGTATGAATGGTGTACAGATTATGATGCCTGTTTTAGATGTCCTTGTCTCTTAGTACATCATCTAGACCTATTCATCCAGATTTGATAAAACAAATAGATTGCACAGTGCCATGGAAAACTGCATAACACTCAAACTTAGAAAGATCATTTAGTCCATTAAAATAAGCAGATAAAGCATTTAAAGAATTAGTAAAATGTCCACTATTTTTTCTTTGATATGAAATCCATAAATTATCTAAAATTACTTTTTGTTGCTCATTTATACTCCTATAAGTGTCTAATATTCGAAAACAATTATGAGGTAGCATGGCACATAAACTATGTCCATTAAAATCATATCTTTTTTCTGTGCCACTAGGAGTCTGTTTTAATATGCTAGGAAACCAGTGAAATATTTCAGACTAAATTAATACCTGTCTCTTATACACATCTAGATGTGTATAAGAGACAGACATGTAGTAGTCCAGATCATTTAAGTTCTTCCTTTCATATTTTGGGAGTATTTGACTATTGCTTCACAGTCACTTCGAATTGTAAATTCTTTCTTTAAATTATAAATAATTTAAAAGTATCTAATACATATATTATGGCTAATATTTCACAATCTAAACTAGTTTTATATCCTTTTTCTCTATAAGTGCCACTAGCATATCTACATAATTTTTCTTGGTTTTTCGGAGAGTATTTATGTGGTTTTGATTTGAGGATTCCTCACATCTAGATGTGTATAAGAGACAGGGTTAGTAATGCCATTTGGATTAAAAAATGCACCTAGTATTTTCCAGAGAAAAATGGATAATTTTATTTTCTTTAGAAAATTTATCTGTTCTGTATTAAAAAATCTTTGTCCATTTTTTACTTGTTTTGGAATATAATGGTCCTGCAATTCTTCCAACATCTTTAAGAAATGGTCTAGCATAATTTATAAGCCCTAAGAATTTTTGTAATTCTTTTAAATTTTCTAATTTATCAGGCATTTCTAATACTTTCTTTGCTATATGATCTTGTAATTTTATCTGACCATTTCCTATTTCTACTCCTAAGAATTTTATGTGTGTTTTAAATAATTCTACTTTCTTTTTGCTTATTATTATGCCATGTTGATAAAAAATTCTAAAAGCTGTGAAAGTGTCCTACCCATTCTTGTTCATAACAATTTAAAACTAATATGTCATCTATGTATACTAGTACAAATTGGGAATATTCTACGAAAATATTATCCATTTTTCTCTGGAAAATACTAGGTGCATTTTTTAATCCAAATGGCATTACTAACCATTCAAATAATCCTAATGGACATGTAAAGGATGACTTACAATCAAATTTACTAAAAATCTTTTTACCTTGTATTCTATTTATCAAAAATGTTTTATCTGGAATATCATAACTATCATCTATAGTATTATCATTTAATCTTTTATAATTTATTACCATTCTACTTTTTCCCCTAATTATTTCACTGTGTTTTCTAACTATAAATGCTGCTGACCTGTGTGGAGATTCTGATGGTCTTATTACTTTTAAATGTAATAATTCTTTAATGTGCATCTTAAATTCTTCTATATCTTGTGGACTAGCTTCTATTTTTGCAGTCTTTATTATATAATCTGGATTTTTAACTTTTATTTCACAATAAATTTTATTTTTATCCCATAATTTTATAGGGTCTTCTCCTATAAATGGTAAAGTGTCTATATGTGATTCTATTTCTGTTTTTGTTTTTAAATGTAATAAATTTTTTAGATTAATTCTATCTATTAAATATTCATTTAGTAATTCATTGGCTTCTAAATAATCTTGTTCTAAAACAGTTATGTTATTACAACATCCTTCTTTTCCTTTTTGGCATTCTATACATTTTTTGTCTATTTTGTTATTTTCTATTTGTTTTATCAAATCTGGATGAATAGGTGGGAGTGATGTTGGATTACAAGGACTTGTAGTTACATTTTTAAAAATCTGTACATATTCTTTTGTTAAAATTATTCCTCCATTTAAATCTAATAAGAATTTTAATCCTATAATTACACCTACCCCATGTTTTTCTAAAATTTCTTTAACTAATACATATGGCATGAAATAGTATTGACTATAATTATTGCAATTATTCAAAAAAGCTATATTACAATTTTTTGCATAATAATTATATTCATTTATACTTCCATCCATTTGTGTGGCTTTTATAGGGTCTTTGAATTTTAATATTTTAGTTGTATCTATCAATTTTGGGTCTACAATTATAGTTGTGCATCCTGTATCTATAATTGCACTAGTTCCTATTATTTTATTATGATGTTTAAAAGTAACTTCTAATTTTATAGAATTTAATTTTTTGTCTTGGTTACAAAATTTTATTTTTTGTTCCAAATTGGCTAAATTTATATTTTCTTCTGTTTCTTCTTCTATTTTTTCTTTGTTTTTATAAAAAATTTCTTTTTCTATGTTAGCTACTCTTTGTTCCAGTCTAGTTATTCTATCAAAAGCATTTTCATTTATCTGAAAATTTTTTATGTTTTGTACTTCCTGAAATTTAAAATCTATATATTTTTCTACACAACTTATACACGCTTCATTAAAACATAAATTACATTTACTTCTTTTATTTCTAGCTGGGTACCAGTCACAAAATAAACAAGGTTTTGAATCTAATCCTTTATTCTTTTGCCAGTTATGGTCACAATCTATTTCTGGTATTTTAGTTTTTGCTTTAAACATAAAATTTATTCCTTTCAATTCATGTATAAATTCTTCTAAATCTGGTTCTTTTGGTTCTAAAAATTGGTCTGTATAAATTACTTCATCTTTTTCTTCTAAATTTTGTTCTTCTAATAATTCTTCAAAACTTACAATAGAATAAATAGTTTCTGTGTCGCTAAGAGTTTCATCTACATCTAGATAATCTTGATCTGTATTATTTACTAATATAGCCTTTTTATTTGCCATATTAATTCTTTTAGGACAGGCTGAACTTAAATGATCTGGACTACTACATGTATAACAATAAAGCTTTTTCTTATATGTCCTATTAGGGTCATATTTTCTAACATGTCTATCCTTATTTAAATAAGGTTTTCTAGCTTGTGATCTTTTTGTGAGATAATTTTTGCTTTTTTGTAATTGTCTTTGATATTTCTTATTTTTATATCTAGGTTTTTCTTGTTTATCATAATATTGAGGAGTATAAATTTGACTACAAAAACTTGTTTCATTTTTTAATTGTCTACCTATTTGTATATTAGTACATTTTTCTACTAATATTTTTATTATGAACATTACTCTTTGACCTAAAGATATTCCATTATTCCTGTATCCATTCTTTTATCTATTATTTCTTCTTTAAACCTTTTACTTATTTCTAATCCTAAAGCTCCTGGTAATTTATTAAAAAGTTTATTACCAATGTCTATGTTCCAAGTATTTCCACTAAGTAAGGCATAGTAGATATATTCTGCTAAAAAGGGTTTTATGTAATACCAAGATCATATAGAGATGTGTATAAGAGACAGGAATAATTATTTAGATACTTGGAAAAATGCTATGGCTAGAGATTATATAAAACATTTTGCTAGTGTTTTTAATTTGCTTCATGAACTAGAAGACCTGTCTCTTATACACATCTAGATGTGTATAAGAGACAGAGCTAGTTGAGAGCCTTGATAATTTTCACATGCCTTAGCTGAGTCTCCTAAATATTGTTCTAAATATCTTAACATTTCTTCTGCATCCTTACTATCAAAATGTTTTATATAATCACTAGCCATAGCATTTTTCCAAGTATCTTAAAACAGACTCCTAGTGGCACAGAAAATTATCTAACAAGGCTCTCAACTAGCTCCTTTTGTAAACAATCTTTCGATATCAATCAAACTTTTCCATTTTCTAAAAATCTTCAAGACTTCTCTTTCAAAGCTTTCTTTCTCAGTTTTTCTTTGCAAGTTTTCTTTTTACTTTAAGAAGAAAAAGACCAGGGGGAGAGGCCTAGATGTGTATAAGAGACAGAGTTTAGATTGTGAAATATTAAAGGACATACTCAGACAAGAACATTATTAGCACCATTTTATAATGTTGGCAATTTTTGGATGAATTTTCCTTTCTATGGTTAAAATCTGGGTTAAAAATAAACCTTGTATAGAATTTCTGAAACAAAAGGCTAGGGCCTCTAAAGTACCCGCTAAGGCAATTGTTGAAGCCGTTAAAGGGAAAAATGCCCGTATGATGAGTTCCAGAAAACGTCTATACTAGGGTTGTTTATATCTCCAGATACTATAGATTGCAATGCATATGGGTTTGTATGAATGGTTGATGTTATGATGCAATGTAATAGGAATATTTAAAAGCTTTACATGATGTGTATAAGAGACAGCCGGAATACCTCGAGACTTCTCGATGGTATTCCGGTGCCCCTAAAAATGGTATCAGAGCCATGACTTTGAATTTTTTTGTTGATATTTTATGGTAGTAGAGATCAAGTAAGCTCCCCAATACAACCACCATGAATTCTGAACAAGATAATGATAGACTAAGTAATTGGTTAGACAGAAATCATAGTAGAAAACTAAAGATAAGGAATTTAATATTAAGAAATATAATATTAAGTGTTAAAGACCAGACTTTTTATTTAAGTTATTGCATAAGAGAAATACAGATTTTGAAAGACAGATTTCCAGTTAGATTAGCTTATGCTTTAGATGTCTTTGATTTAGAAATAAAATATTATAGACAAGCATTAAAGAAAGTATTAAGAACAAAAACTATATAAATGACAGACATAGATAGAAAAGTAATTCCAAAGGCTATTCTAGGAGGAGGAACTAATATACCTATGACTTGCCTAAAGTAGATCATTTAGTCTCTTAGACTTACACAAGGAATTTTATATTATGATAAAAATGATGGTAATTTAATTAGTTGTTCTTTGTATGAAACTTTTTATATTATTAAAAATAAAAAATATGGATATATTTATGAGATTCATTTAACAGACTTTCCAGAGTTATTTATGATGTTACCAAATCAGACAAATTACAATAGAATTTTAGATAGAGAAATAAGACAAAGCATAGACTTAAGTATCCAACATAAGAAAGAAATACTTAGAATTATTAATCCCTTAGACCAAGAAGCCAAGATAATAATTTTAGAAAAAATAGAAAAATGGAGTAAACCACTTAGATAATTTTATTATCAGTCATGTATAAGTTCTGTTTAAAAATTATAATATAGTATTTTTTATAACTTTTAATAAGATTCTATAATATTTACATCTGTAAAGGTGGTGTATAAATATTTCCTATTTCTGTTGGGTCTATTTATTTTGATTCGGATGAATATCCCGATCTGATATACACATCTTTTGAAGTAAGAAACACTTACTGTCAATCCTTACTTGGATGGTAATTGTTTATAAGATACTAGGCATGAGTCTACAACAATAGTAGTTTTTTCTATATGACTATTTGTGTACTCATGCCTAATGACATACAAAGATATCTAAGAATAACTTCAAGCTAGAATCCTAGAAGCCCAACTGAAATAAAATTTAAAGAAGGATTGATAATTAGTATGTTAGACTATATAAGACAATATAAAAAGAACTTCCTAAACAATAGACAAAAATATAGAAAATATGATAACTATTATTTTTGAGACAAAAAATCAGAATAAAGAAATAAAAGGTATAAAACAAAATTTAGATTATTTAAAAATAGTAATAGAAAAACTAGAAAAGAAAAAAGAAAATAAAACTCCTAATTTAGAAAAAATAGAAAATAATTTAGAAAAAATAGGAAAACAAATAGACAAAATAATAAAAGTTCAATGAGATAGAATAATGGAAAACAACTTAGATTACAAACTAGCAATAGAAGAATCTTTACAATAGTAAATAGAATTCAAAGATTCATAAGGCCAAATAGAAATCAAACTGAAGAATTAATAAATTTAGGAGAAATTATCGATATAGAAAGAGATATAGAAACTTTTAGAAATAATAGAGAATAAATATAATTAATTCTAATGCATTATATGAAGCATCAGATCAAACTAGACTTTATAGACATTATAGAGAAGTTCAAGTTAGATGCTTAGAAGGAGACACATTCATTTACATTTAGTAACCCCATCACACATAAAGGTTATTAGAAGGAAATTGTAGATTAACCCATTTAGGATTAATTGTATAGGAATAAAAGCTTTACATTGGAGTCCTTTTATTCCTCTATTTCCTAACTCTTATACATACTAGAATAAATTATAAGATATCTAGGTATATTATCTCTGTCTCTTTCCTAAAAATGCTGTGCATAATAATAAACTGTCTAGAATATTTTATTGTTGTCCTAATTATATGCTAGATACTAGAGAATTTGCAGAACATATACAAATAAAAATAATGACTAGAGGATACCAAGATTTTGAGGGAAAAAATTTATTATTATGCACAGCATTTTTAGGAAAATTAACTCAGAGTAATACACCTAGATATAAAGTAAATATAAAAAATACTGTAGACAATGTTAGGAAATAGAGGAATAAAACTTTTACCACCATTAACAGTAGATAATATAGACCAATCAGGATTACCATGGGAATTAGATAGATTAGTAAATAAACCAGAAAAAATAATAGTACCACAAGAAACTATATATTATGAGGATAGTATAGGAAGAAAATCTATAAGATTTCTTGATAAGAGACAATATCAAGTAATAATAATGAAGAAGATGAATAAAGAAATATTAGAAATTTTAAAAATCTTAGAAAAAGACATAGATTTTCATTTATGTTTTTAAGATTATATAATTTATAAAAAATTAGAAAATATTTTATTATAAAAAATAAAGAAAATAGAAAAATTAATTGTACAGGATGTAAAGAAGAATTTGATGACATTAATAAAATATTTAGACATGTGATTAATTGTTATAAAAGAAATGATAATTTAATGACAAGACAAAAAATAAAAACAATAGAAAATTTAGAAATAGAAGATGATATGAATTAAAAGATGAAGAAATTAATTAGTTTAATTTCAGAAGAAGATATAAACAAAACAGAATATGAACCTAGTATAATAGATTTAATTATCTAAAAAATTTTAGAATTAATGGAAGCAAGTAGCAGTAGTAATCCACAACCAATACCTTCAAATTTTTCTGGAAATAAGCCTATATATACTACTGGAAATATACCTAGAAGAAGAATAGACCCAACAGAAATAGGAAATATTTATACACCACCTTTACAGATAATTCCATATAAACCTATAGGACGTAGAGATCCTATGGAGGCTCCTTATACTCATCTATATGGAGGACAACCATTTATATTAAACATAACAAACATAGATCCTCAGAGATGGAATAATTATTTAGATACTTGGAAAAATGCTATGGCTAGTGATTATATAAAACATTTTGATAGTAAAGATGCAGAAGAAATGTTAAGATATTTAGAACAATATTTAGGAGAATCAGCCAAGGCTATGTGGCAAGAATGGAAGGATAAAAATCCTAATGAATTAGCTGAATAATAATTTCTTTAGGAACAAATCCTTTTAATTTTGGAAATACAATACATCAAATCATAACAGGAGAAAATCCAAATTTTGGAAATATAGAACAACAAAAGAATGCATTAATAAAATTAGAACAATTAAATTTAAAAAATTGGTATTACATAAAACCCTTTTTAGCAGAATATATCTACTATGCCTCACTTAGTGGAAATACTTGGAACATAGACATTGGTAATAAACTTTTTAATAAATTACCAGGAGCTTTAGGATTAGAAATAAGTAAAAGGTTTAAAGAAGAAATAATAGATAAAAGAATGGATACGAATCCTACTATCTTTAGGTCAAAGAGTAGATGTTCATAATAAAAATATTAGTAGAGCTGGGCTCTTGAATATACAAATAGGTAGACAATTAAAAAATGAAACAAGTTTTTGTAGTCAAATTTATACTCCTCAACATTATGATAGACAAGAAAAACCTAGATATAAAAATAAGAAATATCAAAGACAAACACATTCTTCTGAAATGTATAACACAAAAAGATCACAAGCTAGAAAACCTTATTTAAATAAGGATAGTCATGTTAGAAAATATGACCCTAATAGGACATATAAGAAAAAGCTTTATTGTTATACATGTAGTAGTCCAGATCATTTAAGTTCAGCCTGTCCTAAAAGAATTAATATGGCAAATAAAAAGGCATATAAGTAAATAATACGAGATCTACATCTAGATAATCTTGATCCTGTCTCTTAGCGACACAGAAACTATTTATTCTATTGTAAGTTTTGAAGAATTATTAGAAGAACAAAATTTAGAAGAAAAGATGAAGTAATAGAACTTAAATTTTTAGAACCAAAAGAACCAGATTTAGAAGAATTTATACATGAATTGAAAGGAATAAATTTTATGTTTAAAGCAAAAACTAAAATACCAGAAATAGATTGTGACCATAATTGGCAAAAGAATAAAGGATTAGATTCAAAACCTTGTTTATTTTGTGACTGGTACCCAGCTAGAAATAAAAGAAGATAAATGTAATTTATGTTTTAATGAAGCGTGTATAAGTTGTGTAGAAAAATATACAGATTTTAAATTTCAGGAAGTACAAAACATAAAAAATTTTCAGATAAATGAAAATGCTTTTGATAGAATAACTAGACTGGAACAAAGAGTAGCTAACATAGAAAAAGAAATTTTTTATAAAAACAAAGAAAAATTAGATCAAGTAAGCTCCCCAATACAACCACCATGAATTTGGAACAAAAAATAAAATTTTGTAACCAAGACAAAAAATTAAATTCTATAAAATTAGAAGTTACTTTTAAACATCATAATAAAATAATAGGAACTAGTGCAATTATAGATACAGGATGCACAACTATAATTGTAGACCCAAAATTGATAGATACAACTAAAATATTAAAATTCAAAGACCCTATAAAAGCCACACAAATGGATGGAAGTATAAATGAATATAATTATTATGCAAAAAATTGTAATATAGCTTTTTTGAATAATTGCAATAATTATAGTCATTGGAAATCTTATTAATACTATTTCATGCCATATGTATTAGTTAAAGAAATTTTAGAAAAACATGGGGTAGGTGTAATTATAGGATTAAAATTCTTATTAGATTTAAATGGAGGAATAATTTTAACAAAAGAATATGTACAGATTTTTAAAAATGTAACTACAAGTCCTTGTAATCCAACATCACTCCCACCTATTCATCCAGATTTGATAAAACAAATAGAAAATAATGTGTATAAGACAAAAAATGTATAGAATGCCAAAAAGGAAAAGAAGGATGTTGTAATAACATAACTGTTTTAGAACAAGATTATTTAGAAGCCAATGAATTAAATGAATATTTAATAGATAGAATTAATCTAAAAAATTTATTACATTTAAAAACAAAAACAGAAATAGAATCACATATAGACACTTTACCATTTATAGGAGAAGACCCTATAAAATTATGGGATAAAAATAAAATTTATTGTGAAATAAAAGTTAAAAATCCAGATTATATAATAAAGACTGCAAAAATATCTAGAAGCTAGTCCACAAGATATAGAAGAATTTAAGATGCACATTAAAGAATTATTACATTTAAAAGTAATAAGACCATCAGAATCTCCACACAGTCGACATCCTTACTATCAAAATGTTTTATATAATCACTAGCCATAGCATTTTTCCAAGTATCTAGAATAATTATTCCATATTGAGGATGGTCTGTTTGTTGCCAATATACATCATGGTGCCTCCAGTCCTGTTCTTCATAAGGAGCCTCCATTTTTAGTAAATTTGATTGTAAGTCGATTTTGGCAAATCAAAATACACCCAGACAGAATAAAATTATCATTTCTTTTATAACCCATATGCATTACAGATGTGTATAATATCTGGAGATATAAACAACCCTAGTATAGAGGTTTTCTGAAACTCAAATGGATAATATTTTCGTAGAATATTCCCAATTTGTACTAGTATACATAGATGACATATTAGTTTTTTCAAAAAATGAACAAGAACATGTAGGACACCTTAACACAGTTTTTAGAATTTTTTATCAACATGGCATAATAATAAGCAAAAAGAAAGTAGAATTATTTAAAACACACAGCCCTTCTCGGGAAAAGGACAAGAAAATTAAAAATCATAACATCAAAGATTCAAGTGAGAAAGATATGCATTGCAATCTATAGTATCTGGAGATATAAACAACCCTAGTATAGACGTTTGTCTGGAACTTATACATATCTAGATTTCTATAACAAAAGGCTCTTAGATTCCAAAATTTTATTTTCCAAAACAGGAAAAAATGGACAAAGATTTTTTAATACAGAAGATATAAATTTAGTAAAGAAAATAAAAAATATGATAAAAAATATACGCTCATTACAATTACCCCTAGAAACAGAATATTTAGTAATAGAGACAGATGGTTGTGATTTATTATGGGGAGGAATCCTCAAATCAAAACCACATAAATACTCTCCGAAAAACCAAGAAAAATTATGTAGATATGCTAGTGGCACTTATAGAGAAAAAGGATATAAAACTAGTTAAAGTAGGCATAAGAGATGGCAAAAATTTTCATTAGTAGTAGCTGAATATAATATTAATTTTGAACATATAAAAGGAAAAGACAATAAATTAGCAGATGAATTGTCTAGAAAAATTTATAATAATTAATAATGTTTGTTAATTTTTACAGGCCTGGATCAGACCCAAGAGCCCAGCTTAGGGCCCCCAGACCAAGTTTTATTTCATCTTCATTTTCAAGACTGCTGAATCCAGTCAGCAAGCCCATCAGACATTTATAAGTTTAGATAATCCATTTCATTTTCCCAGCATATTAAAACAGACTCCTGTGGCACAGAAAAAACATATGATTTTAATGAACATAGTTTATGTGCCATGCATACCTCATAATTGTTTTCGTTCACATCTAGATGTCTATAACCTGACAGGGATACACATCTAGGAGTAAAAAATCCAAAATACAGGTGCTTTAAATGTCAATGGGTTTGAGGACTTGAATCCTGTCTTCCTATACTATCCTCATAATATATAGACCTGTCTCTAATACACATCTGTGTTAATCACAGTCTGAAGTGTAATCAAATACTGTTTTTGTGATCACTGTGAGACCCTTGTAAAAAATTTTAGAATAATAAATGAAAACCGTAGGCTAGCATTTGAACAAGACTTTTCTGTAACAAGACAAAATTATTTGAATTAGAACAAAGAGTTCAAGTTTTAACCCTAGAAAAAGAAGACTGGAAAATAGATACTTAAATACAAAAAATTTGACCAAGGCCAGTGTTTCTCTTATACACATCTAGATCCGTATAAAGACGGCAGCCGGTAAAGACAAGACAAGTCCGTTAATAGTTGGTTTTACTAAAAATGCACATAAATTAAATATTTCAAGCTCTGTATCTTGTCCCTTACAAACGGATAAGGGTAAAGACAAAATCAATAATCCGTTAATGGTGGAAGTTTGCCAAAAACTTCTGAAAAAGAGGAGTCCTCTTCCTCAGAAACAAAAAGAGGAATAAAATTAAGAAAAAATAAAAAGAAAAAGAAAGAAGACATTACGAAGACAATTCTAGAGCAACTTCTTGGAGAATTCAAAAATTTACCTAAAATTCCACTTAGTGGAATAATGACTCAAACAAAGACTCAAGAACTAGAAGACAAAGACAAAGACTTGAAGACTGAGACAAATTCCACTCAAGACTCTACTCAAGAAAAACAAAATCCATGTGATCTGGAAGACCAGTGTCATCCACGATGGAGTAGACAGATCGGATACCAAAATGTGGAGACCACACTTTAGAAAAATTTAAAAATTATGTAGACAGCTCTGGAAAATACTAGGTGCACTTTTTTAATCCAGCTTTTCTAAAAGCAAAAATAATCCTCTAGATCTGTAACTATTATCTTATTAGATTAGTTAATAATCTAAAGCTGTCTCTTATACATTTTATAGATGACCATTTCCTCACTTGTATAGATATCGAGGAAATTATCAAGGCTCTCAACTAGCTCCTTTTGTAAACAATCTTTCGATATCAATCAAACTTTTCCATTTTCTAAAAATCTTCAAGACTTCTCTTTCAAAGCTTTCTTTCTCAGTTTTTCTTTGCAAGTTTTCTTTTTACTTTAAGAAGAAAAAGACCAGGGGGAGAGGCCGAAAGGTCTCAAACCCATAAAAATTCTACAAGTTAAATTCAAAGGACATACTCAGACAAGAACAGGACTCCAGGTACACCACCATGAGGTATGTTGGCAATTTTTGGATGAATTTTCCTTTCTATGGTTAAAATCTGGGTTAAAAATAAACCTTGTATAGAATTTCTGAAACAAAAGGCTAGGGCCTCTAAAGTACCCGCTAAGGCAATTGTTGAAGCCGTTAAAGGGGAAAATGCCCGTATGATGAGTTCCAGAAAACGTCTATACTAGGGTTGTTTATATCTCCAGATACTATAGATTGCAATGCATATGGGTTTGTATGAATGGTTGATGTTATGATGCCTGTTTTCTTGTCCTTTTCCCGAGTCGGTCTAAGAGTCGAGGATCCCATCCTCCTCCCTTCTCGTGGTATTCCGGTGCCCCTAAAAATGGTATAGGGTGCCAAAAACATAAGGTAGAACATAGATAGTGTAAGAGAGAGGGAATAACAAAGGCTAACCTAGTTGTAGCCATCATTAGGTTTGTTTAAATGTCAGTCAAGTTGAACTACTAAATCGAGTCAAGTCAAAAAAAAATTGACTTAACTTGCCTCGACTTTTAACTTGACTTTGACTTGAAGTCAAATTAATTAAGGGACTCATCGACTAGACTTCGACTTCAACTTCCAAGTCAAATTACCGGTCGAATACCGATCTATAGATTGACTGGTTTAACTGATTTAATGGTCGCACAAGTCGTTCGACTTTGCTGTTCAAATACAGATCAAATAAGTAGAATAATTGTATTTCTTTTGACATTTTAGAATATATAATAATATATTAATATATTTGTGTACATAATATTTTTAATTATTAATAATTAAATATGTTAATAACTGATAATATTATTTTTTTCTTAATACTTAAATATCTTTTCTTTGTATAATTGTTGGAGTTATCAATATAAATGTAATACTTCACATTATGTACAATTTATGCACTTATACATTAATACAAGTATACAACTTATTAATGTAATACTTTTGTTTCAAGAACTAATTAAATAAATTACTAATTTCTTTTTAATACATATAAATACTAGAGTTAAGTAAATTATATATACTTTGATATTTATTGAAATATCTATAAATAATATATATCTATAGATACATGTTATGATGTTCACACACTAAAATTTGTATAACCTATACTTGTAATAAAAATATATTTTACACAATGTTTAATTTATATACTTACACTGCATAACTTATTAGCGTAATATTTTTACTATCAACAAGAATATTAAATGCATTATTAATTTAGTATTAGTATAAATAGAGGTAGATAATTATATATATTCCTATATACTTATAGGATATAACAAAGATAATTATATGTTCGTATGGTAGATAATTATATATATATATATATATATTCATATATACTTATAGGATATAAAAATAGATCTGATATGTGTAAATTTATACATATAATCTATTTTAAACTTGTATGTATAATATATTATGAATTACATTTAGATACACACACATTTTATTGAATGATGTGATTGTAATTTGGTTATGTATTTTTTTTATATTGGCTATAAACTTGTTATTGTCTAGTATTTCTACTATATGATATTTTCAATTTGTAAAATGAAATATAATTTGGGGGATTTTGTACTAAATTTTGGAATTAGAATATAGTATGAAAGAGGATTTATGTTTGACTTATTCGACGTACCAATCGAATAAGTCAAATTTAAACGACTCAAATTTTTAATTGACTATGATTCGACTTTGACTTTGAGATTTTCATGTAAAAAGTCAAAAAAGTCAAATCAAACAAGTTGAAAAATCAAACACTGGTTGAATGAACATCCCCAGCCGTCATGAGAGAAATTCGTCAAGAAATCAAAAATCAACTTCCGAGAGAAGTTCATTGAGTCGAAGGAGCGAGGAAGAAGACTAAGCAGAGTTTTCCTTCTTTTTTCTTTCCTTTTTCATTCTAAATAGTCCATGATGGTTGTGAAACAATCTTTTGATGTATTTATGTTTATGATTATGCACTAAAACCCTAACTAGGATTTTATCCGAATTTTACCATGAAGATTGATGATGTTGACATTTTATTTATTCTTTTTAATTTCATATATCTTTTTTGCTTATTTGAATTGTTCTTATTACTTCCAGATGACTAATCACTCTCTAGAGTGAATTATAAATCTTAAGTGAAAATTAGGAGAGGCGACTTAGAATTTGGACGGATTTGAATTGTCTTTGTTTGGAACAATCGCCCGTAGATTTTGAATCGTGGGTGTGGATAGAGATATACCTACCCATCTTAGGTAGTCAATTAGAGTCACATTTATGTGCTAATCGAGGCTTTAATCCATATAGGTATATAATGAACTGGTCAAGGTTAGTAGATTGCCTGAGTTGTTGGCTGAAACTTACAATAAGAAAAGGAACCCTAAATTAGACAATGAAATTGACGGAATGTTAAATCAAAGCAATTAATTAGATGGGTAAATGATGAATAAACCCTAGGTTTAATATCTATTGATTTTGTGTTTTGTTATTTGTCTATTAATTCAATATTTTCATTACTATTCTAGTATAGTTTATGGTTTAGATAGAGTTTTATATGTGTCCCACTGGTAATTGTCATCCATGTTAATAATAGTTCTCATGGGAATGATCTCTTCTTACACTGTATTACTTGTTCGATTCGTATACTTGCGGCCACAAATTTATGCCCATATTAGACCGTGGAAAATGACCTCTATGGAAGCTCTTGGCCATTTGCCTAGTGAAAAATTGACCTCTTAGGATGGTTCCGAAGGTCCTAATCAAGCACGAATATCTTGTGGTTGCAGTGGATTATTTTACAAAATGGGTAGAAGCAGAGCCACTAATTTCCATCATTGAAAGTACAGTAAGAGGATTCTTGTGTAAGAACATCATACGCAAGTTTGGAATACTACATGCTTTGGTCTTTGACAATGTGAAACAATTTAAAGGTCCATTGCAACATTACTATGCTGAACTTGGAATTTGAAAATTCTATAGCTCGATAGGTCATCCTCAAGCTAATTGGCTTGTTGATCTAGCCAGCAAGTAGTATTATTACAATGTTTGAAGACCAGATTGAGCAAGGCCAAGGGCCTTTGGATGGAAGAATAGCCAAGTGTGCTTTGGTCTATTCACATAATTCCAAATGCCTCTACAGGACTTTCACCATTCTGCTTGACTTATGAGTCGAAATTAGTAATCTTAGTAGAAATTGATGAACCCAATAGAACAATGCATGCCTTTCAGCCTAATGAGAATCAAAAGGAAATACTGCTCAGCCTGGACTTTGCAGAAGAATGATAGGAACAATCACTGATAAAACAAGCAGCCTACAAGCAAAAGATGGCTAGGTACCATGATTCTAGGGTCAAGAAAAGAAGCTTCAAACTGGGTGACCTAGTACTTAAGAAGAATGAGATAAGTAGATTTGAAGGAAATTGAAAGCTAGATGCTAACTGGGATGGTTCCTACATGGTTACAAACCTAGAAGAACAAGAAACTACAAGCTCACTTACCTTGATAGAAAACCAATACTTTGGTCTTGGAATGCGAAGTCACCTCAAGAAATGGTATTTTAAGCACTTGTGATAATCTAGGAATTTGTTTTATGACCTAACTATCCTACAAAACAAGATCAAAGGTCTTGGGAGAATTATCCCATGGGATCACTTTGATACTTAAGTTAGATCTCTAATTCCAGGATCAATGGAATGTACGTAAGTGGTTTTAGGTAGCTAAAAAACATATCTTCCGCATTACTCGTCTAGTTATATTTATAGGGGAAGATTCCATTTATCATTGGAACTCCTGGCTAGATACAATGCGATACCTATGTAGACTCCTTCTACTGAAAGAGTTCCTAAGTATTAACTCCCATTGGCCTTATCCCTATACTTGATAGTGATCATCTCAAGGGTTCTATGCTAATCATGTTAGCAAGAATAACTATTGGTGGAATTTTAGTAGGCCCTATTTTTCAGGTTGAATTAATGAATCTGTGCTATCAGGCTGCTTGTAATCTTAACCATTTTTTTTTACTCATTTTGCCAGCTCACCAAGAAAAAGATTTTTATGTCCAATATTCTAATTTTGTGCAGGAAAAAAAAAAATTGCGTGTGTTATCTTCACATGCCTTCGCATTTTTAGGGGAAGAGATTTGGACAACTATTCTTGGCAGGATTTCCTAGCCCCTTTTCAAATTTCAAAAAATATTTCCAAAAAATTTTATTGTCTTTTTTGCGGTTACTCTTCCTTCAAGAATAACTACTCTTAGAATTTACCATAACTTTTTCTAGGTGCTTCTTCATTTCTTCAACCATTCTAGAATATTTAACCCGGGTTCCCTACCCTTTTCATCTGTAGCTTCTTGTAGACTATTTTGGCATCCTCTCTGTCGATGGTTAGCTCAGATATTCCAAGTGAGGCTCCCAGTTCTTCTTCTTCTTCTATTCTTCTTATTCATAGAGTTCTTCTTGTGGAAAGGATTGAGGCAATATTGTCCCAAACTAGTGCTTCATTCATCCCTTTTCTCCTATATAGGGAGGATGTGGAAGGAATAGCTCGTACCTTCCAGTTTTCCAACTATGCATTTATACTACTCCTAGGATTCTAGTTGAGTTAAAACCCACCCCTTAATAGAATGACTATATATCTGAGTCATTAGAGTTTGGGTTAAGGTTTCCTATTTCTTCTTTCATCAGAGATGTTGAGTAGGCTTGAAATATCACTGGGTTAGATTACCCCCTTAGGTTTTTTGTATCTGGTAGGCTTTGAAGCTTTTTGCAAGGAAATTGAGGTTAAATGTACCCTAGGCCTTTTTCTTCATTGATTTGGATTTAGGAGGTTTTCTAAGAAAGGTTTTGACTGGGTTTTAGTTTATAATAAGTCATGTAGCTGTAAGGTTGTCCTACATGTTTCATACAAATCATGCTGCCCTTAATATGTATTGACAAAAAATGATGCAAAACCTGGACTATTCAGGTGGATGTTACTATTGTAGGAATTTGATTAGGGGTGGTAGATAAGAAAGGAGCTGAGAACACGGTAGCCAACCACCTATCAAGATTAGAGTAGTCAAGTTCAGATGGAATTAGTTGAGGAGTTGCCAATCAATGAGACCTTTCCAAATGAGCACTTGATGCGAGTGGACAGTAATGCACCTTGGTTCGCGGATATTGTTAACTTCCTTGTGGCCAAGGTAATCCCCTCCACTATGGACTCTAATAGCGGAAAAAATTCCTCTCAGAAATAAAATACTACATTTGGGATGATCCTTATCTATACCACTGATGCAAAGATCAAGTGATCCATAGATGCATCCCAGAAAGCAAAATTCAAAGTGTCTTATATCACTGTCACTCTTCACCGGTAAGAGGGCACCATGGCTCTCAAAGGATGGCGGCAAAAATCTTTCAGAGTGGGTTGTATTGGCCTACATTATTCCATGATGCAATAGACTTTGTGTTACAATGTGATGAATTTCAACATGCCGGTAACCTATCTAGAAGAGATGAAATGCCATTGAACAATATATTTGTTTGCAAAATTTTCGATGAATGAGGCATTGATTTCATGGGCCATTTTCCACTCTCTATCACACAATAATAAATTCATTCTTGTAGCAGTGGATTACGTGTCCAAGTGGGTGGAACCAATGGCAATACCAACCAATGATGCTCGAGTGATAGTGAATTTTGTGAGAAAGAACATTTTCTCATGGTTTGGTTTTTCATGATCAATCATAAGTGATGGAGGATCGTACATCAAAAAATTTCTTATTTGAATCTATCTTGTCCAAATATGGTGTAACTCACAAGATAGCCCTAGTATATCACTCGCAAACTTCTAGGCAGGTAGAAGTGTCAAATCGGGAGTTGAAACACATTCTTGACAAAACCATGAACTTTTTGAGGAAGGACTGGTCCAAAAAGTTTGCTGACACACTATGGGCATATAGGACAGCGTTCAAGACTCCAATAGGAACGTCTCCTTATCAAATTGTCTATGGTAAGGCTTGTCATCTTCCAGTGAAAATCGACCACAAGGCATATTGGGCAATCGAAAGTCTAAATTATGATCTGAAGGAGGCTGGGGAATTGAAAAAGCTTCCCGATTTGAACAAATTGGATGAAGTTCGAAGAGAAGCCTATAAAAATGCAAAACTTTACAAGGAGAAAATGAAGGATTGGAATGACATGCATTTTTCTGGGAAAGAATTCAAAATCAGGGACATGGTTTTACTTTACAATTCAAGACTAAAGTTGTTTCCCGAAAAATTGTAGTCAAGATGGTCTAGACCATTTGAGGTGGTGCGAATATTCTTGTATGGCTTAGTAGAATTAAAAGGGTGTCAGGGAAACTTCAAAGTGAATGGCCACCGAGTGAAGCTCTACAATGGCGGAATTATCAATGAGGAATGAGAAATCGTTCACCTAACCAACACTTGATCTCACACGCTAAAGTCGAGCCTAAGATTATAAACAAGGGCGCTACATGGGAGGCAACCCATGTCTTTTTACAATTTTGTTTTTCTTTTTGCATGTTTGAATTTTAATTCATATAATTGTTATTTGTGTGCATATCATCCTAAGATGCATATTATACCAAACCTGTCTAAACATACTAACATGTGTTTTCATAGTTTTATGTTTGGTTTGAATAGTTAGGAATCATTTTTGCATGCTTAAGGGTATTAAATTATGCACATGCACACCAATTGGTGTGCATGTGCGAAAGTTATAGACCCAGGTTTAATGTTTCTACCTGACCCGAGCACATGCGCAAGTTTTCCTGGTGCATGTCCACAAGCCATTATAAGGGACCGATGGTTTCCTCCCTCTATTCAAATGCAAATATATCTTTCAAAGTCTCTCTCTCTTTCCAAATTCTTTTCCACCCTAAAGCTTTCAATCCTCAAACCACTCATTTTTCTCTTCAATCCACATTAATATTTCTTTGATGTTTGCAAGCATAAACATCATTGAGGTATGATATTCATTTAATTCCTTCAACTACTTGTTGGGTTAACACATTGCATTGAAGTAGGATTTTAAATTTCATACTTTAATTGTGTTTATTTTTGTTCAATTATACTCTTGGATGTTAGAAGTGTGAATTCTATGCATATCTTTGGTTAGTTGAATTGGGAGTACTTGTGTGTATCTTATACATAGAAAAATTCTCTATTTGTTCATGGACGCCAAATATTTGATGAAATGTCTCAATGAGCAAAATTGTTAAACCCTTTGGTATTTGTGGACAAATTTGACTCTATGGGCTTTCATATATCATATAATTACTCCCTATTCAATTTTTGTAATTAATAAGGGATTTAGGAGTGTTTTGGTTCAAAATGTGCATAACTTAGTATAGGTATTCTCATGTGTTATTTGCTACTGTGAATACTAAGTTTCCTTTTAGTTGGAGGGTGCACAATGCAATAAGTGTGGGGTGGCTTGTTAATTACGTTTGTTTCATCTAATAGTATATTTTATTTAGGCATGACGCTCAAATGCAAGCTTACTGATAGAGCCTCTTCCTTAGCATAACATGAACATTCTTAGTAGGAGGAGGAACCAGTTCCAAATCAATTCCTAAATGCCGCAGCCTACAAACAATATGAGGCTAATACTGGTTAACATTGCAAAAGGGTAGCAATTAAAGAGAGGGGTATACAAATCCCTACCACTGGAGCCCTTGTAATTTGCAGTGTTGTGTGGGCATGTGGCTGGAATTTTTTGTCTCCACCCAAATAGAAGCTGTTGCTCCCAGTGATTTGTGAATTTTACGCCATTATGCATCATTATTCGGAGTATAAAGTCTTTGTTCAAGGCAAATCAGTGGATATCTCTGATAGTACAACTAATCAATTATTGCGAGTAAACTGAGTTCGCAATAATGGCCGACTATTCGAGACAATAAGATGGAGCTAACTGATATCACGTATCTTATTTGCACTGGAGATGTAAATGGACGAAGGTGGTGGGAGAGTTGCTTGACATTTCAATGCTAATAAGTTTTAGCTGGCTTGGTTTTTCTAGTTTAAAGTTATTTGTGCTCGTCTCCTCTCGATAAGTCATCTAATTCATGTCACTTGGAAGTGAGCCAAATTATTATATGCAATTACTTCTGGTCGACCTGTTGATATGGGCCACTTGATTAGCTAACAAATTCAACATACCATAGTGGTCAAGCCCGCTAGCTTGTCATTCCCATATCTTATTACTATGTTATGTCTTGATGATAGTGTTGTGATAGACCTGACTGAAGAAAAGTTGAAACCTAGTAAGCCTATAACATTGGAGGATGGGGCCAGAACTCCAATTCGTTGGAGCCCTGCCCAGGCTTCATCATCAACTAGTGAACCAGCAGCGAGACTTAGTCAAGAGGAGATGCTTCAGTAGATTTTAGTAGAGCAAACACATCTACGACACCACTTTGATATGTTTGTTCATTATCAGCATAAGTGGAAGCAGACGATAGAGACTTGATAGCTAGCCTGGGAGTGAGGGGAGGATTCTTTTATCTTTCCACCTTTTTTCCTTTTCCGCAAGAGCTAGCCTTCTCTGACGATGAGTCCTGATTATTCTTGGGTCGATGCCACTTAGGGAATTGTTCTTGCAGATAGACTTATTGATCTTTGTCATTTACCTTAGGAGTGATTTAATTTTTTTTATTGTTTCCTTCTCACTTTCTTCGTTTTGGTATTTGTGTATATAAGGGATTTATGTTTCCTACTCTTGTGGATTTTCTTATTGTCGCAATGTCTGCATGGGTGCAATGTTTGTTTTTGTTTTAGAGCCTATGACATGTTTGAACTCCTCTCATAGATATTTGTGACGAGATACACTATGGCAATTGTTCTGCATTGCTAGATAAGCTTTCCCTTTCCTTTCTGTGTGCTTTTACTTTCTTAACATTGGGGACAATGTTTATTTCTAGGTGTGGAGTTATCTGAATTTATATTTGCTTGGTGTAGTTTGCTCAATTTTTGCTTCAATATTTTAACTTTTGTTTTGATCTGAGAGCTTTTGAAGATTTTTGAAATTTTTTGTTCGAATTGATTGAATATATTTTTGAAGTTTTCAAAAATTTTGCAATCACTTAGCATATTTCATTGATTCTCTGCATGATAGTTTTGAGCTAAACCGTTATTAGTTGAAATGGTAGTCAATGTTAATATTTTCATTGCATAATTTTTTAAATTTTTTTAGCACTAACAGCCATAAATTATTTTATTTTTGACACTTAGAGATAATTATGTAAACTCATTTATATTGCATCCCAGAACTTGCTTTATTACATTTTCAAAGCGAATTTTATAGACAGCTTAATTTGCTTTAAAGATGAGGATAGAGCATTTCGTTGGACGTTTGAGCCTTTCAAGCTAACCCTTATTGAATTTTATCCCTAGTACCCTATTTGAGCCTTAATTGTAATGAATGGAGAGAAACACTATTCACTTTCTTCCATTAAACCTCATTTTATCTTCCTTGATGAGCTTAATAAATTCTTTAATTTTTCTATCCCTAAATGTCCTTTAAGAGTTTTATTGCACACATTTATTTCAGTATATAAGGGTGAAAGGTAGTTAAATGAGGGTGGTAAGTTGTATGAGTGAATGGTGGACAATTATGGGGCAAAAAGGGATGCTGGAATAAAATTTTTTCCCAGTCACAAATTGAGAAGAAAACTTTCCATAAGTGCGGGTAGTGCCTATCATTAGTACCTACCTGATTGTGATACAGGTAGTGCCTATCACTGGTACCGGTATTTGCAGGTAGTGCCCATCATTGGTATATGCAGTGGTGTGTTTGTGAGTAGTTTTGATCATTGGTACCTGTATTGGGAACGAACATAAAAAAAATTGATAGATAAATGTCAGGAGAAAAGATTGGCGTGTTGGGTTGAAATTGAAAAAGAAAGACTTTTGTTTGTTGCATGAAATTTTTATGGGTGTTTGTTGATTAAGTGTGGGGTTATTTCTATGAAGGATTGGTGTTTTAAAGGGAAGTTTTTATTTTTGATGTGTGGCCAGCATTAATTTAAAGCTCTTTCTTTGTCTGGAGATATACTTCTCCCCTCCTTGATTAGTCAATACCTTAGCCTTCATTACAAGCTAAAATGTCCTGTCTGATTTAAGTCTAGTTAGTTGTCTATATTAGTGGAGATGTGTAAGAAGAGTAATGACTTATGGGGTGTTTAGAAAAATCTAAGAGTTTGCATAATTTAATCCGAGTGTGCTTAAACCCGAGTTTCTATTAAATTCATATATTCACATACACATCAGATTTCATGTCTAGGATTTTATTAGCATTTGAATTCTTGAGTTCTTAGATTACTTCTGATGATAGCATGGTTCTTGATTATTCGTGTGGACAATTGTTGAGATGTGTTGGGTATGTTTGTGATGAGCTTAACTATTTTTGTTTTATTTTTGCTCGAGGACGATCAAAAGCTAAGTGTGGGGTATTTGGTAAGCTCATAAATGTCGTGTATTTTATGTGTTTCTTACCTCCATTTTCATGTACTTTGAGCAATAATTGAGTTAATTATCTGCTTGAGTGTTTCATTTTTAGTTTGTGTAGGTCTTGGATGAAAAAAGAGCCAAAATAATCAAAAAGTTGGAAAAAATTGAAAGGATGCAAAACGTGCACCGACGAGGAGAAAATTTGGACACTGTTCGGCATTTTAAGAGGCATAACTTTCTTGTTCGAGCTCCAATTTGTTGAACCCCAGTTATGATAATCATATTTTGATGATGACCAAATCGCACTAATGGTTTGAAAAGTGTGCAGAAAAACAAAACAACCAGAAGACTCCACGGACACAAATGACTGTTCGAAAGACAGAGCTTCGGACGATGTTAATCGTCCGACACAAAGAAATTGAAGCAAGTCTCGGACGAAGAACAGCGTTCGATCATATTTCCAGAAGACTTTACTTCGATCGGACGCATGTTCGGACGCGTCCTTGGACGTCCAAACGAATACCCTCAGAGAACTGACGCAGTGTCGGACGAAGGGTTTAGTAGCGGTCGTCCGAACGGTCCAACGGCTAGTTTGTTCGGACGCACTCTTGCTGTATCGGCTGTCCGAAAGGTCCAACGGCTAGTTTTCCAGTAAACAAAAAATAGCCGTTGGGAAGTTGTTGGAAGCAGATATTTGGCGACTATAAATACCCCTAGGTCTGAATTAATTCAGGACAGCTTCCCACTGGGACTCCTACATTGATTACATATAACTCTTGAGCTATTTGGGAGAAATAGTGGGAACAAGTGTTGTAATAGTGTAGGTAGTTTTGTGAAAAGAGCTTAGAAGTGTAAGAGTTCTTCAAGTGTAAGAGTGGAGAGATAACGATTGTAACAAAGGGAGGTTGTGAGTGTAAAACTTTTGGCTCAACTAAAGGTAATTAGTGTGAGCAAGAGTGATCCTCATTTGGGTACAAGAGGTTATTGTCTCACCTACTTTGAAGAGACTTTTAGTGGCTAAACTTCAAGTTGTAAACTTGGTAGTTGCCTTGTAAGAAGCTCTTTGTAGTTGAAAGCTCCAAGCTTGAGAAGCTTGGGAGTTTGGTTTGATTATCTTAATCTCTATATTCTTATTTGTTCTTTAAGCTTAAATTGTTGAATATCTATTGTATTCATTTGTGCTTAAGTTTTCATTTGGTGCATAAAGTTTGAATTTCTATTAAGCACATAAAAAGGTTTGTTTTAGATGACAACCTAATTCACCCCCCCTCTTAGGTTA
Organism: Cinchona pubescens; assembly: GCA_025175665.1. Lineage (NCBI taxonomy): Eukaryota > Viridiplantae > Streptophyta > Magnoliopsida > Gentianales > Rubiaceae > Cinchona > Cinchona pubescens. The sequence goes on from JANKKI010000312.1 coordinate 220,684, forward strand.
TTGCTTTGGGGCCAACACAATTGTGGTGATTCAAGTGTTTTGGAGAGCTAGGATGAAGTGCCACAACTTTCATGTTTTGAGTTTTTCCAAATTCTAGCAGCATCGAGGACAAAATCAAGATGGAAGTTGAAGCTTGCAATTTGTCCATTGCGCATGTGCGCGTGGAAAAGCCTGCGCACCGAGAAAAGACAACTGTTGCCTATGGAATTTGTGCACATGCATGAGCTGGGGCTGCGTATGTGCGTTCATCGAGTGGCTAGTGACGTGAATTACTTGTTTTGGAAGTTTTCTCCACCCGATTGGACTCCTTATCAAGTTTTACCGTATTTTTATTGTTTTAGGGGTCTTAAACCCTGATGTATCCCCTATCAATACCCCATTGTAAGGGGAGTTGTGTATAACATAGCAGTCTTCTGTTAGATTAGACATTAGAATAGAAATTCCTTGGATTATGAGCTAGTGTTTCATTGGTCTTAGTTCAAGACTACAAGTTCTATCAACTATTCGTTCTGACTACGTTATTGAGTTTGATTTCTTGATCTATATTCAATTTAATTTCAGTTCCATAGTTCTAATTTAATTTTCTTGCGATTTACTTTTCTAGTTCATTAGTTTAAGATTGCTTACGGTAAATTTTATTGCTTTTGCTAGTTTTAATTAGTTTGGTATTGTTCTTGATTTCTAGTAGTTAAAGATAGAACAAAATTCTTGCAATTGATTTGTCTAACTAGTTGGTTGGTTTGTGAGTTCTAGTAATTGACCAATAGTCCTCATGGGAACAATCCTTACTCACCCTAATCTACAAATATACCTTGTATCCTTGCGAGCATGTGTAAGTATTGATTAGGGTTATTAAGGTTTATTTATTAACTTGTTTGTGAATTGAATTACCCAATCAATATTACATTGAACACGAGCCAGCTCATGTTTTGGATGATAGTGAATCTGTGTTCAAGGGAAACTTTTTCCTGATAGGGCATCTCAATCTCAACTTCAACGATTGATCTTGCTTGCCCAAGAAAATGTTTTACGAGTTTGTTCTCCCTCAAGACGGGGCCTTGGTTGGGTCCCTATATACTCCTCAATTGGTTGACTAGTTCATCTTGGACCATGAGAAAGTGAGTTATATGTTTTCATATATATTTTTCTATGTTTAGATTGTATCTTTACCATTTGTCCATGCCAGACTCGCCTCCTTTTCTAGGGAAATGGCGATTTGGGCTATGTGAACTATTGGGATTAAGAAAGAATTGGACAAAGTAGGTGAGGAGCTAAGGGTCACGAAGATCAAGCTAAAAGAGAACGAAGGACACTTGTCCTACCAAGAGAAAAAAACCTAAGCTACTGAGGATTGTACCTTGAAGACTAAGATGAACTTAGAAGAGGTTCATGAGTAGGTAAGGTTAACTGAGAAGAAAGAAAAAAAGAATGAGACGAGTATCAAGATACCGTAACCAAGGTGCAAAAGCTGTATGAGTGTAATAAATGTTACGAGCTACTGAAACTTTTAGTGAGATAAAGAAGAGTAACGATTCTATAAAGTTTTAATCCAAGCTGGTGTTCTTAGCCGAGTAAGTAGGTCTATCCAGGACCTTGGAGGACCTTAAGGCTGCCTATGAGGGATTGAATTCTTTTTGAGTTCCCTAAGTATGACTCTCATGCTAATAAGAAGGTAATGGAGCTTATTGCTTTGTTTGGGATTCCTTACGAGGAATATGTTGCTGATTATTCACAGGGTGCAGCCTCCAAGGACAAAGTCCCTTCTTCAGCTTAAGTGGAACCTCCTAGCTTTGATGTTGCTAACTCTGCCAGTCTTTCAGCCTGATAATTCTCTTTGATAATGCTTGTTTTATTTGTGGTTGCTTTTAAGGTCTTCGGAATGTGCTACACTTTTTAAATTTGTTATTGAAAATGAAATTTCATGACTATGAATAGTAGTCACAGAAAAGCATTCTTATCTTTATTAGAACAGGTCATTTTTGCCATTATTTGACTTGAATGCTCTACTTTATTATCCCAACTATTAATTAAGAAATCTACCATATCTACAAGAAATAAATAACCAAGGAGCATGCATAGGTTCTCAAGAATACCATTTTTTTGAGATTGACATCCCATGACCTTCGCATTGGCTTATCGTTCTTCTTCGCAAGCTAGTGACTCCGCGTCGTTCTAGCCTCTATAAAAAAGTAGGGCCCTTCCCAATTAGGATCAAGTTTACGAGTTCCTTCCATCTTGCTTACCTCGTTTATCTTGAGAACCAGGTCTTGAAGCTCGAAACTTCTTTTCTTGACCTTCGAGTCATAGTACTTGATTGTCTTCTCTTGTATGTTGCATGCTTTATTAATGATAGTTCCTATCATTCTTCCAATAGGTCAAGATTGAGCACCATTTCCTCATTATTTTATTTGGATTGGAAAGTTGCAGTCCTACTTGGTTCACCAATTTCAACCAGATTGACTGATTTAGTTCCGTTTTCCAAAATAAATGTTGTAAATGGTAACTCCCAATTTCCTCTGTAATTAGTGTTCTTTTTGTGCCTCTTTTGTTAATTATTTAACTGTGATTAGTCCCATTTGTTGGTGTTTCATGGAAGTGAACTAGTGTTTAGAAGTTTATAGTGTTAGTGGTGTGTGAGTCATTTTTATGTTTAATTGTGTGTTTTAATAGTGTAGATATCTATTTATTATGTTATGTCGTGTGCATATGTTAGCAGAAGGGTAAAATGGTCATTGTGCACAAATAGAATGAGCATTGGATTAAAAAATGTCAAACCAAGTTGATTGTGGAGAAGACCCAACTGCAGACTGCAGTTGGGTCAAGTGGAAATAGCCGTAGACTGTGATAGAACTAGAAAACGATCCACAGTCCGTGGCCAAACCAAGGCTATTACCCGCAGTCTGTAGGTGGATCGCAAACTACGCATGACAGTGTAGAAACACTTGTAGTCTGTGGGTGTATCAAACTGTGCCAGGCAAATTTTTCTATCGTTCATTAAAAATAGGTGATAAAATTATAACATGAGAGAGAGGCATTTCGAGATATGTTTACATTATATTCTTCCAGCTTTTTACCCAGGGTTTTAGAACTATTTTTCCAAACTTCTAGAATTAATTGCCTTTTAATTTCATTGTTTAATTTTTGACTTTGGATTATTCAAGGTCTTCAATTCAGTTAGTTTTTGTCAAGTTAAATTACATTTTCTTTTATTTATTTAATTACAATTGTTTGACTTTTCAATTATTGATTAAACATAATTGCTTTCCAAGTTATTACTTGTTACATTTGTTCTCAACCCATGAACTGCTAATTTCATTAGGGTTCGGGTGCAGGTGATGCGATTATCCATGGATTAATTAAAGCAAGGTAAATGATTAAATTGTATTAATTGCGTAATAATTTACATAAATCGACAACTCTAAAGAGTAACTAAATTTAGTTATGGTTAGGTTGGCCAAGGCGATAAGGTTTTTGAACCTTCGTTATGGACCAGTGGTAAATTATTAAATTAATTAATCTAAAATACAAGGTGGCAGGGATTAGTTAGTTGATTCACAAGAAATTCCACATGGGTAAAATTAGAATTAATTTAATTAGGTAAGAGAAAGTATCAAACCCTAGTTATTTAATTTGATAAGACTCAGTCACTGAAGGGCGAGGTTGGATTGATTCATGGGAATTGAATCTTCCCGAAATATAATTGAACTAATTGACCCAAGGTTTGGTAAATTCGGGATAATTGCTAGCCTAGCACATGACCCAACTTCCTATATTGCTTGAGACTTTATTTCCATTAATTTTCTCTTTAATTTCAGTTATTTATTTCGGTAATTCAGTTCTAAAATCTAAACTCCTTACAAACCGGTTGTTTAAATAAAAATTAGCTTAGAATCTTGGTGCTTGTTCACTCAGTCCTTATGGGAACAATCCTTGCTCACACTATTACACTAATACCGTGCACTTGCAGATATTAGTGAAAAATTGTGAAAGAGGTAATTAACTTTTTCGGATGTGAACAATTTTTTGGCAGTCCGTTGCTGGGGAATTGTTGTGTAGGCAATATTCAGAATCTAAAATGATTCCTACTTTAGACTTTTATTTTGTTTTTATTTGTTTTTCACTTACTTCTTTGCAAACCATATTTCTATTAATCTCTCATCTGGTTATTCTATCATATAATTTGATGCTCGTAACGGTTTCTTTGTAGCATAGATCTAATCAAACTCTTGCAAAGTTTCATACTGAGCTTGACAGGACTTTTAGGCATTTAAGGAGACAAGCACTTTAGCAAAAACTAAGGACAGAATTAACTAAGGCCAACGAGAGAAATCCAAAACACTCGGTGATACCACTGGATGACTAGGAGAATGTGGGAAATAATGATGCACTTTGGAACAATTGTAATAATGCTTTTGCAAGAAATGATAGACCTTTGGGAGATTATACTCAGCCAACTTTTGAAGGGTCTCAATCTAGCATCGTGCCACCTCCGATCCAAGCCAATAATTTTGAGATCAAGCCGGTCTCATATCAACATGCTACAACAGCATACCATGTTTCTGGGATTGCATAGTGAGGATCCGAAACACCATTTAATGAATGTTGAAGAAGTGTATGATACTTTCAAGTAGTATGCCATGTTAGCAAATGCTTTCAAGTTACAGCTATTTTCCTTTTCTTTGAGGGATAAAGCTAAACAATGGCTGCGGGAAGCAAGGGGCATTCACCACTTGGTAAAAACTAACCCAAGCGTATACGAAAAAGTACTTTTCCCTATAAAAAATAGCTAAGTTAAGGATTGTTGTTGCCTCTTTCAACCAGCACTATGAACAAAATCTTAGCGAGGTTTGGAAAAGGTACAATGATTTTTTAACTATGTGTCCATGTTACAGGCTGCCCTTATGAATGCAAATTGAAATATTTTACAATGGGTTACTTCAAGAAAATTGTGAGTCGGTGACGCTTCAGCAAATGGTTCCTTCATGTTAATTAAAATGCCCAAAGAAGTAGAAGACTTGTTGGACAAAATATCCAATAACTGAATAGTATAAATCTTTAGCAGCACAAGCCTGAGATCAAAGGAAACGAGTGCTTGTCTTAAATACTTTAGACACAGTAATGGCCAAACAAGAAGTTACTACTGGACAATTAGCGGCACTAGCTCCGTAGTTCGAGGGGATGAAAGTCATTGCGGTGACTTCTTCATAGCCATTAGTTTGCAACTTCTGTTCATATGATCACCCAATTGACCAGTATAGTACACTAACACCATTTTCTTCTTCTTTTGTAGGTCGGGAGCAAGTGAACTACGTGGGAAGCCAAGGCCAACCCCAAAATAAGTATAGTAATCAGAACAGCTCCTACAACAATTACAATCCTGGTTGGAGAAATCACACAAATTTTTCTTAGGGCAATCAATAGAATCAAGTCAATAACCAACAATAAGGTTCTAATGTCTGACTCCTATTCCGACAGTACTAACAACCACAACAACAGATACATGCACATCCATCTCAGATACAAAGTCAGTTAGAAAAGATTTTTGCTCTTAATACATACAAATCAACAGTGAGAGGATAAAAAGTGTAAAGGTCTTACTTAGAAATCAAGTTGCCTTGATTAAGATTTGGGAGAATCAAATGGAGATTAGCAAGGAACATTGCTAAAAGACCACTTGAAGTATTACCAAGTGGCATTGTTGCTAACCCAAGAAAGCACGCCAAGGCCATTACCTTGAGAAGCGGTAAAGCTGTTGGAACTAGAAAAAATTTGAGAAAAAGGTTGAGTCAGGGAAACAAAAAAAATGATGAAAACAAAAGTAGTACTGGAAAAGATGAGGAAAGTGGAATAAAGCAACAAAGTACAAAACTCCTCCTAAGAGGGAGACAGAAGTTGAACTTGCCATCCTTTGGTAAGAATTCTATTTTCTAGCATGCTTAAAAGTAAGGATAATCAAAAGAAATTCAAGATATTCCTCAAAATTTTTAAAAAGGTAGAGATCAACATATCTTTCAAGGAAACACTCAAGAATGTGCCCAAATATGCAAAGTTCATGAAGCACGATGTTGACGAATAAGAAGAACCTATTACGAGATGAAAATTTATGTCTAGCTGAAGGGTGTAATGCTATCATCTAAAAGTAGCTACCTCTTAAGCTAACCCTAGTTCATTCTCTATTCTATGCATAGTTGGAGGGGTAGAATTCAAGAAAGTGCTCTATATGATTTTGAGGCGTCCATCAATTTGATGCCCTTATCTATCTACAAGAAGCTAAATGGTGGAGGGATTAAACTGACCAATGTATCTCTTCAACTGGCAAATAGGAGTGTTAAATACCCCACGGCATTGTTGAAGACGTATTGGTTAAGATGGAGAGATACAAATTGCCAGTAGATTTCATCATCCTAGAATTGGAGGAGGACAAAGAGATACTCTTGATTCGTGGTCGACCATTCATAGAAACTAGACGGGCATTGATAGATGTCTAGGTGGGGAAGTTATAATTGAGAGCTGATGATCAGACTGTCAATTTTTCTGTATTTAACTCTCTTAAACTTCTTTTATTTATATATGATTATCGATATAACATATGACCTTGTTGATGATTTTTAAAGGTACATGTTCCATAGTCCATTGCTTCCATTCGAGAAAGAATTGCTTTATGCCAAGGAATAAGAGGAACATGATTAGTCAACAAACGTTCACTTCAGGATGCTAGAAGGGAACCCACCAATCAAGGATAAAACTCTAGTTAAGGAGCTAGGTAAGGGGCATCTCCAACCAAGGAACCCCCAACGTAGAGTTGAAACCATTTCCTAATCACCTTAAATTTGCTTTTCTTGGTGAAAATGAAACTTTCCCAATTATTGTTAAGGTACATTTGTTTGATGAAGAATAGTTGAGCTTTTTGTTGTCTTGAGAAAACATAGAAAAGCAATTGCATGGCGCATTCATGATATTAAGAGTATTAGCACCACAATTTGCATTCATAAAATATTGATGACTGAGAACTATATGGCTTGTAGGCAACTTTAACGTCGGCTAAACACCACGTTGAAGGAGGTAGTAAGATTACCTAGAAAGAGGTCATGAAATTGCTAAATGTTAGTATAATTTATGCAATTAGTGATAGTGAGCGGATTAGTCCCACTCAAGTAGTGCCCAAGAAAGGAGGGATGACTATAGATGTTAATAAAAATAATGAACTAATCCCATCTAGGTTGGTTACTGGTTGGAGGATATGCATTGACTATAGCAAGTTAAATGAAGCCACCCGTAAGGACCATTTTTCACTACCTTTCATTGATCAAATATGTTAGAAAGACTAGTAGGTCATACTTTTTACTACTTTATAGATGGTTATTCCGGTAAATTTCAAATTGCCATAGCTCCAGAGGACCAAGAAAAATTTACCTTCATATGTCCCTATGTCACCTTCACTTATTGAAGGATGTCTTTGGTTTATCCAATACGCTGGAATGTTTCGAAGATGCATGTTTGCAATTTTTCATGACACAATTGAAAAATACATAGAAGTTTTCGAGGATGATTTTTAGTGTTTGGTTCTTCGTTTCATGATTGACTTGCATAAATTGTTGTTAGTTGTTGAACGATGCAAAGAAACAAATCTTGCCCTTAGTTGGGAAAAATGTCATTTCATGGTTCAAGAAGGGATAGTTTTAGGTCAAAAATATCTACTAAGGCGATTGAGGTGGACAGAACAAAGATTGAAGTTATTGAGAAATTACCTCCACCTACAAATGTTAAAGAATATGAAGTTTTTTAGGACATGCTGGTTTCTACCGGCGGCTCGTAAAAGATTTTTTTTTAATTTATTGCAAAAAGATATGATCTTCAACTTTGATGAAAACTGCCTACATGTATTTCAATTTGTTAAAAAGGCTTTAGTGTCTGCACCCATTGTCATAGTTTAATTTATGTGTGATGCTAGTGACTTTGTTGTGAGTAGGGCTGTAAACGAACCGAGCTGCTCGCGAGCAGCTCGATCAAAAACTCGACTCGAGCTCGAAACTCTTGACGAGCCGATCTCAAGCATATGTATAATATGCTCGAGTGCTCATCGAGCTTTTGAGCTCGAGCATTATATAAATTTTTTTAATTTTTTTTATTATATGTAAAATTACTAAAATGTGCATACTTTTTACAAAAATTTCATCTTTTACCTATGAAAAAGTCGAACTACTCAAGTTCGAGCTCGTTTTACTTATTTTCGAGCGATCTCGAACTATGTCAAATTTTTTGAGCTCGAGCTAGAACTCAAAGTTTAAAGCTCGTTCAAGCTCGAGCTCGAGTATCAAAAAAAATTTCAGTTTGAGTTCAAGTAAGGCACTATTCTGCTCGATTCGGCTCGTTTACACCCCTTGTTGTGAGTCCTATCTTTGTCAAACAAAGGACAAGGTCTTGCATGTCATCTATTATGCTAATAGAACTCTCAATGATTCTCAAGTCAATTATATCACAACTCAAAAAGAGTTACTAGCTATCATTTTTGCTTTTGACATGTTGAGATCTTATTTAATTGGCTCCAAAGTTAGTGTTCATACTAACCATGCAGCATTAAAATATTTATTTTATAAAAGTGTATACAAAATTGAAGCTAATTCATTGAATTTTATTGCTGCTAGAATTTGATTGGGAGGTCGTTGATAAGAAGGGAAGTGAGAATCTTGTGGGTGATCAGTTGTCAAGACTAAAATTGGGTGATGAGAGTTGTGAAGTGTCATCCCAGAGGAACATCTGTTGATGGTTGGAACTAATCTTTGGTATGCTAACTTTGCAAATTATCGAAAATCCAAGGTTATTCCACCCTCAATGGATTATAACCAAAGAAAGAAATTCTTCTCCAATGTGAAATTCTACTATTGGGATGAGCCGTATCAGTATAGGAGGTGTAGTGACCAAGTAATTTGGTAATGTGTGACTGATGAGGAAATTGAGAATGTACTTAGAATGTTTCATTCATTACCAGTAGGTGGTATCATGGTAATAAACAAATAGTTGCTAAATTCCTCTAAAGTAGTTTGTACTAGCCCACACTGTTTGGTGATGCTAGGAAATTCATGAGCATTGTGATGAGTGCCAGAGAGCAGTGAATGAGAAATGTATCCTATACGGAAGAGATGCCCTTGAACAACATCCTCATTGTTGATATATTTGATGTGTGGGGAATAGATTTCATGGGACCATTTCCTAGTTCGTATTTCAATAAATAAATTTTAGTGGCAACGAATTGCGCATGTTTCTAAGTGGGTTGAAGCGGTGGCCTTGCCATCTAATGACACTAGAGTTGCTACTAGGTTCATACACCACAACATTTTCTCAAGGTTTGGAATAACTTGGGCAATCATAAGTGCTACGGGTTCACATTTTAAGAACTCTCAATTTTAAGCGTTATTGTCTAAGTATTCGGCAACACTCAAAATTTTCTTACTTTATCATCCACAAACTTCAGGTTAAGTTGAAGTAGATCTTGGAAAAGATTGTGCTTTCTTCGTGTAAGAGTTGGGTTCGGAAAGTTGATATGCATTATGGGCATATGAAACTGCATTTACCTATTAGGATGTCCTTGTATAGGTTGGTTTTCAAGAAAGTGTGCACCATTTGCTGGTAGAACTTGAGCACAAGGCATTTTAGGTGGTGAATGCATTGAATTTTGATGCTAAGACCGTGGGGGAGACAAGATTACCGAAATTGTGCTAGTTAGAAGAGTTTCGAGATGAAGCTGATAAAAATGCCAGAATTTAAAAAGAAAGGACAAAGAAGTGGCATGATAAACATCTTACATAAGGAGTTTCGGGTTGGTAACAAGGTGCTTTTATACAACCTTAACTTCGGTGGCTTTGGGCAAATTGAAATCAAGGTGGATCGGACCTTTTGAAATGGTGAAAGTTTTTTTTAGGGTGGGTTGAGATACGAAGTGCAACATCGACATTAAAAGTGAACATGAATAGGTTGAATTTCTACCACGGGCACATCATTGATAGTAGAATTGAAGAAGTCCACTTTGTTGTCTTAGTGGTAACGAAAGAATGATGTCAAGGTAACAACTTGAAAGAAGTACTTCTTGGGAGGCAGCCCAAGCATTATAGTTTAATTCTCTGCTAATAGTTATGTTTTAGTTTAATTTTTAATTTTAGTTTTCACGTTGGCGGAGTAAAACCATGGAATTGGTGAATAATTGTGTTTCTTTTTTAATTTGCATGGTCAAGCTTATGAAGTCAAGGAATTGAAGAGACGAAATTGCATTTTTGACTGGTCAGAAATGTGTCACCTATAGTCTATAGGTGACCCAAGTTATTTCAATCACAAACTACCATTGAAACAAAATGGGTTCCAAATTTTGTGGGTGAATAAGGAAGATCAGCCGCAGACTGCGGCTGAAATAGACCATGGCCACTGCAGCCAAAATAAAAAAGACAAGCCAAAGTCTGTGACTGGCCCAGGTGAGAAAGTTAAAAATCTTCTGTTTTTAATTCTTTCTAACTTAAAAAATTTCCCTCTTCTATTCTCTTCCTCAAGTAACCAAAACCCTTTTCCCCTACTCCATTTTCTCTTCTTCTTGGTCTATGATAAGTTCATAATTGTGCTATATTTTATGTGTCATTTACCACATTTTTATGTAGTTGTAAGCAAAATTTGAGTTATTATTGAGTTTAATTTGGTTATTCTTAGTTTTTTTAGGGTCAAAGTGAAAAAGAGCTGAAAAAGATGAAAATGGTGAAAGAAAATTCTAAGGGCGAAATGTGCACGAGTATGGAGTCATTCTGGATACTGCTTTGTATTTTAAGTGCAACATTCAAATCTGAGCTCCAATTGATTTGATTCAAAATGCATTGGAAAGCTAAGAAGGAGATTACAACTTTCATGTTTTATACTTTTTCAAATTCCAAGAGTATCAAGATCAAAATCTAGGCCGGAAGTGAAACACTGTATGAAGGCCAATGCACATGCGCTAGGGTTGTGCAGTGCATGTGCGCCGTTTCCGAAAAGCAAAATTCCAAGACTGCCTAGAGCGCACATGCATGTTGAGCAGCCTGTGCACGTGCACTCGGCACAGTTGGGTTACATGATTTTTAATTTTTGGCAGATTTCTTCATCTGGTTGGACTCTTTTTCAGCCGATTTCACATTTAGACTTATCCTAGGATAGGAATTGCAATACTAGTATTCATTATAAATTCCCCATGTAGAGTGATTAGAGAGAGTTGACACTTTTATTCCTCGTTTTAGCTAGGGTTTTCAATAGAAAATTATTGTTTATTCTTTCATGGTACTGAGTGCCTAAAACCTTCTTCTTGGTCGAGGAAATTGAAGCCATGGTTGATTCTACTATGTCGTGAGACCTTTTGTTCTTAAGCTTATTCACTTTTATATAAAGTATTAATTATTTTGCTGCGATTAATTTCATGATTGTTCTTTTTAACTTGCTATCGCTGCCGAATACTAAGTTATTTGAAGTAATCTACAGCTAGATTGTTTTAACCTCGTTTGCTTAATTCAATCTTGAAGCAACTAAGTTTGATAATTGCTCTATTAGCATTATTAAATTTAGGGAAAATAATGAACTAATTGGCATAACCGCGTGTGTTTAGGTTTAATTCGCCTTATTGTGCTTGTTGATTTTAATGCTTCTATTCGAATTAATTTTTGGCGTGTCTGGGTTAAATTAATGGTTAGGGTTAATTGGATTGCTTATTGAAAATTAGCTTACTTTAGAAAGAAATAAGAATCAATTGTGAATTGGAATTCGGGTTAATTCTTCAATTAGTGCTTGGTATAAAAATTGAATTATCCTTGGTGTCAATGATCGACTAGTAAAATTGTCATGGTGGATATGACCGGAACCAAGATTCTTCTCACATTGAATTCTCTTCAGTTTACTTTCTTGCCTTAGTTTTTAGATTAAAAGTATTCAAAACCCCCTTTTTCTTTTGAGCAGAAGAATAGACCCCATTTTCTGTGGGACGACTTGGATTATCACTACTATATTAATATTGAGAGTTCGTTTAATTTTGGGTGCTTGTGACAGCACATTGGCACCGTTGCTGAGGAACGGTTTGATTTATTTATGTGCTATTAATTTCAGTTCTTATTTTCTTTTATTTTGTTATTATTTCTTTCACTAATTGTGTATGCCAGTGACACATGATCTACTGGACAAGTTGAATTCCAATTTGATCCCGAAACACAGAAAATGTTACGCAAATTAGGGAAGGAATTAAGGGAAAGATAGTTAGGAGAAGATCAATTGTTCAACTTCATCTTTGCTGACAATAAAAAACACCAAGGAGAGACGAGCATGGCGTAGAGAACTCTTTGAAAACTAGCAACACCCACCTTAAATTAACAACTTGTGCATTACATATCTTGAATTTGATGCAAATGTTATATTTGAATTAAAGTCTGGACTAATCCATTTATAACCTTCCTTTCATGGATTACCAGGTGAAGATCCGAATAAGCATCTTAAAGAGTTCCACGTCTCTTGTACATGTATGAGACCCACTAGAGTTTCAGAAGAGCATATTAAATTGAAAACATAAAACATTCTCGCTCAAGGACGAGGCTTATACAGAATTGGCTGTTCAATGTACCTTTGGGTAGCATTACAACTTGGGAGTAGATGAACAAATTATTTTTGGCCAAATATTTTCTAGTTTCATCCCAAACTACGAATATCTGGAAAGAAATATGTGGAATAAGGTAGTTCAATGACGAATTCTTGTATGAGTACTGGGAGCACTTCAAGAAACTATGTGCAAGCTGTCCACATCATCAGATAAGTGACTGCTTAGTAATTCAATATTTTTATGAAGGTTTGTTGCCAAATGAGAGAAACATGGTCGATGCCACTAGTAGAGGGGCATTAGATAATTTGACTTTGACACTACTTGTGAGCTCATATCAAACACGGCCGCATGTTCTCAAAAGTTTGGGACGCGACGCGAACAACCTCACAAACGTGTCAACGAGGTAAATGTTTCATCTTTAGAACAACAAATTGCCAGTCCAACTTCTTTTATGTGACAACTGGCTTTAGGATCTGTGTAGACAGTACAACCTTATGGGATTTGTTCAAATGAGGGACATTCAACAGATATGTGTCCCGCATTACAAGAAGAATGTTAAGAGCAAGTAAATGCTGCAGGAAGATTTCCAAGCAGCTTTTGATCTCGAGTAAATTATGATCCCCATTCTAACACGTATGATCCTGGCTGGAGGAATTACCCTAACCTGAGATTTGGGATCCGGCACAACCACAGCCTCAACAGAGTCGGCAGAATTTCCAACCACAGAGACACCCATTTTCTCAAAGACAACAAGCTATCCGACTAATCAATTTGGTAAGTCTTTAGAAGAAATGCTAAATGCTTTAATGGTTAATACTATGCAATTTTCATAGGACACCAAGGCCAGTATTGAGCAATGGCAGCACCAAATAGGACAAATGGCAACTGCAATTAGCTGGTTGGAAACTCAAAGTTCTAGAAAGTTGCTCTCTTAAACAATTATCAATCCAAGGGAAAATGTAAGTGCAATTGTTTTGAGGAGTGACAAGGAGGTTGAGGTGCAGCGCAAAATGGTTCCTGAACATGTTGAGGTCGAGAAAAATGAGTCCAAAGCTAAAAAGAGGTTGTTCCAAGCAAAAAGAACGGCAGTGGTGGTGAAGAAAAAAGGTAGTCCTATGTAGGCAGAATATAGAACCGAACCCCCATTTCCTAAAGCATTGAAGGAGTTTTCAAAAAACGATCCTGATAGAGATTTGTATGAGACTTTACATAAGTGCGAGGTAAATATCCCTTTATTAGATGTATTAAACAAATACCTCGCTATGCTAAGTTTTTGAAGGAATTGTATTCCCACAAAAGAAAGGAAAAAGAGAAGTATATCGTCTATTAGTCAAAAATCCCTACCTGAAAAGCTTAAAGGCACAGGGATGTTCTCTGTTCCATGTAAGATAGGAAATACACAATTTGAAAAAGCCACGCTGGACTTAAGTGCATCTATTATGTATTGCCATATGATGTTTATGATGCATTAAAAATTGAACTGTTGAATAAGATTGGTATGTTAATTCAGTTGGCTGATAGATCTTTAGCCTATCTTAAGGGAATAGTAGAGGATATCTTAGTTGAAGTGGGGAATTTAGTTTTTCCTGCTAATTTTTATGTTCTAGAAATAACGGAACAAGGTGATTTTAGTGCCCTATTTTATTAAGAAGACCATTTCTAGCTACTTTTCAACCTAAGATAGATGTTCTTAATTGTACTCTTAGTATGGAATTTAGTGATAGAAGTGTTAAATTTAGTATTTATGATGATGTTGAATCTTTCGACCATAGTAAAATTGTTTCTGTAATCGATGTATTTAAGCCTCCAATATAGGAAATTCATGGATATGACAACAATAAGGAGTTGAACGTGAACCGTACAGAACATCTTGAGGAAAAGAATAAGACCTTGTCACTTAGTGCTAATTTGCAGCAATTGGTGGTAGAACTGGGGAGTTCTTCCAAGTCACAGCAAACAAGTAAGAGAGGTTCTAAGGCTTTACCACTTGCTAACGAGAAGTTGATGCTATCTATTGTGTAGGGAACAATTTCGGATTACAATCACTTACCTGGTTACCTTAAATACTTATTTTTGAAAGATAAGGAGAAAGTGATCATCTCAAGTCAACTTAGCAATCAAGATCTACAAGAAGAGCAACTTGTTCGGGTCCTAAAAGAACAAAGAGATTAAATCCATTGTTTATGAGAATGGTAAAAAGTAAGATCCTTGGACTCCTCAATATGGGAGTTACTTAATTGGTAGAGGAACATCAAGTCGAGCCAACGACAATAAACAAAGGCACTGCATGGGAGGCAACCCATGTTCATTTATATTTTATTTCGTTTATTTATTTTTGTAGTCTTATTTTTGTTAGCATAGTTTTATTGTGTTGCTAGTGTGGGAAATTAACTTAATTGATAAGTTAAACTGATAAAATGGTCATTTGAAGGTTTTGTGGGCTGTATTGGTGTTTTAGAATAGAAAATTCGTGCTTAAAAAGGTGTTCTACTCAAATTCTAGAAATTTTGGAAAATTTCTGAAATTTTTGCTCTCTCTCTTATAGTGCCCACATTCGCGCTATATGCGTGAGGCAAAATTTGGCAACTGTTCTCTCTGCCTACCATGCACATGTGCGCTAAACATGTCGCACATGTATGTGTGTGCGTTGTTTTATAAGTGTAGAAACCCTTCATTGAAGACCATAACACACCACACACAATCAACCTTTTTTTTTATTCTTCTCCAACCCCTTTCACTAATCCCTATTATTCCCCACCACTTCCCAATACCAAGTCACTCTTTTCTCAACACAATCACATCAAAAAATCTTCTTTTTTCACAAAGAAACAGTCACTTAATGTATGAATTTCTAGACTTATGTTTTTCCTTGATGGGTTTGGTTTCAATTTCATGAAGGTTTTAATTTTACACACTTTAATTGGTTTAATTTGTTATGAATTTAATTCTAAACATGTAATTGGTGTGATATATGTATGATTTGTTCATTGATGAGTGGTTTCATGTTAATTATAAGCACAATTTTTTTTTCTTTATCTATGCATGCTATGTGTTTGATAAATTGTCTTAATGAATAAAATATTAAAACACAAGGCATTGGTGTATGAATTCAATTCCTAAAATATTAATTATGCTATGTGATTTATTCCTTTTTGGTCAATTTTCATTCATAAGAATGTTCTTGGAATGTGTATAAACCTTAGTTTTAGGCACTATTTTTCTTGAATTATATCTTATGTATTCTAGGGCTTATGATTTGGGGAGTGGAATTTTGTTTAAGTGTGGGGTATTGAATTATTTGTTGGGTAACCATGTTACTTATAATTATATTTTGTAGGAATGGGAAGAACAGGCAAGAAGGCTGCTATGGGCGCAAGTGCCGGAGCATCCTCATCATCTGGGTCTCGACAGCCAAAGGGAGTTGGGGTGTGAAATATTTAACTACAATAGCCCAACAAAAGTATGATAATGATATCTCCAAATGGGTTGTGATCAAAGAAAGGGGCATTCAAGTGCCGTTAGCAGCAGTCCCTGACATTAAGTTAACCATTCGTAATCATGGGTGGAATCACGTCACCGCGACACCTATAGACGCAGTAATACTTGTGGTGCGTGAATTCTATGCAAATTTTAACCATTATAGTGACACTGACTTAATCAAGGTCTATGTTTGAGGCAAAAAAGTTGATGTCACCACTAATAAAATTAATAGAATTTTGAAAGTTAATCGAGTATGCAATGATAAATGGCCAGACACTCGTGACACCAACATGGAGTTAAATGAAATTACAGGTGTTCTTTGTAATGAGAATGTTGAATTGACCTACACAACTGATGGAAACGTGGCTAGGCATTTCAATGCTAATACGCTTAAACCAGCTTGGTTCGTCTGGTTTAAGTTCCTTTGTGCTCGCCTCCTTCCGGTCAGCCATCTTGTGCATGTTACTTTAGAGAGAGCCAAGCTTCTGTATTGTATTACTATTGGAAAATTCATAGATGTGGGTCAACTTATATGCCAGCAGATATGCTACTCAGCCACCAATAAGCAACCTGGTTTATGGTTTTCCCATCTAATCACTGCTCTGTGTTTGGAAAGCAGAGTCTTGATTGATCCTTCAGAGAAAAAAACTTAAGCTTGGGAAATTTATTGCCATGGAGGGTACACATAGAGGACCCCAATTAGATGCACTCACTCCCATCCCTCTACATCACAAGCAGAAGAAGCTGCTGATTCAGAGGATGAGTCTGTGCTCGTGCTGCAGCATATTCAAGAAGAGTTTCTACAGCAAATCCTGGAAGGACAATAGCCGATGAGTCAACGCTTTGACACGTTTATTGAATAGTAGTATACTTGATAGCAGACCATCGAGGCTCGCCTGTTGGCAAGGGAATGGGGAGAGGACCTGTTGACATTTCTGCCTTTCGCTCATTTCCTGCAAGATTTGGAGCCGAATGCTCCTTGAGCTTCTATATATTTAATGCTTTATGTTTAGGGCCATTTTGTTTCTTTTCTAATTTTTAAGTTGATTTCTTGAATAGTTTAGTTTTTTTTTATTGATTAGACATTTTAGGTTTTATTTTCATCATGCTGTATTCCCTAAATAAGTAAGTTTTTTTCCTAATTATTGTAGGATTTTTTCTACAATATTCTTTTTTTTCTTATTTTCTCAAGGGGATTATTTATTCTATTTTTTTAATGTTACTCCAGCTTCCATTCGCGACGAGGGGATATTAAATCCAGAAAACTTGTCTTTTTCACATTTTATACTAAAATTTTGCATATGAGGACAATGCTTATTTTTAAGTGAAAAAATGGAAGAATTATTAAAATTGAAAGTTGTAAATTGTGCCTTGTTTGATTTTGCCACAATATTTTGACTTTTTTTTTCTATCTGAGAGCTTTTCAAAATTTTTAAAATTTTTTGTGTTTTAATTGATCATAATTGAATATTTTTGAAAGTTTTCACTAACTTATTTTTTCCATTTTTCTGCATAATAACTCTTTAGTTGAACCAGGCATGAATGAGTAGTAGGTGTTAATATTTTCCATTTGATGTTCAAGACTTTTGAGCACTAAATCATACATTAATTTTTGATTTGGGACATTTAGAGAAATTTATGTAGAATCAATTATGCTGCACCCCAAAAACTTGCTTTATTACATTTTCGAATCAAATTTTTAGACGACCTGATTTAGTTGTAAAAATGAGGATAGTGCCTTCTTTGTTTGTTGAGCCTTTCTAGCCAACCATTTTAACAATTTATTTCTAAGTACCTTGTTTGAGCCCTATTTTTGTGAAGGGAAACACCATTCACCTTCTTTCATTTAAACTCGGTTTACCTGCCCTTATTGAGCCTAATATTCTTTTAATTGTTTTATCCTAAATTTTCCAGTTAAGAGCTTTATGATACACATTATATGTTAGGGGGACATAAGAGTGGAAGATTGTGAGAAAAGGCTGGTGTACATTTATGGAGAAAAATGGGGTATTGAAAAAATAATTTTGGTTGAAGAATAAAAATATTAATTAGATATACAGGTAGTGCCTATCACTGGTACCTGTATTTGCAGGTAGTGCCCATCTTTGGTACCTGCATGTTTGTATGTTGCGGGTAGTGCCTACCACTGGTACCCGTACTATGAGCGGATATAAAAGAAATAAAATAATGATGTGATGTATATATGTCCGGAGGGAGGTTGACATGTTTGAGCTAATTCGAGGAAGGGGGACTTACATACTTAATGGTTGTTCGGAATTTTTTTCATGGGTGTTTGTTACTCAAGTGTGGGGTTGTGGATATATGATGTTTCACATGTGAAGGGAAGTTTTATTTTAATGTGTGGCCACCATTACTATGAAGCTCTTGTTCTTATTCGTTATATCTTTTCCTTTCTTTGGATAACTAATACCCAACCTATATTTCGAGCTAAAAATTCCTACCTAATTTTAGTTGAATCAGTTGTCTAGATTAGTGGAAGGGTGTAGGAAGATTGAGCTATGGGGTGTTTAGAAAAATTTGGGAGTCTTCATGATAGAATCTAAATATTTTCAAACCTAATTTTTGAATGGCTATATACACATACACACGAATTTCAAGTTTTGATTTTTATTAGCACTTGAATTCTTTGGTTCTTAGACTACTCCAATTGATGGTTTGGCTGGTGGCTATTTATTTGGAAATTTGGGAGGATATGTTGAGTGGAATTTTTTTATCTTTTTAAGTGTTTTAATTTTATATTTGCTCGAGGACGATCAAAGGCTAAGTGTGGGGTAATTTGATAAGTTAATAATTGTGCTATATTTTACGTGTCATTGCCTCTGAGTTATTGAGGGTGACTCTAGTTCATTGCCTCTGATTTCAATGCCTCAAGATCTTCCAGAGCAAGAGCCAATCAAGGTTTTAGACTTAGATATGGAGGAAGCACAAGAGATTCTAACCACTATGAAGGATCACCACTTGGCTATTAATAGGGCTTGTATTGTGGTGCCACTATACCCCACATTTTGTTATGGATCGACCTTAAGAATTGAAGATCAAATAGTGGCTTGTAAAGAGTTTGATATTTTCCAGTCTCTTAAGGGTCATGAAGAAAAGGTTTCGCAAGGTTACATAGATGACAATGGGGTCAGAGTTGAGTTTTTAACTAATGGAGTCAAGAAGGAGATTAAGGATAAGTATATGGAAAGCGGTTACACAAAGAGAGCCTATGCACGACCGCTAACAATTATTGACCTCTCTTTCCTCTGGTATAGAGATGGTTATTCCGACCATCTTGTTCATAGTCAAGCTATTGACTATAAAGGAGCGCTGCATGGGAGTCAACCCATGTTCATTTACATTTTATTCAGTTTATTTGTTTTTGAAGTTTTACTTTTGTTTAGTTTATTTTTTGGGTTAACTTAGTTCTATAATATTGTTAGTGCAGGAAATCGACTTCATTGATAAGTTAAATGGATAAAATGGTCCTTTGAAAGAGTAGGAGACGACCTGTCGACATTTTCACCTTTTCCTCCTTTTTCACAGGATTTGGGGCCAAATACTACATGAGCTTTTATATGTTCAATTCCCCATGTTTAGGGCCATTTTGTTGATCTTTTAATTTTGCAAGTTGATTTCTTGAACAGTTTAGCTGTTTTTACTAGTTAGAACTTTAGGTTTCATTTTTGTAATGGTGTTTTCATTTATTTTTGTTATGTTTTCCCTTAAGGGAATAAGTTTTTCTTGATTCTTGTAGGATTATTTTCTACAATATTCTTGTTTTTCTTATTGTCTCAAGGGAATTATTTATTTGTTTTGCTTTGTTTTGTTTAGTGTCTACTCCAGTTTTCATTCACGACAAGGGGATATTTATAACGGATACTGCTCCAAACACGAATTAAATCCAGAGAAGCTTTCTTTTTTCCCATTTTATGCTTTTCTTTTTGCATTGAAAATAATGATTCATTTTAAGTGTGGGGTGGGAGTTATTTGGATTTTTAAGTTATTTGGTGTATTTTTCTCAATTTTGTTGCAATATATTTTGCCTTTTTCTTTGATCTGAGAGCTTGTTGAAATTTTTGTGGATAAATTGACCAATTTTAGAAATTTTTGAAAATTTTTTCTTAACGTATTTTTTTCATTTTTCTACAGAATAATCATTAGTTGAACCATGCATAAATGAGTAGTCGGTGTTAATATTTTCCATGCATGATTTTCAAGATTTTTGAGCACTATGCCATACTTTAATTTTGTATTTGGGATAGTTAGAGAAATTTATGTAGACTCAATTATGTTGCATCCCAAAAACTCACTTTATTACATTTTCGAAGCTAATTCTTAGACGACCCGATTTACTTTAAATATGAGGGTAGTGTCTTTTTTCGTTTGTTGAGCCTTTCTCGCCAACCATTTTAACAATTTATTTCTAAGTATCTTATTTGAGCCTTATTCTTGTGAAGAGAAACATCATTCAGCTTCTTTAACATAAACTCAATTTACCTACCCTTATTGAGCTTAATGTTCTATTCATTGTTTTATCCTAAATTATCCCTTTAAGAGCTTATGGTGCACATTATTTGTTAAGGGGATATAAGGGTCGAAGTTTGTGAGAAGTGAGTGATGTACATTTTTGTAGCGAAATAGGGTATTGAGAAAAAAATAAATATGGAAGTGTTGGTATATGAAGGTAATGCCCATTACTGGTACCTGCGTGTTTTTTATTTATACAGGTAGTGCATATCACTGGTACCTGTTTATTTGCAGGTAGTGCCCATATATGGTACCTACGTGTTTATTTGTTGCAGGTAGTGCCTACCATTGGTACTCGTACTGTGAGCGGACATAGAAAAATAAAATGATGATGTGATGTATATATGTTCGAGGAAGGTTGGCATGTTTGGTTGTTCGGAATTCTTCGTGGGTGTTTGTTACTCAAGTGTAGGGTTGTGGATGTATGATATTTTGCATGTAAAAAAAGTTTTATTTTAATGTGTGGCCACCATTATTATAAAGCTCTTGTTATTATTTGTTATATTCCCTCCCTCTTTGGCTGACAAATATCTTAATTTATAGTTCAAACTGAAAGTCCTACCTAAATTTAAATAAAATCGATTGTCTAGATTAGTGGATGGGTGTAAGACGAGTGAGCTATGGGGTGTTTAGAAAAAAATTTGTGGGTCTTCATGATTTAATCTAAATATTTTCAAATCTAAATTTTTGAATGGCTATACACACATACACACGAATTTCATGTATTGATTTTTCATTAGCATTTGAACTCTTGGGTTCATAGACTACTCCGATTGCTGGATTGATTATTGATTATTGATTATTTATGTGGATATTTGAAGGAATATGTTGAGTAGAATGTGCTAAGCTTAAATGTTCTAATTTTATGTTTGCTCGAGGACGATCAAAGGCTAAGTGTGCTAAGCTGAAAAGTTCTAATTTTATGTGCTAACCTTTACATCTTGTAGTGTGATGGTGGCCTACAAATGAAAAGAATGCATCTCAGGTCGCCATTGCTCGACAAGACTGGTGATCAAAGCATGGTCCACTGAAATACATCCTAAAGATGCGATACCCTTGAAACCTGCCAAACAAATATAATGCCATACACGATCCGGTATGGACATGTGATCCCAAAAAGCCCCATCACAACGCTTAACCTGTAGTGTGGAATCATCTATAAGATCGTCAAAAATAGATCTAGCCCTATGCGGTGTCGTAGGTGATATAATATCATCTATATATGGTCCATGGTGGATTTACTCAAGCTCTCGCGACTGATCATCCATACCTGACAAAGTGATATGGAAAGAGTGAAAAATTAAACTCATAGAAAGTAGGCATTTAATTTCATAAGTTTTAAAAGTTACATTCAGACATTACATTCAAAAGCCCATTCCTCTAGGTTGATAAACAGGAACATCCTCTTGCATCTGACATTCACCGTTATTTGTCCCCTAGTCATCGTCAGATTCATTCTTCGATATATCTTCTAAGTCTGACCCTGACTCGTAATCCTCGTCTAATACATGCCACGACGAGTCACTATTAGCATTATCATCTGTCAAACCCTCATCTACGAGACCTTCTCCATATGTTGATATTGCATGGTACTTGGGCCTCACCTGCTGTGGTGTCTCTATTACATTGTGCGCCAATAGATTGATCAGATGGCATTGAGTTTGACATTGAAAACAAACACGTTGGGTTGTAAAACTCAAATGACCAAGGATGTTCAAAGAGACTCTACGCATTGGACTGCAGCGGCTCGTCGTCCATGGTCGAATGCATAAGAGACATCATTGGCCCTATACCATACATCCCTAGATTGTTGGTTTCAGGTACCTGGGGAATTTCCTCTGTCTCGATAAACAACTCAGCACAAAAAATAGGATCGGCATCAAAAAAATCAAAAGTACCATCCATACCATCATCATCTGTCAATGGAATGCCAGAGTAAACATCACGACTAACTATATGCCTGTACAAAATATTCAATTTGAATTGCTTCCTATCAACCTCCATGAACTCGTATATCTTGTCAACCAACTCAACAAATCTGATCCGTTGCTTTATTCGAAATAGTTTCTTGCACACCATTGGCCGGTAAGATATAATACCCCTTTCATAGGTTATTTCCCCTCCCTAATAAAGGAGGATGTGATGGGGTCTATCAAATGTCATTTCACTGTAAGGATGTAACATGTTTAGACCCCAATTTTGGATACGAAATATATTTTTTTTAAATTTTTTTTTTGACAGAGTTTCCTCTATATCTTGATGATTTATTCTGTCTTATGCCAACATGCCCGATAAGGGCTACAAACAGCACAACAAATCGGCAACGGTTACAAGTAATACATGCTCAACAAGGGCTACAAACAATGCAATAACCCATAAGGGTTACAAGTAATATATACCCCGACTACGGATACAAACATAATTAATCAAAATATAACCAAATATAACCACTTTCATCTATAAAACTTAAATACAACCAAATCCAATTTCATCAAATTATCCAATTTAGAGAATTGGTGACCCAATAACAACAAAAAGTCCTAAATAATAAGAAATTTCAACATCTCCGTTTGAGGATAGTAATTATTGACAGCCCTTCACCCCATATACCAAATCATTTACATTAATAATCACAAAAATAGCGAAAATATAAGTTACCATCACAAATAATTTTTCTAATTAACTAAAAAATTTTTAAAAAATAAATTAATTATAATAATTGAATCAAAAAGAAAATTAATGTACCTAAAATATGTTGGTGGTGTTTGTTGAGTGATTAATGAGGAATATGGTGGTGGTGGTGGTGGTGGTTGTAGAGAAGGAGGATTGGAGGTGGTGGTTGTTGTAGAGGGGAGGAAAAAGAGATGGTGGTGGTTGTAGAGGAGGAGGAAAAGGAGATGGTGGTAGTTGTAGAGGAGAAGGAAAAGGAGATGGTGGTGATTGTGACTGAAATTGCGAATGGAAGGAGGAGGAGGAGAAAACGAGGGTTGTTCTGCCCGATTTTATTACGGCTGACCTCACATTTAGTGAATGCGAGGTCAGATGATTTAAAAAAAAAAATTTATACCTCGCATTCATTGAATGAGAGATCAAGAAATTCTTTTTTTTTAAATTTTTTTTTGACGAACATGAGCTCGTATTCAGTGAATGCAAGCTCGTTGAACTAGCATTAACTGAATGCGAGTTTCTCCCTGCCGAAAATACCAGTTCCAATCGACACAAGAAAAGTACAATTTTTAATACAAGCACAATTTCAGAAAATTTCTCAACATCTCAGTACCCTAGCCCACTACCCCCCACCCACTACCAGATTCGTCGCTCCTGCCATCACGCCCATCCCTTCCCCTTCCTTCCCCCTTCCCTCCATCTCTCCCACCCCCACTTCCTTCATAGCACCTTTCCTGCCACTTTTCCCGTCCCCTCCTTCATATCGCAACCCCCAACCTACAACCACTTTTTACTCCTCCTCCTCTCCCTAGATTCCAAACCACCATCCTTGCAAACTCTCTGCGACCTGTTCTCCGCCAATATCCATCATCCCCGTCCCCAAATCACCTACCCAACCGCAAATCATCACTCCCAAGTTACAATTCAAACCAGTAAAGATCCAGAAATTGATCCAAAATTGAAAGATTATAGAATTTACTAGCCAAAAAAAGGCCAACAACTTTACGCTTATATTCCATTATTTCAAAGAAGAAATGTTGGATTCTCAATTTTCGATTCGGGAAATGGGGTTGTTTTACGATTTTGGGCAGAGAAAAAGGGAAAGAGGAGGCAGACTTCATGGATCTGAATTTTTGAGAAGAAGATAGAACTTTCAGAATAGTAACTTAAACTCCAAAATTATTCAATTTTTTGTTTTAACCCCATCTATATTTTAATGGCATTTTGACAAGTTTACCCCTCAAAAGATCAATATTAGTTTGCCGTGATGGCACAAATAGACAGAATGTTGAATATAATATTTAATAGTTCAATAACCATTTTTATGAAAAAAAAAAATTGAGTGACATCTTATACAACAAGTCAATAGTTCAATGACTATTTTTCCAATTTTCTCTTTCTAAGTATATGTCATACTTGTGCAATAAAAGTTAAGTGGTATTCAAAATTATTGTAAATTTTGTAATATAAATTGAGTTATGACTGCATTTTCATCTTGTGCCACATGAAAAGTGGAGCAAAAGACTTGTTTTGTTGTAGTGTATGTAACGTGAATTTTACATAAAGTCTGAATGATTCTTCAATTTTTCAAGTGGTTTAATTAGGAATTCTTTAATTGGCTTTTGGTTATTTTGAGTAGGAGTAAAAAAATGTTCTGCATAAACTAAGTTACTTTCGCGAATCCTTTTTAAATGAGGAAAATGATTGAATGTTTGAAATTTCAAGCGAAAATTGAACTAGTTTTTGAGATATTAAATCATTCAAATGACTATTTCAATTACTTTAAATTTACATATCATTTGTGGCATTTGAGTTGTTGCCAAGTGATTCAAAGTATATATGATTATCATTTCTTGTCTTGTGAACTTTGGTGGTGCATATTATGCATCTTTTTCTAGTTCTTTTTCTCTCTTGTTTTATTCAGAACTAGCAAAATACTAGGTTTAAGGGTGTGATAGCTCTATAAAATAGAGTTATTTTACTCACAAAATTAACAATATTTTGGTAGTATTTTTCTGATTAATGTTTATTTTTCTTTAAATTAAGTATTAATTAGTAGTGTTTTTGTGCGTGTTAGAGTAAAAATGGAGTTTTAGTTGTGTTTTTATGTTGTTTTTATTGTGTTTTGGTACTTTTGTTTAATGAAACATGGTGTTTATTGTAGGGTAAATAGAGCAGTTGCGTACAAGTTCAAGAACACAAAAATGAAAGGACTAAAGTGAAAATTAAAGAATTGAGAGAAGGCCAGACAAGATACGGATGGCAGTATAAAATTCACAAGAGGAAAATTCTTGACCGTGATCCGAGAGGCTAAATTATTTGAGCTAACCAAAACATGAACTGCGATTTCACATTTCACACTTGTAAATTCCAGACAGTAGTGTGCATTTCTTTTTGCTGTGTAATTTGGCTTGATTTTGAACTTGTGCAAAAAGTTATCTTAGCCTAGAATAGTATACTGTTAAAAACATGTAGATTAGCTTAGGGAGCAAGTTTTACAATTTTTAGAGAGAGAAACTCATTGTTCTTACTTTCCTTTAATTTTAAGAACTTATTTCCTTCAAATTCTAATTTAATTTTCTTTTAAGTTTTTTTGTTTTCTTAATTTACTTTAGTGGGTATTTCTTTAATTTTCTGCTAGTCATTTTTTCATTTGACAATCGTCAATTACTTAGTATTTTCTTGATTGCATTTTTATCCCATTTTACCCTTGTTGCATTTCTTGTACATGGTTAGATAGATTCTTAAGGATTGGGCATGGGAATGTGATTTTCTAATTGGTAAGAATTGATTTGTCTGAATAATTTGCTAAGTTGTGGAAGAAGAGTCTAATTGATGAGTTTTTATTGACAAGGTTTTGCATGGGTGGCCAACTCTTTAATTCCATTAATGAACCTAAGCCAAAATCATGGAAGTTTCACTAATTTAGGTTAGAATAAGGGATAGTAAAGTCAAGATGTTATCTTTCTATCCGATTCAATAGCTTTATGAAGTTAATTTTGACATAGAATTAGTTGCCCGACTAAGGAATTAATTCACTAGTGGAAGTGAACCCTCAATTCGACCTTATTAAGCAATTAACCAAATGAATTAAACTAGCCTGAGGAAGGAACATCCTAAACCCGATCTATTTCCTTATTTTTGGTGATTTTCTTTATTTAGTTTTCGCTTTTGTTGTTTAGTGTTTATTATTTGTCGTTTCTACTTAGTTAATTTCTTTATTTGCTCGTTTTATAGTAGAATTTCTAAGTCAATTGTTATTTGGTTGTCTAGATAGTGATAAATTTCTTAATCTAGTAATTGCTAAAAACAAATACTTGTGTTGATGACCCTTCTTACCCTAACACTATTATTGCGCTCCATATACTTGCATAAATGGATAGTGATTTAGTGATTGAAAAGTAATTTATAACTTGGTGCATTTTTTTGTTAAAATAATCTAGAATATAGTTCTCACTTTTCACTGCTAAATCAAAATTTTAGACACATTGCATCTTCAACTTTTAGATTCGTCCTATTTTGATCCAATGTTTAATAGTGTTAAAAGATTTGACAAATTTCTGCTTTAGGTGCGTAGTGTGCACAATTAAAATATCATGATGTTAAAATTTTAATTAATATAGATAAATGTAAGAGTTTAGAATTCAATATGTCTAAAAAATAAATATAAGGAATAAGCCCATTTTTGTATTGCTTAAAAAGCTTGGACAATCACTCTCAAATTTATATAATTGCATGTAAAGTAATTTATTATATAAAAAATATTATTTTTACTTTTACAATTATTAAACACCTATCAAAGTCTTATCCCGTAATATCAAGAT
Organism: Cinchona pubescens; assembly: GCA_025175665.1. NCBI lineage: Eukaryota > Viridiplantae > Streptophyta > Magnoliopsida > Gentianales > Rubiaceae > Cinchona > Cinchona pubescens. Next base: position 247,774 of record JANKKI010000312.1, read on the forward strand.
CTGGTTCGTAACAATCCCAACTCTCACTTAACAACACAAATATATAAACAAACAAATCAAATCTTAATCTCACTAAAAATAGGATCGGCTAAAAACATAAACATATTATCACTTGATTTAATCTACCATTGATTGACACATAATCTAAATGAATAGATCAGTTGAACATCGTTTTAAATATAATAACATGATTTGTTACGTGTGAAGGATCATCAATTTTCAATTGGTTAGCAGATGCAGCGGCAATACACCGTAGACCCCAAGATATATAGAAGACCTGGGATGGTGATAGACTCAGAGGAGATCTTGCTGTATTTGCTGAGATGCGGCAACGCGAAAAAAGTTGGAATGGATTAAAGTGGTAATTGAACAACATCATGATGTGCACGAGTAAGACTAGCAGATGGTTCAACAAAGCAAAAAGAGACGATCTTCAATGACACTTTCTCCTGCAACTTCCAGCCCAATGTCAACTTCAAAACTTTCCAACGAAGGACATACTGAGCACAATATGAAGACTGAATATAATGAACACAAGATGAAGAATTCTGACAAGAAATCTCACTTCACTTCTGTGTAACCAAGACCAAGCCTGTTCATACCTACTGCTCAATGTAAACAGGAATTCTGTTTGTGTGCACAAATTATAACCCTACCCTCATGATCCAAGAATTCATCCTTCGACCAGATTGTCCTGCGAAACAGAATCGATGGACTTGGGAAATACCTAAGTTAGATCGAGTTCTAAAATCAATAAACTATATGAAAGTGTTTTAGATAGCTGAAACTTATGTGGTACAATGGCCATTGAGTTGTATTTGTAGGGACATTGTCCTATGACTTTGTGGGAGTTCTATGTCGTGTGGGGTGTTTGATGGATAGGGACTTCTATTTGATAAGGAGTCCTTCTTTGATTATCCCCTTTCGGCATTATCAAATATTGGTAGTGATCCCTTTAGAGGATTTATGCTGATCGTATCAGCATGATGATTGAGTTATGGTATATAAATATCCTCATTTTTCAGCTTGAATTTGTGGTTTTCTTTCCATTTTGACTTTTTGGCCTGGGTTTCACCATAGAACATTTTATTTCCTTTTTATTCGTTTTCCATCTTGATATCAGCTCAATTTGGTCACTCCATTTCAAGTTGAAAAATGTTGCATGTGGCAGTGCCCCACGTCTTGTTAAAAAACGAGCCTTCCTAGGGATAGGCAGTTACTAAGAATCCTTCAGGCAGAATTTTCTAGCTTCTTTTCAATTTTAAAAAGATTCAATGGTACTAGACAATTTCTTTTCCTTTTGGATAACCATCCTCTCCATTCATCAAAGCTTCAATATGTTGCTGTCTCTCACTCTTTTCTGTTTTCCCAAGTTTTTACATATTAACTAAAATCTTTTTATCCCTAATCTCTTTCACTACATTCGTGAGACGTCTAGATAATATTCTACCATGGCCGTTTCTTTACTTTAGGGTAAGACTTTTGGATCTTCTTCTTCTTCTTACACGTTCCTCCTGACTAGAGGGTTTTCCCAATGGAAGCAATTGGAACAAGTTCATCTTAAACTGATCCTTCGCTCATTTTTTCTCTTTTATGTGAAGTAAATGTGGAATAATTATGTCATGCTTTCTATTTTCCTTCCAATAATGCATCAGTACTACCTTTAGATTCTAGTCGAGTTAGTAGCCTATCACTTGATAGGATAGCCGTTTACTTGGGCCAACTAGAGGCTGGGTTACGATTCCCTCTTCCCCCTTTATGAATGAAGTACTATGCTAGAACTTTCATTAAGCCAGATTACCTATGGGGACATTATGCATTTTGTAGGTTTTGAAGCTTTCTCCATAGTGGGGTTAGGCTAATTGCACTTTGGACCTTTTTCTTCTTTTTTTTGATTTTAGGAGGTTCGCAAGATAAGGCTTTTATTTGCCATATATGTCCACAATATATCTATAGGCACAGGGTTATTTTATATGTTCTCGGAAAAGCTACTTCTTGGAAGGAAATTTATTTTTTGTATTTGTTTTTCAGGTCATCTTTGCTTTGCGATTTGGAGAATTGAGGGTCCCCCTACCCATTCTAGAGTCAGCCCTGATGCCGTTGCCAAGATTAATAGCGCTAATCAAACTATCTCAGTGGGGAGCCCTTTACAGACAATGATCTGATATATTTCCTGCTAAGCCAGGTGATAACCTTAGAATTAACGTTATTCTGGTGCTTTTATGAACTTAGTTTTTAGTTTTTTGAATCTGGATTATTGTGCTTTTGTGATGTTTTTGTGTTAATAGTCTAATTAGAGTAGTTTGCATTGTGTTAATTATGGTTAATTTAGTTATTTATGTTAGTTTCTCTTTTTCCAAGTTATCCAAATAAATGGATAATAAGGTATAATGATCAAGTTTGAAAGTCAAAATACAAGTGAAGAAGATAAAAAAAAAGAAAATTGGATAGAAAGATCTTGCCGCGGTGAATGAAGCCAAGTCAAATTGGTTCACTATAGATCGAGGGCAGAAGGCTTCTCTACCGCATTGATCTAGCCGAAGTAGAATCCAATCGTTGTGGTGAACACCTTTGGGGGGGAACCATATAGGAATTTTAACTTTTGGGAGTAATTTTAGTTTCCCACTTGTTTTTGGGGCTCTTTTTAGTAGGTTGCTGATTAGGAAAAACTCCTAATTTCTAGGAGTTGAGCAGGGAATTAATAGCTATGCTTGGAAAAAGAAAACAATGATTATCACTCTAGGATTTTACTTTTTAGTTAGGGTTTTAGTCATTTTAATCCATTGTTCTACTCTTACAAATTATTATTTTAAGAGACAAAGTTTAAGTTCAATTCAAGATTTCGTAGTTTAAGTTCTACTCTTACAAATTATTATTTTACATGAGACAAAGTTTAAGTTCAATTCAAGATTTCGTAGTTGAGAATAATTGTTAGTAATATCTCTTATTTTTCAAGTGATTTCGATTCTTACTATTGTTATTTATTTTTATGCAAATCATAGTATCAAATCCTTGTATAATGGTTTATTCATTTTCTTGTTTTCTTCTTAATTCTTGTGTATTTATTTAGTTAGCCATGAACTATATTTGCTAGGATTAGGTAGGACAAAACAATTTTCTTATGAACTAATTCAAATAATCATTAATCAGATCAATTGCACTTTTGGGTAATAATCATCACAAATTTGACAATTCTGGAGAGTAGCAAACTCTAGTACTGGTTAGATTGGTCGAAGTGACACGAAAATCGATCCCTCGTTATAGAATATTAATTATTACATTAGATTAATTCATGGTTGTGACTAACATGAGTTTCTAGTTAGTTCATTAAAATTCTATATAGCAAATAACTCAATTTAATTGAAATTAGGTGAGAGGAATCTACCCTTAAAGCTTTAGATTGATAGAACTCGGCATCGTGAGGAATCGAAGTTGGGTTGATAATTGGGCGAACCTCCTCTGTGTGTAATTGAGTAGATTGATTGGTGACTTGAATAAATTCTAAAAAATTGCTAGCATAATACCTAATATGTTTTCTTATCATTTGATAATTTCTTTCTCTAATGTAGTTTTATTTACTGCACTTTTTAAATTCTTTCTAATTATTAGTGTAGCTACTAGTTTTTCTCTAGTTGAAATAAAATCCAAATTCCTTGTCGGATTGTCCAAATAGTAATTGTCGAACTCTTTTGGTGCTTGTCTACATATCCCCCATGAGAAGAATCCCACTTACCCTAATATATTGATACTATATATACTTGAGGAATTCAGAGGAAAGTTGTGGGTAGGTTAGTTTAATCTTTCATCCTCCATGCTAGCATCACTAGGTTGTCTGATCTACTAATTATGCTGAGAGTAATTTTATTCTTTGCTTTCTTTTCAAGATTATTTCTTCTCCCCTCTATTCACTGAATACAGCTTATTTTCATAGTTGTTACAATGCAGGACTTCTTTGAGAAGATTAAGGACACGGATTGGTTTGAGGACCCTGCCTCCTTTAAAAGTTGCGAAGGCACTAGTAGGGAAGAACCTTCCATCCTAGATGATTCCAATCACACTATTTCCTTTGAGGTTGTTGTGGCTGATGCCTTTCTATTGAAGATTGTCCCGCTTGACCCAGAGATCCCAAAGGAGAATGTTCCTTTAGAGGTCCAAGGAGTCAAACCTTCTTCCAAGAAGCAGAAAGTTATTAGTGCTTCTTCCAAAATTTCCAGCCACTTTCAAAGCCATTCATTATGTTTTGAAGCCAACAACAGCTATCATTGTCCTACGAGTGGCGAACAAGTTTTGAATTGATGCTTCACTCTAAGCCACTGGGAAGCTTGCCACTGACAAGATAGCAAGAGAGACTCAGGGAATCCTTCAATCCATTGGGCACAAGAAATACATAGAGCCAGCTATTGCAGTTCCCGACAATAGTAACTATGTGGTTTGAAGATAATTTTTTCCAAACTGTGAGTTAGATTTTGATGACCATGGTTAATTCTTTACCCCTGCTAAACAATTGTTTCAGGGATCTATTCTTCATCATGACTGAGCTTTAGCCAACTTGTTAATCAATTCATCCTTGCTCTTAAGAGATGGTAAGGGTATTTTTAGCCTTACTTTTAATTTATATAACCATCATTCTTATTTTCTTTATTTATTCTGCTTATCAGGCTCACCCCTTCTCAAGGGAAGTAGTTGCTTGTGCTCTGGCTGCAGATGGGATTTAGAAAGATTTGACCGATACGGAGGGTCATCTGCTAGCCTTGCTGAAGAAGTTCCATTTACTGATAGAGAACTATTAATTGTTGTATGCAAATTGAAGCAAGCCGACTATCGAGCTATGTAGGCTGAGGTGAACCTAGGGAAGGTGCTAAATAATTGAAGGCCAAGGACGAGAACATGAAGATAATTAAGGAGGAATATCCAGGACATCTAGTCCAAGGTCCAGGCTTGCAGTAGGGCTATAGTAGAGGCTTTCCCTGACTTGAAGAAGTTTGGGAATGCTAGGAAATTTCAATCGAAGTTGGTTTTCCTAGCCGATAAGACCAGGTTACCTAGGCTTGGGAAGATTTGAAGAACAGAGCTTATCCTATACTCAAACTCTTTCAATTTCCTTATTACGATCTTGAATCTGAGTAGAAAGTGCTTGAGCTAGTTGATTCCCTAGGAATTCCTTATGAGGAATATTTAGAGGGTAGTTCTCTTAGCTCGGCTCGCAAGTATGGGACTTCTGCTCCTCAGGCTGGGAACTCTGGCCCCTGGGAACTCTAGCCCCTCTACTACCCATGGTGATTCTGATGCTCCTACTATTTAAAAAATACTTTTCTTTATTTCGCTATGCCAACTTACGGTCTTTGGCCCTATTGACAATTGACGTTTGCTCTTTTATAAGCTTTATTTTGGGAATTGTGCTGAGCTATGGCTTTGCATTAAAATCTTGCTTTTTATCTTTTCTAGTTTTTTGGGTAATATCTTTTGCTCATTTGGTTTTTATCCTTGTTCTTCTTTTATGATGTGCACATCTTATTTTTTGTCCAGCACAAGTAGGACTATTTATAATATCTTGTTAGGTACAATTAAGGCCTTTCGGGATGGGACTTCATTGTTCAACTATGACCATTCCTTAATTCCCAATGTACTTAGCTCTTTGCAGTATTTCCTTTGATAAATTTATTGTGTTTGTTTCTACCTAGTAGTGATCTTTCATTGCTTTCAAGCATCTTTACGGCTTCATTTGAAACTGATCATGCTTTTGGTTGGCAAACTTGTTTCTAAGAACAAGATTTTGTTTTAGCCAATCATGAGGAGTATAATTCTTCTTTTTCTGAAATGAAATTGCATTCTACCATTATCTAGTTAGAATGACTTTATTTTCCTAATAAAAAATCCTATAAACTACTTTATTTTTTAAAAAAGTAAATAAATAATCAAAGGGTACATGCTAGTTGACATACCACCAATAGCTATCCCTGCTAGCATGTTTAGCACAAACCCCTTGAGAGGATTACTATCAAGTATAGGATAAGACCAATGGGAGTTAATACTCAAGGACTCTTTCAGCCAAAAAAAGTCTACACAGGTATCATATTGTACATGGACAAGAGTTTCAATGATAAAAGTAATCTACCTTATAAATATAACTTGCTAAGTAATGCACTAGGTAAGGTTTTTTGGCTACCTAAAGCCACTTGCATGCATTCTATTGATCTTGGAATTAAAGATATCACTTAAGCATCGGAGTGATCCCATAGGGTAATTCTCCCAAGTCTTTCGATCCGATTTTGTGGGGTAGTCAAGTTGTAAAGCAAATTCCTGAACCATCAACTGGCATGGTCTGTGGGAAACAAGTAATCAAAATGTTTGTTTCTTAAAATACCCATATAATCACAATTGTCCAAATTCCCTGTTCACCATGATTCTAGTTTGAGATGACAGAGAGCTAGTAGTGCCGATTTTGAATCCAGGCCGATCAACCAAGCCAGGAACTGTTGAAATTTTTGGTCAAAAATTATGATGACCTCAAAAATCTCTTAAAAGGAAAAAATGAAAGGTGGGAGAGTCATGCAGTCCTGACCCACCTCCTCACTACTGAGAAACTGGGAGATCTCGACAGGACCGAAAAGAAGAGAAAATAAACGAGAAAAGAAGAAACAAGGAACTCCATCTGTAGTTGACCAATTCCTCTCTCAAGTTGGGCTTAAATCCAAGTATGATTTTGATATGGCTCTAAGGAATCCTTTCACAGCATGCATACGAAATGCTAAAGTTACCAAATGTACCAAGCTCCCTCAATTGGACACCTATAATCACACAATAGACTTAGGTAATCACTTAGGGTACTTTGATTCTATCCTAGAGATCCACTCAGTGTTAAACGATTTAAGGCATCTAATGCTCTTTACCACCTTCCAAGGATAAGCTCGAAAGTGGTATCTCCAACTATCTCAAGATTTGTATCTTGTTGATAGCTATCAAGAGTTTACCATGTTTTTCATGACCAATTTCTTGAGCAGCACCATGCCAAGAAAGGGTATGGCTGATCTAATGGCAATTAGGTAGAGTGGCAACAAAATCCTACCGATGTATGTGACTCATTTCAACAAGGAGTCCTTCAAGTACAAGACAAGACTAAGGGAGTACTTGTCACAGCCTTTGTCAGTGGGTTAAAGCGAAGCCTTTTCAATCAATCCCTAAATGAAAGGTACCTTTGACACTAAAAGAATCAATGCACAGAGCACATGATACCATCATAGAAGAAGAGTCAAATTGGAAGAAGAGAGAATTCCAAGATTATTCCTCAGGTAAAGGAAGAAAGAAAATTGAAGCACTCTCACCTAAGGATAACAAAAGAAGGTTGGCAACAGGCTGCAATTCTTTTACCATAGTCAATAGCATGGAAAAGGATACAGGAAAAGAACTATACTCCTCTAAATACAAGTTGCACAGAGGTCTTGATGTAGGTCATAAAAAGCAAGGAATTTTGAACAGGCTTCCCAAGATTATCACCCATCTCATAAAAGGGATCAAAAAAGATATTTCTTATTCCATGGCTCTTATGGGCATGATACAGAGGAATGTATGGACCTCACGAAAGAGATCGAAGCCGCCAAATGAAAGAGAGAGCTAAACCAGTTCATCAAAAGAAAGAGGTACGGAAGAGACAAGCAAGAGTAATATAATCGAAATAGGAAGCCTGATGGGAGAGATAAGGATGACACTAGGTAGCCCAAATGGGGCAAAAAGTAGGGCGAAAGGCAAAATCAAGAAAAAACTCCTCGGTACCAGGATGCTGGTCAGGTAAAAAGTGAAATAAATGGCATAGTAGGCGAACCTACCAATGGCAATACCAAGTCGGTCAGGAAAGGCTATCAACTAGTTGGGCCTAGCTGGGGCACTAGTACCAAATGTCTGAAGAGGTCAGAAACTTTGACATTCTCATTTGAGAATGAGTTCCTACCAAGCTTCCCCCATGCCAACCATCCTATAGTTGCTAGCATGATCATTGCTAACTACAAGATGAATAAGGTTTATACGGATAATGGAAGCTTGATGACATTATTTCTGTAAGGATTTCCTAAACTTGAAGTTTAGATCAAGCGACCTGGAACCGGTGTGCATACCATTAGTGGGATTCTCAGGGCCTTCAATTGTCCTAGAAGAACAAATCAAGCGTAGGGTAACACTTGAAGAACAACCCGACTGGGCAATAGAAACTATAAACTTCCTACTAGTAAAGACGACATTATCCTATAATGCTATCTTTGGAAGAATAGGTTTGCATTCTTTTAGGGCCATACCATCTACCCATAACCTATGTGAAAAGTTCCCAACTGAACATGGAGTTGGGACATTGAAAGGAAATAAGACAATTGCCTGAGAATGTTACATTGCATCCCTAAAGATAAATGATCATCCATTCTTAACAATGCAAGATCTCTGATCACCAGAAGAAAGCAAAAATTATTAAAAAAAATTAGATTCGGATGAGGAAATCAAGCTAATCAAGCCATATCTGGAGCACCTAGATAGAAAACTGAAGATAGCCACACAGCTAAACCCTTAACTTAAAGTTAGATTTCATAGACCTTTTGCAGGAGAATGTGCAGATTTTTGCCTAGTTGACTGAAGATATTCAAGGCATATCCCGAGAGATCATTGAATACTATTTAAGTTTTGATCTAGCCTACAAGCTTTTCAAACAAAACAAATTATTTTTTTCCCTTGAAAGGAGAAAAATTATTTACAAGGAGATGGAAAAATTGGTGTTCTTAGCATTATCCAAGGAAGTGATGTATCCAACTTCGCAGGCAAACCTGGTGCTGGTAATGAAGTTGAATGGTGAACCAAGAGTTTGCATCGACTTCACGCTTGCCCAAGAGATTGCTATCCACTCTTTCGGTTAGACATAAAGGTAGATTCAACAGTGGGTTTTGAGTTGTGTTTTTTGGATGTCTACAAGGACTATCATTAGATCTACCTCTCTCAGTCCTAACGAAGAAAATAGTTTCTCCATCACTACTAGAGGAACGTATTGCTACATCACCATGCCCTTTGACCTAAAAAATATAGGGGCCATCTATCAATGGTTGATAGACAAAATTTTGAAACAACAAATTGGAAGTATACGTAGACGACCTGCTAGTCAAGATTCGCAAGGCCACTAACCTAATTTCTGATTTGAGGGAGGTCTTTGGAGTAATGAATGGGGCAAAAATTAGATTAAACCCGAGCAAATACACTTTCATGGTATCCTCCGGGAAATTCTTAAGCTTCATAGTGTTTGAGTATGGGATTGAAACTAACCTTGACTTTAGAACTTGGAGATATGTTTTATATATACATATTAGTAAGCAAGCTAGCTATGAACTTGATGCTAGTCAAGGACTAAGATGGGATTCAACATCTGATATACTATGTTAGTAAGGTCCTACAAGAGGCTAAGAAGAGATATCTTTACATAGAGAAATTCGTATATGCATTGGTCATCTCCAATAAATCGGGAAACTAAAGCCATTTTTCTAAAATCACCTACTTATTGTGCTTGACACATCTCATTAAGGTAGACCAATCTAGAAGCTTCAGGAAGGATGTTCAAATATTTGGTTGAACTAGGATAATTCAAAATATATTGCCAATCTCGAGGAGCCAATAAGGGGCAAACCCTGGCAAACTTTATCACTGAGAATGCTAACCTTAATCTAGAAAAAACAATGATATGACAGCTAGAGGACCCCAATCTCTCATTATGGAAATTGTATATAGATGGAACATCAACGCCGAAGGTAGTAAAGTTGGCTTATTGTTAACTATCCCAAAAGGTAAGTCTTACACTATACCCTAGGGTCCAATTTTCCAGCATCCTACAGCAAGGCTGAATATGAGATCCTTATAGTTGGGTTGTATATAACAAATGAGATGGGGGATCAAAAGCCTATGGGCATGTAATGATTCCCAATTAGTCGTTAGTCAATTAAAGGGAAAATATAAAGCTACAAGATGTCTTGATGAACAAATATTTAGACAAGGTACGCGAGCTAGCAAATCACTTTGACTTCTACCAGGTCCAAAAAATTCCCAGGACCCAAAACACTATGTAGATGCCATGTCAAAAGTCGTATCATCACTCTATAAGCACTCGTCTGAACCCTTGCTTGTTGAGGTCATGGAGGACAGGGCAATAAATTTACCAAAGGTCATTGAAACTACCTTGAAAGTGACTTGGATGGACCCAATCATATCATACTTCATAGATGACACGCTTCCAAACTCGAAGACTCTAGCTAGGAAAGTAGAAGTTACAAACACCTTGATACTAGTTGGAATAGGCCTCTTATACCTGAGGTCTTTGTTGGTCCCAAAGCAACCTAAGATGGGGGGTGAATTAGGTTTCTTAAAAAATATATTTTCAGAATTAGTGAGCTTTTTCATTTAAATGCAGATATAATAAAATCAATAGAACAGTAAAGTAAAGAGAGAAAAATTAAACAATCAATACTTCCAAGCTAGCTAAGCTTGAAGTATCAAATCTCTTGAATGCTTCACACACTTGGTGAGCCAATAATCTTTACAAAGTTGGGAAGTTCTTGCTCACACTAAAACTCTTTTAGTTGAGCCAAGAATCTTACTTACAACCACACTTTCATACAAGATTATCACTCCACTCAAAGTTGAATTACACTCACAATTGCACACTAATACAACAAAGCACTATAGTCAATTTGCACTCAAATTACTCTTTTCTAAGGCTTGTATTCAATGTATTAGATGATTTTTTCTTAATGTCAAAGCAGCTATTTATAAGAGCAATAAGTAGTGGTTGCAACTACTTCTTAACGGCTAAATAATAAATGCACAAAAAGTAGCCGTTGGGGTTTCGGACGTCCGAGATATATTGGATGCGTCCGACACAGCGTCCGATCTTCTTACAGTAGTTGAAGAGCTTCGTTCGGACGTCCGTGCATGCGTCCGTTCCTTCGTCCGATAGAGGTTTCGGACGGTCATGTTCGTCCGAAAGAAAGAAGCAGTAGGATCCCATTTCTTTCTGCCTGTTCGTTCAGACGGTGCAATGCGTCCGAGAAGTTTGACATAGTTTGGACTGTTCAGTGCGTCTGAAAGCCCTGTTTCCTGCAAAAGTTTGTTTACAGAGTTAAGTGTTTATGTCATCATCAAAATAAGGTTTGGAACACATCAATCTCCCCTTTTTGATGATGACAAACCTTTATGTAAAAACAATTGGATATGACTAATCATAATGCAATATAGCACAATTTGATATGACTAATTAATCATTTTGCAGTATAGAGAAGATTACTCCCCCTTTTGACATCATCAAACAAAGCTCCCCCTGAGAATATGCAAGTATTTGACAGAAATTCAACAAGCTTCATATATTTAACTTAAAATTCTAACAACCAAGGAAATACATAACCAATCTACGGGAAATCTAGATGTGTATAATGCTGACAACAAAATACAAATGTCAAAAGATCTAATGCGAGTCATTTCTCTTTTTGGAGCGCTTTTCACCGTCTTTTGTCGTTTGGAAGGAACATCTTCATTGGTGGCTTCACTGTCTTCCTCTTCTCCGGTGCGACGTTGCATGATGAAGTCAAATGTGAAATCAACATCCTCATCGTCGTCGTCATCGTCATCGGCAGCTCCTTGGGCAGCTTCTGCATTGTCCTCACGAGCATTTTCATTTTCAGGCTCATCACTGTCGGAAGATGATTCAAGTGGATATTGTGACTGAAGATTAGCAAATTGAACCTGAGCCAAAGCGGACATGCCAAGGCTAAGTGCCTCTTGGAGAATCATTTGACGGGTTTCAAGTCGCTTTAATTTTTGATTTGTGCGACGTTGAAAGGAACTGACTTGAGTGCTCAAAGAGGTGAGAAGTCCACAGATATGAGAAAGAGATGGTTCAGATATAGATGGAGGAGGAACGTGGAATGGTGGAGGTTGTTGAGGAGGAGGAGAATGGGGAAGAGCAAAATTAGAGATGAAAGCATGGGATTGTGACTGTGTAATATCAAAAATGGCCGCCTTAGTTAACCATTGATCGTTGAAAAACCAGAGGCCTTTGCGTTCAATATATGATTTGTTAAAGTAAGGAGGAAATTGTTTGTTTCTGCTCAAAAGAATGTTGAGAAAATCAAAAATTTTGGTGAGAAATTTGCTCAAAAGGAATGTTTCTTCGGGTATCTAAGAAAGAGTTCCCATAGGGAACAAAAGAGATACCTAAAATCAAGAGGAATGCCCTTGAAAACACAAAAAAATAAGTAAAGTTGCATTTTACCAGGCTCAGTACGATGCCCGTCAGTTGGCAATAACAGATTTGTGACAAGAGTGTACAAAATATTGAGTTCAGGAGCGAGTAATGTAGTTTTGGTGTCTGAGGCCTGTTTAAAATGGATGTTAAAAATAGCTCTAACTTCATCGATATCAAAATGAGTATCATCAGCGGGCCATTTGTCTAATGAAAAGAAATAGGAGAAATCATTGGGGTTTGAGACTTCACATTCAAAAATGGTGTTAATGATGTTCCTGATGAAATCTCAAGATTGGTGTTGTTAACACGAGATGAGAGTGCGAACAGTAGGGCCTTTCCGAAGATTGGCGGTGAATTGAAGCACCATGTCATGATATACAGGTAAATCAATATGCACAAGATGACCCCAATTTTGTTTTTCAAAACTGGATTTGACAATGGGAAGATTATACTCATCAAATAGACTTTGAGCAGCAGGACGTTGAACGATTATAGATTTACTTAAAAGAGATGTATACCGTTCGGTTGCCTTGGCATTGATGAATTTTGACAAGATTGGATTTGTGGAGACTTATGGATTAGCTGATGATTCTCCTCGTACAGGAGCCTTCCCTTTAGTTTTTCGTCCCCGATTTGCTGTAGAAGAACCTCCGCGAGATTTGACCATTGTGATAGAAGGGAAAGAAAAAGAGCAAAATTTCAAATTTTTGAAGATTGATGAGAATTTGAGAAAATGATATGGTAGATGGGGGAAATTAGATGGGATTTAGGTGAGAAAAGCAAATTCACACTTTGTTTTGGGAAGGATAATTTTCCAACCAATTTTGGAATAGAGAGTAGGAATTTGGAGTGGGTGGTGAGGGGACAATTTTTCCCAGAGGGTTTTCGGGAGAGGTGGTGAGTCCGAAATAGGGAAGATGGACGGTTTTAATCGAACAGGGAGACCTTTCGGACGGCCAACAATTTGGTGTGCATCTGAAGAAGCGTCCGAACGCTGAAGAACGGACAGCTGAAAGAAGAGCTAGTGCGTCCGAATTTCGTTCGGACGGTGGTACGCGTCCGGAAGAATTCCAGAGAGTTTGGTGAATAAAATGAATATCGTTCGGACGATTATGAGCATTCGAGAAATAAAGGAAGCTTTCGGACGATCCAGAGCGTCCGAAAGAAAAGTAGTTCGGACGAAGGAATGCGTCCGAACTAAGAACCTAAGCCAAATTTATTTGTAAAATCCCCAAACATTTTCTAAGAGTTTCAAAGCGATCTAGAACAAAGGATTTTGTAAAAGTATCAGCCAATTGAAAATCCTCTGAAGTAGGCACAAAATCAACACGAATTTCCTTTTTACAAACAAGGTCTCTAATGAAATGATGCTTAACATCAATGTGTTTGGTTCTAGAGTGCATAATAGGATTTTTTGTGAGATTAATAGCACTAGTGTTGTCACACATTATAGGAACACAATCAAAAATTACACCAAAATCTTTCAGAGTATGATTCATCCATAGAAGTTGAGCACAACAATTTCCAGCAGCAATGTATTCGGCTTCAGCTGTAGAAAGAGAAATGGAATTTTGTTTTTTACAAAACCAAGACACAAGACAATTTTCCAGAAAATAACACATACCACTGGTACTTTTTCTATCAATTTTACACCCAGCAAATTCAGCATCAGAATAACTAATCAAATCAAATGTAGAGGACTTTGGATACCACATACCAAAATCCGTTGTTCCCTTTAGATATCTAAAAATTATTTTAACAGCTATCAAGTGCGATTCTTTAGGGCAAGATTGAAATCTAGCACATAAACATAACAGCAAACAAGATATCCGGTCTGCTGGCAGTTAAGTAATGTAGACTTCCGATCATACCTCTATAGTATTTTTCATCAACACTATTACCTTCTTCGTCTTTATCAAGTTTGGTTGAAGTACACATTGGCTTACCAACTTGTTTGCAATCTTCCATACCAAATCGTTTGAGTAGCTCCTTTGTGTATTTGATTTGTGTAATAAACGTTCCTTCCTTAGTTTGATGAACTTGTAGTCCGAGGAAAAATTGCAACTTGCCCATCATACTCATCTCAAACTCTTTTTGCATTAAATGTGAAAAGTCCTTGCACAAACTTTCATTAGTTGCTCCAAAAATAATATCATCAACATAAATTTGAGCAATTAACTAACCATTTAAATCCATTTTTGTAAAAAGAGTGGTGTTAACTATTCCTCTTTTGAAACCATTTTCTATCAAGAAGCCACTTAATCTTTCATACCAAGCTCTTGGAGCTTGTTTCAAACCATATAAAGCTTTGGAGATTTGAAGTTTGAAAACATAATTTGGAAGATTTTTATTCTCAAAGCCCGGAGGTTGTTCGACGAAAACTTCTTGATCGATAAAACCATTTAAAAAAGCACTTTTGACATCCATTTGAAATAATTTGAAATTATTGAAACATGCAAATGCAAGAAACATGCGAATGGATTCTAATCTAGCCACGGGTGCAAAGGTTTCATCAAAATCAATACCTTCTTCTTGAGCGTAACCTTTTGCAACAAGTCTAGCTTTGTTTCTTATGATTTTACCTTTGTCATTTAATTTGTTTCTAAAAACCCATTTAGTACCAATAACGGGATGAGAAGAAGGTCTTTCAACTAAGGTCCATACATTATTTTTCTCAAATTGACTAAGTTCATCTTGCATAGCATTAACCCAAGATTCATCACTCAAAGCAACATCTATATGTTTAGGTTCAATGTGAGAGAGTAATGCACAATTACTATTTAAAGGTTTATGAGAACGAGTAGTTACCCCATTGGATAGATGCACCTATGATTAAATCTTGAGGATGACTAGAGACGAATTTCCAAGCTTTCGGAAGATCATTTGGAGTATCCTCATTCTTTTCATCATCAATTTGATGGTTGTTGACATCGACGCTTGATGTAATCTCTTGATGATCTTCATGAATAACGAGCTTTTCGAGCTCCTTTAAAATTCCTACATCTTCATCTTCACATAAATTCTTAGAGATAACATCATTAGTTTCATCAAATGTAACATGCACAACTTCTTCAATTAAAAGCGTTCTTCTATTGTAAACTCGGTATGCTTTCTTGTCACTAGAATATCCTAGAAAAATTCCTTCATCTGATTTTTTGTCAAATTTTCCAAGGTTTTCTTTGATTTTTAAAATAAAGCATTTGCAACCAAAAACTTTGAAAGAGCTCACAACGGGTTTTCTACAAAAAAGGAGTTCATAAGGAGTTTTATTTAAAGAGGATCTTAATAAAACTCGATTCATAACATAACAAGCCGTGTTAACCGCAAACATTCGGCCCAAAAGTATTGTGGTAAGTCACATTCACTAATCATAGTTCTAGCCGTTTCTTGAAGAGTCCTATTTTTGTTTCAAAAACACCATTTTGTTGAGGGACACTAACAACCGAAACTTCATGAAAGGTACTGTTGTGATCACAAAAATCGGGAAAACCCCCAAATTTAAATTCGGCACCATTGTCACTCCTTAAACGAACAATTTTTGTATCCAATAAATTTTGAATTTTGGAAAACAATTTTACAAATTTTTCAAATGCTTCATTTTTGTGAACAAGAAATATAACCCAAGTAAACCTAGAATAGTCATCTACAATAACAAATGCATATTTGCAACCACCTAGACTAGCATATTGAGGAGGTCCAAATAAGTCTAAATGCAACAATTCCAAAGGTTTATGAGTGGACACAAAATTCTTTGGTTTAAAAGAAACTTTGACTTGTTTACCAAATTGGCATGCATCACAAATTTTGTTTTTCAAAAATTTTAGTTTTGGCAGTGAACCTCTTACCAAATCTTTCTTGGCAAGTTTTTCAATTAAATCCATATTAAAATGACAAAGTCTTCGATGCCAAAGCCAAGGATCATTTATGGAAGCGGTAAGACATTTTACATTGCTATTGCTAATTTTATCAAGATGAATCACATAAACATTATTGTGCCTTGTGCCTTGTGCCTTTGAATAAAACAACATGATTTTTATCAAGGATAAGACATTCATTCTTGGTAAAGAATACATATAAATTTTTGTCACAAAGTTGACTAACACTTAATAAATTATAGTTCAAATTATCAACAAGAAGCACATTCTTAATCAAGGTTTCACCATTTTTGCCTACATCACCAATGCCGATTGATTTTGCTTTGTTGTTATCTCCAAAAGTGACTTTTCCACTGTTTTTGGATGTAAGATTTGTGAAGAGAGAGTCATCACCCGTCATGTGCCTTGAACATCCACTATCTATGAACCACTTAGCATTATTGGTGATGTTAATTACCTACACAATAAAATCAATTGATAAATTTTGGTACCCATATTTTCTTGGGTCCATTTGAGTTAGTGAAATAGCTTTCGATCCATGCAACTTTCATTCCAAGTTTTTCATTCTTCTTGACATAACACATATTCTTAACATGTCCATGTTGTTGGCAATATCTACAAATAATGCTTTTATTTTCATATAAAGAAGATTTTGGTTTTACAATACATAAGTCATCCCTTCTAAACATGACAAAATTTTTGTTGATTGCTACATTTCTATTTCTTTTCATATCAACAATATTGTCTTTCTTTCTATTTAGGAGAGCATTCAAATCATCCATTCTTTTCTTCAAGGGGGGTTGTTCTTCCTTGACCTTAGATCTCACATGCATTCTTTTCTTCAAATCACGATTTTCTTGTGATAGCCTATTGTTTTCATTCACAAGTTTAGAGTTAGCATTCAATAAAGCATTTGACTTTTTAGCTAACTCCTTATTTCTAGCATATGATTCTTTTAAGCTATCATACAATGATTTCAAAATGAAAGCTTCAAGATCATCTTCACCATTTTCATCATTAGAATCATAGTTAGAATATACCTCATCATCTCCAATGGCCATGAAGGCCATTTGTGCCGACTCCATTTCTTCTTCAACTTCTCCTTCGAAGTTGCAATCATCCCATGTGATTTGAAAGTTGTTGAATCTTGGTTTTCTTCCTTCCTTCTTTTTCTTGGAAGGACACTCATTTGCAAAATGTCCTAGTTGATCGCATTCAAAGCATTTATCGTTTTGCTTCTTCATTTCAAGCCTTGACTTCCCTTCAAAATTATTTGTGTTTGTAGCTCCGCCTCTTCTCATTCTTCGTTTGTTGATGTAATGTTTAAGAAATCCTTTGGTGATGAGTGCAAGATCTCCTTCATCAAGATCTTCATCTTCTAGATTGATGGAGCTATTTTCATCTTCCTCTTGAGAGGTCTTTAAAGCAATGCTCCTTCTTGGCCTTGCTTCTTCATCATCCACTATCTTGACCTTAATATTAACTTGAGTTCATAAGATGTAAGAGAATTGATTAGCGATTCAATAGGCATCAAATTTAAATTCTTGGCTTCCTCTATAGCAATTGTTTTGGCATCCCATTCTTTGGATAGAGCATTTAGGATTTTTCTATTTTTTTCACCCAACGAGTACTCCTTACTCAAGGTTTCAAGATCCTTTATAATGTCATTGAACCTGCAGTACATTTAGTCAATGTTTTCATGTGGTTCCATCTTGAAGGACTCATACTTGGCAACAAGTAAGGATTTCTTTTGCTCACGAACATCATGGCTCCCTTCATGAATTTCTTTCAACTTATCCCATATTTCTTTAGCAGAAATGCAACCCTTCACGCGAGTTGATTCATTTGCATCCAAGGCATTATATAACAAATTCATGGCTTTTGCATTTAACGTCAAGTTTCCCTTGTCTTGTGGAGTGAGCTCATTCCTTGTCTTTTCTCTTCTTCTATTTGTGTGATCATCAATGATAGAAGCTTCAAATTTTAACATTTGGACCTTCATTGACAACATACCACAAATCAATGTCAATAGATTGTAGAAATAATTTCATTCTATCTCTCCAACTAATAAAATTTGCCCCATTAAACATAGGGGGCCTAGTAACGGATTGACCCTCAAAAAATAGAGCATTGTTGGTTGCCATATTTCTTTACTCAAAAGCAGTTTAAGCAATATAATGAGGCCAAGCTCTGATACCAATTGTTGGTCCCAAAGAAACCTAAGATGGGGGGTGAATTGAGTTTCTTAAAAATATATTTTCAGAATTAGTGAGCTTTTTAATTTAAATGCAGATATAATAAAATCAATAGAACAGTAAAGTAAAGAGAGAAAAATTAAACAATCAATACTTCCAAGCTAGCAAACTTGAAGTATCAAATCTCTTGAATGCTTCACACACTTGGTGAGCCAATAATCTTTACAAAGTTGGGAAGTTCTTGCTCACACTAAAACTCTTTTAGTTGAGCCAAGAATCTTACTTATAACCACACTTTCACCTACAAGATTATCACTTCACTCAAAGTTGAATTACACTCACAATTGCACACTAATACAACAAAGCACTATAGTCAATTTGCAGTCAAATTACTCTTTTCTAAGGCTTGTATTCAATGTATTAGATGATTTTTTCTTACTGTCAAAGCAGCTATTTAAAAGAGCAATAAGTAGTGGTTGCAACTACTTCTTAACGGCTAAATAATAAATGCACAAAAAGTAGCCGTTGGGGTTTCGGACGTCCGAGATATATTGGATGCGTCCGACACAGCGTCCGATCTTCTTACAGTAGTTGAAGAGCTTCGTTCGGACGTCCGTGCATGCGTCCGTTACTTCGTTCGATAGAGGCTTCGGACGGTCATGTTCGTCTGAAAGAGAAGCACTAGGATCCTATTTCTTTCTACCTGTTCGTTCGGACGGTGCAATGCGTCTGAGAAGTTTTGACCTAGTTCGGACGGTGCAGTGCGTTCGAAAGCCCTGTTTCTTGCAAAAGTTTGCTTACAGAGTTAATGTGTTTATGTCATCATCAAAATAAGGTTTGGAAAACATCAGTCTTACCTACAGCCTCTTCTAAAATGGTTGGCCCCTTCTAAGGTAGATTACGTGCTTAGGGAAATGTATGAGGGTATATACGGCAATCATAATAGGGCTAGATCTTTATCTAGAAAAGTATTTCTAGCAGGATACTATTGGCCAACATTAATAAAGAGGCAGAAGAATTGTTAGAAAAGTGTCCGATGTGCTAGATCATGCCAACATCTCCAGGCAACCTGTTAATGAAATGACCCCTTTTGGGAGCCCCTCGCCTTTTGCCTAGTGGGTTTTAATCTTTTGAGACCATTCTCAAAATCCCAGACTAAACATTAGTACCTTGTTGTCACAGTTGACAACTTTACCAAGTAAGTGGAAGTAAAGCCTTATTTGAAATGCTAAAAATGTAGTAAGAAACTTTTTGTAGAAATATGTTGTATGTAGATTCGAGATACTGTGAGCTTTGATCTATGACAATGGAAAGCAGCTATTTGAAATTTCACTTCAATAGTATTTTTTTAACTTGGGATTTCAAAAGTTTTTTAACTTAGTAGGCCATTCATAGGCCAACAAGTTCAGTGAGCTAGCTAACAAGTTGATATTCCAGGGTTTGAAGACTAGGCTGGACAAAGCGAAAGGTTTGTGGGTAGAAGAACTATCCAGTGTGCTCTAGTCCATTCACACAACCATGAACGCATCCATAGGGTTTATTGTTCATGTCCGAAAAAGTTAAATTACATCTTTCACACTTTTCCACTAATATTTGCAAGTGCACGGTATCAATGTGATAAGGTGGACAAGGATCGTTCCCACAAGGACTGAGTAAACAAGTATCGATATTCTATGCCAATTTCTATTTTGAAATCCATTTTGTAGGGAGTTTGGATTTTAGAACTAAATTACTAAAATAAATTATTAAAATAAAGAGTAAATTAATGGAAATAGTGTTTCAACCAATAGAGGAAGTTGGGTCGAGTGCTAGGCTGGTAATTATGGGGTACCTAGATTTACCAAACCTTGAGTCAATTAGTTCAATTATATTTCATGGGGATTCAATTCCCATAAGTCAACCCAACACCAACCTTTGGTGATTCAATCCTATCAAGTTAAATAACTTGGATTTGAGACCTTCTCTTACCTAATTAAATTAATTCGAGTTTTACTTGTATGGGAGTTCCTGTGAATCAACTAACTAATCCCTGCCACCTTGGTCTAAAATTAATTAATCTATTAATTTAAAAATAGTCAGTGATAGATGTTCAAAACCCTAATTCTGTCGCCAAACTAACCCAACTAAAGTTAGCTACTATTTAGAGTTGTCCACTTATTTTATGTGTTAGCCAATTAATACAATTTAGTAATTGACCTTGATTTAATTAATCCATGGATAATCACATCACTTGTGCCCAAACCCTAAAGAAATTAGCCGTTCATGGATTGAGAATAAAAGCAAGAATTCATCACTTGGCAAGAAGTCATGTTTAAGCAATAACTAAAAAGTAAACTAGATCAATTGTAGTTAAATAAATAACAGAACATGTTATCGGAATTTAGCTTGTAGAAAACTGACTTGAATTGAAGAACTTAAATAATTTAAAGTTGAAAATTAAACAATGAAATTAAAAAGTAATTAATTCTAGAAGTCTGGAAAAATAGTCCTAAAACCCTAAGTAAAAAGCTGGAAGAATAATGTAAATGTGTCTCGGAATGTATCCCTCTTGTTATAAGTTTATTCCTTATTTATAATAAACAATAAGAAAATGGCCAGGCCTAGTTGGCATATCCGTAGACTGCAAGTGCTTTGGCACTGTTCATGTGCAGTCTACAGCACACTCGCAAACTACGGGTGGCAATCTTAGTTTGGCCACAAATTGCAGATGGCTTTTTGTTTCTACCATAGTCTGCAGCTGTTTTCTCTTGGCCAAACCATAGTATGGGTTGGGTCTTCTCAACAATCGGCTTGGCTTGACATTTTTACTCCAATCCTCATTCTATTTGTTCACAATGACCATTTTTTACCCTTTTTCTAACACCTGTACATGACATAAAACATAATTAATAGATATCTACACTATTAAAACACACAATTAAACATAAAAATGGCTCAAAACACCACAAATACTATAAACTTCTAAACACTAGTTCACTTCTACAAAATGCCAAGAAATGGGACTAAACACACTTATTTACTTAACAAAAGAGGTACAAAAAATAACTCTAACAGTTATCAAACTTCTCCCAACCTAACATTTTGCAAATCCCGAGCAAAATTAACTATACAAATCTCACACAAGACAAAGTAGGACTGACAATACTAAAATCAGATTGATCCAATCGACTCATTAACCTAGTTCGAATCCAATAAACTACACGAAATCACATTTCACCTTTACACACACCAAAAGTCCAGATGAATGAACATCAAATAAACTTTCTCGAATATAAATTCAAGAACTCAAATGTATCAATATGGGCCATGTCACGTAATAAATCTTTCCTACCCTCAACCAATGTGAAAGATAACTTGCACAAAATTAAGAACTTATAACCATCAGAAAGATAAAGAGGGATCAATAGACCTTATAATGCAAACAACCTACCAACATAACACAAAATTATGGCAAGCAGTAAATAACAAAAAATAACTAAAACTAACAATTAAACTAAAAATTAAAACAAAGACTCCACTGACAATTGTGCAAATTTAGAAAATGGTCAATCTCCTGCCGTCCAAGATGGTCTAGTTTCATCTCCTCATTTTCTTGACCTTGGCCCGTGCCTTTTAGCATCATCAGGTAGCCTGTTACGCCACTCCAGTGGCAAAGTTGTCTGAAGCCACTGGGTCATGTCTAAATTCCCTAATTGGCTGAGCTGCCATACAAGAAATCCATATTTCTCCTCATTTCTTCAAAGGACGAACTATGGTAGACTAGCAGCTCCCGCTGTGTCTTATGTTGAGAGGCGATGGAAAATGGAGTCAGCAACAGGTCGAGGTGGTTGTATAAGCAATGGTCCACGAGTTCTATCTACTTGAACGTTTTGACCCTCATCAATTTCTTGCTCACCTCTCACATTGGCCTATTATCATGGCTGCCTTGTATTGGGTCACAATCACTTGAAGAATTTTATCGTTAATTGGAACTTGAACATCATTGGCAATTTGCAAACTTGCATACTGGCACAATTGAGTAATTAAATTTGAAAAAAGAAGTGCCTTGTGCTTTCGATTTCTTTTCCTCAAAATCTTTTGTTGGATCTCCTATTTAATATTAATAGTCAAATCCTCCATATTAGCAAAACTTAAATAGGCCTTCTCAGAATTAACATCAGTGATGTGTGAAATAGGTAACAAACATGCACAAATAAACTGCATCAATGCCCTAGCTTCCAAGTTCAAATATTTGAGCCTACTCAATTTGTGCCAGCCTTCTTCTATCTCCCAAGTGCCCCAACCATTAGTCAACTTACTAGCCACTTCTTCATAATCTATCTCACCCTCTAAAATTGATTAAATTGATTAAATTGATTGTTGGGATTAGTGTACAAATGATAGAGCTCGTTAATTATCTCCTTCTTAGAACGAACAGGCATCCCGAACCCTGATTACATTGCCCAAGATAACTAAGCTATTACCAATAAACTCACAGACCATATTTTTATTAGCCAAATTTAGTAGAAGATTTGCAAAAATACTTCCACCCCTTGCTTTGAATTTTCTTAATAAGCTTATAACGTAATTCATTTGCTTCATAATTATTTTCAATCCAAACATGACTCAAATCAAAACCCTACTTGTACAAGGGGTTCACTCAGGCTTGAATTTTGTCATGCAACTATTTGGCCTCTAATGAAACAAAAACATTGTCATCATTAGTCGCATAATCTGTTTGCTTTCTTTTCTTCCCCCATTAGATTTACCAAGTTATATCAACAAATCAAAAAAACTCCTCCAAACCAAATCAAGAATAATTCGCAAAAAAATATCCTACGAAATTAACCAAATTCAAATAACGAATATGCCAAAAAAATTTCACCACAAAATTGAAGATAAATCACAAGGCAAAATTACCAATCCATATTCTAAGTAATTGACCCAAAGTTCAACAAGAAAGATATTACTCAAATCTCAAATTGTATTTATAATTTCCCATGTGAATGACTGCAAAAACCTTGCCACAACTGTCCTTACGAGTTGAGATCGAGAAATCACCACGCGAGAACACCGGTTGCAAGTTGTAGGGGTTTGTCTAATTTGAAAGATTGATGTCCTGAGATAAAGGGTAGAGAGTTAGGGGGATTGATTTATGATAATGGAGAAAAATAGAGGAAAGAGAGTAAAGGATAAGAGAGAAATATGGAAGAATGGAGGAAAGAAAAAGTAGAGTGGCTGTGCAATCGTAGGCATCCAAAATTAACTAAACTCTCAATATTATTGTGATAAGCTCATAAATATAGTGTATTTTGTGTGTCGTTTGTAATTTAAGCAAGAATTGATTATTATGAGCTAAAATAGTTTATTTTTGAGTTTTGTAGGATTTGAGTAAGAATGAGTTAAAATGGATCACAATATTGGAGGAAAACGTTTACTGGCGTGGTGCCAATCGGATATATATTGGAAGATGAAGAATAACTCACTTGTTCGAGATTCGATTGCTATGGTTTGGGATGATTTGGAAATATAAGGAATAGTTCCTCAATATTCATGTTTTGAGTTTTACAGTATTCCATAGGCATTTCGTTCAAAATTGCAAAGTTGGAAAATATGCACTGGCGAGGAGTGATTCTGATACATTTTGGTAGATTGAGCATAATTTTCATGTCTGACCTTTAATTGAGGTGATTCAAGATGCTTTGGAAAGCTAAGACATAGATCTCCAACTTTCATGTTTTTAGTTTTAACAAATTCTCCCTGAATCGGAGAGAAAATTAAAGATGAAGTGAAGGAACTTACTGGACCCAGTGCCAGGCGCTGCAAAATTGCAGGGCCCAGGCGCCAAGTCCAGTAAGGGAGCTTATACTCACTGGAAACAGTGCTAGGTACCTGTCAATAGGTAGTTATACGTGTTAAGTGACTTATTTTTGAAAGAAAATTCTCCCGTGGGCCCAGTTACGTAGAAAAACGTGTACTTATCATCCCAGAGACCCAAAAACCTTAAAAATATCTATAAATACACCAAGAAAAGGGGAGGAAAAGAAGGATCATCATCAACCATCATTAGTTTTTTAGCTTTTCAATAGTTAGGTCAATAATTTATCCGTAGGGTATATTTTTTCAATTGTTCGTGCAAGGATGTCATTCTTTTGTCAAGAATTTGAGATTTGACGATCATCAACATTAGTTCTTGCTTCAATTACTGAGTTTGATTTAATTTTATGCAATTTAATTTTCGTTCTTATTGCGTTCTTATTCTTTAATTATCGTTCTTCTTTTATTGCCTTTAAATTCTTAATTACGTCCATAGTTTAGTAGTTAGGGTTATACTTCATCATTTTTACTTGCTTTCATAGAGTAGATTAATTTAAATTTTCGTTTTGAATTAAATTCTCGTAAGTAGGATAGATTGAATGNATTAGGGTTTTTAGTTAATTATCATTAATTGCTTTTCGTAGGGTTAGAATTTTACATTATTGTCTTTAGTTTAATTTCTTGCAATTAAATTTTGTTTAAATTTAGTCAAAAAACCCGCTGATTATTTCGTCTAACTAGTAAACAGGCTTGTGAACCTAGTAATTGTTCTAATAGTTCTCGTGGGAATGATCCTTACTGTCGAGTAAACAGTTGTGATTATAATATGCTGTCGAGTTGCAATGCCGTCGTAAGCACCCAAAATTAATAACTCTAATATACTAGTGGTGAGTCGAGTTCACCCCACAGAGAACGAGGGTTTATCTTCGTGCTAATGGAACAAGGGGGGTTTTGAATGCTTTTAACTAGAATTAAAACAAGAAAATAACTAAAGAAAATTCAATTAAGAAAAAATATCCACCATGGCAATTTCACTAGTCGATCATGGACACACAAAATAATTCAATTTTATTTCAGGCACTAATTGAAGAATTAACACGAACGAATAATACCAATTCAAAGTTGATTCTTATTTCTTTCTAAAGTTGGTTAATTTTCATCACACTATCCAATTAACCCTAACTATTAATTTAACCCAGACACATGCCAAAGATTAATTAATACAAGCTTTAAGATCAACAAGAACAATTAGAATAATTAAACATAAACACATGTGGTTATGCCAATTAGATGATTAATTTCCCTAAATTCAATAACACAAATCCAGTAATTATCAAATTCAATTGCTTCATAGATTGAATTAAGCACACGCGGTTAAAACAATCTAGCGGTAGGTTAATTCCAATAACTTAATATTCTGAAGCAATAATAAGTTAAAAAGAACAATCATAAATTTAATTGCAGAAAAATAATCAATACTTGACATATAATTGAATAAATTCAAGAACAAGAAGTCTCACAACTTTGTAGAATTGGCCATGGCTTCAATTCCCTTTACCAAGAAAAGAGTTTAGGCACAAAGTGCCATGAAAGAATAAAGAGAAATTCCTACACTTGGTGCTCAAACCCTAGCCAAAAGAAAATAAAAGGGTCGACCCCTTTTTCTCACCCAACTTACGGTATTTATAATCAGTATTTAGGATTACAAATAATGCCTACAGATAATAACATGAAATCGGGCGAAAAAGAGTCCAACCGGCCGAAGAAATCTATCAGAAAACTCAAAAACACACTACTGCTGCTCTTCGAGCACATGCGTTGGCAGTAAGTTCCAGGCATGTTCTATCCTCCGCGCACATGCGCAGAGACCTTAGCGAGCATGTGCCCACGAGTTGCTTCTGGAATTGAAGTTTCTGGATACAGCACACATGCGCTGCACAGCTCCAGCGCATGTGCGCTGGCTTCCTCCACTTTGCTCCGTCTTCGGCTTCGATTTTCACCTTGATACCTCCGTTATTTGAGAAGGTGTAAAACACAAAAGTTGTAGATCTATCCCTTAGCTTCCCAATTTATCTTGAATCACCTCAATCAGAGCTCGGGATCAAATGTTACACTTGAAATACAAAATCACATAGTGTCTGGAATGACTTCGTACTCGTGCATGTCTCGTACTAAGCATTTTCTTTCATCGTTTTGCATCATTTTCAACTCTTTTTCACTGTAAGCCTACAAAAATTGAGAATAACCAAATTAAGCTCAATAATAACTCAAATTTTACTTACAACACATAAAAGCATGGTAATTGACACATAAAACATAGTACAATTATGAACTTATAAAATTACCCCACACTTAACCTTTGATCTTCCTCGAGCAAATATAAAATTAAAACATTTAAGCTCAACAAAATTCTACTCAACATATTCCTTCACATATCCACATAATAAGCAATAATCAATCCAACAATCAGAGTAGTCAAAGAACCCAATAGCTCAAATGCTAATAAAAATCAAAACATGAAATTCGTGTGTATGTGTGTCTAGTCATTCAAAAATTTAGATTTGAAAATATCTAGATTAAATAATGAAGACCCTCAAAATTTTTCTAAACACCCCATAGCTCACTCTTCTTATAGCTAATTTCCTCTCCACTAATCTAAACAACTGATTCAATTCAAATTTAGATAGGACGTTTAGTTCGAAATATAGGTTAGGGATTTGTTAGCCAAAGAAGGGAAATGATTTAGCAAATAAGAACAAGAGCTTTATAGTAATGACGGCCGTACATTAAAATAAAACTTCTCTTCACATGCGGAATATCAAACATTCACAACCCCACACTTGAGTAACAAACACCCATTAAGAATTCGAAACAACCAAACATGCCAACCTTCCTCGGATAGATACACATTACATCATCATTTTTTTTTATATATATCCGCTCACAGTACGGGTACCAGTGGTAGGCACTACTCGCAACATATAAACACGCAGGTACCAGTGATGGGCACTACCTGCGAATACAGGTACCAGTGATAGGCACTACCTGTAAATATCAAGAACACGTAGGTAACAGTGATGGGCACTACCTGCATGTTCAGAATTTCCATATTCATTTTTTTTTCAACAATTTTTTCCAATACCCCATTTCGCAACACATAAAATGTACATCACTCACTTCTCACAAACTTCCACCCTTATATCCCCTTAACAGATAATGTGCACCATAAAGCTCTTAAAGGGTATAATTTAGGATAAAACAATGAAAAGAACATTAAACTCAGTAAGGGTAGGTAAATTGAGTTTATGTGAAAGAAGGTGAATGATATTTCTCTTCACAAGAATAAGGCTCAAATAAGGTACTTGGAAACAAATTGTTAAAATGGTTGGCTAGAAAGGCTCAACAAACAAAAAAGCACTACCCTCATTTTAAAACTAAATCAAGTCGTCTAAGAATTAGCTTCGAAAATGTAATAAAGAAGGTTTTTGGGAGGCAACATAATTGAGTCTACATAAATCTCCCTAAAAATCCCCAAATCAAAAATTAAAGTATGGCTTAGTGCTCAAAAATCTTTGAAAATCATGAATGGAAAATAGTAACAGTGACGACTCATTCATGCATGGTTCAACTAATGAATATTTTGCAGACAAATGGAGAAAATACAGTTAAGCAAAAATTCTTGAAAATTTTTTTAAAAAAATGATCAATTAATCCACAAAAAATTTCCAAAAAATTAACAAGATCTCATATCAAAGATAAAGTTAAAAGATTACAGTAAAATTGAGTAAAATACACAAAACTCTTAAAAATCCAAATAACTCTCCCACCCCACACTTAAAAATAAGCATTGTCCTCAATGCAAAAATAAAAGCAAAAAATGGGAAAAAAAAGAAAAGCTTCTCTAGATTTAATTCACGTTTGGAGGAGTATCCGCTATAAATAACCTCTTGTCGTGAAAGAAAGCTGGATAACACTAAACATAACAAAACAAAACAAATAAATAATTCCCTTGAGATAATAATAAAAACAAGAATATTATAGAAAATAATCCTACAATAATCAAGAAGCCTTACTTCCTTAAGGGAATACAGAACCAAAATAACAAAAAGAAACCTAACAAAAAGTTAGTTAACCAACTAAAATAAAACCTAACCAACGAAAATAAATGTTGTAAAATAAAAGAAAAAAGCAAATTGTCTATGAAATCAATGCAATAACTATCAATGAAAATGGCCCAACAAATAGGGCATAAAAACTCAAGGTGCATGGGGCCCCAAATCATGCGGAAAATGTGGAAAGGGTGGGAATGTTGAAGGGTCCTCGCCCCGCTCTCTGGCCATCTGACGAGCCTCCATTGTTTGTTGCCACGTAAATTGGTAGTGCATAAATGAATCAAAACGGTGGCTCATCCGCTATTGTTCAGCCAAGATCTGATGTAGAAGGTCCTCCTGAGACTGTGGAGGAGCAGGTGCTGGCTCGTCATCCAAATCATTGGCTTCCTCCACTTGTGATGTAGAAGCTTGGGCTCTAGTACGTTTAACCGGAGCCCGTATACCTTCCATTGCAATCATCTGACCTGGCCTCAATTTTTCTTCAGAAGGCTCAATCGGCACCCCACTTTCCAAGCATAGTGTCGTAATCAGATGAGGAAACCACAATCCCGGTTGCCTACAAGTAGCGGACACGACACTGTAACAAATTTGTTGATATATGAGCTGACCCACATCAATGGCTTTCGCAGTAGCAATGCAATATAGCAATTTAGCCCGTTCCATAGTGACATGGGTAAGATGGTTTACCGGTAGAAGGTGGCCATAAATGAATTTAAACCAGACAAACCATGCTGGCTTAAGTTTATTCGCGTGGAAATGCCGAGCCGTCCTGCCATCCACCGTAAAGGTCCAATCCACATCCGCGTCACAAAGAACACTGGCAATCTGCTGAAGCTCTACATTGGCATTATAGGTATTAGGCCATTCACCATTGCAAACATGATTGACCTTCAAAATTCTATTGATTTCGATGGCAAAGATATCCACTTCCTTCCCCCGTACATAGACCCTGGTGGAGCTATAATGAGCAAAGTTAGAATAGAACTCACGCACCACAGGAAGGACGACATTGATGGGAGTTGAAGTGAGAAGCTCCTATCCACGATTGTGAATAGTTATTTTTATTTCCGGCACTCCTGCCACTTATGGAACTTGAATGCCCCTTTCCTTTATTACAACCCGCTTAGAGATGTCATCATCATACTTTTTTTTGGCAGCCGCTGTTAAGAAACGTAAATAGCCACCAACCCTTGATTGTGTAGCCCCGGATGATGAAGATTCTCCGGTACCCTTGCCTGTGGCTATTTTCTTGGCTGTTCTTCCCATTTCTATAAAACATAAACAAGCATCATAACTCTCCAATCAACATCCACACTTTCATAAAGGCCATTCCCCCAAATCATAAGTCTTAGATTACACATGAAAATTCAAACAAAATATTGCCTAAAACTAAGACTTATATATAATGCATGAACATTCCTATGCATGAAAACCAATTAGACATAATTTACATGGCATAATCAGTGGCCTAGGGATTAAATTCATGCATCAATGCCTTGTGTTTGAACATTTTTATTCATTGGGGCATATTATCGAACACATGGCATGCATAAAGAAAGAGGAAATTTATGGGTATATTATGAACATGCAATCAATGCATCCTCAATCAAAATCCCAACAAAAATCACACCAAATTTATGTTTTAAAATCAATCCCTACAAAATTTCATCAATTCAAAGCATAAAAAGACTCTAGATATTATAGAAAATTAATTGAAACCCATAAAAATTTTGTAGAAAGAAAGAGAAATTCATACCTTGATTTGATTGTCCTTGAAAAAAGAAGAAATTAGTAAAATTGATGGAATTGGGGTGGTTTGTGAAGAACTAAAAGTGGGGGATTTTGGGGTTTTGAGAGGAAGTTGAAACAGAAGAGGAATGTGAAGAATGAGGGAATAAGGAACGGTTCCTCTCTTTTATCTCCTCGCGCGCACGTGTACAGCTTTTTCAGTGCGCATGTGCATACGAGGCAGAGACTCTGATGGTTTATTGACTCTGCGCACATACACGGAGCTTTGAGCTCGCATGTGCGTGCGAGGCAGACGGCAAACTTTGAAAGGGTTTCAGCGCACATGCGCAAAACCTAGAGCGCTCATGTGCGCTGAATGCATGAAGGCATAATAAAAATTACATTTTTTTTAAACCCTAATAAAACATAACCCATCAAAAATCTCTTTTATCATTTAACCATCTTAATGCAATTGATTTCCCAATTAACAACAAAACTAAAATCTGAATCCTTAAAATGAAAATAATTCAAAATAAGGTTGCAAAAAATTCAATAACAGAATAAAATTGAAATGGACATGGGTTGCCTCCCATGCAGCGCCTTTGTTTACTGTCGTTGGCTCGACTTGATGTTTGTTTACCAATCAATCAAGTTACTCCCATGTGGAGGAGTCCAAGAATCTTCCACTTCACTATTCTAAAAAATGATGGATTCATTCTCCTTTGCTCTTGTAGGACCCAAATGAGTTGCTCTTCTTGCGACTTGCTAAGTTGACTTTAGATTATCACCCTCTCCTTATCCTTCAAAAATATGTACTTAAGATGATTAGGAAGGCGATTATAATCTGGAATGGTTCCCTGCATAACAGATAACTTCAATTGCTCGTTAGAGAGGAAAGTGAAAGTGGAAAAGCGTTAGGACTTTCATTACTTGTTTGTTGCAACAAGTCGTTGTTCTTTTCCTTGAGATGTTCCTCACGGTTAGTGTCCACCTCCTGATTATTTGTATGTTCATGAATTTCCTGTATTCGAGGCTTACACACATCAATTACAGAAATAAGTTTAGTTTGGTCAGCTGGTTCAACATCATCATAAATGCTAAAATGAACACTTTTATCTCCAAATTCCATACTAAGAGTGCCTTTAAGAATATCAATCTTTGTCTAGGAAGTAGCTAGAAATGGTCTTCCTAACAAAATAGGAGCATTGGAATCACCGTGTTCCATTTGTAACACATAAAAATCAGCAGGAAAAACTAGACTTTCCACTTGAACTAGAATATCCTCTATGATTCCCTTAGGATAGGCTAAAGATCTATCAGCCAACTAAATTACTATACCAGTTTTATTCAATGGTCCGATTTTCAATGCATCATACATAGAATATGGCATTACATTAATTAGATGCACCTAAATCCAGCATGGCTTTTTCCAAATGTGTATTGCCTATCTTGCAAGGTACAGAGAACATACCTGGGTCCTTACGCTTTTCAGGTAGGGATTTTTTAATTATTAACGATACATTTCTCCCCACCTCTACCTTTCTAACTTTCTTCTCTTTTTGCTTTCTTTTATGGGAACACAACTTCTTCAAAAACTTAGCATAGAGAGGTATTTGTTTAATAGCATCTAATAAGGGAATATTTATCTCACACTTACGAAAAGTCTCGTATAGCTCTTTGTCGGGATCCTCTTTCAAAAACTCTTTCAATGCCTCGGGGATTGGGGGTTCGGGCTTATCTTCGGTCCACAAAGGAACACTTTTATCTTCACTGCCGCTGCTTTTCTTCTCACATAGATTAACCTCTTTTTTTACTGTGGTCTTCTTCTTCTCAGCCTCCATATGTTCAGGAACTATTTTGCTTTGCACATCAACCTCTTTACCACTCCTCAACGAAATTTCGCTCCCCACTGACATTCTCCTTGGGATTGATGATGGTTTGAGACGGCAACTTTTCGGAGCTCTGTGCTTCCAACCTGCTAATCGCAGTTGCCATTTGTCCCATTTGATGTTACAATTGTTGGGTACTGGTCTTTGTATCCTGCTATAATTGAATCATATTTTCAGTTAAAATATGCAGTCGTTCCTCTAAAGACTTACCCGATTGATTATTCAGATTTGATTGTTGTCTCTGAGCGAATGGCGGCCTGTATGGTTGGAAGTTCTGCCGATTTTGTTGAGGCTGATTTTGCACTTGGTTCTCATATCTCAAGTTAGGATGATCCCTCCATCCAGGGTCGTACGTGTTCGAATAGGGATCATAACTTTGTCGTGGCTGCCCTGGGAATCCTCTGGCTGCATTTACTTACTCTTGACCTTCATCTTGTAATGTGGGACACATAGCTATTAAGTGTCTCTCATTTGAGCAGATACCACATGGTTGTGCAGTCGGTGTGCTACCTGAAGCCAACTGTCGAAGTATTCAAAAGAGGTTAAACTAGCCATTTGTTGTTCTAATAAAGAGACATTTACCTCATTTACACGTTTGAGGGGTGTTGGCCCCAAACAGCAACCTAAGAGGGGGGTGAATTAGGTTGTTGCTAAAACAAACCTTTTGATGTGCTTAATAAGAAATGCAAACTTTATGCACCGAATAAAAACTTAAGCACAAATGAATACAATAGATATTCAACAATTTAAGCTCAAAGAACAAATATAAAGATAGAGATAGAGAGTATCAAACCAAACTCCCAAGCTTCTCAAGCTTGGAGCTTACAACCACAAAGAGCTTCTTACAAGGCAACTACCAAGTTCTCAACTTGAAGTTTAGCCACTAAAAGTCTCTTCAAAGTAGGTGAGTCAATAACCTCTTGTAAACAAATGAGGATCACTCTTGCTTACACTAATTTTCTTTAGTTGAGCCAAGACTTTTACACTCACAACCTCTCTTTGTTACAATTGTTATCTCTCCCCTCTTACATTTGAAGGCTAACTCTTACACTTCTAAGCTCTTTTCACAAAACTACCTACACAATTACAACACTTGTACCCACTATTTCTCCCAAATAGCTCAAGAATTACTTGTAATCAATGTAGAAGTCTCTTCATATTTAATTCAGGCTTAGAGGTATTTATAGTTGCCCAAAATCTGCTTCCAACAACTTTCCAATGCCTATTTTCTTTTTATTGGAAAACTAGCCGTTGGACCTTTCGGATGCCGCTACTAACTTATGCGTTCGACGCTGCATCCGTTATCTGAGGGTATTCATTTGGACATCTGAGGATGCGTCCGAACATGTGTATGATCAAAGCAAAGTCTTTTGGAAATATGATCCGAGGCTGTACTTCGTCTGAGACTGCTTCAAATTCTTTGTGTCGGACGATTACCATCGTCCGAAACTCTGTCTTTCGGATTGTCATTTGCGTCCGTGGAGTCTTCTGGTTATTTTGTTCGGACGATCATTTGCGTCTGAACCTACCTATTTTTCTGCACACTATGTTTTCAAACCATTAGTACGATTTGGTCATCATTAAAACATGATTAACATAACTGGGGTTCAACAAGAGGTTGATCGCGTCGTGTCCCAAACTTTTGAGAGGGAGCGGCCATATTCGATATAAGCTCACGCGCAACGTCTATGGTCAAATTGTCTAACACCCCTCCACTTGCAGCCTCGACCATGTTCCTTTCATTGGGCAACAACCCTTCATAAAAATATTGAATGAGTAAGGAGTCACTTATCTGATGGTGCGGACAGCTTGCACACAATTTCTTGAAACGTTCCCAATACTCGTACAAAGATTCTTCATTGAACTGCCTTATTCCACAAATTTCCTTGCGAATATTTGTAGTTTGAGAAGCTGAAAAGTACTTAGCCAAGAATAGCCTATTCATTTGCTCCCAAGTTGTAATACTACTAGAAGGCAAATCGAATAGCCAATCCTTCGCCTCATCCTTGAGTGAGAACGGAAATGCTTTTAACTTGATATGCTCCTCTGAACACCTCGGTGGGTCTCATACTTGTGCAAACCACATGGAACTCCTTAAGATGCTTGTTTGGAGCTTTACCTGGCAATCCTTGAAAAGAAGGTAATAAATGGATTAGTCCAGATTTCAATTCAAATGTGACATTAGCATCTAAATCTGGATAAGTAATGCATAAGGGTTGTTGGTTCAAAGTGGGCGCGGCTAATTCTCTCAAAGTGCGTTGCACCATGTTAGGCTCTTCCAGTTGTTCTTCCAGTTCCTGTTCACCTGCAAAGATATAATTAGACAAATTTTCTTTCCCTAATTGTCGTTCTTGTATCTCTTTTCCTAATCTACGTAAAGTTCTCTGTATTTCCGGATCAAATTGGAATTCAACTTGTCCAACAGACTGGGTCACAGGCATACACAATTAGTGGTAGAATAATAACAAAAAGAAAGAAAACAAAAACTAAAATAAATAGCACAAAAATAATTCAAACCGTTTCCCAGCAACTACGCCAAAATTTTGGTGTGATTATAATCTTATTTTTATGCTGTCGAGTTGCAATCCATCGTAAGCAACAAAATTAACAACTCTAATATAGTAGTGGTGAGTCGAGTTCGTCCCACAGAGAACGGGGGTTTATCTTCTGCTAATGGAACAAGGGGAGTTTTGAATGCTTTTAACTAGAATTAAAACAAGAAAATAACTAAAGAAAATTCAATTAAGAAAATATCTTGGTTTTGGTCATATCCACCATGGCAATTTCACTAGTCAATCATGGACACACAAAATAATTCAATTTTATTTCAAGCACTAATTGAAGAATTAACCCGAACGAATACCAATTCAAAGTTGATTCTTATTTCTTTCTAATGTTGGTTAATTTTCAACACGCGATCCAATTAACCCTAATTATTAATTTAACCCAGACACGCGCCAAAGATTAATTAATAGAAGTTTTAAGATCAACAAGAACAATTAGACTAATTAAACATAAACACACGTGGTTATGCCAATTAGATGATTAATTTCCCTAAATTCAGTAACCCCCTCTTAGAACAAATTCAGTAATTATCAAATTCAGTTGCTTCATAGATTGAATTAAGCACACGCGGTTAAAACAATCTAGTGGTAGGTTAATTCCAATAACTTAATATTTTGTAGCAATAATAAGTTAAAAAGAACAATCATAAATTTAATTGCAGAAAAATAATCAATAATTGACATATAATTGAATAAATTCAAGCACAAGAAGTCTCACAACTTTTTGGAATTGACCATGGCTTGATATACCTCAATCAAGAAAAGAGTTTAGGCACAAAGTGCCATGAAAGAATAAAGAGAAATTTCTACTGCTTAATCCCTAGCCAAAAGAAAATAAAAGGGTCGACCCCTTTTTCTCTCCCAACTTGTGATATTTATAATCAGTATTTAGGGTTACAAATAATGCCTACAGATAATAAGATGAAATCGGGTGAAAAAGAGTCCAACCGGCAGAAGAAATCTATCACAAAACTAAACAACACGCTACTGCTGCTATCCGCGCACATGCGCTGAGGTCTAGCTAGCGCGCATGTGCTCATGAGGCTGTAAGTTCCAGGTGTGTTCTATCCTTTGCACACATGCGTAGAGACCTTAACGAGGATGTGCGCGTGAACTGCTTCTGGAATTGAAGCTTCTAGACTCAGCGTACATGCACTGCACAGCTCTAGCGGATGTGCGCTGGCTTTCTCCACTTTACTCCTCCTTTGGCTTCGATTTTCACCTTGATTCCTCAATTATTAGGGAAATTTTAAAACACGAAAGTTGTAGATATATCCCTTAGCTTCCCAATTCATCTTGAATCACCTCAATCGGAGCTTGGGATCAATAGTTATGCTTGAAATACAAAATAGTGTCTGGAATGACTTCGTACTTGTGCATGTCTCGTACTGAGCATTTTCTTTCATCATTTTGCATCCTTTTCAACTCTTTTTCACTGTAACCCTACAAAAACTGAGAATAACCAAATTAAGCTCAATAATAACTCAAATTTTGGTTACAACACATAAAAGCATGGTAATTGATCACATAAAACATGGTACAATTATGAACTTATCAGTCATTCTATATACAAACTCACCTCATATACTTGCGAGTGTGTGGGAGTTGATTAGGATAATTAAGGTTTTCTTTTATTATTACTTGTTCATTGTTTTCAAAACCTAATCAATATCTTACCGAACAAGTTTTTTGGCACCATTTTCGGGGACAATTTTTTGTTGGTTACAATATTAGGTGTGGTAAGTTTTACTAGATTAGACTTTTTATTTCTTTTTCTATTTGTTTATTTACAATTATTTCTTGTTCTCTCAAGTTTGTTTGGACTGTGTCTTCCATATTATAATCTTTGGTTTTTTTTCTTGTAATTTATGGTCGATACTCGTTCATCCAATCAACCACTTCATCCAATTGATTTGAAGATTGAACGTAAGATAAGTAGAAACCGTTGACAGCAAGACTCAAACCAAGGCGACCATCTAATGCAGAATCCAAACCACGCTGTTGATGAACAAGAGGAGGTTTCTGCAAGGCAATGTCAACCTAGTTAATGCTAATCCTAACCCCCGACATCTTCGAGATTATGCAATACCTAATTTCGAGAGGGCAAGTTCCAACATTGCTCGGTTGCCAGTACAAGCGAATAACTTCAAAATCAAGCTTACGCTGATTCAAATGCTCCAAACACATGCTATGTTTGGAGGAGGACCCAATGAAGATTCCTTTAAGCACTTAATTAGATTTGAGGAGGTCATTGATAGATTCAGGTACAATGGAGTCCACTCCAATTGTATTCGGATGAAAGCATTTCCTTTTTCTTTACGTGGCAGAGCAAGGTCTTGGATGCAATCATATCGACAAGAAACTTTCACAATTTGGGACCAACTTGCTCAAGAATTTTTAACCAAACACTTTCCATCAGCTAGGACAGCTAAACTCTGAAACGAGACTACATCGTTTAGACAAATCGCTGGAGAGACCTTAGGTGAAGCGTGGGACCGTTTCAAGGAAATGTTGAGGAAGTGTCCACACCATGCAATACCTCTATAGCTGCAAGTCCAAATCTTTTATAATAGACTATTTTCGGAGACGAGACTAATAGTTGATGCAAGTGCAGGAGGATCTTTCCCCTATAAAACTTCGGAGGAAGCACAAGAATTGTTGGAAAGAATGGCATCCACTCATTACTATTATAGAGTAATAACTTCTTCAGTTGGACAACAATAACCACAAGTGAATCAAGCTGACGTTCAACAATGAGGTATGCCAAGCTATGATTCTTTTTTATCCCAGCAGAATCTGAAGATGAGTGCCATTACAAACTTAACAAAAGCCATAAAGAATATGGGAAAAAGCTCAGTGAACTCCATAGGTTCAACAAATTAAGGAATCTTAAATTGTGATTTCTGTGGAGAAAATTACCAAAATGGCTGTTGTGAAACATCAATGGTGTAAGGTGAGCAGATTCAATTTATTTCTAATCACAATCCTGCCTAAAGAAATCAGCCCACCAATTATAGAAATACATATAACCCATCTTGGCACGAAACCATCCTAACTTTTCCTGGTTGAACCAGGCAAATGTTCAAAATCCGTCATTTCAGTCAAATGTACCTCAACAAAATTTGTCCCATCAACCATCATCATCTAGACCATACTTACCACCACATCAAAGGAATCCCTAGAATTTTTCATCTTATTAAAACAACTCATACCAGCCTCTACAACCAAGACCGCCATTTTAAAATCCAAATTATCCCACACATGTGAATCTTGAGGCACCCAATATGATAATTTAAGATGGGATTTTGCGAGGTTTCAAAGGGATTATGAGAATTTGCGAGCTACCACAAGAAACTGTGAGATGCAGTTGGGGCAGATAGCTCGCCAAAACTATGAGCGACCAACGGGAACACTATCGATTGATACAACAGCTAACCCACGGGGTAATAACCAAGGGAGAGAACATGTTAAAGCATCACATTGTGGAGTGGAAAATTACTGGAGCCGAAGATATTAGAGGATGATGAGTCGAACAAGGTGAAGTGTAGATATCAAATGGTGCAAAGGGAAAAGAAGACATATCAAATAGTAAGGACAAACAATGAGGAACCATCTAAAGCTCTTGACCAACAAGCTAAGTTCGAGGAAACATTCGGCATCTACAGGTACGCAGGTAAGTGTTCCTTTTACCCAAAGACTGAAAAAGGATGAAAAGATAAAAAAGTTCAGTAAATTTTTAAGAAAATTGAAATTAACCTTCCTTTTATTGAAGCAATAGAAAATATGCCTAGTTATGCTAAGTTCATGAAGCAAATATTATCTAGCAAGAGGAGATTGATGGGTGACAAAATTTTATGCTTGAGCGAAGGGTGTAGTGCCATTATTCAGAGAAAATTTTCCCCCAAACTCAAGGACCCTGGCTCGTTTTTAATTCCAT
The DNA here is from genome assembly GCA_025175665.1 of Cinchona pubescens. NCBI lineage: Eukaryota > Viridiplantae > Streptophyta > Magnoliopsida > Gentianales > Rubiaceae > Cinchona > Cinchona pubescens. The sequence continues at coordinate 286,126 of JANKKI010000312.1, forward strand.
GTGAGAATGGAGGAGTGACATTCCATCGAGTTTTATGTGATTTGGGAGCTTCTATCAACCTCATGCCTCATTCTACTTTCAAGAGGTTATATGGAGAAGGATTGAAGCCAACAAACGTCAACTCTCCAATTGACCGATAGAAGTGTAAGGTAATCGGTAGAAGTAGTGGAAGATTTTATTGTCGAAGTTGGGAAATTATTTCTACTGGCGGATATTATTGTGCTTGACATAGAAAAAGATGTGGTAACCCCGCTCATATTAGGAAGACATTTCTTGGCCACCAAGCGAGCCATCATTGATGTCCAAGCTAGAAACTTGCAATTTAGAGTCAATGATGATACTGTTTCTTTTAATGTTTTTGATTCCTTTAATTTCAGTTGAATATGACGATGCCATGAATATAGATATTATTGATGATTTGGTTAATGATTTTTGTAGAGAATCCCTGAAAAAAGAGGTTGAAGACATGAACAACATCCATGAAGAAGAAATGGAAGCTAGTAGCAAAGGGAACATGATGGATGATGAGATGAAAAAGGCAATTGAGGAGAGCAAGCTGAGGAATAAAAGTAAAGGGGGGGTATCCGACCAACGAACCCCCCAAGGTTGAGCTCAACCATTTCCTCCTCCAATTGCATCTTAAATATGTTTTTCTAGGAGGGAATGATATATATCCAGTTATTGTAAATGCTTCTCTTTCTAAAATTTAAATGGGCAAATTAATCTTTGTGTTGAAGAAGCATCATGGAGCCATAGCATGCAGTATTGATCATATAAAAGGCATAAGTCCCACTGTTTGCATGCATAAAATACTCCTTAATGAAACCTATAAGCCTATTAGACAACCTCAAAGGCGTTTAAATCCAACTTTAAAATTGTTAGATGCCGAGATCATATATCCCATCAGTGATAGTGAGTGAGTTAGCCCAACACAAGTAGTGCCAAAGAAAGGGGGAATGACTATGGTTGTAAATGACAAGAATGAATTGATTCCTTCTAGATTAGTGACGGGTGGCAGATGTGTATTGATTATAGAAAACTTAATGAATCCACTAGGAAAGACTATTTTCCTTTACCCTTCATTGATCAAATGCTCGAAAGATTGTCTGGACATGCATTTTACTGCTTTCTCGATGGTGCGTATTCAGGGTATTTTCAAATTGCAATAGCGCCTGAAGATCAAGAGAAAACCACTTTTACTTGTCCATATGGCACATTTGCATATAGGCACACGCCTTTTGGTTTATGTAATGCTCCTAGTACTTTTCAAAGATGTATGTTTGCAATCTTCCATGATATGATTGAGAAATTTATTGAAGTATTTATGGATGATTTCAGTGTATTTGGTGACTCTTTTGATTATTGTTTAAATAATCTTGCATGTGTGTTAGAAAGACGTGAGTTTTCAAACTTGGCACTTAACTGGGAAAAGTGTCATTTTATGGTTTAGGAAGGAATTATTTTAAACCATCGTATTTCATCTAAGGGCATAGAAGTAGATAAAAGAAAAGTAGAGTTAATTGAAATATTACCACCCCTACGAATGTGAAGGGAGTGAGGAGTTTTCTTGGTCATGCCGGTTTTTATCGGCGTTTCATTAAGAATTTTCCTTTGAGTTCTCGTCCTTTATGTGCTTTATTGCAGAAAAGATATGGATTTTGTTTTTGATGATAAATGTTTGTCTGCTTTTAATAAATTAAAAGAAGCTTTGATTACCGCACCTATGATAGTTGCACCAAATTGGAAGTTACCTTTCGAATTAATGCGTGATGCAAATGACTATGCTGTGGGTGCAGCATTGTGTCAAAAGAAAGAAAAGGTCTTGCATGTTGCGTATTATGCGAGCCAAATCCTTAATAAAACATAAATAAATTATTCCACCATAGAAAAGGAATTATTGGAAGTGGTTTTGCCAAGTCCTGAGGCAACATGGATGGAATCAATTCGTCACCTCCCCTATCGATGCCGTTTTACCTGTGATAAGGGAATTCTACTTTAATTTGCCTCATTATAGTGACCAACAGGTATATGTGCGAGGACAGAATGTGGACATTTCGACAGATGTGATCACTCAGACTTTGAAATTAAATCGGGTCCGACAAAACAGTTGCCTGAGATTCGCGATGCCAATCTGAAGCGTGACACTATTTACCAGTGTTTATGCTGTGAGGAAGTAGAATGGACTTTAACAACTACTAGTGACGTAGCTCGGCATTTTTCTCTTAATAGACTTAAACTTGAATGGCAGGTCTGGTTCAAATTTGTATGTTGCCAACTTTTACCAGTGAGTCATCTCTCTTATGTTACTTTGGAATGTGCTAAATTGTTATATTGCATTGCGATTGGGAAATCCATTGACGTCAGCCTGTTAATTCATAACAAAATCTGCCATTCAGTGATTACAAAGAAGTCTGGGTTACGGTATCCACATTTGATAACAGCTTTGTGCTTAAGAGAATGGGTGGCTATGGATCCGACAGAGGAACGATTGAAGACTAGAAAAGAACTTGTTATGGAGGGATTGTTAAGCCACCTATGAGAAGGATGCGCTTCTAGGTTGCTACTTGTAAACCACACACTAGTGCAGGCGAGTCAAGAACTCAAGAGGAGCTCCGCCAACAGATCTTACACGAACAACAACTTATGCTTGAAGGCAAAGGTTTGATGCCTATATTATGTACCAGCATACGTGGCAACAAACCATGGGCGCTCGACAATTGGCTAGGGAGCTTGGGGAGAGTCCATCAACATTTCCACCTTTTCAAATCTTTTTTCTCAAGGATTGGCCCCAGATGATGAAGATGGATCATAGTTTTAAATTTTTTTTCTATTTCCTGCATTTTAATTTAATCATACTCTTTTCTATTTTCTTTTATTGCTTTAGTTTGAGTAGCCATCAGGGGTTAGGGTATCTTAGCTGGTTAGGATAATTTGATTTCTTGGTTTATTTGTTTCATATCATTTTAAATATTCTTATGTTTTGTTTTTGGTTTTAGTGGTTGATGTTTTCGACCTCGACTCCGGGGTATTTAATCCAAAATAAACGACACCAAATGTTCTTCATTGATAGAGAAGCTTTCCTTTTACCCTTTTTACTCTTTATTTTTGCATTGGGGACAATGCTATACTTTAAGTATGGGGTGGCAAGTTTTCTAAATTGTCACATCTAACATTTATTAAGCTGTTTTGTTTGTTCATTTTCTCAATTTTTGCTTTTATATTTGTTGCTTAGTTTTTGATTTGAGAGCTTTCCAAATTTCAATTTTTTTTTTTGTTCCCAAATTTCTTAACATGTTTCTACTTGATAATTTTTGAGCTACGTTGTCATGAGTAGGGTAGTTGGTGTTAATATTTTCCTAGCATGATTTCTACTTTTTGAGCACTAATAACCTAAAATGTTGTAGCTTTTTGGCACTAAGAGATAATTGTGTTGATTCATTTATGTTGCACTCCAGACGCTTGCTTTATTACATTTTTGAGGAAAAATTTTAGATAATTTGATTTGATTTAAAGATAAGGGTAGGAATTTCTTTGGACATTTGAGCCTTTCATGACAACCATTATTGTAAAATTTATCCCTAGAACCTATTCAAGCCTTATTTTGTTTTGAATGGACAGTAGTGTTGGTCCCAAAGCAACCTAAGAGGGGGTGTGAATTAGGTTTCTAAAAATACTTGTATATTAGAAATATTAAGATTTTCCAAATAAAAATTGATATGATAAAATTAATGAAACAGTAACGTAAGAAAGAGATGGAATTAATCAGCCAATACTTCCAAGCTAACAAGCTTGAAGTATCAAATCACTAAAATGCTTCACAAACTTGGTGAGCCAATAATCTTTACAAAGTAGGGAAATTCTTGCTCACACTAAAAACTCTTTTAGTTGAGCCAAGAATCTTACTTACAACCTCACTTTCGTACAAGATTATTACTCCACTCAAAGTTGAATTGCACTCTAAACTGCACACTAATACAATAAAGCACTATAGCCAATTTGTACTAAAATTACTCTTTTCTAAGGCTTGTATTCAATGTATTAGATGATTGTTACAGAATATCAAAGCAGTTATTTATAAGAGCAATAAATGGTGGTTGCAACTACTTCCTAACGGCTAAATAATAAATGCACAAAAATTAGCTGTTGGGGTTTCGGACGTCCGAGATAGATAGGATGCGTCACGACACAGTGTCCGATCTTCATGCAGTTGGTGAAGAACTTTGTTCGGACGTTCATGCATGCATCCGTTCCATCGTCCAAAAGAAGCTTCGGATGGTCTTGTTCGTCCGAGGAAGACTTCGTTCGGACAGTTGTGTGCGTCCGTTTGGAGAAGCAGTAAGATCCTTCTTTCTGCCTGTTGGTTCGGACGGTGGAATGTGTCCGAGAAGTTTGATATTGTTCAGACGGTTCAGTGCGTCCGAAAACCCTGTCTCTAGCAAAACAAATACCAGACCTGCAAAAACTTGTTTACAGAGTTAAGTGTTTATGTCATCATCAAAAAAAGGTTTGGAAAACATCAAGTAGCACCATTCATTTTTTTTCTAACTCATTTATTATCTACCTTTGTGAGCTATCCTAAATGTCCCTTAAGAGTTTTAATGCTGCATTAATTGTTAAGGTGATATAAGGATGTAAGGTAGTTGTATGAGAATGTTTGAATGCATGGTGTACAATTAAGATGTAGGATGGTGCTAGAAAAAAATTGTATTGACTATAGCAGGTGGTGCCCATCACTGGCACCTGCATTGGAGTCTTAGTAAGTAGTGTCTTTCACTGGTACCTACCTTGTTGTGATATAGGTAGTGCCTATTATTGGTACCTCTATTTGCAGCTATTACCTATCACTAGTATCTACATTGGTGTGTTTACGGGTAGTGCCTATCACTGGTACCCGTATTGGGAAGTAGAAAAAATGGATGAATATATATGTTCGGGAAAAGGTTGGCATGTTGGGTTGAAATTGATGAAAGGAAGACTTCTGCTTGTTCCAAAAAATTTTTATGGGTGTTTGGTCAATTAAGTGTGGGGTTACTTCTTTGAAGCATTGGTGTTTCAATATTCAAAAAGAAGATTTATACTAATGTATGGCCAGCATTAATTTAAAGCTCATTTTCTTATTTGTTTAACCTTTTTCCCTTCTTTGTTAGCCAATACCCTAACCTTACGTTACAGGCCAAAAGTCCTACCTGATTTAAGAAGGTCGAGTCGATTGTCTACATTAGTGGAGAAATATAAGAAGAGTGAGCTACGGAGTGTTTAGAAAAATTTAAAGGGTTTGTATGATTTGATCTAAGTGTCTTAAAAGTTATTTTTGTATTTCTATGCACACACCTTCACGACAATTCATGTATAGGGTTTATTATCATTTGACTATTTTCCTTATGATGGTTTGGTTCTTGGTTATTCATGTGGATGATTGATGAGATGTGTTAAGTATGCTTGTGATTTATTTCTATATTTTGCTCGAAGACGATCAAAAACTAAGTGTGGGGTATTTGATAAGCTCATACACATAGAATATTTTCTATCTCGTTTAGCTCCGTTTTAATGTAATTTGAGCAAGAATTGAGTATTATGAGCTAAAATAGTTTATTTTTGAGTTTTGTAGGGTTTGAGTAGAGAATGAGTTAAAATGGATCACAATATTGGAGGAAAAAGTTTACTGGCGTGGTGCAAATTAGATATAGTTTGAAAGATCAACCATAACTCTCCTGTTCAAATTTTGATTGCTGTGATTTTAGATGATTTGGAAAGCTAAGGAAGATTTCTACAACTTTCATGTTTTGATTTTTCCAGGATTCTATAGGCATTTCATTCAAAATTGCAAAGTTGGAAAATATACACTGGCGAGGAGCGATTCTGATACTGTTTGGTAGATTAAGCATACCTTTCATGTCCGTGCTCCAATTGAGGTGGTGTAAAATGTTTAGAAATCTAAGACATAGATCTACAACTTTCATGCTTTGAGTTTTCCCAAATTCTGCTTGCATTTGGGAGAAAATGGAAGATGAAGTGAAGGAACTTACTAGATCCAGTGCCCAGGCGGTCCAGTAAGGGAGCCCAGGTGCCAGTCGACGGGCAGTTCATGTTAAGTGACTTATTTTTCAAGAAAAGTCCTCTTGTGGGCCGAGTTACATGGAAAAGCGTGTACTTATTATCACAGAGTCCTAAAATCCTAAAAATATCTATAAATACACCAAGAAAAGGGTTGTGGAAAAGAAGTCTCATCATCAGCCATCATTAGTTTTTTGGTTTTCAATACTTAGGTCAATAATTTAGTCGTAGGGTAGATTTCTTAAGCAATTGTTCGTGCAAGGATTTCTTTCTCTTGTCAAGAATTCGAGATTGGACAGTTATCAACATTAGTTCTTGCTTCAATTAATGAGTTTGATTTAATTTTATGCAATTTAATTTTCGTTCTCATTGCATTCTTATTCTTTAATTATCATTCTTCTTTTATTGCCTTTAAATTCTTAATTACTTCCATAGTTTAGTAGTTAGGGTTTTACTTCATCATTTTTACTTGCTTTCATAGAGTAGATTAATTTAAATTTTTGTTTTGAATTAAATTCTCGCAAGTAGTATAGATTGAATTAGGGTTTTTAGTTAATTGTCTTTAATTGCTTTTCGTAGGGTTATAATTTTACATTCTTGTCTTTAGTTTAATTTCTTGCAATTAAATTTCGTTTAAGTTTATTCAAAAAACCCCCTGATTATTATTTTCGTCTAACTAGTAAACAGGCTTGTGAACCTAGTAATTGTTCTAATAGTTCTCGAGGGAACGATCCTTACTTATCCTATATACAAACGCACCTATACTTGCGAGTGTGTGGGAGTTGATTAGGATAATTAAGGTTTTCTTTTATTATTACTTGTTCATTGTTTTCAAAACCAAATTAATACCTTACCGAACATAATGTAGTAATGGTGAGTCCATGTTGTCCTGCAAAGAACGGAGTCTATTCTTGTGCTCAAAAGAAAAAGGGGGTTTTGAATACTTTTCATCTAAAAACTAAGGCAGGAAAGTAAACTAAAGAAAATTCAATATGAGAAGAATCTTGGTTCTGCTCATATCCACCATGACAATTTTACTAGTCAATCCTTGACACTAAGGATAATTCAATTTTTATACCAAGCACTAATTGAAGAAATAACCAGAATTCTAATCAAAGTTGATTCTTATTTTATTTCTAAAGTTGGCTAATTTTCAACACACGATCCAATAATTAACCCTAACCATTAATTTAACTCAGACACATGCCAAATATTAATTAATAGAAGCATTAAAATCAACAAATATAATTAGTCTAATTAAACATAAACATACGCGGTTATGCCAATTAATTGATTATTTTTTTCTGAATTCAATAATGCGAATCGAGCAATTATCAAACTTAGTTGCTTCAAGATGGAATTGAGCACATGTGGTTAAAACAATCTAGGTGTAGACTAATTCCAATAACTCAGTATTCTACCGCAATAGTAAGTTAAAAAAAACAATCATAAAATTAAATTGGTAGAAAAATAATCAATATTTAATATAAAAGTGAATAAGTTCAGGAACAAAAGGTCTCAGAACATAGTAGAATCAACCACGGCTTCAATTCGCTAGACCAAGAAGAGGGTTTTAGGCACTAAGTGCCAAGTAAGAATAAACAATAATTTTCTACTAAAACCCAAGCTAAACAAGGAATAAAAGTGTCGACTCCCTTCTAATCACTCTACATGAGGTACCAACATTTATAATGAATACTTGGATTACAATTTTTATCCCAGGATAAAACATGAAATCGGTTGAAAAAGAGTCCACCCGGACGAAGAAATCTGCTGAACATTAAAAATCACATAACTCCACTCTGCAAAGCACACGTGAGAAGGCTACGCAGCACGCATGTGTGCTCTAGGCAGTCCTGGAATTTTGCTTTCTAGAAAAAGTGCACATGCGTTGCTCAACTCTAGTGCCTGTGCACTGGACCTCATACAACACTTCATTTCCAGCCTCGATTTTGACCTTGATGCTCTTGGAATTTGGAAAAGTGTAAAACACGAAAGTTGTTGGTATGCAATAATAATGCCGAGTTGTAATGCTATTGTAGGCACCCAAAATTAACAACTTCCAATATGTAGTAGTGGTGAGTACAGGTCGTCCCATAGGGAATGGAGTGTATTCTTGTGCTAAATGGAAAAAGGGGGTTTTGAATGCTTTTAAAGTAAAACTAAAACAAGAAAATAATTGAATAAAACGATTCGATATATGAAAAATCTTGGTTTTGGTCATATCCACCATGGCAATTTCACTAGTCGATCCTTGACACACAAGATAGTTCAATTTTATATCAAGCACTAATTGAAGAATTAACCCGAATGAATACCAATTCAAAGTTGATTCTTATTTCTTTCTAAAGTTGCTTAATTTTCAACGCGCGATCCAATTAACCCTGACTATTAATTTAACCCAGACACACGCCAAAGATCAATTAATAGAAGCTTTAAAATGAACAAGAACAATTAGGCTAATTAAACATAAACACACGCGGTTATGCCAATTAGATGATTAATTTCCCTAAATTTAGTAACACTAATCGAGTAATTGTCAAACTTAGTTGCTTCACAGATTGAATTAAATACAGGCAGTTAAAACAATCTAGCTATAGATTAATTCTAATAACTTAATATTCTGCAGCAATAATAAATTTAAAAAAACAATCATAAAATTTAATCGCAGAAAAATAATTAATACTTGACATATAATTAGTAGGATAAATTCAAGCACAAGAAGTCTCACAACTTTGTAGAATTGACCATGGCTTCAAATCTCTCAACCAAGAAAAGAGTTTAGGCACTAAGTGCCATAAAAGAATAAAGAGGAATTTTCTACTGCTAAAAACCCTAGCCAAAAGAAAATAAAAGTGTCGATCTCTTTTTCTCACCCTAATTGGGGTATTTATAATGAGTATTAAGGCTCCAATGAAGGGTTTATGGATAAGAACGTGAAATCAGCTAAAAACGGAGTCCAACCGAGCGAAAGAACATGCCAAAAATCTAATTCACGCCACCCTGCTGCCTTCCTCGCACATGAGCTGGAAACCTAGCGCGCATGTGCGTGTGAGGCTGAACATCCCTATGCTCTTTTTTCTTCCACGCACATGCGTTGGGTTCTTAGCACGCATGTGTGTGCGAACTTAACCTGGAACTCTTTCTTCTGGACGCAGTGCACATGCGCTGCACAGCTCCAGTGCATGTGCGCTGGCTTTACAATTGTCAGGCTCCGCCTTTGGCTTCTATTTCTGCCTTGATGCTTGCGGAATTTGAAAAAGTGCAAAACATGAAAGTTGTAGCTCTGCCTTAGCTTTCCAATGCATCTTAAATCACCTCAATTGAAGCTTAGGATCAAAAGTTATGCCTGAAATATGAAACACCATCCGAAATGACTTCTTACTCGTGCACATTTCGCCCTTAGAATTTTCTTTCACCTTTTCTATCTTTTTCAACACTTTTTCACTTTAACCTTGTAGAAACTAAGAATAACCAAATTAAGTTCAATGATAACTCAAATCTTGCTTACAACACATAAAAACGTGGTAAATGACACGTAAAATATAGCAAAATCATGAACTTATCAAATTACCCCAGACTTAGCCTTTGATCGTCCTCGAGCAAACATAAAATTAGAACGTTTATGCTTAGCACATTCTACTCAACATATTCCTTCAAATATCCACATAAATAATCAATAATCAATCCAGCAATCGGAGTAGTCTATGACGTGTCACCCAAGAGTTCAAATGCTAATAAAAACCAATACATGAAATTCGTGTGTATGTGTGTATAGCCATTCAAAATTTAAATTTGAAAATCTTTAGATTAAATCATGAAGACCCTCAAAATTTTTTCTAAACACCCCATAGCTCACTCTTCTTACACCCCTCCATTAATCTAGACAACCGATTTAATTTAAATTTAGGTAGGACTTTCAGTTTGAACTATAAATTAGGATATTTGTTAGCCAAAGAAGGGAGGGAATATAACAAATAATAAAAAGAGCTTTATAATAATGGTGGCCACACATTAAAATAAAACTTTTCTTCACATGCGAAATATCATACATCCACAACCCCACACTTGAGTAACAAACACCCACGAAGAATTCCGAACAACCAAACAGGCCAACCTCGGACATATATACATCACATCATCATTTTATTTTTCTATGTCCGCTCATAGTACGAGTACCAATGGTAGGCACAACCCGCAACAAATAAACACGTAGGTACCAAGAGATGGGCACTACCTGCAAATACTGGTACTAGTGATGGGCACTACCTGTATATATAAAAAACACGCAGGTACCAGTAATGGGCACTACTTGCATATACCAACACTTCCATATTTATTTTTTTCTCCAACAATTTTTTCTCAATACCCTATTTCGCTATGAAAATGTACATCACTCACTTCTCACAAACTTCAACCCTTATATCCCCTTAACAAATAATGTACACCATAAGCTCTTAAAGGGATAATTTAGGATAAAACAATGAATAGAACATTAAGCTCAATAAGGGTAGGTAAATTGAGTTTATGTTAAAGTGTATGAATGATGTTTATTTTCACAAGAATAAGGCTCAAATAAGGTACTTAGAAATAAATTGTTAAAATAGTTGGCGAGAAAGGATCAACAAATGAAAAAAGACACTACCATCATATTTAAAGTAAATTGGGTTGTCTAAGAATTAGCTTCGAAAATGTAATAAAGTGAGTTTTTGGGATGCAACATAATTGAGTCTAATTGACATAAATTTCTCTAAATATCCCAAATAAAAAATTAAAGTATGGCTTAGTGCTCAAAAATCTTGAAAATCATGCATGGAAAATATTAACACCGACTACTCATTCATGCATGTTCAACTAATGATTATTTTGCAGAAAAATGAAAAAAATACGTTAAGCAAAAATTTTCAAAAATTTCTATTTATGGTCAATTTATTCACAAAATTTTCAAAAATTTCAACAAGTTCTTTTATCAAAGAAAAAGTCAAAATATATTGCAGTAAAATTGAGAAAAATACACAAAATAACTTATAAACATCCAAATGTGTATAACCCCACACTTAAAATGAATCATTGTTTTCAATGCAAAAAGATGTGCATAAGAGACAGGAAAAAAGAAAGCTTCTCCGGATTTAATTCGTGTTTGGAGCAGTATCCGTCATAAATATCCCCTTGTCAGGAATGAAAGCTGGAGTAGACACTAAACAAAACAAAACAAAACAAATAAATAATTCCCTTGAGACAATAAGTATAAAAAACAAGAATATTGTAGAAAATAATCCTACAAGAATCAAGAAAAACTTATTCCCTCAAGGGAAAACATAACAAAAATAAACGAAAACACCATTACAAAAATGAAACCTAAAATGTCTAACTAGTAAAAACAGCTAAACTGTTCAAGAAATCAACTTGCAAAATTAGAAGATCAACAAAATGGCCCTAAACATGGGGAATTAAACATATAAAATCTCATGTAGTATTTGGCCCCAAATCCTGTGGAAAAGGAGGAAAAGGCGAAAATGTCGATGGGTCCTCTCCTTACTCCTTTCAAAGGACCATTTTATCATTTTAACTTATCAATGAAGTCGATTTCCTGCACTAACAACACAATAAAACTAAGTTAAGCCTAAAATAAAATAAACAAAAGTAAAACGTCAAAAAGAAATAAACGGAATAAAATGTAAATGAACATGGGTTGCCGCCCATGCAGCGTTCCTTTATAGTCAATAGCTTGACTGTGAACAAGATGGTCGGAACTCTAACCATCTCTATACTAGAGGAAAGAGAGCTCAATAATTGTTAGCGGTCGTGCATATGCTCTCTCTGTGTAACTGCTTGTGATATACTTATCCTTAATCTCCTTCTTGACTCCATAAGTTAAAAACTCAGCTCTAACCCCATTCTCATCTATGTAACCTTGCGTAACCTCTTCTTCATGGCCCTTAAGAGACTGAAAAACATCAAACTCTTTACAAGCCACTATTTGATCTTCAATTCTTAAGTTCGATCCATAACGAAATGTGGGGTATACTGGCACCACAATACAAGTCCTATTAATAGCCAAGTGGTGATCCTTCATAGTGGTTAGAATCTCTTATCGTAAACAATCTGACTATCTCATATAGTTTGCCGACTATTCATTTCGAAGAAGCCGTGGAGCTTCCTCCACATCTAAGTCTAAAACCTTGAATAGCTCTTGCTCTAGAAGATCTTGAGGCATTGAAATCAGAGGCAATGAACTAGAGTCACCCTCAATAGGCATGCGAAATGCTTGTCGTCTACTAATTCTATCATTATTTCTTGCTCTTTTTCTGCACCTTCTCCATCCTCAATCACTTGACTATTTATGAAAGAATTTAGTTGACTTAGTTGATGCTCCAAACTTTGTAGACTGGCTCTTGTTTCTTGTTAAAATTGCAAAGTATTAGCAGCATGAGAATAAATTAATTCTAACAAAGACTTACCAGTTTGGGTGTAAGGTTGTTGTGGCAAAACTAGATGTATACACGTTAGATCTTGTGATGGATAACCCAACTCAGGATAATCTATCCATTCTTGATTGTACTCATACGTGTAGGGGTCATACCAAGGTTGTGGTGGTAATTGCTCGATAATGAAATCGAATCAATAAACCTCATGCGAATTGGTAACCATGATAGAGATAAAAAAGAGATCAAGTAATAAGTCTACACTACTAAATTAAAAAAAAATTTCAAGCACAAAAATAAATCAAACCGTTCCTCAAGAACGGCACCAAAATTTTGGTATGCAATACGACAATGCCCAGTTGTAATGCTATCGTAGGCACCCAAAATTAACAACTCTCAATATGTAGTAGTGGTGAGTAGAGGTTGTCCCACAGAGAACGGAGTTTATTCTTGTGCTAAATGAAAAAATGGAGTTTTGAATGCTTTTAAATTAAAACTAAAACTAGAAAATAATTGAAGAAAACTCGATATAAGAAAAGTCTGGGTTTTGGTCATATCCATCATTGCAATTTCACTAGTCGATCCTTGACACACAAGATAATTCAATTTTATATCAAGCACTAATTGAAGAATTAACCCGAGTGAATACTAATTCAAAGTTGATTCTTATTTCTTTCTAAAGTTGCTTAATTTTTAACACGCGATCCAATTAACCCTAACTATTACTTTAACCCAGACACGCGCCAAAGATCAATTAATAGAATTTTTAAAATCAACAAGAACAATTAGGCTAATTAAACATAAACACATGCGGTTATGCCAATTAGATGATTAATTTTCCTAAATTCAATAAACACTAATCGAGTAATTATCAAACTTAGTTGCTTCACAGATTGAATTAAACACACGCCGTTAAAACAATCTAGCTGTAGATTAATTCTAATAACTTAATATTCTACAACAATAATAAGTTAAAAAGAACAATCATAAAATTTAATCGCAGAAAAATAATCAATACTTGACATATAATTGGATAAATTCAAGCACAAGAAGTCTCACAACATTGTAGAATTGACCATGGCTTCAAATCCCTCAACCAAGACCATGGCTTCAAATCCCTCAACCAAGAAAAGAGTTTAGGCACTAAGTGCCATAAAAGAATAAAGAGGAATTTTCTACTATTAAAAACCCTAGCCAAAAGAAAATAAAAGTGTCGATTTCTTTTTCTCACCCTAATTGGGGTATTTATAATGAGTATTAGGGCCACAATTAAGAATTTATGGATAAGAACATGAAATTGGCTAAAAATGGAGTCCAACCGGGCGAAGGAACATGCCAAAAATCTAATTCACGCCACCCTGCTGCCTTCCGCGCACATGTGTTGGAAGCTTAGCGCGCATGTGCTCGTGAGGCAGAACATCCCTATGCTCTTTTGTCTTTCGTGCACATGCGCTGGGTTCTTAACGTGCATGTGCTCATGAACTTAACTTGGAACTCTTTCTTCTAGACATAGTACACGTGCACTGCATAGCTCCAACGCATGTGTGCTAGCTTTACAATTGTGCTCCGCCTTTGGCTTCGATTTCCACCTTGATGCTTGTGGAATTTGTGAAAGTGCAAAACATAAAAGTTGTAGCTCTCTGCCTTATCTTCCCAATGCATCTTAAATAATCTCAATTGGAGATCAGGATCAAAAGTTACGCCTGAAATACGAAACACCGTCCGAAATAACTTCATACTCGTGTCTGTTCCGCCCTTAGCATTTTCTTTCATCTTTTCCCATCTTTTTCAGCCCTTTTTCACTTTAACCCTACAAAAACTAAGAATAACCAAATTAAGCTCAATAATAACTCAAATATTGCTAACATGTTTACGGCACATAAAAATGTGGTAATTGACATATAAAATATAGCACAATCATGAACTTTTCAGTTGTTCCTCTTTCTTAGCTTTCTAATGGATTTTGAATCAAATCAATTAGAGCTCAGATTTTAAAGTTGGGCTTAATACAAACAGTATCCAGAATGGCCCCATAGTTGTGCACATTTCGCCCTTAGAATTTTCTTTCACCTTTTCTATCTTTTTGAGCTCTTTTTCACTTTATCCTTGAAAAAACTAAGAATAACCAAATTAAGTTCAATGATAACTCAAATCTTGCTTACAACACATAGAAACGTGGTAAATGACACATAAAATATAGCACAATTATGAACTTATCAAATTACCCCACACATAGCCTTTGATCGTCCTCGAGCAAATATAAAATTAAAACACTAGAAACATAACAAAATTCCACTCAACATATCCTCCCAAATTTCCAAATAAATAGCCACCAGCCAAACCATCAATTGGAGTAGTCTAAGAAGCCAAAGAATTCAAGTGCTAATAAAAACTAAAACTTGAAATTCGTGTGTATGTGTATATAGCCATTCAAAAAATTAGGTTTGAAAATATTTAGATTATATCATGAAGACTCCCAATTTTTTCTAAACACCCCGTAGTTCAATCTTCCTACACCCTTCCACTAATCTAGACGACTAATTCAACTTAAATGAGGTAGGTTTTAGCTCGAAATATAGGTTAGGGTATTAGTTATCCAAAGAAAGGAAAAGATATAATGAATAAGCACAAAAGCTTCATAGTAATGGTGGCCACACATTAAAAAAAAAACTTCTCTTCACATGTGAAACATCATATATCCACAACCCCACACTTGAGTAACAAACACCCATGAAAAAAATTCTGAACAACCATTAAGTATGTAAGCCCCCTTCCTCGAATTAGCCAAACATGTCAACCTCTCTCCGGACATATATACATCACATCATTATTTTATTTCTTTTATATCCACTCACAGTACGGGTCCCAGTGGTACCAGGTATTAGGCACTACCCGCAACATACAAACATGCAGGTACCAGAGATGGGCACTACCTACAAATATAGGTACCAGTGATGGGCACTACCTGTATATATCAAAAACTCCTATTCTAATTATTATTTTTATTCTTCAACCAAAATTATTTTTTCAATACCCCATTTTGCTCCATAAATGTACACCACCCTTTTCTCACAATCTTCCACCCTTATGTCCCCCTAACATATAATGTGTATCATAAAGCTCTTAACTGGAAAATTTAGGATAAAACAATTAAAAGAAATATTAGGCTCAATAAGGGCAGGTAAACCGAGTTTAAATGAAAGAAGGTGAATGGTGTTTCCCTTCACAAAAATAAGGCTCAAACAAGGTACTTAGAAATAAATTGTTACAATGGTTGGCTAGAAAGGCTCAACAAACGAAGAAGGCACTATCCTCATTTTTAAACTAAATCAGGTCGTCTAAAAATTTGCTTCGAAAATGTAATAAAGCAAGTTTTTGGGGTGCAACATCACTTAATTGATTCTACATAAATTTCTCTAAATGTCCCAAATAAAAAATTAATGTATAATGATTTAGTGCTCAAAAGTCTTGAAAATCATGAATGAAAAATATTAACACCTTCTACTCATTCATGCATGGTTCAACTAAAGAGTTATTATGCAGAAAAATGGAAAAAATAAGTTAAGTGAAAACTTTCAAAAATATCTAAAAATGATCAATTAATCCACAAAAATTTTAAAAATTTTTGACAAGCTCTCAGATAAAAAGAAAAGTAAAAATATTGCGGCAAAATCAAACAAAATACACCAAACAACTTAAAATTCAAATAACTCCCCCATCCCACACTTAAAAATAATCATTGTCCTCAATGCAAAATTCAGTGGATGCGGACGTCCGAACGTTCCAACGGCTAGTTCGTTCGGACGCACACCCACTCCATCAGCCGTCCGAATGGTCCAACGGCTAGTTTCCCAGTAAACAAAAAATAGTCGTTGGAAAGTTGTTGGAAGCAGATTGATTGGGAAACAATAAATACCCCTAAGCCTGAAATAAAAAAAAAGAGACTTCTACATTGATTACAAATAATACTTGAGCTATTTGGGAGAAATAGTGGGTACAAGTGTTGTAATAGTGTAGGTAGTTTTGTGAAAAGAGCTTAGAAGTGTAAGAGTTCTTCAAGTGTAAGAGTGGAGAGATAACAATTGTAACAAAGGGAGGTTGTGAGTGTAAAACTCTTGACTCAACTAAACGAAATTAGTGTGAGCAAGAGTGATCCTCATTTGTGTACAAGAGGTTATTGTCTCACCTACTTTGAAGAGACTTTTAGTGGTTGAATTTCAAGTTGTGAATTTGGTAGTTGCCTTGTAAGAAGCTCTTTGCAGTTGTAAGATCCAAGCTTGAGAAGCTTGGGAGTTTGGTTTGATTCTCTTAATCTCAATAATCTTATTTGTTCTTTAAGCTTAAATAGTTGAATATCTCTTGTATTCATTTGTGCTTAAGTTTTTATTTGGTGCATAAAGCGTCTTTGCATTTTGATAAAGCACGTAAAAAGGTTTGTTTTAGATACAACCTAATTCACCCCCATCTTAGGTTGCTCTTTGGGGCCAACAATTGGTATCAGAGCATTGGTCTCTTTATTTTTGCTTAAATTGCATTAGAGTAAAGATCATGGCAACCAATAATGCCTTTTTTTTTAGAGGGGCATTATATTTCTAGACCTCCCATGTTTAATGGAATTAATTTTGTTTATTGGAGGGATAGAATGAAAATTTTTGTTCAATCTATTAATATTGAATTGTGGTATATTATTTATGAAGGTCCTTTTGAGGCAAATATTCTTGATGAAAATACTCATAGATTAAGGCCTAAGACTAGATAAGAGTTAAATGCACAAGATAAAATAAATTTATCCTTAAATGCTAAAGCCATTAATATTTTGTATAATTCTTTGGATGCAGATGAGTTTTCTAAAGTAAAAGGTTGCATATCGGCCAAGGAGATATGGGACAAATTGAAAGAAATCCATGAAGGCTTGTCAGGATACATATTAGGAAGTGAAGATATAAGTGAGCAAAAGAAGTCACTTCTTGTGGCTAAATATGAATCCTTCAAAATGGAACTTCATGAGAACATTGACAAGATGTATTGTAGGTTCAATGATATGGTAAAGGATTTGGAATGTTTGGGTAAAGAATATTCCTTGGGTGAAAAGAATAGAAAAATTTTGAATGCTTTACCTAAGGAATGGGAACCTAAATCCATTGCCATAGAAGAGTCTAAAAATTTAAATTCTATGCCTATTGATTCATTGATCAATTCTCTAACCTCCTTCGAATTGAAGTTGAAATACAAGGTACAAGATGAGGAGGCAAATGGAAAAAGAAGCATAGCATTTAAAGCTTCATAAAAAAGGAGAAAAGACTCAAGGAAGCCTTACTTCAACAACTTCCAAATCACTTGGGATGATTGCAATTCGGATGGAGAGGTTAAAGAAGAATATGAGGAGGCTCAAATGGCTTTTATGGCACTTGGCAATAATGAGGTATCCTCTAAGTTGCGATTCTTGTGATGATTCATGTGATAATGATGATGATGATGTTGAATCATTTATTTTTTAAATGCATGAATGTTTGAAAGAATCATATGCTAAGAACAAGGAGTTAAAAATTAAAGTTAATGCTTTATTGAGTACCAACTCAAAACTTGTGCATGAAAATAATTCTTTGACAAAAGAAAATGATGTTTTGAAAGAAAAATTTGTTGGAAAAACCAAGATCATGGAAGAACAAGCTTCTTTGAAGAAGACATTAGATGATCTTGATGATATTTTGAAAATGAAGAAAGAAAATGTTTTTGAAAAGAAAAGAACTAGAAATATGTTTTTGAACAAAAATTTTATCACCTTTAGAAAAAATGATTTGTCCTTTGTAAAATCCAAATCTTCTTTTTATGGCAATAGGAATATTATTTGTAATTATTGTCATCAACAGGGCCATATAAAGAAACAGTGTTATGTTAAAAGAAATGAAAAATTAGGAATAAATTCTATTTAGGTAACATGATTAAGCATGTTACTAATCCAATTGGACCCAAGAAAGTTTGGGTACCAAAAGCTGTTGCTTAACTTTGTATGTAGGTATGCTTGGAGAGCACCAAGAAATTCTAGATAGATTATCTATGAAGGGTGTTCAAGGCATATGAGCTAGGCTGATATTGAAATGGGTAACATCCAAAATTTTGTGTGCTTTCATTTATCAAGTTGAACTATGTTCTCCTGAATATTACTCATCTATGTGTTTGAATTTGTTTAGAATGCTAAGAAATTTGTATCTCCAATTTTTGTCTATAATAAGTCACTACTTGCAAAAGAAAGGGGGAGCATTCTCTTTTTTAAATGGATTTTTTTTTGAAATTGCATCACACATGCTTCATTGTTTTGATGATGCTTTTTGGTAAGGAAAGAGTGAAAATTGTTTTGATCATAATTCTTTGCATGAATTCTCTCATTCTTATGGAACACATATTCTTGAAGGGAAGAAATGTTTTGCATAAATTGACTCATTCTTTAATCTGTGTACTCATTATATTCATCTTTCAGGGGGGAGAATAAACTTAGGGGGAGCTTGAATTGCATTATTTATCTTATGTTTTGATAATGCCAAAAGGGGGAGAAATAATGGACAAATTCTCATGTGTTGTACTTCATATTTTATGGTTGTTTTTTGAATTGTCCAGTTGATTTGTCATCATCAAAAAGGGGGAGATTGTTGAAGCCCAGTTATGATAATCATGTTTTTATGATGACCAAATAGCACTAATGGTTTGAAAACAAGTGTGCAGAAAAGGAGGTAGGTTCGGAAGCAAATGATCGTTCGAAAGAAAACAACCAGAAGACTCCACGGACGTAAATGACTGTTCGAAAGATAGAGCTTGGGAAGATGATAATCGTCTGACACAAAGAATTTGAAGCAGTCTCGGACGAAGAACAACGTCCGATTATATTTACAGAAGACTTTGCTTCTATCGGACGCATGTTCGGACGCATCCTCGGACGTCTGAACGAATACCCTCAGAGAACGGTCTTCACGCAACATCGGACGCAGGGTTTTGCAGCGGACGTCCGAACGTTCCAACGGCTAGTTCGTTCGGACGCACACCCACTCCATCAGCCGTCCGAATGGTCCAACGGCTAGTTTCCCAGTAAACAAAAAATAGTCGTTGGAAAGTTGTTGGAAGCAGATTTTGGGAAACAATAAATACCCCTAAGCCTGAAATAAAAAAAAAGAGACTTCTACATTGATTACAAATAATACTTGAGCTATTTGGGAGAAATAGTGGGTACAAGTGTTGTAATAGTGTAGGTAGTTTTGTGAAAAGAGCTTAGAAGTGTAAGAGTTCTTCAAGTGTAAGAGTGGAGAGATAACAATTGTAACAAAGGGAGGTTGTGAGTGTAAAACTCTTGACTCAACTAAACGAAATTAGTGTGAGCAAGAGTGATCCTCATTTGTGTACAAGAGGTTATTGTCTCACCTACTTTGAAGAGACTTTTAGTGGCTGAATTTCAAGTTGTGAATTTGGTAGTTGCCTTGAGACTAAGAAGCTCTTTGCAGTTGTAAGATCCAAGCTTGAGAAGCTTGGGAGTTTGGTTTGATTCTCTTAATCTCAATAATCTTATTTGTTCTTTAAGCTTAAATAGTTGAATATCTATTGTATTCATTTGTGCTTAAGTTTTTATTTGGTGCATAAAGTTTGCATTTTGATAAAGCACGTAAAAAGGTTTGTTTTAGATACAACCTAATTCACCCCCATCTTAGGTTGCTCTTTGGGGCCAACAGTACCGATCGAGGACGGTGGTTTATATATCCAATCCGAGTCAGCGGCCTGCTTTTCTAGAGGGTTACTGATAACTCTAGTAAACTAGAGTTATTTTCCTCTAAATTATAGCATTTTGATAGTTTAAATTCTGAACATAGATGAGTAATTGAAGATTTTAGTTAATTTCTTTCATATGTGATTGTATTTTTGTTCTTGAATTAATTATGATAATTTTGTGTTAAATTTTTAGTTTAATTAAGTGCTTAATGGTGCTACTATTATGTACAGGTTAAAAATTAAAGGTTAGAAGTTGGAAGAAACAAAGCTCAAGGGACCAGATTACATAATGGATGAAATGAAAATTTCTGGAAGGAGAGTCGAGATCGCGGTCTTGACTATTCCAGACCGCGATCTCGACTCGGGAATTGGATTTACTGTTTTAGAGTTGAGATCGCAATCTCAAATGTTCCAGACCTCAATCTCAACTCGCTGAATGCTAAATTGTAAGGGCAATTTTGTAAACTTCATATTAAAAACCCTAATTTTGCCTTGTGTAATGCTGCACTATTTAAGCTAAGTAGAATTAGTAAGTTGGGGGAGAGAGTTTTAGTAGTAGATTGTTTTAGAGTAAGATAGTTTTAGTTAGTTCTAGATAGATTAGGATAACTTGAACTACAAGTTACTTTTTCTAATAGAAATTTCTCTTAACTTTCATCTTAGATATTCTTTAAATTTCTTGTCAAGTTCAAATTTTTATTAGATAATCGTAGTGGGTTAATCGCAAGATTCAAGTAGATATAACTTTTATTTGCTTTCTTGTCCAATTTAGTAAGAATTTATTTACTTTCAAATTAGGGGTTTTTAGGAAAATTAGGGTTCTTGTTAATTTCTTGCTTTCTATTTAAGAATTTTCAGTTTATGGCTTTAATTTCTAATTAATTCTTAGTGGGCTTTCTTAATTTCAATCGAAAATCAAAAAAATATTTAAATTTCTAGTTTAAATCTTTCTAATTTATAATTTAGAAATGAATGCTTTTAATATTCAAAGTTTCTCTTTTGTAGTCTTTTTAGTTGAATGATTTACTTGTTTTAAATTTAAGTCTTAATTAGATTAAATTAGGTTAGAATTAAAATGATAGTTTTCATTAGAATAGTTCTATCATCTTCTGATTGATTTTGCTTAACTACACAAGCCCCCTGAAACCTTGGTAATTGCAATCGAAAATTCTTGTGGAAACAATCCCTACTTCCCTTTGCTACTAGTTGGCAACCGTATACTTGCGGGATGCTCATCTAGTTAGTCGTAGGAAATAGGTGTTTCATTGAATTTATAACTAGATGTGTTAAAAATGCATCAAGTTTTTGGCAATATCAAGCGCTTTACGGGTCGTGTAGATTAAGCACATTAATTAGTTTAATTTAGTTTTTAATTTTGTTAATTTTTATGTTTGATTTGGTTGTCTTGTGGAATTGACTTGGAACTCCAATTGACTATTTTCCTTGGTTGTGTAGTGCATGGTAAGAGGAGCTCAAGAGCCATTCATTTGCTTAGACAAGGAAAGGGAGAAAGATCTAAGAGAACTTAGAAGATTGAGAAGGGCACAACAAGAGCAAGAAAGGATAGAAATGGCAAATGCTAATGCTCATCAAGGGAATGTGAACATGGAGAACAAAGAAGAAGTGGTAGGTAGAAATAATGGAATAGGTGGCTATAGGAATGGAAATGACATGAATGGGAATGGAAGGCCATTAAGGGAGTATGCTTTACCTAATTTTGATGGGGCAAACTCATTCTCAAGCATTGCACGGATGCCCGTGCAAGCCAACAATTTCGAAATCAAGCCCGCCCTAATCCAAATGCTCCAAGCCTATGCCATGTTCAGAGGTGGACCAAATGAGGACCCTTACACACACGTCATAAATTTTGAAGAAGTCTTGGACACATTTAAGTTTAACGGAGTACACCCGAATTGTGATCGGATGAGGGTGTTTCCTTTTTCTCTTCGTAGGGCAAAGTCATGGTTGCAATCCCATGCCCAAGGAATACTCACCACTTGGAACCAACTTGCTCAAGAGTTCTTGGCGAAGTTCTTTCCTCCCTCAAGAACCGCTAAATTAAGGAATGAGATTACATCATTCAAACAAGATGTTGGTGAAAGCCTAGGGGAAGCTTGGGAAAGATTCAAAGAGTTGCTAAGAAAATGCGCGCATCACGCCATTCCTTTGTGGATTCAAGTTCAAACTTTTTATAATGGTTTACTTCAAGAGACGTAATTTATCATAGACACTTCCACCGACGGTTAGACTCTACCTCATATACACTCTGGAAGAAGCTCAAGAGTTGTTAAATAGGATGGCATAAAACCACTACCATCATGGACCGATAACTCCGCCGGTCTTCAACATCAAGCTAATCAAGCCAATGCATGTAGTGGAGCATTGAATCTAAACATGCAAGATGCCCTTTTAGCTCAACAAAGCATGTTCATGAATGTGATGAATAACATAATAAAGGCGTTAGAGTATCTAGGGAAATCTAGTAATGTGAATGCGATGACTTCTTCTCCAACTCAACCAAGCATGACATGTGATTTTTGTGGAGGTGGCCATGCCAATGGGAATTGTGAGATGCCATATAGAGCTAATGAGCAAATCAATTATGTAGCTGATCAATCTTCATTTCCAAGGAACCAATCCGGAGCTTATGGGAACACTTACAATCCTTCTTGGAGGAATCACCCAAATTTCTCATGGACCAACACCAACAACCAATCCAACCCTCGTTACCAATCAAATCTCCTACCTCACAAAATGCCCAACACACTCAAGCCCCGAATTCCTCATCTAAACCATATCAACCACCAAATCAAAGAAATGTCCAACCCAACTCATATCAAAATTTCCCCAATCATTCATTTCAAAACCAACAACAAAGACCTTCTTTCCATTATCCCAACCCATGTACCATGATCAATATGCTCCTAGAGATAATTTGGGTGAAGAAGGTTGGAGAAGAGAAGCCCAGTATTTGAGAAGGCAGTTGGATAGGAAAGCGGAAGAACGTAAAAGAGATTATGAGAATTTGAAAGCTTCGACAAGGAATTTGGAGATTCAATTGGGGCAATGGGCAAGGTTGAATAATGACAAAGCTATTGGGGCATTTTCGTGTGATACTATTCCAAACCCCAAGTAGCAATGCAACGTAATAACCTTAAGGAATGGAAAAGAATTGGTTGAATCTAAGTGGAAGAAAAAGGTGGAGGAAGGAAGCAAGGAACAAAAGGCCAAGGTTGTTGAAAATAAAAGGGATAGTGGCTGATGATGAAGCCAAGAAGAAGCAAAAGAATGTGATCAAGGTATCCAAGAAGAAGCATGTGGAGGAACCTTTGAAGATAGATCCATCAATAAAAGTGCCACACCCTCAAAGACTCATTGATCCAAAAAAAGATGAAAAAGAGAAGCAATTCACCCATTTCTTGGATATGTTGAAAAAGATTAATGTCAACATTCCTTTGGTTGATGTCCTTACCAAGATGCCTAACTATGCTCATTTCATGAAGGATCTTTTGGCAAGGAAGCGAAAGTGGGATGATGATGAGAAAGGATGCCTTGATGCCCAATGTAGTACCATTGTTCAAAGGCAGTTGCCCCCTAAACTCAAGGACCTCGGTAGTTTTATGATACCGGTGAATGTTGGAGGAAAAACGTGGCATCAATCACTTTGTGATTTGGGGGAAAGCATAAGTATATGCCAAAGGCCACCTATGACAAGTTATGGATCAACAATGTCAAGCCAACTAATATCACACTCCAATTTGGTGGATTTATCCGAGAGGAAACCATATGGCTTGTTGGAAGATGTGCTTGTACAAGTTGAAAAGTTTGTATTTCACGTTGATTTCCTTGTGCTAGATACGGGTGAAGAAAGTGAGATTCCATTGATTCTAGGGAGGCCTTTATTGTCGACCGCTCATGCATTAATTGATGTGCACAAAGGGAAGTTGATCTTACGAGCTGAAAATGAATCAATTGAATTTGATGTGCTTGAATATAATGACAATATTCCCATTGTTGAAGAGAAATGTGCTAATCAATCTCTTAATCCTTGCTAGGTCAAATGAAGAGCAAAATGAAGTGGGCCAAGTCAATTCGCTCAAGCAAGTGATGGAAATAAAGGAAAATCTGAGAAATGAAGTGAAAGAAAAACCACCCGATAAGGGATGTGTGGTGACAAAGGATGAAGAGAGTTTTGCAAAGAATAAGCACAAAGGAGATGTCAAGAAATTGAGAAGGCACAAGAAGAAAAGAAAATGGTTTGAGAAATACTTGGAGATGTTAATTGGGGCACTAGCGATGGCTAAGGCTGGAAAGAAAGGACTTGTGCATGGAAAACCCAAAAATCAAGCTTTAATCATGAAGAAAAAGGGGTTCAAACTTTTTCCGTGGAAACCAAAAGGGAAAGGAGGATCAATCATCCTCAATTACTTGGAATGAGGGTCATGCCATAGTCAAGCTAGTGACTATAAAAGAGCACTTCTTGGGAGGCAGCTCAAGTTTTTCATTTAGTTGTTCTTGCTGAAAAAGTATGTGTTTCCCATTTAGGTTAATTAGGTTATAATTTTAGATAACAGTTTAAGTTTTATTTAGTTGAAGAAATGGTGCTAAACAATGAGTGAAAATGGTCATCCTAACTTGTGAATTTTTTGGTTTGTAGGTTACCCTTGCAAATGGAGAAAGTGGTCAAGAGTGAAGCAATTTCGGCTAAGTGTAAAAATTCACTTTGTAGAAATTGAGCTTGAGACCGCGATTTCAAAATATTTGAGACCACGGTCTCAATCTCAAAATTCTGGATGGCAGAATGGTTATTTGGTTTGAGACCGCGATCTCAAAATCAAGACCGTGGTCTAAACTCGAATGTTCTGCAAAGGCATTTTTCATGCCGAATTGAGACTGCGATCTCAACTTCAAAAAAAAAAAATATATATATCACTTCAACCATGAATTTATTTTATTTTTAGTCTTTTAATTTGGAAGTAAGTTGATTTTCCTTTTTAGTAATCTGGCTAATAGCCTTAAGCTGACGCCAAATGGCGAATTATTTTGATGCTTCATGGATTGAATCTTTGTGAAATTTATTGCTAGACACTTGGCGTAGCTTTGGTTAGATTATTGTCAAATAAGAGTAGTATGGCTAAGGGCCCTAAGCTGATGCCATCTTTGCACTAGCTGATGAATGGAATTGAATGATGATTTTGTTTGAAGCTTGAATAGTGAGATGCACGGCACGGTTGCTCTTGTCATTTTTACTCATTTTTAATTCTACGCGCTTGTTAAAAGTAGGACATAGTTTAAGTAGTTTTCGTTAATTTTGGGTTTGTCTTGATGTTTAATCTTGGGTGAGTGGAAGGATGATTTATTCATCAACTTGAATAAAAGAGACAAGTTTGGGGGTGTTTATCTTTTTGTGTTGGAAATGGTCAATTTATACATTTTGTTGCCACTCGATGATTAATGGATGGAAAGTTGATCAATTAGGTACTCAATGATGATAAATTTTGATGTTCCATGCTTTGTGATTGAAGTATATGATTGATTCATTTCAAGAATTTTTGTGTGAGTGAGTAGTTCATTTGCAATATAAAGAATTCATAAACTTAGCATTGCTATTTTTCAAAAAGAAGTGCTGAAATTTTAGGAAAATTTATTTAAAATGTTATTTCTTATCAAATCACTTATATTATGTGGTTGATGAACTATCTTTTGGAAAGAAATGAGTTAAATGAAGTAGAAGGAATTTTGGGACATTTCGTGTGTTTGCATAGGGAATGTTCCTTCTAACTTGTGAATAATTGATATTCGAGATTAATTTTTGGTTTAGGGCTGGAAAAAAAAATTGGGAATAAGGCGAGTATGGGATTCCGACATATACCCATGTTGTTTCTCCGAAATAAGCTATTAGAATAGTAATAAGGCGAGTACGAGACTCTGACATGTATCCATGTTGTTTCTCCGAATTAAGCCATTAGGAATTATGTTTTTAGTATACCAATAAGTTAAGGAGTAAATGTTTGTAATACTTATCATTAATCTCATAGTACTTATTCCTTGTTAGAGGTTTATTCTCGAAATGTGTGACAATTGCATTTAAGTTGATTCTTAATTGAACTTCTATTTTCATGATGCTTAGTCAAGAGAGTTGATTAACTTTATAATATTTGTGATTCGAGAAGTAATGATGTTTCAAATGAAAAGAACTAAAACTTTTGGTAACTCTTTTCGAAAATGGTAATGTTTGGTGATGTGAAATCTTATGTAGTGAATGAATGTGTGCTTCTATTGTAAAACGAAATTTCAATTTTGGATTGATTTACTCATATTTATCACATATCACGTAGTATTGAGTGTTTCTTGAGAGATCTCTTAATTGATCTAAGTACATCCATGATTCGTCAAGTGTCACGTCAACTTTGGAGGTGTTTAAATGTTTGAATCTTAGTAGGTTTCGTTTAATGTTAATCTTTGTTTTGCTCGGGACTAGCAAAATGCAAAGTTTGGGGGTGTGATAACTCTAGTAAACTAGAGTTATTTTCCTCTAAATTATAACATTTTGATAGTTTAACTTCCGAAATTAGATAAGTAATTGAAGATTTTAGTTAATTTCTTTCATATGTATTTGTATTTTCGTTCTTGAATTAATTATGATAAGTTTGTGTTAAATTTTTAGGTTAATTAAGAGCTTAATGGTGTTAATATTATGCAGGTTAAAAATTAAAGATTAGAAGATGGAAGAAACAAAGTTCAAGGGACCAGATTGCAAAATTGATGAAATAAGGATTACACTGGAAGGAGATTCGAGATCGCGGTCTCGACTATTCCAGACCGCGATCTCAACTCGGGAATTGGTTTTACGGTTTTAGAATTGAGATCGCACCTCAAATGTTCCATACTGCGATCTCAACTCGCTGAATGCTAAATAGTAAGGACAGTTTTGTAAACTTCTAGCCCAAAAAAACCCTAATTTTGCCTTGTATAATGCTGCACTATTTAAGGTAAGTAGAATTAGTAAGTAGGGGGAGAGAGTTTTAGTAGTAGATAGTTCTAGAGTAAGATAGTTTTAGTTAGTTCGAGATAGATTAGGATAGCTTGAACTACAAATAGAAATTTCTTTTAACTTTCATCTTAGATCTTCTTTAAATTTCTTGTCAAGTTCAAATTTTTATTAGATAATCGTAGTGGGTTAATCGTAAGTTTCACGTAGATATAATTTTTATTTGCTTTCTTGTCCAATTTAGTAAGAATTTCTTTACTTTCAAATTAGGGTTTTTAGAAAAATTAGGGTTCTTAATGTTAATTTCTTGCTTTCTATTTAAGAATTTTCAAATCATAGCTTTAATTTCTAATTAATTCTTTGTGGGCTTTCTTAATTTCAATCGAAAATCAAAAAAATATTTAAATTTCTAGTTTAACTCTTTCTAATTTATAATTTAGAAATGAATGCTTTTAATATTCAAAGTTTCTCTTTTGTAGTCTTTTTAGTTGTGTGATTTACTTGTTTTAAATTTTAGTCTTAATTAGATTAAATTAGGTTAGAATTAAAATGATAGTTTTCATTAGAATAGTTCTATCATCTACCGATTGAAATGCTTAACTACACAAGCCCCCTTAAACCTTGGTAATTGCAATCGACAATCCATGTATAAATGATACTTACTTCCCTTTGCTACTAGTTGACAACCGTATACTTGCATGTATGTGTTTTGTATTAGTTGGAATCAAGTATAAAATTCTAACAATGTATTACTGTATGAATGTATGAAATTCTACGGGTGATTTTTTTGTGAAATTGATGATGTATTTTATAGCCTTGGAAAATTGATGCTACTTTAGGATATCATGGTTTGGCCTCAGTGTTTTGTTATCCCTGGAAATCAGGTTGGTCTTGATCATGGGCCATTGGCTTTCGTTCCGTTTGTTTCTTATTTTTTAAGTTAGAATTTCCGTTCTAGTATTACTTTTGCCATTCATTTTAACTAATCAATGCTTTGAATCTGGGCGTTTATCTGTTTCTAACAAATATTTTTATATCTTGTAGTTTTTTTCATCTTACACACTGGTTTGATGGCTTCAAACTTTTATGAGGCACATTTTCTTGAAATTTTAATTAACCTGAATTAGAAGGATGCCTTTATTCATTATCATCACCCTTCCTTTCAGAGGAGTTCTTTTGTCTTCTCATCTCTCTGTTTCAGCTACTTTAAAGTAATCCTGAATCAGAAGGATGCCTCTTTCGGGTTGGGAAAAATGATTCAGTGATCATTATGACTCATGAAACCAATTGGCTCCTTGATTGAGACATTGGATTAGAATGATGTTACTGGAAAAAATGTCTCACACCTGATACACAACCATTTGAATGGGAGATGCAGACTCCGAATGGCTGTGGATTTGCATCACTACACGCGCCACTCATATGTTCCACCAGATAAGCCAGTCTATGTGCAACATTTACTTGTAAATGGTTATGGTGGGGCTTTTTGACATCCCATGCATCTCTTCAGTAATTTCAACAAATTATATGGGACGTCCTTCGAGTGTAAAGCTCCTTATCCTTCTTTTGAAAATTCAACCAGGGTAAGAAACCAGGAGCTCCTTAATTTGAGTCAGATTAATTGTGCTTTTCTACTGCTATAAGGTGGCAATCCATTTGTGCAGATTGCTTTGGGAAATATATTGAAATTTCGTAACAAAAATTGGCAGTTTGATTTCTTTGGTGGGATTATATATTTTGTCTTGGCATTTTCCATGTTTACTCGGGTAATTGACATTCTGTTATGTTCTTGAAATATTTAATTCTTGCTCTTCCTAATTCGCATAAAATATTATAGTCTAATTTTTTTTATTCTTAAGGGAAATATAAAATAGTATCAGCTTTCAGCTTGGTGATTGCTGATCGAGTATATCATACTAAGACAAGATAGGGACTTCAGTAAGTGAAGTTGTCTAAAACTTTCCAGTTGAGCATTACAGTGTATGTCTATAATTTTATACCTCTTGAAAACTTGACCCATCATCTGTTTGAACAATCCTGATAGTAACATCAATATATAACATCTGAGAATTGTGCATTGGAAGCTTGAAGCTGATCTCTAGAGTTGTAAGAAGCAGCTTGCAAATCTTGGTAACAATGTCGTGCTTTGAAGAAGGGCCAGGCGAGAGGAATCTGTAAGCAAATTTCAGTTAATTTGTCCAATATGAGCCTCATAAGCAATCCTTGTATCAAGTATGATAAGAAATGCACAATTTCTTGCATCTAAATATTTGTGATTGTATCAGGATGAGCGAGAAAAGGCATTGGATGAGCTTGAATGGAAGTGAATGGGAGAAAAGCCACTCCACAAAAACCAGGGTCAAGCTTCGGTGAACTAGAGATAAGCGAACTGAAGAAATATTGTATCTATATTAGTTGGTTTAAGTGTGTTGACTTTTGATAACATGTGGAAAGATGTATATAAAATAATTATCACCATTCATTGAAACAATTACTTGTTTAGATGAAATTTTTGTTTATAAAGTGAATTATGGAAGTTTAAACTTGTTTGCCATATTGAATTGTTAATAAAAATTTCAAATGTCACGAGATAAAAATTTTAAAAATTGCTGATTTAAATTATATCTTACCGTCAAGTGCCGCATATACATTCACGACACTTAAATTTTATTGAAAATGTACTATAAAATATTTGCGGTGCAACAAAATTGGCCACAAATGTTGGAAAAACTTTGCGACACAATGAAATTGGGTTGCAAATATGCCACATTTTGTATGTCACATAAAGATAGTTTTACACCACATTTTGTATATTAAACAGCATATAGACAGTTTTGTTATAGTGATAAAGGAAGCATTAATTTAGTTAGGAACAATTAAATTCGACTTTGATAGATATCACAACCACACCACTCTTCTTGGCATTCTAGTCCTAATGGCTTATCAAAGAAATAACTTCTACCTGCCTAATTGATCTACTCTAATGGCCATTTCAAAGGCACAGTATTTGTGATACCAATTCCTCTATTGGCATTATTGCTAAAGCAAGCACATATTTTTGTATTGTTCTTTTCTTTTCTTCTTTTTCGTTTTTTTTTTGGTTTCTTTTTATTTGAATAACAAGTAACCCAAATCAAGAAAGAGAAATGAAACGCACCCAAGATCAATATCTATAATTAATTATCTATAAAATAGAACTAATACTTCCAAAATGCAAACATACAAATGGTTTAACTCATGTCTAACCATTTAAAACATTTCTTCTAAAGGAATAACTTAACAACAATTGGCATTTTTAAGAATGAGCAGAAGATGTTTCAAATATACACAAACCACTTTAAAATTAATTGATACACCATTTTGTTTTTGAAATTGGAAATAGTTGGTTTTTGAAATACTTACTCACAAAGAGAACAATATGTTACTATTAAAAGTTGGTTTCACTACTTGAAATATTAAAGTTTATATACTTTTCATAAGTCTATATTATCATTGAGTACCTAGATGATCTTTTTCTATCCAATAGTCAAAACATTTTTAATCATAAAACATCAGCATTACCAAAAACAAACAAAACTAAGAAAAATACTACCAAAGTGAAATCTTGTCAAGCCGTCCCAAAGATTTCACAAACAATTCAAAAAATAAACACACATATATAAGAGATAACCTTGCAAAAACAGGCTGAAAGGTTGTCTCAACATTCAAGACAAATGCAAACGATTAAACAACTAAAACAACTAAGGATATATCAACCAAACCATAGTGTATCAAATAAGCATCAATAATCAGAACCTACTTGTCCTCACACATAAAATAATTACTATGTTCCATCCTCAGCTAATTTACCAAATATCAAAACATAAAATAAAAGAAAATAATCTAAACCACCAAAAGTAAAATCCAACAATCTAATGGAAATGTCATCAATCGCTCAATCTTATAATGAAAATTGGGGTAATGAAAAAAATAGACTATAGGAATAGAAGTCTTCTCATAAATGCCATGTCCTCATTCTTCCTCCTTCTTCTCATCATCATCATCTTCTTCGTCATCTCTAAATTCGCTTTCTTTAAAATTATCCCCCCGGTAACCACTTTCTTCACCCCCATCACCTTGTAGTCCTTCATCCCTTGACTCTTCATGTGGTTGGTAGGCGTGTTGTCCTGTAGGTGGTCCGTAGTGCCAAGTCGGAGGTTGACGAGGATGAATCCATGTTTGAGGTTTGTGGCTTGCAGGGTTTGACCAATGAGGGAGAGATTGTTGTGCATGAACATGTGATTGTACGTCCAATATCCTTGTAATTCTTCTCTCTCTTCATAAGTTTGTGGAGACTTAAAATAGAAGACATGGCCGGTGCATATTGATATAGGGAGCTTGTGAGGGTACTGCCAATTTTTGTTGCCCCTCATTTGGTGCCAATTAAACTCTTGCACCATATTTTTTGATGTAGTCCCTATCAATCCTCCCTCTCTGAAAAAGTCTTTGGCTCACTAGGTGTACTGGTACAACCTGTATCAATACAAAATTTAGAAATTAAGCTTGGAAGGAAAAAGCTAGGCCGCTTCTTTCTTCCATTCTTCAAGATATCCTGATAAATAATCTGACCCATATCAAATGAATTCTCCTCAATTATGGCATAAACAAGGCATGAACTATCCCTTGACATATTACTTACTGTGCTTAATCACCATAACCTGCAACTAAAAAAATAAAACAAAAATTTTAGTGAAAGCATTAACCTACTCCTTGGAAATCTCTGATAAATGCTTTTAATGGCATTCATAGTTGAGGCCTCATTATCATAGCTCAAACGGTCCTTGATGACCTCATAGTTTTTGTTCATGTTATAGAACATCTGCCATGAATGCTTTGAATTCACTGCTTGGAATGTTAGGCAAATTAGAGTAGGCATTTATCTTCTCTAGACTGAAATCAACCAGCTTATCCCAAACCTTACACTTGCCATTCACCAAACTACACAAGTTACAATGAAATTCTTTCACAAGATTAGTGAATGCTAGTTCAACCACTTTATGAAAATATTCCCAATGACGGGCATTAATTTGTACCTCAATTTCTCACCTAGTGGCTTCATAAGGTCCTTAATATCCATATAAATCAAACCCTATTTCCTTGATGATTCCTTGATTTTCATTATTTTTACAAGAATCCTACGGTCATTTACTTACAAATTTCTTTCTGTCAAAGGTATTATTGTCTCTCGCATCCTCACTACCCTCTTCACCTACCTTCCTCTTCTTATAACCCAAAGAGGTGGCAATGGCTTGCCTTTTCCTTTTGTCATTTTAATCAATCAAACAATTCAAATAATAACCAAACAACACCAAATATTGCTGACTCAAAAGTTACCCCCACGATCAACTCAAAAGATGGCCCTTAATTAACCACCAAACAATTCTAGTAATCAACAAAGTGCAAAAATTTCAACCAATAAACCGCCAAAATAATTCAACAACCACAGTTCTCAATTGTACACAAAAGCGGTTCAATTTGATCTCAATTAAATTTAACCACAAAAAATTACTGCCCTTGATAAGAAAAATTGAACCTTGAATGTTACCCGTGGATGACCTTGAAAAATTGTCCCTATTGTGGGTTGTTCGTATCTCTAATTGACATGACTGGAGAAGTTTTGATCAATCAATTTACTTGAGGGGACAAATTTCTACTTTAGAGTAGTTAGGTGGGTGGAATTTTTGAAAAAGAGGCTAGAGTCTTGGTAAGATGAGAGGAGGAGGTGTTTAGTGTTTTGGGGAATTGGGATATTGAGTTGTAAAAATCATAGGCTAAGTTGGTTTTTTAAGGGTTGAGGAATGCGGACTGCTTTCAGAGATTTCCCTGCTTCAAAAATAATATTGCGGTCCATGTTCTAATTTTCTACCTGAATAGATGTTTGAATCGTCATCAAGGAGTTTGCTTCATGAAAATTGGTAGAGTGGTCAAGAATCCTGCAAACATTGAGATACTGCAGTCGGAAATTGAAGCTTTATTGTCCCTTATAGGTCTGTCAGTGATTTTGCAAACCTGCTAGTTCAGGCCTTGGTCAAGAAATTTCCTCTTGTGAAATTTATATAGTGATCAAGAATTCCCTATAATATTGGGATATCACAGTATGCTGAGGGGCAGACAAATGTATTAAACAAGTTCAGTTGAGAATAAAAAGTGGCATTCTTGACAATTCAAATTTGGTAATGTAATGTTTAAGTGCTTCAAACCATGTTTGATGACCTACAATCTTGATTTTGATTATGACAAATGTAATCTAATGATCTAAACTTAAGTTGTACAGGAATTCTATTTCATCTGTTTATAACAGGATTTTCAGATTATGCACATCGTCCGCAACAACAGCACAAAGTTGGTCGGACGCACAAACTCGTCCGAACAAAATTACCTCGGCCCAACACACGTTCCGAAAGGTCAGGCAGAGAGCAAGATTCTAAGACACTTACAAAGGACGTGCCTAATTGTCCGAAGAAAATCTTATCCGACGTGCCTGACTATCTGAAGGAAGAGCAACCCGGGTCAAGCACTAATCCTTTCGGACACACTACACTATCCAAGCACTGGACTCATCAACCTACCTATTTCGAACGAAGGAACGGACGCAACCTTGACCGTTCAAACGGAGTTTTCAACTCCATGATATCACTGATCGGACGCTTGTTCGGATGCTTAATAAAGATCTCGGACGTCCGAAATCTATAACGGCTAGTTTCTCAACATTTATTATCTAGCCATTAGGAAGTGGTTGGGAGCAGATTTATTGCATTTATAAATGCCAACCCATCTATATTTTGAAGGAATATCTTACACATTGAATACAAGCAAGTAAAAAGGCAATGTGAGTGCACTTTGCCAATTAGTTCTTTAGTGATATTGTATTAGTGTGTACTTAAGAGTGCTCTTCAAAGCATTGAGTGAAGTGATAATCTTGTACAAAAGTGAGGTTGAGTGTAAAATTCTTAACTCAACTAAAGAGAATTAGTGTGAGCAATGATGATCCTACTTTGCGTACTTTTAGGATTATTGACTCACCAAATTTGAATGAGCATCTTAGTGGATTACTACTCCAAGCTAGCTAGCTTGGAAGTGTTGTTTGTTTAATCTCTCTCTCTTTACTCATTCTATACTTTCTACTTAATTGATTATATTGCTATCAACTTACTTGTTAGCGTAAAAGATTTTAATTGTGCATCATTTGCCAATTAATTTTTAAGAAACCTAAATCACCCCCTCTTAGATTGCTTTGGGACCAACAATTGGTATCAGAGTTTGGTATCTTTATTTTGCTTCAATTGTGTTTGAGTAAAAATCTTTTATGGCAACCAATAATGCTTTATTTTTTGAACGTCAATCTAGATATCATTAGATCTCCTATGTTTAATGGGGTGAACTTTATTAGTTGGAAAGATAGAATAAAAATCTTTTTACGATCTATTGATATTGACTTGTGGTATGTTTTCAATGAAAGTCCTTTTGATGCCACCATTATTAATGATCATACAAATAGAAGAAGAGAGAAGACAATGAGCATGCTCTACAAGATAAAGCAAACTTGACCTTAAATGCTAAAGCCATGAATGTGCTATACAATGCCTTGGATGCTAATGAGTCTACTTGTGTCGAAGGATGTGTTTCGACTAAAGAAATTTGGACAAATTGAAAAAAATTCATGAAGGAATCGATGATGTTAGAGAACAAAAAAAATTCTTACTTGTCGCCAAGTATGAGTCTTTCAAGATAGAACCACATGAAAATATCGATAAAATGTATTGTAGATTCAATGATATCATTAAGGATCTTGAAGCCTTAGGTAAGGAATACTCTTGGGTAAGAAGAATAGAAAAATCTTAAATGCTCTATCCTAAAGAGTGGGAGGCATAAAGTATTGCTATAGAGGAAGCAAAGAACTTAAATTCCATACCTATTGAATCATTGATTAACTCTCCCACTTCATATGAATTGAAGCTCAAAGATAAAGTGGTGGATGATGAAGAAGCAAAACCAAAGAGAAGTATTGCCTTGAAAACTTCTCAAGAAGAAGATGAAATGGCTCCATCAATTTAGAAGATGAAGATATTGATGAAGGTGAACTTGTACTCATCACCAAAGAATTCCTCAAACACTACATCAATAAACCGATAATGAAAAAAGGAGGAGCAATGAACTCAAATAATTTCAAAGGAAAGACCAAGCTAGAAATTAAGAAGTAAAATGAAAAATGCTTTGAATGTAGTCAACTTGGACACTGCAAATGAGTGTCCTTCCAAGAAGAGGAAAGAAGGAAGAAAGCCCCGCTTCAACAATTTTGAAATCACATGGAATGATTGCAACTCTGAAGGAGAAGTTGAAGAAGAAATGGAATCGGCTAACAAATGACCTTATGGCCATTGGTGATGATGAGGTAACATCTACTTATGATTCTAATGATTCTAATGATGATAATGATGATCTTGAAGCTTTCATTTTAAAATTTCATGATAGCTTAAAGGAATCATATGCTAGAAATAAGGAATTAGTCAAAAAAACAAATGCTTTATTGAATGCTAACTCCAAACTTGTGAATGAAAACAATAGGTTATCCCAAGAAAATGCTGAGTTGAAGAAAAGAATACATGTAAAAATAAAGATCAAGAAAAAACAAGCCTCCTTGAAGAAAAGATTGGATGATTTTGATGTTCACTTACATAGAAAAAGCAAAATATTGTTGATACGAAAAAGAATAGAAATATGTTGATCAACAAGAACTTTGTCACTTTTAGAAGGGATGACTTATGTTTTGTAAAATCGAAATCTTCTTTATATGGAAATAAGAATATTATTTGCAACTATTGCCAACAACATGGATATGAAAAATAATTGCTATGTTAAGAGTCAAAGAAATGAAAATTTTGGAATAAATATCGTATGGATTTGTAATCAACTTACTTACTCTTATGGACCCAGGAAAATATGAGTACCAAAAGTTATCACTTAATTTCTTGTGTAGGTAATGAACATCACCAAAAATGCCAAATGATTCATAGATAGTGGGTGTTCAAGACATACGGCCGTTGATGCATATTGGTCCCAAAGCAACCAAAGAGGGGGGGTGAATTAGGTTTCTAAAAAATACTTTTAGAAAGATTGAACTTATTGAGATTTGTCAACTAACAATTAATATAATAGAATCAATGAAGCTGTGAAATAAGAAAGAGAGGAAATTAAACAACCAATACTTCCAAGCCAACACGCTTGAAGTATTAATTCACTAGAATGCTTCACATACTTGGTGAGCCAATAATCTTTACAAAGTAGGAAAATTCTTGCTCACACTAAAACTCTTTTAGTTGAGCCAAGAATTTTACTCACAACCTCACTTTCGTACAAGATTATCACTCCACTCTCAAAATTGAATTGCACTCTAAGCTGCACACTAATACAATATAGCACTATAGCCAATTTGTACTAAAATTGCTCTTTTCTAAGGCTTGTATTCAATGTATTAGATCATTTTTACAGAATAATAGAGCTGGCATTTATAGGAGCAATAAATGGTGGTTGTAACTACTTCCTAATGGCTAAATAATAAATGCACAAAAAACTAGCCGTTGAGGTTTCAGACGTCCGAGCTAAGTATGATGCGTCCGACACAGCGTTCGATCTCCGTGCAGTAGGAGAAGGACATCGTTCGGACAGCCGTGCATGCGTCTATTCCATTGTCCGAATAGAGCTTCAGAAGGTCATGTTCGTCTGAAAGAAACTTCGTTCAGACAGTTGTATGCGTCCGTAGAGAAGCATTAAGAAACTTGCTTTCTGCCTATTAGTTCGGACGGTGAAATGCATCCGAGAAACTTGACATAGTTCGGACGGTGTACTGCGTCCAAACACCCTATTTCCAGCAAACAAGGAGCTGTAACAGACCTGCAAAGCTTGTTTTTAGAGTTTAGTGCTTATGTCATCATCAAAATAAGGTTTAGAAAACATCAATGCATCTCTCTTCACCAAACTCATGTTCAAAAATAGCGGAAAGGTGACTTTTGGGGATAACATGAAAGCAAAATTAATTGACATTGGTGATATAGGTAAAAATGGTGAGACTTTGATTAAAAATGTGCTTCTAGTTGATAATTTGAATTACAATCTCTTAAGTGTGAGCCAATTATGTGATAAAAATCTATATGTATTCTTTACCAAGCATGAATGTTTAATTCTTGATAAAAATTTTGTTGTTTTATTTAAAGGTTTTAGGCATAATGATGTTTACGTGATTTACCTTGATAATTTTGGTAGTGGCAATGTAAAATATTTAGCTGCTTCTATATATGATCTTTGACTTTGGCATAGAAGGCTTTGTCATTTCAACATGGATTTAATTGAAAATCTTGCTAAGAAAGAATTGGTAAGAGATTTGCGATCTGAAATTAAAGTTTGTGAAAAACAAAATTTGTGATGCATGCCAATTTGGTAAATAAGTTAATGTTTCTTTTAAACCAAAAAATTGTGTGTCTTCTTCTAAACCTTTGGAATTATTGCATATGGACTTGTTTGGTCTAACTCAACATGCTAGTCTCGGTGGTAGTAAATATGCTTTTGTTATTGTTGATGACTATTCTAGGTATACTTGGGTACTATTTCTTATTCACAAAAATAAGGCCTTTGAAAATTTCACAAAATTGTTTTCCAAAAGACAAAATTTGCTGAATTTGAATATTGTTCATTTGAGAAGTGATAATGGAGCCGAGTTTAAATATGGAGGTTTTCCTGAATTTTGTCATCACAACGATATTTCGCATAAATTCTCGGTTGTTAGAGTGCCTCAACAAAATGGTGTTGTTGAAAGGAAAAATAGAACACTTCAAGAGGCCGCCAGAACCATGATCAGTAAGTGTGACCTACCAAAATATTTTTGGGTCGAAGTCGTTAACACTGCTTGTTATGTTATGAATCGAGTTCTTTTGAAGCCTGTTTTAAATAAAACATCTTATGAACTCTTATTTTTCCAAAAACTCGTTGTGAGTTATTTCAAAGTTTTTGGTTGTAAATGTTTCATTTTAAAATTTAATGAAAATCTTGAAAAAATTGATAAGAAATTGGACGATGGGATTTTCTTGGGATATTCTAGTGACAAGAAAGCATACCGAGTATACAATAGAAGAACTCTTTTAATTGAAGAAGTTTGCATGTCACGTTTGCTGAGGCAAATGATGTTCAAGAAATGTTTATAAAGATGAAGATGTGGGTGTATAAAAGAAACTTGAAAAACTCACTATACATGAAGAACTTCATGAGACCAAGGCAAGCAATGAGGACGATGCTCATCACTTGGACAAAGAAGGAGAAAAGAACGATGATTTTCCAAAAGATCTTCCGAAAGCATGGAGATTTGTCTCAAGTCACTCCCAAGAATTAATCATAGGAGATGATCATCATCAGATGGGGTAGAATCTCGTTCTCATAAACCTTTGAATAATAATTGTGCCTTACTTTCTCACATTGAACCTAAACGTGTAGATGATGCTTTGAATGATGAATCTTGGGTTCTTTCTATGCTAGAAGAACTTAGTCAATTCGAGAAAAATAATGTGTGGACTTTAGTTGAAAGACCCTTAACTCATCCCGTAATAGGAACAAAATGAGTTTTTAGAAACCAATTGAATGATAAAGGTGAAATTATTAGAAATAAAGCTATATTTGTTGCAAAAAGTTATGCTCAAGAAGAAGGAATTAGATTTGATGAAAAATTTGCACCCATTGCTCGTTTAGAATCTATTCGTATGTTTCTTGAATATGCATGCTTTAACAATTTCAAATTATTTAAAATGGACGTCAAAAGTGCCTTTTTAATTGGGTTCATTGATCAAGAAATTTTTGCTGAACAACCCCTTGGTTTTGAAAATAAAGATTTTCCAAATCATATTTTCAAACTATACCAAAGGCTTTATATGGGTTGAAACAAGCTTCTAGAGCTTGGTATGAAAGATTAGGTGGTTTTTTGATTGAAAATGGTTTTAAAAGAGGTGTTGTCGATACTACTCTTTTCACCAGAACTAGTCTTAATGATTTGTTGGTTGTTCAAATTTACGTTGATGATATTATTTTTGGAGCTACTAATGAAAGTTTGTGCAAGGAATTTTCTTGCTTAATGCAAAAGGAATTTGAAATGAGTATGATGGGAGAATTACAATTCTTCTTTAGACTTCAAATTCACCAAACAAAAGAAGGAACATTAATCACACAAATCAAGTATAGAAAGGAGCTACTTAAGCGCTTTGGAATGGAGGATTGCAAATAAGTTGGAATTCTAATGTGCACCTCAACCAAGCTTGACAAAGATAAAGAGGTAATAGTATCGATGAAAAACACTATAGAGGTATGATCGGAGCCTACTTTATTTAACAGTTAGTAGATCGGATATAATGTTTTCCATTTGTCTTGTTGTGCTAGATTTCAGTGTTGTCCTAAGGAATCACTTTTAATTACTATAAAATGAATTTTTAGATACTTGAAAGGAACATTGAATTTTGGTCTTTGGTATCCCAAATCCACTAGTTTTGATTTAATTAGTTATTCGGATGCCGACATTGCTGCTTGTAAAATTGATAGGAAAAGAACTAGTGATATGCTTCATTTTTTGGGTAATTGTTTGGTGTCCTGGTTTAGCAAGAAGCAAAATTCTATTTCTGTATCTATGGTAGAAGCTCTACTGAAATTTGTTGTGCCCAACTTCTTTGGTTGAAACATACCTTAAAAGATTTTGGTGACATTTTTGATTGTGTGCCTATAAGTTGCGATAATACTAGTGCAATCAATCTCTCTGAAAATCATATCTTGCATTCTAGAACCAAACACATTGATGTCAAGCATCACTTTATAAGAGATCTTGTAAGAAAAAGGAAATTTTTGTTGAATTTGTGTGCATAAAAGATCAATTAGCTGAGAAGATCTTTATTTTTACTAAACCTTTGCCATTGGATCGTTTTGAATTTTTCAGAACCTGCTTGGGTATTATTGATTTCAAAATTGTATGAATTATGTTTTCAGATGCAAATGTGTGTCCTAAATCCTCTATTCTCTCAGACGAAAATGACCGTCCGAACTCTTTATTTTTCTTACTTTTCGTCTCGGACATTTCCCTCTGTCCGAACAGCTCCTCTTATTCACCAAACTCTTTAGAAAATTGTATGGGCGATCACAACTGTCCGACATTACTTCAGACACATAGTTCAATATTTTGGCCGTCCGTTCATCTGTGATCGGACGTACGATCAGATGTATATTAATCGTTCGAACATCCAAATGATTGTTCTATTCGTTTAAAACCTTTCACTTTCCCCTTTTTGGACGTTCCAATCGCACCGAACCCTAGCTCTGGCGAAATAAGAGAAACTCACCAAACTTTTTCAATTTGTCATTTTTCTCTGAAATTCATCTAGAATTTCACCTTTCTAATTCTTCACCTACCCCATTTGAACTCTTTCTCACCCTATTACCATCCCAGTTCTTTAATTTCCTCAAAAACCCTTCACTTTCATCTTTTTCATTATCCAACTTCTACTTTGATTCACGATGGTTCGATCACGTGGAGGATCTTCAACAACCACCATAGGGAAAAAATCAAAGGGAAAGGCTTTGGTACAAGGTCAAACTTCAAAAAATCCTCAACCATCTCCAATCCCACTTTGCCTAAATTCATTGATGCCAAGGCATCAGATAGGTACACTTATTTGCTTAGCAAATCCATTATAGCACAACATCCTATTTCTCAAAGCTTGTTTGACGAATCAAATTACCTTTTATCAAGGATTGCTTTGAAAAACAAAATTGTGAGAATTTGATTCATCTTGATTTACCTGTTTATCATGATATGGTTTTGCAATTCACTGCTAATCTTTGCAAAGGTTCAACTGTTCGAACTTTAGTCTCTCGTGTGAATCACATCAATATTGAATTTACTTCACAATGTCATTAATTCAATTTTTGAGTGTGAAGTTATTCCTTCTGATGAAATCTCACGTTTCTTCTCATTAGACATATGACCTGCTGTTGATACTCGATTTAACATCGAGAAAGTAAAACAAATTTTTCAAGTCAATTTTAAACAGGCTTCGGAAGCCAAAACCGCTTTGCTTAGTCCTGAGCTCGATATCTTGTACTCCTTGGTCACAAATTTGTTATTACCAATTGATGGACATCGTACTGAGCCTGGAAAAATGCAATTGTATTTATTCTATTGTGTTTTAAGGGAATCAAACTTGATTTTGGATTTATTCCTGACTGACACTTGAAGAAACATCCTTTTTGGAAAATTCTTAACTAAATTTTTCGATCACTTTGATATCCCTTTTACTGGCAAAAAACAATATCCTCCATATTTCAATCAAGCTTATATTGAACGTAAAGGTTAGCATTTTTTTAATGGCCAATGGTTCACTAAGGCTGATTATGAGATTGAGAAATCTAAAACAATAAAACACATGCTTCAAGTTCAGGACATGCACTACCCCACTTCCCTTCTCAAACCCTTATCTTCCACATCTCCACTACCCCATTCCTCACATATTCACTCTTCGGAACCCTCCCTTTCCCAACAATGCACTTATCACCAATCTCAGCAATCAAATGAGTTCATTTCAATGCCACACACTTCGAAAATTAAAAAGGCTGGAGACCAAATGAACCATTCTTCAAGAAGCCTTAAGTCTTGGAATGTCTGCCTTCACTCAAGTTCAATTTGCCAACATTCAGTTACAGTATATTCTCAAGTCCGCTTCTGACAGCGATGACAATGACATTGAATATGTTGATGCAGCCAATCCTGAGCCCGAAGCCCGTGAGGATCCAGTTGGTACAACCAATCCTAAAAATCCTCTATTCCTAGCATTGATGCTGATGATGACGAAGATATTGATGACACATTCAATTACATCATGCAACACCGTGATCCTCAAGACCTAAGTGAACATGACAGTGAGGCTATGGAACTGATGATTTGCCCGCCAATAAAGCAAACGTAAGGAGCGCTCCAAGAAGAAAAATGATTCTATCCCCTAGTTTATCCCTGGATTCTAGTGTTTATTCTTTGCTTTGTTTATCCTTGGATTCATGTGCTAGAAATTAAATTACATTTGCTGAACTTGGATGTCTCTTCTTGACTGTTTCTTTTATTTAATGACGGTCCTTTTATCTTTATTTTATCCCATCTTGTGGTTTTCGTAAGGGGCAGCATCCTCTTAGGGTGAGAGTATTTTATTTTGATGATGCCAAAAGAAGGAGAAATATTGTTGTTTGTGTGTTTATAATTGATTGTGTGTTTGATTGATCATGGTTGATGGATTATGCTTGTTGGATTAATTATCTAAGCTATGATTGGGTTGATTTGCCCTATGATTTGTCATCATCAAAAAAGGAGAGATTGATGACATACAATCTTGATTTTGATAATGAAAAATGCAATCCAACAATCTAAACTTAAACTGTGCAGGAATTAAACCTATTTCATCTGTTCATAATAGGGTTTTCAGATGATACATATCGTCCGAGCAAAACTATGTTGCTCGGACGCACAAACTTGTCCGAACGAAAATACCTCGGACACAACACACAATCCGAAAGGTTAGGCAGAGAGCAAGATTTTGAGTCACCTACAATGGACACGCCTAACTATCCGAAAGAAATCTTATCGGATGCGCCTGACTATCCGAAGGAAGAGCAAGCTTGGTCATGCACTAAACCTTTCGGACACACTACACTATCCGAGGATCGGACTCATCAACCTACCTATTTTAGATGAAGGAATGGATGCAACCTCGACCGTCCAAACGGATTTTTCAACTCCATGATATCACTGATCGGACGCTTGTTCGGATGCTTAATAAAGATCTCGGACGTTCGAAACCTATAATGGCTAGTTTCTCAACATTTATTATCTAGCAATTAGGAAGTGGTTGGGAGCTGATTTATTGCATATATAAATGCCAACCCATCTGTATTTTAGTTTTGAAGGAATATCTTACACATTGAATACAAGCAATTAAAAAGGCAATGTGAGTGCCAATTAGCTCTTTAGTGATATTGTATTACTGTGTACTTAAGACTGCTTTTCAAAAGCATTGAGTGGAGTGATAATCTTGTACAAAAGTGAGGTTGAGTGTAAAATTCTTAGCTCAACTAAAGAGAATTAGTGTGAGCAAGAGTGATCCTACTTTGTGTACATTTAGGATTATTGACTCACCAAATTTGAAGGAACATCTTAGTGGATTACTACTCTAAGCTAGCTAGCTTGGAAGTGTTGTTTGTTTAATCTCTCTCAATTTTCTCATTCTATACTTTGTACTTAATTGATTATATTGCTATCAACTTACTTGTTAGTATGAAAGATTTTAATTGTGCATCATTTGCAAATTAATTTTTAAGAAACCTAATTCACCCTCTCTTAGGTTGCTTTGGGACTAACAATGTTCAATCGAGCATGTTAATTGGAACTTGATGTTGGTTCATCAAGATTCAGTATACTTATGGTGAGTTCATGCTCAATTAGAATAAAATTGATGCTGAATTGAGCACACATGACCTCGAAATCAAGTTTAACTTCCAAAAGAATTATTCTAACAATTTTTATCCAAAATAATACAAATATGTGATTAAAACAAACTCAAAGTTTAACTTCCAAAAGAATTATTGTAACAATTTTTATCTAAAATAA
Source organism: Cinchona pubescens (assembly GCA_025175665.1). NCBI lineage: Eukaryota > Viridiplantae > Streptophyta > Magnoliopsida > Gentianales > Rubiaceae > Cinchona > Cinchona pubescens. The sequence continues at coordinate 330,059 of JANKKI010000312.1, forward strand.
TACAAATATATGATTAAAACAAACTCACCATGGTATTGTTGTAATCAAGTGTCTAAGTATTTAACATATGTCCGTCCTTTTTTATTTGGATCTACATGGTAGACCTTTAACCAGTGACCATTAACCTTGAAGATGGAATTGGTTCCCTTTAACACGATGGCACCATAAGCAAATATTTGGTCAACTTCAAATGGTCCATCCCATTTTTGCCTAAATTCCCCAAAAACAAATTCAATCTTGAATTGTACACCAAAACCTAGTCTCCGAGGTTGATTTCCTTTCTCAACACTTGTTTATCATCCTGGTCATGCTTTGGTATGTTCCTTATAGATTCTTGAGCGCTCAAAATCATCCCTCTTGAATTCCTCTATCTTATTCGAATCTAATAAACTCTTCTCACTGGATTTCTTGTAATCAAAGCTCAACACTTTTGCAGCCCAAAAACCCTTATGTTCAAGCTTAATCGGCAGGTGAAATAACTTTCCAAAACCAACCTATAACGGGACATCTCAATAGGTGTTTTAGAGATTGTCCGATAAGCCCATAGAGCATCATCAAGCTTGATAGCCAAATCCTTACGGGACGAATTCACCATTTTCTCCAAAATCCTTTTTTAAGTCCCTATTTGATATCTCTATTTGTCTGAGGTTTGTGGATGATACACCAAAACAATCTTGTGCTTGACCTTGTATTTGGACATTGAAGACTCAATTTGAGAGTTTTGAAATGTTCTCCCATCACTTATAATTGCTCTTGGTACTCCAAACATAAGAAAATATTTTTTTGGAGAAATTTAGTGACCACTCTTACTAATCATTTATAGGTAGGCCAACGCTTTTATCCATTTAGAAACATAGTCCATGGCCACAAGAATGTGTTTATTTGAATGAGAGCATGGGAATAAACCATTGAAGTTGATTCCCCAAACATCAAAGATCACAAACTCAAGAATTCCACTTAAAGGCATCCATGTCTTCTGAAAAATATTTTTGATCCTTTGACACTCATATAGTGCAAGACATAAACTCTAGCATCATTAAAGATCTTTGGGCAATAAAAACCACTTTGGAGGACTTTAGTAGTCATCATTTGTGAACCATGTTGCCTACCCATGGTAGAAGAATGACAACGTTTTAAAATATCGTCTATTGCCTTTTCGTGACGTACATTCTTATGGATTGGTCATTGCATTAGTGATGAAGGTATGGCTCCATCCCAATAGTAGTACTTGGCCTCTTAGAAAAAATTCTTTCTTTCATTGGTATCCAAGGATGAAGGGACTTGCCTTGGCCACCAAGTAATTCACTAAGTTCACTGTACGATGATACCAAGTTTGGTAGTCCTTAATCATGAAAAACCTTTTGTTCGGGAACTCTTCCTTAATTGATACTTCTTCTTGGGACACAAGCCTTGATCAATCCTTGGAGGTGATCTACAACCGTCTTTTAATTCTCATTCTTATCAATCACCTCCCAGTCAAATTTCTATAAAAAGTAGAATCCATCTTAGTAATCTTGCTTGGCATCTTGTTTAGAAAGAAAATATTTGATCGCCGAATGATGATGTCAATAATAACTTTTGATCCAATCAAGTAGGATCTAAATTTATCAAAGGCAAAGACAATAGCAAGTAATTCCGTTTCTGTTGTAGAATAATTGATTTGTGCCTCATTTAAAATTCTACTAGCATAGTAGATCACATGCAAAATCTTATCAACTTTTTGACATAGAACGCTCCTATTTCGAAATTACACATCACATATCAACTCATGTGTAGAAGAGACAATTTGGAGCAATAATCACCGGAGTAGTTCCAAGGGTACTTTCAATTCCAAAGCATTAAGCCAAGCATTGTCAAATTTGAAAACAAAACCGTTTTGAAGAAGGGTACAAAGCGGTCTCACAATGGAAGAGAAGTTCTTTATAAATCGTTGATAGAATCCGATATGTCCCAAAAAGTTTCTAACCTCCTTCACATTGCAAGGTGGTGGTAATCTCTCAATTGCCTCCACTTTCATTTTGTCCACTTCTATCCTATTTTGTGAAATTTTATGACCTAAGACGATTCCTTCTTGAACCATAAAATAACATTTTTCCCAATTCAAGGCAAGTTTTGTTTCTCCACATCTTCTCAAAACAAAAGAAAAAATTGTAACCAATCATCAAAGCTATTTCTAAATACACTAAATTCGTCCACAAACAATTCAATGCATTTTTCAATCATATCATGGAATATGGAATGCATGTATCTTTAAAAGTACTAAGAACATTATACAATCCAAAAGGCATTCTCCTATTTGCAAAAGTCCAATAAGGGCAAATGAATGTAGTCCGTATTTTCTCTTTTGTCTTCCAGTGCTATTAGTATTTGGAAATAGCCGGAGTATCCATCCAGAAAACAATAATATGTGAAAGTCACTGTGGAAATAGTCGGAGCATTCATTGAGAAAATAATAATATGTAAAACCTAAAAACTTCTCCAACACTTGATCAACAAAGGGTAAGGGAAAATGGTCCTTTCTTGTGACTTCATTCAATTTCCTAAAATCTATACAAACACACCACTCAGTATGTAACTTAAATAGATAATCTCATTACTATCACTAAGAACTATCATGATAGTTTCCAAAATTTACTTTATTATTTTCATTTTTACTTTTTTCCTCGATTTGTATGGTAGCACTACATAATGCTTATTAACTAGGATTCTATATTTTGATATTTACTGATATTAAGCGACAATAAATACAAATATATGTGTTTATATGGTAAATTATGTTTATTAACATGTGCCTAGAGTACCCATCCGTGCAAATATTTTTTTTCTAAACCATTTTACTGTTCACTTCTCAATTTACGAGTCAATAGTTATTTTAATTAGTAACCTTGTAAATGCATAGAAGTTAATTATTAATATAATCTTGAATGAAAAATAACAAGAAGAAACTTTATTTATGATAACTATGTGTACTTTTTCATAACTCAAAGTTAAAATTGATAAAAAAAACAAATACTATTCAAAATTATCTTTTAAGTGATAGTTCTCTTTTTTATTTAAGGAGTCGTGAATGTTATTGAGCTACAAGATTTGCACTATAATTAAATATCTTGCTTTTTGCATAGGTACAATAGTTAATTCCAAAAGAATTACATATTTCATTATTGACTCTAAATAACAAACTTAATTGTTTATCTAAGAACTATTTTTAGAGCCAACGAAATTAATTATTCAAATATGTATGGTCAATAATTTCACAAATATACAAACAAATCAAACAAAAATATACTAGAATAAATCTTATTTCTTACTGTTATGTGAAACTTCCACCTAGCGTAAGTGATGTAGAAGTAGGGTTGGAGCTAGGACCCTGTGGTAAAAAGGCCAATGACTTTGAGGTAATTAGAAATCACTAAATTAAAATTATTTTTTATAGAATAAATATTACTTACAATTTTAGGGTGTGATGATGGTTTTTATAATTTTTTTACAAAATAAAAAATATAATACGAGATAGGCGATTTTATAGTTGAAGAAATAATATAATGGTCATTTTTGTTACAATATATACTTGACAAATAAATTTTAAAATCAAAATTATATGTCCAAAATATGTACTAAATATAGAAAAAGTCACATGAAATTTTTATATGTTCAAGTGAAACTTATTCTTAATTTTTAATATGACATTATTTTTAATTGAATGATTTAAGAAATTCAAATATTTAGGTGTTATTGTAAAGAAAAATTAAAATTGACAAATTTTGGTACCTTTTCATGCAGCTTGCACTTGTCGCTTATGGGAGGAGGGTGCAATTATAGGATAAAATTAACTTTTTTACAATTTTCTTTACCTTGACTATTCTATAATTTTTTCAAACACCTCAACATGGCTCCGCCATGGAAGCAAACTAGTACAACAAGGATATGAGAACTATCACTTTCAGCTTTCCAAAGTAGTTTCCAAAAAACCCTATAACTACGTTCGGGTTTAGGCATAGGCAAACTTAGCCGAAGGGTGTGGGGAAATTATTGTTGACCAAAAATTACTTAACTAAGTCGGCCAAGAAAAATGACTAGCCTAATTTTTAGGATGGCCCAAAAGGCCAAGTCCACGAGAACTCATTTTGTTCCTCTTTATAAACTATCAATTCCTCTTTCATTCGTTCATTTTTCTCAGCATTGTTTACAATTGAGAGCCTATTTCTCTCAAAATTGTCTATAAAATAAAAATAACTTAAGTTTTGGAGTCGATCACAAAGAAAGCCTCATTGTTACCTTTTTGTAGTTTTACCTCTGTGTTGGTGATTAATCTATAATTAGAGTTATTTTAATATCTCTTTTTGTATGTGTGTAGCTGAGTGTTTAGTCCTATTTTTTGTGTTTAGTTAGAGTAAAAGTCATATTTACGGTGCTCATCATTGATTGTGTTGTTTTAAGTCATTTTTGTAGTTAAATGTGTGTTTTTATTCGCATATTTGTCTAAGCAATTCGTTTTGTGTTTCGTGTAGATGAAATGAGGAACAAAATGGTCAATTAGCAAAGGAACGTGGAGCTTGAGTGGAGGAGCAATGAAGTCGAAGAGTACTAAAGAAATACATGTAAACAACCACCGACTATGGCATAAATCGAAGCATAGCCACAGACACCTGCTAAACCATGTGTATCACTCGCAGTCTGTGAGTGAGTCACAAACTGCGAGAGAAAAGCTTAAACCACCTGCAGTCTGCGGGTGGTTTGTTTTGTGCCTGGGCCTTTATGCGATTTTTATAAATAAGAGGCTTATGTAACGATTGAAAGAGAGCGATTCTCAAAACTTATTTTCAGCTTTTTGGCTAGCGTTTTAGAACTACTTTTATCATACTTCTAAAGGGTTAGGATTTAATTATTTGTCAATTCCTTAGTTTAATTTTCAACTTTTGGATCATTCAAGTAATTCAATTCAAGTTCTTTTGCAACGATTTCAATTCTGGTAACTTGTCTTTTATTCATTTATTCACAATTATACTTTTAATTTCTATTTATCAATTTATATTATCTATTGGCAATTAAATTAATTCGTTTTCCTTTTCACACACCATGAATTGCTAAATTAATTAGGGTTCACGTGTGGGTGATGCAATTGTTCATAGGTTGGTTTAAATTTAAGGGTTGATCACTAAATTATATTAATCGGCTAATTACTAACAAAAATAAACAATTCTAAGGAGTAGCTAATCTTAATTTCGGTTAGGTTGGTTGAGGGGATAAGGTTTTTGAACCTCTGTCATAGTCCAGTGTTAAATTATTAGGCTAATTATTCTTGACCGGGTGGCAGAATTAATTAGTTGATTTATTGAGTATTCCTGGCCAGAAACTCAAATTCCATACGGATAAAGACTAGATCAGATTGGTTAGTTAGGCAAGAGAAGGTCTTGAACCCAAGTTAATTGATTTGATAGGACTTAATAACCGAAGGCTTCGGGGTTGTGTTGAAACACGAGAATAAACTATCCATTAAATATAATTTAAATTGATTGATTAACTTGAGATTTGAATAAATTCAAGACAATTGCTAGCCTAGCATTTGGCCTAGTTTTATCATCTGCTTGCAAGTTTAATTTTATTCAATCGTTCTTTAATTTTTAGTTATTTATTTCTTAAGTAATTTTAATTCTAAAATCTAAATTCTTTGCAAACCGTCTGTCTAAAAAAAATTGGACTAGATTCTCAGTACTTATTACTAGTTCTCGTGGGATCGACCCTTATTCACCCTACAATATTGATAACTGTAGACTTGTGGACATTAGTAGAAACGTGAGATAAGGTAATTTAACTTGTCCAGCATGAATCAAGTTTTTGGTGCTTGTCGAGAAACTGTTGTTAGGCAATATCGAGATGCTTGAAGACAAGTTATATCAATTCCTACTTTAGACTTTTGTTTTTATTTTTGTTTATTTTTAATTATTCTTTTTCAAGTGAGAATTCCATCAAATTCTTACTAATTATTCTATCATATTAATGGGTTCTTGTAACGTTTTCTTTGTGCTGATAGTTTATGTGTAGATCTAATCGAACTCTTGTATGGTTTGATATGAAAATTGACATGACTTTTAGACAGTTAGTGAGACAAGGCACTACAGCAACAAAAACAGACAGAATCAGATATGGCTGAAGAAAGAAATCCACGTCAACTAGTGATTCAACCAGGTAAAGAGGAGGATGTGAAAAACAATGAAGAATTTGAGGGGAATGGACAGAATGTACCCGCTCGTAATAGACCGTTGGGAGACTATACTCGACCTACTTTTGGAGGATCTTAGTCGAGTGTCGTACCACCTCCTTTTCAGGCTAATAACTTTGAGATCAAGTCAAGACTCATATCTATGCTTCAGTAACATGCTATTTTTTTGGAATTGCACAGTGTCTTTTTTCAGGATCAAACCGCCATTTAATCAACTTTGAAGAAGCATATGATCCTTCCAAGCAAAATGGTTTCTCTAAGATTGTTTCCCTTCTCTTTGAGGGATAAGGCAAAATTGTGGCATTTTGCCTACAAAGATACAAGCAGGGGATTTTACTACTTGGGATAGATTCGCTCAAGCATTCATGTTGAAGTATTTTCCCCATCAAAGACAGCTAAACTAAGGAATGACATAACTTCTTTTATTCAACAGTACAGAAAAAACCTTAGTGTGGCTTGGGAGAGATACAATAACTTGTTCAACAAGTGTCCACATCTTGGGTTGCCCTTATGGATTCAAATGGAGATCTATTATAATGGGATGCTTCAAGAAACACATGAATCAGTTAATGCTTCAACGGGTGGATCCTTCATGCTAAATAAAACTCCAGAAGAGGCTCAGGATTTGTTGGATAAAATGTCCAATAATTACTTCAAGTCTTCCACAACACTAGCCCAAGAGCAAAGGAGACGAGTAACTTGGGCTAAACACTTGGGATACGTTTTTGGCTAAGCAAAAAGCTATGGTTGGATAGATGGCAGCGTTGATTAAGCAAGTAAAGGAGATGAAAGTCAAAGTAGTGGCTACATCACTGCCACTGGTTTGCGATTTTTTTCAAGTGACCACCCTAATAGCCAATATAGTACACTAACAAAGTCTAATTCTTCTTTCATTGGTTATGAGCTAGTAAACTACATATGGAGTCAAGGCCAAACCAAAATCACTACAGGAGTTAAAACAATACTTTCAGCAATACATATAATCCAGGATGGAGAAATCAATCAAATTTGTCTTGAGGTAATCAATAAAATTAGATTTCAAATGGTCGACCTTATCAACAACCATAGAAGCAAAAATATTTACCCCTACTGTAGGCACCTAATCATATAAAAATACTTTCAATCAATATATGAAATCCAATGATGATAGAGTGAGAGGTTCAAAGGATTTGAACAGAAACTTGATAGTTTCAGCCAAGAAGACTGGCAAGAGAATCAAGTGGGGCAATTAGTTGGGGGTTTGGTTAAGAGAGCATCTGGAGCATTCCCAAGTGACACTTTGACTAACCCTAAGGAGCATGTCAAGGCGATCATATTGAGGATGGTACAACTATTGGGGTAGGAAAAAAAGATGAGAAAGAGATTGAGTAAGGAAGTGAGAAAAAGGAAGAAAGGAAAGTAGTAATGGGGATGCTAAAGTAATGGACAATAGAGCAACCAAGTATAAAATCCCTTCCAAGAGGGAAACTGAAATGCAACTTACCCATCTCTCGATAAGAATTAATTCCCCAACAAGCTTTGTGGTGAGGATGATAAAAAGAAGTTCAAGAGCTCAAGATGTTCAAGCAGGTAAAAATCAATATTGCCTTCATGGAAGAACTTGAGAACATGTCCAAATAAGCCAAGTTCATGATGCAGATGTTGACCAACAAGAAGAAGCTACTAGGAGATGAAATCTTATATTTGACTAAAGGATGTAGTGCAATCATACTACATCTGAAAGAAACTATCTTCCAACCTTAAGAATCCTGGTTCTTTCTCTATCCCATGCACAATTGGTGGGGTCGAGTTTGAAAGAGATTTATGTGATCTTGGGGCGTCCATCAATTTTATGTCTCTTTTTGTTTATAAGAAATTGAATGGTGGAGAGACGAAGCCTACAAATGTGTCTCTCCAATTGGCTTATAGATGTTTGAAGTACCCCAAGGATGTTCTTGAAGATGTATTGGTTAAGGTGGGAAACTGTTACTTAACAGCAAACTTCATTATCTTGGACATCGAAGAAGACACGGAGATGCTCTTGATTCTCGGCAGACCATTTTTAGCTTTTGGACGGGTATTGATAGATATCCAAGTGCGGAAGTTACAACTGAGAGTTGATGATCAAAATGTTAATTTTTCTATTTTTAACTCTCTTAAACTTCCTTCTATTTAGATGATTTAATGGTGATAGATATTAGGGTGACCCTGTTGATGATTTTTGTAGGAATAATACCACACGTTGCTTCCATCGGAGATAGCGTTGATTCAAGCAGGGAAAGTGTAGGAGCAAGATAAATTAACAAAGGCTTGCTTGAGGATACTAGTGGAAAATCCACCGAGCATTACTTGAGGAAAATCCACTGAGCAAGAATGAAGATACAACCCAAGATTTATAAGTAAGGGGGTCTCCGACCAACGAACACCCCAAGTTAGTTCCTAGACATGTTAAATATGCTTTCCTAGGTGAGAATGAAACTTTTTCGGTTATTGTTAATGAAATTGTTGGATGAGCAATTAACTGAACTACTTGTTGTGTTGAGAATGCATAAAACGCAATTACATGGAGCATTCATGATATAAAGGGAATTAGCCCTACATTTTGCATGCATAAAATTTTAATGACTGAAAACTATAAGGCTTGTAGGCAATCTCGGCTTAACCCCACATTGAAGGAGGTAGTAAGAAATGAAGTCATGAAACTGTTAGATGCTGGAATAAAAAAATTTGCTATTTCCCAAGACCCATTTCTCAAGGTTCTACTTTAATTTCTAAGAATCCACTTTGAATGAAGAAATACTAAAAAAATATCGTATCTTTTTCCTATATCTCAATCGTTCAACAATTGTTTCCTTTCAAAAATTTATGCGATCAGTGATAGTAAGTGGGTTAGTCCTACTCAAGTGGTACCTAAGAAGGAAGGGATGACTATAGTTGCTAATGAGAATAATGAACTAATCCCATTTAGGTTGGTTACGGGTTGGAGGGTATGCATTGACTATAGAAAGCTAAATAAAGCCACCCATAAAGACCATTTTCCACTGCCTTTCATTGCTTAAATGTTAGAAAGATTAGCAGGACATGCCTTCTATTGTTTTCTAGATGGTTACCCTAGTTATTTCCAAATTGCCGTAGCTCCGGAGGATCAAGATAAAACTATCTTTGCATGTCCCTATGGCACCTTCGTTTATTAAAGGATACCTTTTGGTTTATGCAATGCACTTGGTACTTTTTAGATATGCATGTTATCACAATTTTCCATGACATGATTGAGAAATGCAGAGAAGTTTTCATGCGTGATTTTTTAGTATTTGGTTTTTCATTTCATGATTTCTTGCATAATTTGTAATGGGTTCTTGAGCAATGTGAAGAAACAAATCTTACCCTTAATTGGAAAAAATGTCATTTTATGGTTAAAGAAGGAATAGTTTTAGGTCATAAAATATTTGTTAAGGTTATTGAGGTGGATAGAGCAAAGGTCGAAGCCGTTGAGAAATTGCCTCCACCCACGAATATTAAAGGAATAAGAAGCATTTTAGGGCATGCTGGGTTTTACCGATGGTTCATTAAAAACTAGATTGTCAATCTCTAAACCCTTATGTGCTTTGTTGCAAAAAGGTATGGCCGTTAACTTTGATGGAAATTGCTGACGTACATTTAATTTGTTGAAGAAGTCTTTAGTATTTGCACCTCCACGGCACCTGATTAGTCATTGTCTTTCAAAATTGTGTGTGATGCTAGTGACTTTGCTGTACATAGGTGCTGTTCTTTCCAAAAGAAAGGACAAGGTCTTGCATGTCATCTATTATACTACTTGAACTCTTGATGATGCTCAAATTAATTACATCACAATTGAAAAAGAGTTGTTGGCTGTTGTTTTTGGTTTTGACAAGATTAGGTCTTACTTGATTGGTTCAAAAGTTATTGTTCATACTAACCACGCACCTTTAAAATATTTGTTTCCTAAAGGTGGTGCAAAACAATGGTTAATTCGTTGGATTTTATTGTTGCAAGAATTTAACTGGGAGGTTCTTGACAAAAAGGGGAAGTAAGAATCTTGTAGCTGACCACTTGTCTAGACTGGAATCAATTGAAGAGAGTATGGACTTGTCACCTATTAGAGAGGAGTTTCTGGAAGAACATTTGATAATGGTTGGAATTAACCCTTGGTATGCCGGCATTGCAAACTATTTAGTCACCAAGGTTATTCCACTATTAATGAGCTTCAACCAAAGGACAAAATACTTCTTTGATATAAAGTTAGTGACTACTATTGGGATGAGGCATATTTGAAGAAGAGGTGTAGTAACCAAATTATAAGGTGATGTGTGACTAATGATTAGATTGAAAGTGTACATCGAATGTGTCATTCATCACAAGTTAAGGGCATCATAGTAATCAACAAACAGTTACTAAAGTACTTCAAAGTGGGTTATATTGGCCTACACTATTCCACGATGCTAGAAAATTCATTAAGCAGTGTGATGAGTGCCAAAGAACTAGGAACATATCCTGCAAAGATGAGATGCCATTGAATAGTGTCCTTATTATTGATATGTTCGACGTGTGGGGAATAGATTTCGTAGGACCATTCTCGAGTGACTATATTCGTTCTCTAATGATACTATTCGTTCATTAGATATAGTATCATATATAATGATACTATATATGTTTGATGTGTGGCCTTACCTAGTAATGATACTAGAGTTGTGACCATATTCGTTCGCTATAATATTTTCTCAAGGATGGGAGTATGATGGGCAATCAGTGTCTAAGTGATGGAGGTTCACATTTCAAGAACTCTCAGTTTGAAGCCTTATTTTCGAAATATGGGGTTAAGCTCTAGATTTCTTTACCTTATCATCCCTAAACATCAAGTCAAGTTAAGGTATCAAATAGGGAATTGAAGTGAATTGTCGAGAAAATTGTAACCTCTTCATGAAAGGATTGGGCTCGAAAGCTTCATCGTATATTAAGGCCATACTAAACTACATTTAAAGTGCCTCTTGGGATGTTTTCATATAGTTTAGTTTTTGGAAAAACGTGCCACCTACCAATAGAATTGAGAACAAGGTGTATTGGGCAATTAAGGCGTTGAACTTTGATGCCAAGGCTACCAGAGAAAAGAGAATACTTAAATTATGCGGGCTTGAAGAGTTCTAGATTAATACTAGAGAAAAGAGAATACTTAAATTATGCGGGCTTGAAGAGTTCTAGATTAAGGCCTATGAAAATGCCTGAATTTATAAAGAAAGAATGAAGAAGTAGCATGCTACAACAAGCGCATCGTGCATAAAAAGTTCCATGTTGGTGACAAGGTTCTTTTATATAGTTCTAGACTACGATTATTTCCAAGCAAGTTGAAGTCAAGATGGAGCAGACCTTTTAAAGTAGCGAATGTTTTTTAATATAGGGTGTTGGAGATACGAGGTGAAAAATTCAACATTCAAAGTTAATGAGAATAGATTGAAGATCCACTGTGGAGGTGTCTTCAACGATGGACTTGACAAAGTCTATTTTGTTGACTAAATGGCCACGAACAATAAAGTCAAGCTAATGAATTTAAAGAAGCACTTCTTGGGAAGCAACCCAAGCATTGTATTTTAATTCTTTATATTTTAATTTGATTTCTTAATATCTAATTTTTAATTTTTGATTTTTACCTTAGGTGAATTAAAGGTAGAAAAGAATTAATAAATGTTTTTCATGTTTGTTTTCTAGGGTTTAGGTTAAAGTAAAAGGGAGGAATTGAAAGAGGATTGCATTTGGGTGTGCTGCCAAAAAAGAAGTCACCTACAGTCTGTGGGTGACCCCAAGACTTTCAACCTCATACTGCAGGAGAAACAGAAAGGGCCCTGCAGTCTACAAGAGAATACATGTAAAACAGTCGTAGTTTTGCAGCTGAAACAGATCACCACTTGTAGTCTATGGTTGATTTACGTTGGACTAACCGTAGTCTGCGGTTGGCCCAGGCGGGATGGTGAATAAGTTTTAAACCCTTAAACCCTATTCCCATCTTCACAAAACCCATTTCCCCTTCTCCCTTTCTCTTTTTGGATTAGTTGGTCTATTTTGAACATGAATTATTGTTAAACCAATTCCTACGCCAATTAGTACTACTCTCACCTCTAGGTTTACTAATATTTTTAAGTTGCCTTTCCACTTTAATGGCTATTTCAACCATATCTTGTAATTTAAAGTAACGATGCAACTCTACAATGTTGGCAATTTCCCTATCAAGCCCACATAAGAATCTAGCCATAGTGGCTTCTCTATCCTCAACTATATTAGCAATAAGCCCTCATTAGACATCTTTGTAGCTCATTATGGTATTCTTCTACTGATTTATTACCTTTCCTTAAGGTTTGCAAAGTTTGATGCAAATCACGATGATATGTAGAAGCTACAAATCTTTTGTTTAATGCAGCTGTTAAAGATGTCCAATCATTAATTGGTGGCCCTCCACACCTAATTCTGCTAGTTTTAAATTGATCCCACCTCTCTAAAGTATAATCACTAAATGATGTAATAGCTAATTGAGCTTTCTTTCGTTCAGAGCAGTTATGACAATAAAAAATAACCTCTACCTTCTTTCCCATTTGAGATAAACATAGGAGCGAGATTACCTTCATCATCAACCTTACCACCTTCTCCCACATAGGGTTGAGTCCTCGACCTTGAACGTATATCATATATCTCATTGTCAGATTCATACAAATTGGAATCGAGATTGACATACGTACCTCGACAAGCTTGTGGGGCTCAATGAGCATGAGGCTCAACTCAACTAGCTCGCAAAGGATGTGTCTCAATCCTTCCTTTAGCTAACATCTCAAGAAAGTGTTGAATACCCTCAAGAGATATTGCCATTTTGGCCACAGGGGATTCCAAGGCATTTACCATTGAACTTTCCCCTTCTTGAGACATGTTCAATTTGTAAAAATAAACTAAAACACAAGGAATTCAAGAATTAGGGTTAGTAAGAACTAAGAAGGCCCTCACGGCACTCCTTGAGTGTTTACGTCAAATTTAAAGATGTCACACAATTCCACTCGTGTTTCACTCAAATCCAAAGCTCTTACCCTCTAATGAACTCAGCACTCTTGCCTTTTTCCTCTCATTTAAATTCTCCTCAAAGTCTTTTGCAGACTTGAAAGCACAAAGCAAGAACGACACAAATAATTACCAACACTTAGAACACAATCAGTAGTTATGGACTAATGAAGCAAAGAAATAACAAAGTAATGATAGATCGATTAAACAAAGAACGAACACTACGCACTTTAGAAAGTCAAATAATAAGAACTGGTCAAACAAACTAAGGCTTTGGGCTAGAAAGAATTAAGTCAAGGGAACAAGGTATTTCTGGTATTTCACCAATTTCTTTAATGTAACTCGAGAGCATTATATAGTCAAAAATTGAAAAGAATATAAACAAATTTCAGTTGACAATTATGCCTTAGGAAAGTAGGAAAATTGCAACCCTTTTCTTCAAATCCCAATAGGAAAATGACTAGAACTAGCCCTAGTTAGATATACAAATTAGTGTAATCCAAGTGGAACAAGGATTCAAGTAAATGTTTTATTCCAACTAAGACAAGGATTGAAAATATGCAAGAATATATAAACAAGGAATTAGCACAAAATTTCTAATGCAAGGACTTGGAGACCCAAATTCGACTAGGGTTGGAATTTGGACTCTTTTCTCTTTTTTTTTACAGCCTAAGGCACAAATTTCCGGCAACAAAATACCTGTCTCTTGGCACAAATCGGATTTAAAATTTGAAGCACAAGAAAATCACAAACATGTGGAAAACCCAAGAATCGGTTTGGGTTGAACGATTTTTTTTTTTGGATTTTTTTCTGATTTTCTGTTAGGGAAATATGCACAAAATTGAAAACCAATCCTAGCAAAATTTGCATAAAAATATCGATGGGAAGAGTAAAAAACAAAGCGTCAACGAGCAAAACCCTAAAAAAAGGATTTAGGATTTTTCTTTTTGAATCGGATCTTTTTTTGGGTCAAAAGAACACAACAGGAAAAAACAATATATGAACTAAAATTTCTTTTTGGATGAACAGTAACGATGAACAGTAAGATTTTTTTTTTAATAAACTGACGAAACAGTGAGAAAACAATTTAAAGATGTATGAAACAAGAAAACAAACGTGTTTAGGAGTCAAAGCCCTGATACCACTCTAATATAAACCCCACAGATAAACTAACAAGTCCCAAAATTGATGTGGAACCCAAGAACGCCTAAACAACTCTTACTTGACAGATTCAAACCCGTTGATTAAGAAATCAAGAATCTAAAGTATCTATAATCTTGACTGTACGAGATATCAACCCATTGTCTATAACAAGACAAGAACTGATAGTGTTCAAGATAGGTAGTTGTAGGAATAAATCTTGCAAGAAATCCAAATCTTTGGAAGACAAGTTGGAGAATTTTCTCACAAAGTTTTTTTTTTTTCTGAATAATGTTGAATGAATAATCAGCTGAGGGCTATTTTTAATATAACAAAAGGTTGGTCAAACCCTACAAAATAGGCCTAATATTACTAGGAAACATCCTTGCCAAATCCTAGTAGGCTTAGGATTGAAATACTAGACATAAAACCAGCTAAACTAACCTTAATATATCCTGATATTTTCACCCCAAATAAAACAAAAATCCTGTAAACAAATGCTAAAAAATAAATTCTAATTTAATTAGGAATGGATGGCGGAATAGGGCATTGGTCCAAATTAGAGTTTTTTTTAACCTTTTGTGAAGCTCTTTAATTCTTGGACTTTTAGGACTTGAATCTTCTTGAAGTTAGACTTCTACAATTCAAACATGCATAGGCCTCTTAACTTGAGCTTGAATGAATTCTTGGCCCCCATTGGCAAATAATAATTCTTGTTGGTCCAAAATCTCCTTGACAAAGCCTAGCATGGCTTGGTGCAACTTCTTGGCCCTCGACCTCATGATTGGCCTGATTGGAACATGAATTGGATCCACTCCTTGAGCTTGTTCCATGACCCCAACACTTGTTCCTTGGCTCAAATATGCACCAGTGACATTTCTTGTACATAAGTTCCTGTATTTTGAAAGATTGATTTAAATCGTAGAAATGTATCATCGATAATGTGATTGCATCATTATTTTCTATATCATATTGCATCGGCTCAAAAGCTCTACATTTGTGGACTCAGTGACTGAAATGTAAATGCAATGATTGAACGAAATGCGGCATGCATTGTTGCAATGAATGTCTTGAACATGAACTGATCACATGACATGAATAGTCTTGAAATTGAAATTGTAAATTTGATACGTTGTCTACTGGATTGAAAGATAATAGCTAGACCTGGATTCAGTGACTGATATACCTACGTGGAGCCTTGAGCCTTGCACTCATGCATAGCATCTAGATTTGCACATTGAGTCTTTAAGAAGGAATTTCTAAAATGATAGTATATATTTCAATTGCATACTGCTTGTTATAGTTTCGCATGTTTACCAATGTACCATGTAATAACTTGCTCAATCCAAAAAGAAAGGAACTTGTACAACTTATTGAGCATATATTTGCTCACTCTAATAGCTATAACTATTTTCCAACCTTAGTATGACCAGAGTGGCGCAGTGGAAATGTAGTGGAGAATGTGATCCTGTCATGGGTGGTCTTGGGGCTTCTCGTGCACTTAACTGGAATTTAGAGTTTGCCTTGTTTCTCTAAGTTTATAAATGTAATTGTTGTAATTCAAAGGGAAATATGATCTTATAATGGATTCAATTATCTTCCTTTTAAATAGATTGAATATGGTTATTGTCACTTTTAATTGCCTGGTATACCGTCTGTCTTGTCTTCCATGCTTGGGGTTTAGTTTTGAGGTATGGCATGTCAGGACCCCAATTTTGAGGCATGATATTTAGTAGTATCAGAGCATAAGCAATGATCTAGACCAATTAGAATATAATAGTGTATCTTAATTCATGAGTTTAAGATATTGATTTGTAGGTGAACATCTTTAAGTGAGTGGTTGAGGTGCTAGGGGTAGCTGGAGTTGAGTGGTAAGCAAGGGTTGTGTCGAGTGTTGGCCCCAAAGGGCAACCTAAGAGGGGGGTGAATTAGGTTGTATCTAAAACAAACCTTTTTATGTGTTTAATAGAAATTCAAACTTTATGCACCAAATAAAAACTTAAGCATAAATGAATACAAAACATATTCAACAATTTAAGCTTAAAGAACAAATTAGAAGATTGAGATTAAGAGTATCAAACCAAACTCCCAAGCTTCTCAAGTTTGGAGCTTACAACCAAAAGAGCTTCGTACAAGGCAACGACCAAGTTCTCAACTTGAAGTTTAACCTGCCACTAAAAGTCTCTTCAAAGTAGGTGAGACAATAACCTCTTGTAAACAAATGAAGATCACTCTTGCCCACACTAATTTCCTTTAGTTGAGCCAAGAGTATTACACTCACAACCACCCTTTGTTACAATTGTTATATCTCTACTCTTACACTTGAAGAGCTCTTACACTGCTAATCTCTTTTCACAAAACTACCTAGAACTATTACAATACTTGTACCCACTATTTCTCCCAAATAGAAGCCAATGTAGATGTCTCTTCTTCTTTATTCAGGCTTCTTCTTCAACCTTTCTATTTTCCGTTGGACCGAATTATAATCATCCCAAGTGATTTGGAAGCAAAGTCTTCTCGAAATTGATCGGAGTTGAGACTACTTCAATATTCTTTGCTTCATCTTCCCAAGAGTCTTTACGTCTCCTTTTTTTGATGAAGCTTGTAAATGCTTTGGTCATCATCAAAACATGATTATCTAACTGGGATTCTTTTTTTGATGATGACCAATTTGCCTAAAATTAACAAAAAGTAGCTTATACAAATTTTCATTTCTTTTAACATGTCTCTTTTTCTTTATCTAGATGTGTATAAGAATAATTAAATTTTTATTTCCATAAAAGAAGATTTAGATTTAACAAACCTAAAGGTGATAAAATTTTGTTCCAAAGTTCCTTTACCAAAAATATCATCAAGATCATTTAATCTCTTCTTCAAAGAAAATGTAATTTATACCAAAACTATGAGTTTAGAAGATTTTTTTTTTTTTCTGTTTTAACATTTAGTTTAGACTATAGGGATTTAGGGTATATTTTTAAAATATATGGGGATTATGGATCTAAGAGTTATACCACATAAGGTTTTACAATTGGATTCAAACATTAATGCATGATTCAGAATCATCACAAGAATTCATTATTTAGCCATAAAAGCAAGCCTCCTCATATTCTTCTTCAACCTCTCCGTGATTTGGAAGTTGTTGAAGTGAGGCATCTTT
Organism: Cinchona pubescens; assembly: GCA_025175665.1. NCBI lineage: Eukaryota > Viridiplantae > Streptophyta > Magnoliopsida > Gentianales > Rubiaceae > Cinchona > Cinchona pubescens. The sequence goes on from JANKKI010000312.1 coordinate 347,608, forward strand.
TGATGAAGCTCTATGCTTCTTTTTCCCTTTGCCTCCTCATCTTGTACCTTATATTTCAACTTCAATTCAAACGAGGTTAGAGAATTGATCAATGAATCAATAGGCATAGAATTTAAATTTTTAGACTCTTCTATGACAATGGATTTAGGTTCCCATTGCTTAGGTAAAGCATTCAAAAATGTGTATAAGAGACAGGATGTATTGTAAGTTCAAAATCATTGAACTTACAATACATCTTGTCAATGTTCTCATGAGATTCAATTTTGAAGGATTCATATTTAGCCACAAGAAGTGACATCTTTTGCTCTCTTATATCTTCAGTTCCTTCATGGATTTCTTTCAATTTGTCCCATATCTCATTGGCCGATTTGCAACCTTTTACTTTAGAAAACTCGTATGCATCCAAGGCATTATACAAAATATTAATGGCTTTAGCATTTAAAGATAAATTTATTTTTTTTCTTGTGCATTTATGTGTATATATCTAGTCTTAGGCCTTAATCATGAGTATTTTCATCAAGAATATTAGCTTCTAAAGGACCTTCACAAATAATATACCATAAATTAATGTCAATAGATTGAACAAAAATTTTCATTCTATCCCTCCAAAAAATAAAATTAATGACATTAAACATAGGAGGGGGATCTAGAAATGCATTGCCCCTCTAAAAAAAAAGCATTATTGGTTGCCATAATGATCTTTACTCGAAGGTTATTAAACCAAAAGAAAGAGACCAAGCTCTGATACTAACAGTTGGCCCCAAAGGGCAACCTAAGAGGGGGGTGAATTAGGTTATATCTAAAACAAACTTTTTTATGTGCTTAATAGAAATTCAAACTTTATGGACCAAATAAAACTTAAGCACAAATGAATGCAATAGATATTCAACAATTTAAGCTTAAAGAACAAATTAGAAGATTGAGATTAAGAGTATCAAACCAAACTCCCAAGCTTCTCAAGCTTGGAGCTTACAACCAAAAAGAGCTTCTTACAAGGCAACTACCAAGTTCTCAACTTGAACTTTAGCCACTAAAATTCTCTTCAAAGTAGGTGAGTCAATAACCTCTTGTACACAAATGAGGATCACTCTTGCCCACACTAATTTCCTTTAGTTGAGCCAAGAGTTTTACACTCACAACCACCATTTTGTTTTTTTTAATGAACAATTGTTATCTCTCCACTCTTACACTTGAAGAACTCTTACACTGCTAAGCTCTTTTCACAAAACTACCTACACTATTACAACACGTGTACCCACTATTTCTCCCAAATAGCTCAAGTATTACTTGTAATCAATGTAGAAGTCTCTTATTCTTTAATTCAGGCTTAGGGGTATTTATAGTTGCCCAAAATATGCTTTCAACAACTTTCCAACTGCAATTTTCTGTTTACTGGAAAACTAGCCGTTGGACCTTTCGGACGTCCGCTGATAACTTCTATGTCCGACGCGGCGTTCGTTCTCTGAGGGTGTTAGTTCGGACGTCCGAGGATGCGTCTGAACATGCGTCCGATCGAAGCAAAGTCTTCTGAAAATATGATCGGACGCTGTTCTTCGTCCGAGACTACTTCAATATTCTTTGTGTCGGACGATTATCATCTTCCGAATCTCTATCTTTCGGACAGTTATTTACGTCCGTGGAGTCTTCTGGTTGTTTTGTTGGAACGATGACGACCATTTTGCGTCCGAACATACCTATTTTTCTGCACACTTGTTTTCAAACCATTAGTGCGATTTGATCATCATCAAAACATGATTATCATAACTGGGGTTCATCATCGAGAAAGGTCTGGTGAGTATGTTCATTAAGAAGACTTGTTATGGGTGTGTTGCCCGAGTACATGGACTCTTGTATGGACTGAGCGTGGAGGTTGGTCAAACAAATTAATCTTGGTAACAATGTGTTCTATATAACATTTTATGACTTTTGTTCAAATGACTTGAATTAATATTGATTAATAAACATATGGTAACGGATTGGTTTTCAGGTGAATGTTTTGATAAATGTTTACCAAATCAAGTATTAGTTGGAAAAATAAGGGCAAGGTAGTGCTTATAAAAAGTTGTGATTGTAAATGATATAGATTCTATCAAGGGTTAGGAAAGAATGATTAAAGGCAGTTGATCAATACATGAAGAGGTTGAATTTATTAAATCGGGTATACGTTAATTACATACCCATGTTCTTGATTATCAGAAGTAAGTGAAAATCATATTTAGCAAGGTGGAATGACAAGGATATGAGTTTAACTTAAAACTGGTCCATTTCACATTCCCTTGTTTTAAAATGATTTTATCTTCACAAGAATCTCGATTGCTTTGCATTGAGTATTATCTTTCCTCAAGAATATATTTTCAATAAATTGGTTTATGATTCAATTCAATTATTTCTATATTCTTGTTATTTATTGATTCTCGAGTGTTCTGAAGTATTTGTCTATTTTGGGCCATAATCTGTTAGTGTTCACCCTAGCAATTATTCTCAAGAATTCATGTAGTCTAAATTTATTGGTGATTGATCCTCATGTCTAAAAATTATGAGAAAAGTTTGAGTTCTGAATTTATTAGAAGTTATGCCTTTTCCAAACATACTTAGTTTTCGTTTCTATCCATGCATGAACAACAATCATTACAAATTACTTTTTATTAAATTGCCTTGCCTTCTATCAAGATGAGTCTTGATATATCTAGAAATATATTCCTTGAAACCATATGAATCCCATTTGGGTTTAACATACTATTAACCGATGATGTGCTATATATTTGAATTATTCTGAGGAACTCCGAAATTTATCATCGATAAAGCATTGATTATCATCTATTATAATTTTTATTGGCTCATTTGACTGCTAATTAAATGAGTATTATTATGTTCAAAATGAAATTTTGCTATGTCTATGAAATTTGATTCCTTGAATATTCCAAAAATAACCGTTCTAAGTTATCATGTTTTTAAAGTTCTATTTTGGTGGATACATTAAATTTGAACAAGTCATTCACAAGTATTGTATTCTATCCTCATCTAAATTGTTTTGAACTTAATAGGTCTATAGAGTTTTTGATGCTAGCATGATACATAATGTTAGTTGGAGGAAATATGGGTTATATTATTGGAATAGATGATAGCAAAAACAACAAAATGATTAAATCGAAAGATACTGAAAAAAAAAAGGAAAAAAAAAGGGCATAGGAAGTAAATCAACTGATTTACTTGTGTATAGTAATATAAATAGAAAGTGTTCTGTGATACATACATATATGGAAATGACAATGAAATTAGGTTGATGTTAAATCTACTATAATGATTGGGATCAATTCATTAGTAAAGTAATGTTAATGTTACTGGATGAATTATGATAATGGAATGATAATGACGTGAAAATATTTGATGTTTTATAATTGATAGACTTAACAATCCTAAATGGACCTATCATAGAAGAAGATGGAATTGCTTCAGAAGGGATTTGACTATCAAAAGTTGTAGCTGAGTATTGGGAAGAAAAGCATAATGAGGAACATTCTGAGAACATACGTCTAGGGATCTTGTAGAAGATTCCAACTGGAGTGGGAACTACAAATGAGAAATAAGTTATGCTTCAACTTGATCTTCGCAGCCTTTTAAGGAATGTGATTATTTCCATAGGCTACATTCTAGAGAGTATCGTTTTTTTAACTGGAGCACGTTTGGTTTGTGGATATTTTGCGTTCTACATCTGTCTCTGCACCATCTGAAAAGGAATTGCCCTTACAGGAGAGCTAATCGAGGCTCAGGAGGAGGGAGGAACTAGTAGTGCGAGGATGTGAGAGCAGTAATAACGATGGGGTTTGATCAGTAGTTGGCATTAGAGTCGTGTGTGTAATATACTTGAGTTCAACCTCTAAAGTGAGTTGTGTAGTGTGTTTTGCATATAGGTGTGTGTCTTGTGTAATAGTACAGGTATTGTACTAATGGCACTAGTTGTTTATATTCTATTAGTATGGTGTGTTGGAGGTTTGTAGTAGCATGACTCAGACATGTTAGTAGTGAATAAAATATAGGAGCTCTTATATAATTAAATGTTAGTTTATACTTTAACTCGTTAGTATTGTGAATATTGCTAAATGATGTGCTAATATTCTAAGTTACAAGTATAGAGATTAAGCCTTAAAATATGGAAAGTTTCAAAGGCGAAACTTCTCTTAAGGAGAGTAGAATGTAATATCTGGTTCAATTTCACCTTTTTTAGACAGTGCTTCATATTACCCTCAATATTTTACATTTATACTTGAACTTGCACTGAATTTCCAATATTTACTTTGTTGACAATCGATTTATACTTGCAAATTGTGATCTTTGAAAAGTTTTTGGGTATAAAATGAACCGAATAATTACAAGAATAGTATGAGGTATTAAGGTTATTAGTTCTTGGGTCTTGAAAAGATAAGGATTATCCTAAGGGACTATTTTGCAAATATTAAACTCTTATTTAAGAAGGAACCTAATAGCTCAATTTCCATTTCAATTGAACCCTTCTTCCTTCTTTCACCCGAGAGCTCTTCCTACCATGTCCCTAATCATTCTTTGGCAATAAACAGGAATTTGCAAACCAATTCAAGACGTTATTAACTTGGAGGTTTTTCACACCAAAGATTGAAGGTAGGAAATTGGAATTATTCAAGTTCTTGTAGTCAAGTCTTCTAAGGGTTGCTAAGTTTGATTGTTTTGTAGTTGTGTTAATTGAAGTTTTTTGAAAATTGCGGCATGTTTGCACAAAGGTTTAAGTCTAATGGTTGACTAGCAAATTCAAGGTTGGTTTGTAACAAAGTTTGATGGTTTTTGTAGTTAAATGTCAAGGTTAGAGCTAGGGTCTGAAAGGAAGAAAAGTTACCAACTTGACTTTCAATCGTATGAATCCATGTTTCTTTGGTTTCTTGGTTTGATTTTGTGTGGGAGTTTTCTTAGCTAAAGAGGGGCAAATAATCATTCAACCCATTGCTTAATTCTAGTTGACAGGACTACGTAACTTTAGGAAATTTGTTGTATCTTTGTGTGAAAATATCATAATTGAGCACCATCTATTGTGTTGGAAACCACATTCATATCCCTCCAAAATGTTATAATGATGCCTCTCTGTTCCCTACTCTATAAGTAATAGTATTTAAAAAATTGGGCAGAAATTTGGATTCTGACAGCATGCTGTGTTCTGATTTGAGAGTCAAGGTTATGTAGTGAATTATAGAATGTTATCTTCTTGGAACCTTTCTCCAACTTTTTGAGTCTTGTTTCTAGTGGTACCAACCTTGTTATTGTTTGACATGTATAGGTTGAGTTATGGACAATTTTATTCAGATCTGTCGCTTCTGAAATTACCAAGATCAGTTTTGGTTTGTTGTAAGTCTTATGCTTTTGGGGATAAAGAGGCTTAAATCTCGTTCTCTTTAGTGTTTAAATTACCTTAGTGTGTGTAGTGACTTATGATTGTGTTTTTACTGCATTTGGTTTTGGTGAAGAGTTCCAAACCGAGTGAATTTTAGGTTTGACTTGAATCGTCCGTGAGATATGTAATATTGGACCCTTTCTATTGATTTCACTATCCTTTCAAAAGTGTAGTTTCCTTGACATATTTTCTACATATAAAAAGGGTTAAGCATGTGATCTTTAAAAAATGAATGAAATATAGAAACTTTTAAATTATACTAGTTAAGCAAACAATAATTCTAAATATAATCAAGACTTCAGTCAAATCTCTCCAAATGTATGAGTAACATTTCTTTAAAGTTGTACATAAGTTCATGTATTTTGAATGATTGATTTGAATCATAGAAATATATCATCAATAATGTGATTGCATTATAATTTTCCATATCATATTGAATTAGTACAAAGGCTCTACAATTGTGGACTCGATGACCGAAATCTAAATACTATGATTGAATGAAATGTTTGCATTCCTTGCTTGTAATGAATATCTTGAACATGGAACAATTACATGACAAGACTTGTGATGGAATTGAAATTGTAAATGTTTTGCCTTATCTAGGGGGCTGATAATAGTTAGACTTGGATCCAGTGATCGATAGATCTATTATAGCCTTAAGCCTTGCATGCATGCATGACATCTGGATTTTCACATTGAGCCTTTAAGAAGGAATTTCTAAAACATTGGTATATATTTCAATCGCATACTGTTTGTTATAGTTTCTCATTTTTGCCAATGCACTATGTAATATCTTACTCAATCCAAATAGAAAGGGACTTGTTCTACTTATTGATCATAGTTGGCTTTCTCACCCCATTATCTATAATTATTTTGCAGCCTCAGTATGATGAGAGGGGCACTGCAGAAGTATAGTGAAGAATGTGATCCTCTCATGAGTGGTCATCGAGCTTCTTGTGCACTTAGCTGGAGTTTAGAGTTTTCCCTATTGCTCTAAGTTTGTAATGTAATTGTTGTAATACAAAAGGAAATATGACCTATATAATGGATTGGATTCTCTTTCTTTTAAATTGTTTGTTTCTGGTTACTGTGGTTTTTAGCTGCTTAGTGTACCGTGCCTTGCACGTTTAAGGTTTATTCTCGAGGTGCAATATGTCAAGGTCCATTTTGGGGCATGACAGAAGATATTTCAAATTTATGGCAAGGTTCTATTGGGAAAGTGATCAAGGGGATAAAAAGATACATTAGCTAAAATTGTAAAAGTTATCTGATGTTAAAATTAAAGGAGGACTAGGATTCGAGGATGTGCAGCATTTTAATACTATCTTACTAGCTAAGAAAGTTTAGAGATTTTGAAGTTAAAGAATTGTAACTTTCTAGTTATTAAGTTAGTTAATGGGAAATCTATCCTAATTCTTCAATGTTCAAAGAAAAAAAGAAGAGTAACGAATCATGGATTTGGCAAAGTCTCAGCATCTCTTTTTGAATATTGGAGGAGGATTTGAGAATTACAGTCTTGACAAAAGGAAGATTAAAATTTGGGAGACATAGATGGACTTCAGTGATCAATGATGGTAAAATTCATTGACTCTTGCTAATTATGGATGTAAATTAGTTGAGGAGCTGATAGACAATGAGAAATGGAACAGTAAAAGCATGTAGGAGCTATTCTCTAAGACGAAGTCCAACTTCATTCAAGAGATTCCTTGAGCATGTTTGGAGGCAGAGATAGATACCATTGGTGTTATCTAAGAATGGATATTACTCAGTTAGGTCTATTTATGCCTAAAGAAGAAGTATGCTAAAAAGAGAAAAGGAACGTAGGCAAGCAAGAAAAGGGTGCAGCTATTAGGAGAAAATATAGACTCAGAACTATGGAAGAAGCTGTCGAGTTTAAAAATCAAATATAAAATAAAGCATTTTATTTTAATATGTCCAACTAATAAAGCTGTCAATGGAAGAACTGACAAAGGTGATGCAATATACAAAAGCTGTGGAGAAGAAATTGAAACTATAGAGCATGTATTTCAAGAAGGTGGAAAAGTCCTGGAAAGCTTTCCATATTAAATTGGATGGACTCTTTGAACATAGATGGAACTTCTAGAATTGGTAGGATAAGCTCCAAGAAGTGATAAGCTCATAATGGTCCTATGTTTTATGTGTCATTCACCGGATTTTATGTATTGTAAGCAAGATTTGAGTTAATAATGAGCTTTATTTAGTTGTTCTTAGTTTTTATAACATTGAAGTTAAAAAGTATTGAGAATGAAGAAAAATTTCAAGAATGAAATATCCACGAGTATGGAGCAAATTTGGCCAATGTTCCATATTTTGAACACAACTTTCTTGTCCGATCTCCAATTGACACACATCTGTTGATTGAAGATACATTAGAAAGCTAAGAGAATGAGTTACAACTTTTGTGTTTTGAGTTTTTCCAAATTCCATTAGCATAAGGTTGAAATTGAAGCGAAAAATGAAGTGCTACTTCTAGAGGTCGCGCACATGCACGATCCAAGAGTTGCACACATGCGTGATTTCCAGAGAGCATATTTTGAGATGCACACGTGCACGTGCAGCAATAGGGTTACAAGATTTTTGTTTTTCATTAAATTTCTTTGTTCGGTTGGGCTCCTTTTCAAGCATTTTTACATTCTTATCATTAGATAGGGATTATAACCCTAGCATTCCCTATAAATATCCCTTGTAAGGTGAATAAAGAGATACTTACACTTTCTTTTTTTTTCATCATTAGTTTGACAATAGCAATTCTTGTGCATTCCTCTATGGGACTTAGTGTACAAACCTTCTTTCTTGGTCAAAGGAATTGAAGCCATGGTTAATTCTATTATGTTGTTGGACTTTTGCACTTTAATTTTTATTCACTTTGTATGCCAGTAACACGATCTGTTGGACAAGTTGAATTCCAATTTGATCCGAAAATACAAAGAACACAGAGAGTGCTACACAAATTAGGAAAGGACTTAAGAGATAGACAACTAGGGAAAAATCAACTTTTTGACTTCCTTTTTGCCGTGAATCGAGAAGTGCAAGGGGAAACTAGCATGGTGCAAAGAACTCTTCAGGAATTGGCAGCACCAAACTTAAATCTGCAACCTCTTTGCATTACTTACCCTGAATTATATGCAAATGTGACCTTTGAATTAAAATCTGGACTAATCCATCTTTTACCTTCTTTTCATGGATTGTTAGGTGAGGATCCAAATAAACATTTGAAGGAATTCCATGTAGTATGTACAAGTATGAAACCCATTGGGGTTCGGAGGAAAACATCAAGCTAAATGCATTCCCATTCTTACTTAAAGATAATGCAAAGGACTGGCTGTTCGATTTACCTTCGGCCAGTATTACAACGTGGGAATATGAAAGAGGGATGAATAGATTCTTTTTGGCCAAATATTTCCTAGCCTCCCGGACTGCTATTATAAGGAAAGAAATTTGTGGGATAAGGCAGTTCAATGACGAGTCCTTATATGAGTATTGGGAATGTTTTAAGAAACTCTATACAAGCTATCCTCACCATCAAATTAGTGACTCTTTACTAATTCCGTATTTTCATGAAGGCCTGTTGGTTAATGAAAGAAACTTGATCGAAGTCAATTGTGGAGAGGCGTCATATAACTTCATATCGACGTTGCCCGCGAACTAATATCAAATATGACAACATGTTCTTAGAAGTTTGGAATGAGACGTGAATAATCTCTTAAATGTGTTAATAAGGTTAGTGCTTCATTTATAGAAAAATAAATGTCCAGTTTAACTTCTTTTGTGCATCAATTGGCTTCAAGAACTGCATAGCCGATGCAAAATTGCGGGATTTGTTTGACCGAGGGGCATCCAACTGACATGTGTCCAACGTTGCAAGATGAGTCACTCAAAATAGGTAAATGTCACGGGAGGATATCCAGGGCAACCTTGAGCAAATAATGATCCCTATTCTAATACCTGTAATCTTGGATGGAGAGATCATCCAAACCTCAGATATGGAAATCCAGCACAATAGTTCCCTCAACAAAATTGAGAGAATTTCCAACCATATAGGCCTCCATTTGCTCAAAGACAACAAACTAATCCACCTGCTCAATCTGGTAAGTCTTTAGAGAAAATGATGAATGCTTTAACCGCTAACACGATGCAATTTCAACAAGACACCAAGGCCAGTATACAGAAATTGCAAAACTAAATGGAACAAAAGGCAATAGCAATTAATAGGTTGAAAGCACAAAATTCTGGCAAGTTGTCCTCTTAAACAATTTAAATTCTAAGGAAAATGCTCGTGCAATTGTGTTGAGAAGTGGCAAAGAGGTTGAGGTGCCTAGTAAAGTAGTTCCCGGCTGTATTGAGACCGATGAGAAGGAGACTGAAGTCGAGAAAGAAGGTATTGGTCTGAGCAACAAGGATGAAAGCAAAGGTAAGTCAACTTTGTGGCCAGACTATAAGCTTGAGGCACCATTCCCTGAACCATTTCAAGAATTTGTGAATGAGGACCCTAACAAAAATTTATATGAAACTTTTCACAAATGCACGTAAACATTCCATTATTAGATGCTATTAAACAAATACCTTGTTATTCTAAGTTTTTGAAAGAGATATGTACTCATAAAAAGAAGCAAAGACAAAAGAAAAGTAAGAAGTTTACCTTAGGAAAAAAATGCTTCAGCAATGCTTACAAAGAATCTTCCAACGAAATGCAAGTATCCAAGTATGTGTACAATTGTTGGACTTAGGAGCATCCATAAATGTTATGCCTTACTCAGTTTACTCCTACTTACACATTGGTCCTTCACTTCAGAGTAGTACTGTTATTCAATTATCCAATAGGTCAGTAGCCTATCCAAGGGGTATAGTTGAAGATATTTTGGTTCAAGTCAATGAATTAATCTTTCCTGCAGATTTTTATGTTCTTGACTTGACAAAGAATGATAAGTTTGTTCCAATTCTATTAGGCAGACCCTTTTTGAAAACATCTAAAACTAAGATAGATTTGGACACTGGATTTTGACAATAGAATTTGATGGAAAATTTTTTAGCACAATATTTAAAATGACATGAGGTATTCTTTTAAGGATAATTCCATATATTATATTGACATTGTTGATTCGTTAGTATAGGAAGTTTTTGAAGAAGAAACCGAGGTTGAATTGGATGAACAATTTGAAAGTGAAGTTAAGGAGCTGCAAATTCGTAAGGTATCTTATGCTACATTGCCAACTTCTAATGATATATCCTTACCTTCTATTGTGTAGGCGACTGAACCAGAATTGAAACCTCTTCCAAATCATCTCAAGTATTTGTTTCTAGGAGACGGAGAAACTTTTCTGGTAATAATTCCTAGCAATTTAACTAATGAGCAAGAAGAAAAGTTGTCCAAGTCTCTAAAGGAGCATAAGCTCCAATTATGGAAATTGGATGGACCATCGCAGACATAAAAGGAATTAGCCCATCCACGTGCATGCATTGTATATTGCTTGAAGGTGGAGCTAAGCCTACTCGTCAATTGTAGAGAAGGCTGAACCCAATGCTAATGGAAGTGATTAAACAAGAGATACTCAAGCTTCTAAAAGTGGGGATAATTTACCCTATTTTGGATAGTGAATGGGTTAATCCAGTCCAAGTGATCCCCAAAAATACTAGACTTGCAGTGGTGAAAAATAAAGAGAATGAGATGGTGCCCACCCATATTCAAAATGGGTGGAGAGTTTGTATAGATTATAGGAAACTTAATTCTCTAACCGGCAAGGATCACTTTCCTTTACCTTATATTGATCAAATGCTTGAAAGGTTAGCCGAAATTCTTATTATTATTTTCTTGATGGCTATTCAGGTTATTTTCAAATCGCTATTGCTCCTGAAGATCAAAAGAAAACAACATTCACGTGTCTGTTGAGAATGTTTGCTGGTTGTCGTCGCATGCCATTCGGGTTGTCTAACGTCCCAGCCACATGCCAAAGGTGTATGTTTAACATATTTTCTAATTTTGTCAAGCACATTATTGAAATATTTATGAATGACTTCACTGTATATGGTGGTTTTTTCTATTAGTGTTTACACAACCTTACATTGGTATTACAAAGGTTCATAGAAACTAACCTTGTTCTAAACTCAGAAAAATGTCTCTTCATGGCTCAACAAGGTATAGTTCTAGGTCATGTGGTATCATCTAAGGGGACTGAGGTTGATGAAACCAAAATTAATGTAATTCAATCATTACCTTACCCTATCAAGGTGTGGGAAGTTCATGCTTTCCTTGATCATACATGTTTCTGTCAAAGATTCATCAAAGATTTCTCCAAGATATCAGCACCTCTATGCAAATTATTGCAAAAGGATGTGGAATTTGAATTCAATGATGACTGGAAATTGGCATTCAACAAGTTGAAGAATCTCCTCATCTCAACTCCAATCATTGGCAATCACCTAATTGGAGTTTACCATTTGAGATAATGTGTGAAGCAAGTGATTCTGTAGTGGGGGCAGTTTTAGGACAAAGAGTTGGACGAGTATTTCATGCGATTTATTATGCTTCTGTAACTTTGAACGACGTGTAGAGAATTACTCCACCACTAAAAAAAACTTTTGGCTATTGTCTTTGCTATAGAAAAGTTTCATTTTTTTCTACTTGCGACAAAGGTAATTGTTTATTCTGATCAGCAACTTTGCGTTACCTAATGACAAAAAAGAAGTCAATACCAAGGCTAATAAGATGGATACTTCTCTTAAGTAAATTCAACCTAGAGATCAAGGATAAAAGTGGAATGGAGAACAAAGTTGCAGACCACTTGAGTCGATTGCCACATGTGGAGAATGAATTGGATATAAAAGAGAGATTCCCCAATGAACAATTATTTTCAACAAGGGCAACATTACCATGGTATGCATATATTGTGAATTTCTTAGTTACTAACAAATTACCCCATACGTTTGTCTAGGGTGGAAGAGAGAAGATCAAAAGTGATGCAAACTATTATGTATGGGTTGAGCTCTATTTGTGGAAGCACTGTGCTGACCAAGTAATACGAAGGTGTGTAAATGATAGTGAAATCAATTCTATCCTTATGTTTTGCCATTCTTATTCTTGTGGAAGATATTTTGGAGCTAGGAGAATAGCAATAAAGGTATTGAGGTGTGATTTTTATTGGCCCAATATATTTTGAGATTCTTATATATTCTACCGGTCATGCGATAATTGTCAAAGGGTAGGTAATATCTCTCAAAAGAATGAAATGCGTCAAAACCAAATCCAATTTTGTGAATTATTTGATGTTTGGGGCATTGATTTCGTGGGACCTTTTCCTGTTTCTTTTGGTTATTCTTATATATTACAGGCTGTAGATTATGTTTCAAAATAGGTGGAAGCAAAAGCCACTCGCACTGATGATTTGAAAGTTGTTGTAGAATTTCTTAGAAACAATATCTTTTCTTTAGATTAAGGGTTCCAAGGGCTCTAATAAGTGACCGAGGCACTCACTTTTGCAACCGAACAGTTGAAGCTTTGCTGAAGAAATACCATGTAACCCATAGGATATCAACTGCGTAGCATCCATAGACAAGAGGACAAGTCGAGGTGTCTAACAGGGAGATTAAGTCCATTCTACAGAAAACAATAAACTCTAGTCATAAAAATTGGAGTTTATGGATAAATGATGCATTGTAGGTTTATTGCACTGCTTACAAGACACCTATCAGTATGTCACCATATCGGTTGGTATTCGAAAACCTTTTCACCTATCAGTAGAGTTAGAACATAAAGCATACTGGCTATTAAGAGACTTAACATAGGATTGGATATCAGTGGTGAACAAAGGAAGTTGAAACTATAAGAATTGGAGGAAATTCGAAATGAAACATACGAGAACGCTTGTATCTATAAGGTGAAGACAAGCTTTTCCTGAAAAAATTATCTCAAGGAAGGATTTTAAAGTTGATCAAGGGCTGTCTCTTAAAGTCCTCATTTACCAGACGCGTCTTCGCCTATTTCCTAGTAAGTTGCGATCTCATTGGATTGCACCGTTTATTATAACTAATGTTTTTCCTCATGGTGCAGTTGAAATTCAAAGCTTACAAACATCCAAGGTGTTCAAGGTTAATGAACATCGACTTAAGCCCTATTATGAGGGGGTTCTATCAGAAAATGTGATGAAGGCAGATTTGGAAGAACTGGAATACAATTGAGAAGCAAGAGCAATAAGTCGAGCCAATGACAATAAACAAAGGCACTGTATGGGAGGCAACCCATGTAATTTTGTTTTTGATTCAATTTATTTGTTTATAAAGTTTTTATTATGTTGTTGTGCTTGGGGTTGAAAATCATCTTAATTTGCAAGTTAAATGAACAAAATTATCATTTGAAGGTCATATTTATTGTTTGGGTGATTTAGGAATGAAAAATTTATGCTTGGAAATGTGATTTTACGCACGTGCACACCATTTGGTGTGCATATACAGCAAAAACCAGTAGCTGAAATTCCCATCCAACATCGCGCACACATGAACGCTTCAAGCCTCATGCATGTGCATGAGAAGAACCCAGACAAACGGAGCAACTACCTCGCGCGCACATGAATGCCTGTAGGCTACGCATGTGCGCCTGTTACATTATAAGTGTAAAACCTTTATTTGCCAATCATTCAAACGGACAACCCCCTTTCTCTCCAACCTTCTTCTCTCAACACCCTTCAACCTCAACACTTCTTACCATCACATCATCTCTTAATTCATCCCATTAACATCAAATTCTTTCTTTTTCAAGGGTAAACTCCATCAAGGTATGAATTTCATTGACTTTTCTTATACTTTACCTTTTAGGGTTTAAAATTGAATTGTAAGAAAGTTTTGATTTTTAATGATTTAATTGTCCAAATTTGTTATGGTTTGGATTTTTAATATGTGGTTTGAGTAATTTGTGAATGAATTTTTGATTGGGACGTGATTGTGTGTTCTTTATATATCTTAGAAAAATTCATTCTTTATTTATGCATGCCAAGTGTTTGATGAATTGTATCAATGAATAAAAATATTAAAACATGATATTGGTGCATGAATTCAATTCCTGGAATGTTAATTATGTCCTAAGAGTCTTCTTTATTCAATTTTAGTGACTAAGCATGTTCAAGGAATATCATTAATTTGTGCACATACCTTAGTTTTGGCACTACCTTATTGAAATTCATCTTGTGCATACTAAGGTTGATTGGTAGTTGGGGGTTATGAATTTGTATAAGTGTGGGGTGTTAGAGTCCTTATTTGGTTGCCATGATTTTCACATCTAATTTTTGTAGGAACGGTAAGAATGAGAAAGAAACCGGTTATGTGCAAAACTGTTAGGGCTTCTTCGTCATCCGAATCCCAACAACAACATGAGAACACACCTAAGAAAAACGTGTTAGCACAACTCGTCCACATTGTGGCCAAAATAAATATGAGAAGGGTATTTTGCAGAGGGCCATAATTAAAGAAAAGAGGGGTATTCAAGTACCATTTGCTGGGATCCCGAAGATCAACACTACTATACATACACATGGTTAGAATCACTTCATCTGTACTCCTAAGGACGTAATACTACCGGTAGTGCATGAATATTATACTAATCTGACCCATTACAGTGACACTAAGGTGTACGTTTGGGATATTTTTGACAATGAGATTAACTAGGTTTTGAAAGTCAACTGAATACATAATGATGAATGGCCAACCGTTCGCGACACAAATATGGAACTCAATGAGATTACAAGCATTCTTTGTACTGGTGACGTTGAATGGACACATAGTGCTAGAGGTGTTGCACAACACTTCAATGCCAACATGCTTAAGCCGGCTTGGTTCGTATGGTTTAAGTTCTTGTGTGCTCGTCTCCTTCTCGTTAACCATCTCACCCATATCACTCTAGAGTGTGCCAAACTTTTCTACTGTATTGCTTCTGGCAAATATATAAATATAGGTTGCCTCATTCGTCAGCAGATTTTCGCTATTCTGCAATCAACAAGCAACCAGGCCTTTAGTTTCCCCACCTGATCACAACTTTATGTATAGAAGAAGTAGTAATTAATCCAACCGAGGAGAAATCAAAGCCTGGAAAGCTGATTACTGTAGAAGGTGTTAGGGCCTCGATTAGGCATACTCGTTCCCATTCATCTACTTCACAAGAAAAGGCAGAGCCCGAGCCGAGGTGTAGTCGAGATGAAATTTTGGAGCAAATCCTAGGGGAACAGTAGCGCATGGGGCAACATTTTGACATGTACATCCAGTATCAGCATGCCTGGCAGCAAACTATAAAGGCTCGCTAGCTGGTGCGAGAGTGAGGAGAGGACTTGTCTATATTCCTGCTTTTCCCTCCATTTCCAAAGTAATTGGCACCTAATGCTCCTTCTGATGATGACGCTTGATGCCCATTGAATTGGGACATTTTAATGTTTTTCTTGTTTTTAAGTTGATTTCAAGACATTTTAGTTATTTTTATTTCTACTCTGTTTACTATTCGTAACATTGTGATGTTGTTGTTTCTGTTATGTATTACCCTTAAGGGATTAGGTTTTCTCCTAACTATTGTGGAATCTAATTCTACAATTTTTTTGTTTTTCTTAATTTCTCAAGGGGTTTATTGTTTTGTTTTTGTCTAGTGTAACAAAGAGCTTCAATTCACGTTGAGGGATATCTCAAGATATACAACACAAAACGTGCATCAATACCAGAGAAGCTTTTCTTTTTGCACTTTATACTTTTATTTTCGCATTGAGGACAATGCTAATTATTAAGTGTGAGGTGGGAAATTATCTGGATTTTTAATTATTTGGTGAACAGAATGTTTATTTTGCTCATTTTTGTTGTAATATTTTAATTTTTCTTTTCATTTGAGAGCTTTTCAAGTCAAAAATTTTTGTGCACATTAGTTGAAAATTTTTGCTCAGCATGTTTTTCTGATTTTCTACATAATAAATCTTGAATTGAACCATTTATGAGTGAGTAGTCGGTGTTAATATTTTTCATGTACATAATGTTTAAGAATTTCAAGCACTTAGCCATGAATTAATCTTGGTTTGAACACTTAGAGATAATTATGTAGATTCACTTATATTGCATCCCAGAAACTTACTTTATTATAATTTCGAGGCAAAATTTATAGACAACTTCATTTGGTTTAAAGATGAGGGTAGAGCCTTCTTTGGTCATTTGAGCCTTTCTAGTCAACCCTTGCTTTGATATTTTTATCTCTAGTACCCTATTTGAGCCTTAATTTGTCATGAATAGAGAGAAACACCATTCACCTTCTTTCATTTAAACTAATTTTACCTACCTTTACAAGGTTAATAATTTCTTTTAATTTTCTATCTAAATTGTCCCTTAAAGGGCTTCAGTGCATAGGTTTATTTGTTAAGGGGACATAAGGGTAGAAAGTAGTAGAATGAGGGTGGTAATTTAGTTAAGTGAATGGTGTACATTTATGGGGCACGAAGAGGGCATTGGAAATGTTTGTGTGTTGCAAGTAATGTCTACGTCACTGATACTTGCATTTATATGTTTACGAGTAATGCCTACCACTAGTACCCATATTTGGGATCGGATATGAAATAAATATGAAAAAAATGGGTCTAATAAAAAAAAAAAAAGAGATATTGTTAGAAGAATTGTTGGCATGATTGAGCCAAGTCAAAGAAAGGGGACTTCTTTACTTATTGTTTGCTTAGAATTTTTCATGGGTGTTGTTATTCAAGTATGGGGTTGTGGATATACGATGCTTCATGTATGAAGAGAAGTTTTATTTTAATGTGTTGCCAGCATTACTTTAAAGCTCTTTTTCTTATTTGTGATAACCTTGCCCTTCTTTGATTAGCCAATACCCAAGCCTAACATTACAAGCTAAAAAGTCCTATCTAATTTAAATTGAGTCGATTGTCTAGATTAGTGAAGAGGTGTAGGAAAAGTGTGCTATGGGGTGTTCAAAAAAATTTTAAGAGTTTACATGATTTAATCCAAGTGTTGTCAAACCTGAGTTTTTGAATGGCTATACACATACACACGAATCTCAGGTTTTAGTTTTTATTAGCTTTTGATCTCTTGAATTCTTAGATTGGTGGATTGACTCTTGATTATTTATGTTGATAATCGTTGAAATGTGTCGGGTGAAATTTTGGTATGCTTAATTTTTTAATTTTATATTTGCTCGAGAACGATCAAAAGTTAAGTGTGGGATAAATTGATAAGCTCATAATTGTCCTATGTTTTATGTGTCATTTACCATATTTTTATGTATTGTAAGCAGGATGTGAGTTAATAATGATCTTAATTTGGTTTTTCTTAGTTTTTATAGGGTTAAAGAGAAAAAAGGTTGAAAAGGATGAAAAATAAGAAGAAAAATTCCAAGGATGAAATGTGCACAAGTATGAAGAAAATCTGGATGTTGTTCTACAGTTTGAACAAAACTTTGTTGTCTGAGCTCTGATTGAGTTGATTCAAGTTTCATTGGAAAGATAAGAGAAATAATTAAAACTTTCGTGTTTCGAGTTTTTTAGCAAATTCTATTAGGATCAAGGTTAAAATCGTAGTCGAAGATGAAACATAGTTTCTGGTGGTCGCGCACGTGCATGGTTTCCGTAGAGCACATTTTGAGTTTGGTTCTTACACACATGCGCGAGCTTCAAGGCACGCACGTGCACGCACAGCAATAGGGTTACAAGATTTTTGTTTTTTAACAGATTTCTTCGTCTGGTTGGACTCCTTTTCCGGCTTTGTTACGTTTTTATCATTAGATAGGGTTTATAACCTTAGAATTCCCTTGTAAGATGAATAGAGAGAGACTTACACTTTTTCTCTTTTCCATTGTTAGTTTGATAGCTGCAATTTTATGCATCCGTGGCACTTAATGCCTAAACCCTCTTTCTTAGTCAAGAGAATTGAAGCCATGGTTAATTCTATTATGTTGTGAGACTTTTGCACTTTAATTTATTCACTTCTTATATCAAGTATTGATTATTCTTCTACATAAATAATATGATTGTTTCTTTCTATTTTCTATGGCGACTTCAGAGTAGTGAAAAAATTAAATTAATCTGTAGCAAGATTGTTATTAACTGCATTGTTCAATTCAATCTGAAAGGGCAACTAGGTTTAATAATTGCTTGATTAGTGTCTTAAATCTAGGAAAATTAATCAACTAATTGACATAACCGCGTGTTGTAATGTTATATTAGCCTAATTGATCTTGCTGGTTTTAATGCTTATATTAATTAGTCTTTGGCGCGTGTCTGGATTAAATTAATAGTTAGGGTTAATTGGATCACATGTTGAAGATTAATTAACTTAGGTAGAAGATATAAGATTCAAATTTGAATTGGAATTCGGGATAATTCTTCAATTAATGCTCAATATAAGGAATGAATTATCCTTGGTGTCGATGATCGGCCAAAAGAATTCTCATGGAGGATATGACCGAAACTAGGACCTATTTTTTGTTGAATGCATGTGAGATCAAAGGTCAAGGAAGAACAAGCCTCCTTGAAGAAAAGAATGGATGATTTGAATGCTACTACAGCATAAATACTCTTAGCTAGAAAGAAAGAAAATGTTGTTGATAGGAAAAGAAATAGAAATGTAGCAATCAACAAAAATTTTGTCATGTTTAGAAGGGATGACCTATGTATTGTAAAACCAAAATCTTCTTTATATGGTAATAAAAGCATTATTTGTAAATATTGCCAACAACATGGACATACTAAGAATATGTTTTATGTCAAGAGGAATGAAAAACTTGGAATGAAAGTTGCATGGATAGTAAGAAATTTCACTAACGCAAATGGACCCAACAAGATATGGGTACCAAAAGTTATCAATTGATTTATTGTGTAGGTACTTAACATCGCCAACAATGCTAAGTGGTTCATAGATAGTGGATGTTCAAGGCACATGACGGGTGATGCCTCTCTCTTCAGAAATCTTGCATCCAAAAACAGTGGAAAAGTCATTTTTGGAGACAACAACAAAGCAAAATCAATCGGCATTGGTGATGTAGGTAAAAATGGTGAAACCTTGATTAAGAATGTGTTCACACTTCTTGTTGATAATTTGAACTATAATTTATTAAGTGTTAGTCAACTTTGTGACAAAAATTTATATGTTTTCTTTACCAAGCATGAATGTCTTATCCTTGATAAAAATCATGTTGTTTTATTCAAGGGCACTAGGCACAATGATGTTTATGTGATTCATCTTGATAAAATTAGCAATAGCAATGTAAAATGTCTTACCGCTTCCATAGATGATCCTTGGCTTTGGCATTGAAGACTTTGTCATTTTAATGTGGATTTGATTGAAAAAATAGCCAAGAAAGATTTGGTAAGAGGCTTGCCAAAACTGAAATTTCTGAAAAATAAAATTTGTGATGCTTGTCAATTTGGTAAACAAGTCAAAGTTTCTTTTAAACCTAAGAATTTTGTGTCTACTCATAAACTTGGACCTACTCAATATGCTAGTCTAGGTGGTTGCAAATATGCATTTGTTATCGTAGATGACTATTCTAGGTTTACTTGGGTATTATTTCTTGTTCACAGGAAGAAAATGAAGCATTTGAAAAATTTGTAAAATTGTTTTCCAAAATTCAAAATTTATTGGATACAAAAATTGTTCGTTTAAGGAGTGACAATGGTGCAATTAAATTTTGCGTTCTTCTACTTTTGTGATCACAACGGTATCTTTCATGAATTTTCGGTTGTTAGAGTCCCTCAACAAAATGGTGTTGTTGAAAGGAAAAATAGGACTCTTCAAGAAACGGCTAGAACTATGATTAGTGAGTGTGACCTACCACAATACTTTTGGGCCGAAGCGGTGAACACGGCTTGTTATGTCATGAATCAAGTTTTATTAAGATCTTCTTTAAATAAAACTCCTTATGAACTCATTTTTTGTAGAAAACCCGTTGTGAGCTATTTCAAAGTTTTTGGTTGCAAATGCTTTATTTTAAAAATCAAAGAGAACCTTGGAAAATTTGACAAAAAATCGGATGAAGGAATTTTTCTAGGATATTCTAGTGACAAGAAAGCATACCGAGTTTACAATGATAGAAGAACGCTTTTAATTGAAGAAGTTGTGCATGTTACATTTGATGAAACTAATGATGTTATCTCAAAGAATTTATGTGAGGATGAAGATGCAGGTATTTTAAAGGAGCTCGAAAAGCTCGTTATTCATAAAGATCATCAAGAGATTACATCAAGCGTTGATATCAACAACCATCAAATTGATGATGAAAAGAATGAGGATGCTCAAAATGATCTTCTGATAAGCTTGGAGATTCGTCTCTAGTCATCCTCAAGATTTAATCATAGGTGATCTATCCGAAGGGGTAACTACTCGTTCTCATAAACCTTTGAATAATAATTGTGCATTACTTTCTCACATTGAACCCAAACATATAGATGTTGCTTTGAGTGATGAATCTTGGGTTAATGCTATGCAAGATGAACTTAGTCAATTTGAGAAAAATAATGTATGGACCTTAGTTGAAAGACCTTCTTCTCATCCCGTTATTGGTACTAAATGGGTTTTAGAAACAAATTAAATGAAGACAAAGGTGAGGTAATAAGAAACAAAGCTAGACTTGTTGCAAAAGGTTACGCTCAAGAAGAAGGTATTGACTTTGATGAAACCTTTGCACCCGTGGCTAGATTAGAATCCATCCGCATGTTTCTTGCATTTGCATGTTTCAATAATTTAAAATTATTTCAAATGGATGTCAAAAGTGCTTTTTTAAATGGTTTTATCGACCAAGAAGTTTTCGTCGAACAACCTCCGGGCTTTGAAAATAAGAATCTTCCAAATTATGTTTTCAAACTTTCCAAAGCTTTATATGGTTTGAAACAAGCTCCAAGAGCTTGGTATGAAAGATTAAGTGGCTTCTTGATAGAAAATGGTTTCAAAAGAGGTGTAGTTGACACCACACTTTTCACAAAAACTGATTTAAAAGGATTGTTAATTGTTCAAATTTATGTTGATGATATTATTTTTGGAGCAACAAATGAAAGTTTGTGCAAGGATTTTTCACAATTAATGCAAGAAGAGTTTGAGATATGAGTATGATGGGCAAGTTGCAATTTTTTCTCGAACTACAAGTTCATCAAACTAAGGAAGGAACATTTATTACACAAATCAAGTACACAAAGGAGCTGCTCAAACGATTTGGTATGGAAGATTGCAAACAAGTTGGTACGCCAATGTGTACTTCAACCAAACTTGATAAAGACGAAGTTGGTAATAGTGTTGATTAAAAACACTATAGAGGTATGATCCAAAGTCTACTTTACTTAACTGCCAGTAGACCAGATATCATGTTTGCTGTTTGTTTATGTGCTAGATTTCAATCGTGTCCTAAAGAATCACATTTGATGGTAGTTAAAAGAATTTTTAGATATCTAAAATGAACAACGGATTTTGGTCTGTGGTATCCAAAGTCCTCTACATTTGATCTGATTAGCTATTCTGATGCTGACTTTGCTGGGTGTAAAATTGATAGAAAAAGTACCAGTGGTATGTGTTATTTTCTGGGAAATTCTCTTGTGTCTTGGTTTAGTAAAAAACACAAATCAAATTCCATTTCTCTTTCTACGGCTGAAGCCGAATATAGTTCTGCCGAAAATTGTTGTGCTCAACTTCTTTGGATGAAACATACTCTGAAATATTTTGGTGTAATTTTTTATTGTGTTCCTATATTGTGTGACAACACTAGTGCAATTAATCTCACAAAAACTCCTGTTATGCACTCTAGAACCAAACACATTGATGTTAAGCATCATTTCATTAGAGACCTCGTTTGTCAAAAGGAAATTCGTGTTGATTATGTGCCTACTTCAGTTCAATTGGCTGATATTTTTACAAAACCCTTAGCTCAGATCGCTTTGAATCGCTCAGAAAATGCTTAGGGATTTTACAGATAAATTTGGCGTAGGTTCATAGTTTGGACGCACTCCTTCGTCCGAACAACTTTCCTTTCGGACGCTCTGGATCATCCGAAAGCATCTGTTACTTCTCGGACTCTCATATTCGTCCGAACGATATTCCTTTTTTCCTTAAACTCTCTGGAAATCTTTCGGACGCTCTGGCAGAGTCATCTGAAAGAACTTCGGACGCAGTAGCTCATCCTTCGGCCGTCCGTTCTTCAGCTTTCGGACGCTGTGTCGGACGTACACCAAACGTTCGGCCGTCCGAAAGGTACCCCTGTTTCATTAAAACCGTCCAAATTCCCCTTTTCGGACTTACCCTCTCCCCCGAAAACCCTTAGGCGATTTTTCTTCCTCTCCACTACCCCCTCAAAATTCCCACTCTCTCTTCCAAAATTGATTGGAAAATCATCCTACCCATAGCCCTCATCACCTAAATCACATCTCATTTTCCCCATTCACCATCTCATTTCCTCAAAATCTCAACAATCTTCAAATTTTTTCAATTTTCTCTTCTTCCATTACAATGGTGAAATCTCGTGGCGGTTCCTCTACAGCAATTCGGGGTCGAAAGACTAAAGGGAAGGCTCCAGTACGAGGAGAATCATCGGCCAATCCTCAAGTCTCCACCACTCTAACTTTATCAAAATTCATCGATGCCAAGGCATCTGAACACCGGTGGTATACTTCGCTTCTAAGCAAATCTATAATCGTTCAACGTCCTGTTTCTAATAGTCTATTTGATGAATTTAATCTTCCAATTATCAAATCCTGTTTTGAAAAACAAAATTGGGGTCATCTTGTGCACTTTGATTTACCGGTTTATCATGACATGGTGCTTCAGTTCACGGCCAATCTTCGGAAAGGTCCTACTGTTCGCACCCTCACTTCTCGTGTGAACAACACTGATCTTGAGATTTTATCAAACATAATTAACACCATTTTTGAATGCGAAATCTCAAACCCCACTGATTTTTCCTATTTCTTTTCGTTAGACAAATGGCCCGCTGATGATACTCACTTTGATATTGATGAAGTTAGAGCCATTTTTAACATCCATTTTAAACAGGCCTCGGAAGCCAAAACTACTTTGCTTTCTCCTGAACTTAATATTCTGTACACCCTTGTCACAAATCTGTTATTACCAACTGACGGGCATCGTACTGACCGGAAATTTGAAATAATTTTAAATTATTGAAACATTAACAATCCTTTTAAATCAGTTTTTCTTGAACACTAATACCTTCTTCGTCTACCTCAGTTTGAAACATCATCCTGTCTCTGGCGTACAAGCAACATTAATCTTTCATACCAAATCGTTTGAGCTTTCCTTTGTGTTGAATTCAAAGGTTTATGAAACGAATAGTTTGAAATTTTAACAAATCCTACATTGAACGCAAAGGCCTCCGTTTTTTCAACGATCAATGGCTAACTAAGGCAGCCTTTGATATTGTACAATCACAATCCCATGCCTCCACCTCTGATTTTGCTCTCCCTCATTCTCCTACTCCTCAACCACCTCCAATTCCATCTGAACCATCTACTTCTGAACCATCTCTTTCACATATCTGTGGACTTCTCACCTCTCTGAGCACTCAAGTCAATTCATTTCAACGTCGCACAAATCGAAAGCTAAAATGACTTGAAACTCGTCAAATGATTCTCCAAGAGGCACTCAGTCTTGGCATGTCAGCTTCGGCTCAAATCTTTTCAAGAAGTTCAATTTGCTAATCTTCAGTCCCAATATCCACTTGAGTCATCTTCCGACAGTGATGAACCTGAAGATGAACATACACGTGAAGACAATGCAGAAGCTGCTCAAGGAGCTACCGATGACGATGACGATGACGACGAGGATGAAGATGTTGACGACACGTTTAACTTTATCATGGAACGTCGTACCGGGGAGGAGGATGATAGTGAAGCCACCGCTGAAGATGTTCCATCCAAACGTCAAAAGACTGAAAAGCGCTCTAAAAAGCGAAATGACTCTCATTAGTTCTTTTTCCTATTTTGTACTTTGTTTTCAGCGATTCTCTGCTTTTTAGAACATTTCAACATTTCCGTTTGTGTTCAGCAATTATGTGGCTTGGATATGTATTTACTTAAACTTTTCAGTTGAATGTATTAAACTTATTTCATTTCTATCAAAACTGCCTGCATGTTCTAAGGGGGAGTCTTTTTTATTGATGTCAAAAGGGGGAGTAGTTATACTATTGTGCTTTGACTATGATTAATTTGTTGATAATTGATATCCAATTATGATATATTGCAAATTGATTAGTCATATTCAATTGAGGTTTGTCATCATCAAAAAGGGGGAGATTGATGTTTTCCAAACCTTATTTTGATGATGACATAAACACTTAACTCTGTAAAACAAGCTTTTGCAGGAACAGATCTTTCGGACGCACAGGACCGTCCGAACTAGGACAAAACTCCTCGGACGTATTGCATCGTCCGAACAAACTGGCAGAAAGAATGGGATCTTACTGCCTTTCTTTCGGAGATGTGACCGTCCGAAGACCTTTGTCGGACGAAGGAACGGACGCATGCTAGGACGTCCGAACGAAGCCTCTCAACAACACTGAAAGAAGATCGGACGCTTCCTCGGACGCATTCAATCCCTCTCGGACGTCCGAAACCCCTACGGCTATTTTTTGTGCATTTATTACTTAGCCGTTAGGAAGTAGTTGAAACCACTATTTATTGCTCTTATAAATAGGGGCTTTAATAACCTACTAAAAAGATCATCTAATACATTGAATACAAGCCTAAGAAAAGAGTAATTTGAGTACAAATTGACTATAGTGACTTGTTGTATTAGTGTGAAGTTGTGAGTGCAATTCAACTTTGAGTGGAGTGACAATCTTGTACGAAAGTGTGGTTGTAAGTAAGATTCTTGGCTCAACTAAAAGAGTTTTAGTGTGAGCAAGAACTTCCCGACTTTGTAAAGATTATTGGCTCACCAAGTGTGTGAAGCATTCAAGAAATTTGATACTTCAAGCTTGCTAGCTTGGAAGTATTGTTTGTTCAATTTTTCTCTCTTTACTTTACTATTCTAGTAAATTTATTATATCTGCATTTAAATTAAAAAGCTCACTATATTCACAAGCATAATTTTTAGAAACCTAATTCACCCCCCCTCTTAGGTTGCTTTGGGACCAACAGAACAGAAGTGATGTTTTTCATCACAACCCACTCTATGACCGTCAACCACCTAAATATATCTTCCACTACCCTTTACCATGGTGGTCTATTCCCTTGACCAACTTAAATATATGAAAGCTACTTTTTCCCCATCAATCTATAACCCATTTCTCCTATTTTATTCTTCCCCGTTTTTTTTTTTTTTTTTCCTCATCTTTTAAATTCAATCTCCACTACCATTTCACTTCAACACAATCTCTACCATTCTACCTCACCTCTCTACCCCAAAAACTTCTGAGTGAGACCTATCTGCTCTCTTTTACCTTTTTTTTTAAATTTTTATTTAGTATATACTGGAATAAATTCAAGTACTTTTGCTTTTGTATTTATTTTATTCGTGCTGATTTTATAGTTTTGATTTTATGTTGATTTTTACATAGTATATTTTCGCATAAATTGAAATTTTTTAAATTTTCAATTTTTATAGTATTGTTTTTATTTAATTAATTTGAATGTTGTTGTAAGGTTAATTTGATTGCTACCTTTATTGTTAGGTTAATTTGATTATTGCAATTACTTTTAATGTATTATTTTCGAGATGGTTTGTTTTTTAGAATAAAAAAATGTAACAATAGTAGATAATAGTATTTCTAGTATTATTAGTTGTACAGTAGTCAAAATAGTATTGGTGGTAGAACTATTATTAGTATTAGTTGTACAGTAGTCAAAATAGTATTGGTGGTAGAACTATTATTAGTTGTAGATAAAAGTATTTTTAGTATTGATAGTATTATTAGTAATGCATTTATACATGAAATAGTAGTACTATCACTAGGGATGGCTGGCTGCCAAAAGAAACAGATACTGGGAAAAACTGAATTTTAGTTACTTTATATTTCATTGGGAAAAGTTTGAAGTATAAATGTGTGTTCGGTTAGATTGAAAATATTTTTTGGAAAAAATATTTTCTAGAAATTTTTTTTGGTACCAATCACTGAAAAATATTTTTTCGGTGTAAAATATTTTCCAATTTTTCTTTTTTTTGGTGAAAATAACTTACGAAATTTTTGAACATAAGTTATTTTCTAGATAATTCAAGAGTGACATTGAATCTCAAATATTTACTTCAGAAGTTATAATTTCATTTCCTAAACTTATTTTCGTGTTCAGTTCTTGTCCATTATTTTTTTCTTAATCATGGGCCCCACAGTAATATAATTATTGATGCCTTTACGCACCTAGTTATAAATTTATAAAATACCTAAATCCTACTACTAAATAGGTGTCATCCCGCAAGTATACGATTGTCAACTAGTAGCAAACGGAAGTAAGGATCGTTCCCACAAGGATTGGTCGATAATTACCAGTTATTTGGTTAGATTTCAAGTTGAAACGATTGATTAAGTTAAGAGATTTAACTAAAACTAGAACTAATGGAACTAATAAAGCAATTTAAAGAAAAGATTAATCGCTAAGAAAGCAATTAAAAAGGAAATATCTTTAAAAAGCAAATAAAGGGAACAATTAAAAGGAAAAGCATATTAAGCAAGCAATTAGTTAATCTAAACTATTCATTATCCCTAAGCAAGTACAATTAGAGAAAGCCCCTAATCTATTCTAAGAAAGCATGTAAAAAGTATAAAAAGTATTTTTAAAAAGTAATTAACTAACCTAAATTACAAATTAACACTAAGAAAGCACAATTAAGGAAAACCCATTAACTAATCTACCAATTAAACTAAAAAAGCAATTAAATGAAAAGCCCATAAACTAATTTATCCTAATTAACCAATCTAAACTATAAATTACCACTAAGGAAGCATAATTGAAGGAAACCCATTAACTAATCTAACAATAACACTAAGAAATCATGCAAAGAGAGAAAATATATGAAAGTAATTAGACTTATTAAACTAAGAAAATATGAAATTAAAGTTTAACTAAAAGAGTTTTAACATAAACAAGGTACTTACCACTAAAAAGCTTCAATCTTTAGTTAGGAAATTGTGATTACAAGAAAGAGAAATCCTACTCTAATCTAATCTAAGAAAACCCTCCCCAAATGGGGAGGAAAAAGGAAGAAAATTACTCTCTAATCTACCCTACTTCTACTAGCTAAGTTCTTCTCTCAAATGAGGTTTAAATCTAAGGGGTATATATAGTGCTAGGGTAGTGGGATAATTGTGCAGCAAAAATCAGCCCCAAACAAAGTCATATTTTGCTCTAGCCGCCTCCAGATCGTGATCTCACATTTGAGATCATGATATGGACTGAAACTTCTGAAATGCAGCACTTCATAGTTTTGCTTGAAAAATCTTCATCCGACGTCCTATTAATGCGCCATTTTTTTTCTTGTGGCCCTAACACATAGGAGAGAATATTATTATCTATAATAAACACATAAAATAACACCTAAACATATAAATAAAATTCTCATAAAATAGGCCAAAAAATGAAAGACAAACAAAGACGAACGAAAACTTAACTCCAATGAAGTTAAGTCAAAGACACGACACAACTCTAAATGGTAAAACCTAATAAAATATGCTAATTATCACCAAAATAAGTACTTGATAAGTCTAGTAACCTAGAGTTATTTTCCTCTAAATTATAGCATTTTGATAGTTTAAATTCCAAAATTAGATAAGGAATAGGGTTGAAGATTTTAGTTAATTTCTTTCATATGTATTTGTATTTTCATTTTTGAATTAATTATGTTCATTTTTGTGTTAAATTTTTAGTTTAATTAAGTTCTTAATGGTGTTAATATTATGCAGGATAAAAATTAATGGATAGAAGCTGGAAGGAACAAAGCTCAAGGCACTAAATTGCAAAATAGAGGAAAAGAGGATTGCTGGAATGAGAGTCAAGATCGTGGTCTCGACTATTCCAGATCGCGATCTCGACTCGGGAATTAGTACTAAAATTTTAGAGTCGAGATCGCGGTCTGAAAACTTCCAGACCGCGATCTCGACTCGCTAAAAGTGAAGTTGTAAGGGTAATTTTGTAATTTCTAGCCCAAAAACCCTAATTTTTGCCTTGTATAATGCTGCACTATTTAAGCTAAGTAGTAAAAAAAAAAGAGAAGAAGTAGTTAGTTTAGAATAGAGAGTTTTAGATAATTCTAGATAGATTAGGATAACTTAGACTACAAGTTACTTTATCTATTCTTATAGAATTTTCTCTTAATCTTCATCTTAGATCTTCTTTAAATTTCTTGTCAAGTTTACATCATTATTAGATCATCGTAGTGGGTTTTTCTAAGGTTCAAGTAGATATAATTTTTAATTGCTTTCTTATCTATTTTAGTAAAAATTTCTTTGCTTTCAATTTAGGGTTTTTAGTAAAATTGGGGTTTTTATCAATTTCTTGCTTTCTATTTAAGAATTTTCAATTTCTAGCTTTAGTTTCTAGTTAATTCTGAGTGGGTTTCCTTAATTCCAATTGAAAAATCCAAAAATATTTAATTTCCTTGTTGATCTTTTCCTAATTTCTACTTAAGAAATGAATGCTTTAGTAATCAATTTTTATTGCTTTTTGGTCTTGTTAGTTGATTTATACACTTGTTCTAAATCTTAGACTTAATTAGATTAAATTAAGTTAGAATTGAAGTTATAGCTTTCATTAGAATAGTTCTTCCATCCACTAATTGATTTAGCTTAACTACTATGTAACATTTACCTTAAAACCTTGGTAATTGCAATCGACAATCCTCGTGGGAACGATCCCTACTTCCCTTGCTACTAGTTGACAACCGTATACTTGCGGGATGCCACCTAGTTAGTGATAGGATTTAGGTGTTTTCATTGATTTAAAACTAGGGTGTTAAACGAGGCATCAAGTTTTTGGCGCCGTTGCCGGGCATTGTCTTTGGTTTTTTGCAATATTAAGAGCTTTATGGGTCATGTAGATTAAGCACTTTAGATTAGTTTAATTTAGTTAATTTTGTTGATTTTTATGTTTGATTTGGTTATCTTGTGGAATTGACTTGGAATTCCAATTGACTATTTGCCTTGGTTGTGTAGTGCATGGTAAGAAGTACTCAAGAGCCATTCATTTTTGTTGGCCCCAAACAATAACCTAAGAGGGGGGTGAATTAGGTTGTATCTAAAACAAACTTTTTTATTAGCTTAATATAAATTCAAACTTTATGCATCAAATGAAAACTTAAGCACAATAAATATGAATACAATAGATATTCAACAATTGGTATTAGAGCTTGGTCTCATATATTGAGCTTAACCGCTTTTGAGTAAAAATCATTATGACAACCAATAATGCTTTATTTTTAGAGGGGCATTCTATCACTAGACCTCCCATGTTTAATGGCATTAATTTTGTTTTTTGGAGGGATAGAATGAAAATTTTTGTTCAATCTAATGATATTGATTTATGGTATATTATTTGTGAAGGTCCTTTAGAAGCTAATATTTTTGATGAAAATACTCATAAATTAAGGCCTAAGACTAGATATGAGTTAAATGCACAAGATAAAATAAATTTATCTTTAAATGCTAAAGCCATTAATATTTTGTATAATGCTTTGGATGCAGATGAGTTCTCTAAAGTAAAAGGTTGCATATCGGCCAAGGAGATATGGGACAAATTGAAGAAATCCATGAAGGAAGTGAAGATATTAGAGAGCAAAAGAAGTCACTTCTTGTGGCTAAATATGAATCCTTCACTAAATGGAACCTCATGAGAACATTGACAAGATGTATTTTAGGTTCAATGATATAATAAAGGATTTGGAAGGTTTGTCTAAAAATATTCCTTTTTTGAAAAGAATAGAAAATTTTTGATATGCTTTACCTAAGGAATGGGTATCTAAATCCATTGCCATAGAAGAGTCTAAAATTTGAAATTCTATGCCTATTGATTCATTGATCAATTCTCTAACCTCATTTGAATTGAAGTTGAAATACAAGGTACAAGATGAGGAGGCAAAGGGAAAAAGAAGCATAGCATTTAAAGCTTCATCAAAAAGGAGAAAAGACTCAAGGAAGCCTCACTTCAACAACTTCCAAATCACTTGGGATGATTGCAATTCGGATGGAGAGGTTGAAGAAGAATATGAGGAGGCTCAAATGGCTTTTATGGCACTTTGCAATAATGAGGTATCCTCTAGTTGTGATTCTTGTGATGATTCATGTAATAATGATGATGATGATGTTGAATCATTTACTTTTTAAAATGCATGAATGTTTGAAAGAATCATATGCTAAGAACAAAGAGTTAAAAATTAAAGTTAATACTTTATTGAGTGCCAACTCAAAACTTGTGCATGAAAATAATTCTTTGACAAAAGAAAATGATGTTTCGAAAGAAAAATTTGTTGGAAAAACCAAGATCATGGAAGAACAAGCTTCATTGAAGAAGAGATTAGATGATCTTGATGTTATTTTGATAAAGAAGAAAGAAAATGTTTTTGAAAAGAAAAGAACTAGAATATGCTTTTGAACAAAAATTTTATCACCTTTAGAAAAAATGATTTGTGCTTTGTTAAATCTAAATCTTCTTTTTATGGCAATAAGAATATTATTTGTAATTATTGTCATCAACATGGCCAACAATTTTCTTAGACTAGGAAAACAATAAAGAGCTAAGACAAATTCGAAGGTTGAGAAGGGTGCAACAAGAACAAGAAAGGATAGAAATGGCACATGCTAATGCTCAACAAGGGAATGTGAGGAATACACGGAGAACGAAGAAAAAGAGGTAGATGGAAATAATGGACATTCCTATGGCTATAGGAATGGAAATGACATGAATGGGAATGGAAGGCCATTGAGGGAGTATGCTTTACCTAATTTTGATGGGGCGAACTCAAGCATTGCACGGATGCCCGTGCAAGCCAACAATTTTGAAATCAAGCCCGGCCTAATCCAAATGCTCCAAGCCCATGCTATGTTCGGAGGTGGATCAAATGAGAATCCCTACACTCACCTTATGAATTTTGAAGAAGTCTTGGACATATTTAAGTTTAATGGAGTACATCCGGATTGTGTTCGGATGAGGGTATTTCCTTTTTCTCTTCGTGATAGGGCGAAGTCGTGGTTGCAATCCCATGCCCAAGGAATATTCACCAGTTGGAACCAACTCGCTCAAGAGTTCTTGGCGAAGTATTTTCCTCCCGCAAGAACAGCTAAATTAAGGAATGAGATTACATCGTTCAAACAAGATGTTGGTGAAAGCCTTGGGGTATAAGCTTGGGAAAGATTCAAAGACTTGCTAAGAAAATGCCCACATCAAGCCATTCCTTTGTGGCTTCAAGTTCAAACTTTCTATAATGGTCTACTTCAAGAGACGAAATCCATCATAGATGCCTCCGCCGACAGTTCTATCTTATACAAGACTCCGAAAGAAGCTCAAGAGTTGTTAAATAGGATGGCATACAACCACTACCATCATGGACTGGTAACTCCACCGGTGGTTCAACATCAAGCTAATCAAGCAAATGCAAGTAGTGGAACGTTGAATCTAAACATGCAAGACGCCCTTTTAGCTCAACAAAGCATGTTCATGAATGTGATGAATAACATGGCAAAGGCATTGGAGAATCTAGGAAAACCTAGTAATGTGAATGCTATGACTTCTTCTCCAACTCAACCAAGCATGACATGTGATTTTTGTGGAGGCGGCCATGTCAATGGGAATTGTGAAATGCCATATGGAGCTAATGAGCAAGTCAATTATGTGACTAATCATAATAAATCTTCATTTCCAAGGAACCAATCCGGAGCTTAAGGGAACTCGTATAATCCGTCTTGGAGGAATCACCCAAATTTCTCATGGAGTAATACCAACAACCAATCCAACCCTCCTTACTATCCAAATCCTCCACCTCAAAATGCCCAACACACTCAAGCCCCGAATTCCTCATCTAGACCTTATCAACCACCACATCAAAGAAATGTCCAACCCATATCAAAATTTCCCCAATCCTTCTTTTCAAAACCACCAACAACAAAGACCTTTGTTCCAATATGCAAATTCCTCCCAACCCATGTACCATGATCAATGTGCTCCTAGAGATAATTTGGGTGAAAAAGGTTGGAGAAGAGAAGCCAAGTATTTGAGAAGGGAATTGGATACGAAAACCGAAGAGCATAAAACAGATTATGAGAATTTGAAGGCTTCAACAAGAAATTTGGAACTTCAATTGGGACAATTGGCAAGGTTAAACAATGAAAGGCCGTTAGGAGTGCTTCTGAGTGACACTATTCCAAATCATAAGGAGCAATGTAAGGCTATTACACTTAGGAGTGGGAAAGAGTTGGAAGAAAGAGTTGAGAGAAATTTATTGAAGAATGAAGAACAAGAAAGGGTTGAGGATGATGACAAAGAAAAAGGGGAGCCTTCAATTAGGCAAGACAAAATGATGAATGAGTCTATTAAGTCTAACTCACAAAGCAATGAAGGCAAGGATCCTAAGCATCATGAGCCTAAGCATGTAAATGTGCCATTCCCTCAAAGGTTGAGGGATGAAGAGAAGTCGAAGAAATTCAAGAAGTTTCTAGAGATTTTATAAAAGTTAGAGATCAACATCCCTTTTATGGAAGCACTTGAGAACATGCCTACCTATGCCAAATTCATGAAACAAGTCCTTACTTCAAAAAGAAAATTGCATGGTGATGAAATTTTGTGTTTAATGGAGCATTGTAGTGCATTACTTACAAAGAAGTTGCCACCAAAGCTCAAAGATCCCGGTTCATTGAATTCTATACCTTGTGAGATTGGTGGTTTACAATTTGGAAGAGCATTATGTGATTTAGGAGCTTCAATAAATCTCATGCCTTTTGGAGTATTTAAGAAGCTAAATGGAGGTCAATTGAAATCAACAAGTGTCTCATTGCAACTTGCGGATCGAAGTACGAAGTTTCC
Source organism: Cinchona pubescens (assembly GCA_025175665.1). Classification (NCBI taxonomy): domain Eukaryota; kingdom Viridiplantae; phylum Streptophyta; class Magnoliopsida; order Gentianales; family Rubiaceae; genus Cinchona; species Cinchona pubescens. The sequence goes on from JANKKI010000312.1 coordinate 381,001, forward strand.
GATGGGGATCATTGAAGATGTGATTGTGAAAATTGACAAACTTTATCTCCCGGCTGATTTCATTGTGCTTGAAATGGAAGAGGATGAAGAAATGCCAATCATTCTTGGGAGACCTTTTCTTGCTACCGGCCGTGCATTCATTGATGTTCAAGAAGGGAAGTTGGAATTCCGAATAAATGATGAAATTGTTACATTTAATGTCTTTAATTCATTAAAACTTCCATCAATTTTTGAAGATGTCATGAATATTGATGTGATAGATAACTTAATAGACGATTGTTGTAGGAATGCAATGGAGAATTTCTTAATGGAAGAAGAGGTCTTGGTGTCACAAGTGCCAAATCAAAATGTTGAGGAAGGAATGAAGAATGTGATTCACTTGGAGAATGAGAGTTTATTGCAAAAGAAAGAGCAAGAAACTCAAGAAAAAGGCAAAGGGGGGTCTCCGATCAATGAACCCCCCAATTTGGAGCTGAAACCCCTCCCTACTCAATGTATGCATATCTTGGTGAAAATGAGACATACCCTGTGATTGTGAATGCATCCTTGACAAATGAGCAACTTGAAAGATTAATTATTGTGCTGAAAAGGAATAGAAGTGCTCTTGCTTGGTCTATTGATGATATAAAGGGAATAAGCCCTTCTATATGCATGCATAAAATTTTGATGAATGAAGGGATTAAACCGATAAGGCAACCTCAAAGGAGATTGAACCCTACTTTAAAAGAGGTTGTGAGAAAGAAGGTTCTTAAACTTTTGAAAGTTGGTATTATTTACCCTATTAGCGATAGTGAGTGGGTTAGTCCCACTCAAGTTGTCCCTAAAAAGGGTGGTATTACGGTATCTATCATAAGTGAAACCAATGAGCTTCCTCCCTCTAGATTGGTTACGGGTTGGCGTATGTGCATTGATTTTCGAAGGTTGAATGAAGCCACCCGAAAGGATCATTTTCCTTTACCTTTTATTGATCAAATGCTTGAGAGGTTGGCCGGTTTTGTAAATTACTGTTTTCTTAATGGTTATTCCAGATACCTTCAAAATGTTATTTCCCCGGAAGATCAAGATAAAACAACTTTCACATGCCCATTTGGTACTTTTGCATATAGGAGAATGCCCTTTGGACTTTGCAATGCCCCAAGTACATTTCAACGTTGTATGTTTGCCATTTTTCATGACATGGTTGAAAAGAGCATTGAGATTTTCATGGATGATTTTAGTGTTTTTGGTTGCTCATTTGATAATTGTCTTGAAAATTTGTCCAAGGTATTGAAGAGATGTGTGGAAAATAATTTAGTTCTCAATTGGGAAAAATGTCATTTCATGGTAAGAGAAGGAATTGTTTTGGGTCACAAGGTCTCATCAAAGGGAATAGAGTATGATAGGGAAAAAGTGGAGGTAATTGAAAAGTTACCTCCTCCGATCAATGTTAAAGGGTTAAGAAGTTTTTTAGGTCACGTGGGTTTTTATAGAAGATTCATTTGGAACTTTTCTCATATTGCTAGACCCTCTGCTTTCTACTTCAAAAAGATTGTCCATTTCATTTTGATGATTCTTGTTTGGAAGCATTCATTGAATTAAAACATACTCTAGTGATTGCCCCGATTATTGTAGCACAAAATTGGTCTCTTCCTTTTGAGTTTATGTGTGATGCGAGTGACTATGCATTAGGCGCCGTCCTATGTGAAAAAGTGAACAAGATTTTGCATGTCATTTACTATGCTAGTAGGATCTTAAATGATGCACAAATTAACTATTCAACAACAGAAAAGGAATTACTTGCTATAGTTTTTGCATTTGATAAATTTAGATCATATTTGATTGGATCAAAGGTAATTGTTCATACCGATCACTCTCTAAAGTATTTGTTTTCTAAGCAAGATGCTAAACCACGTTTATTGAGATGGATACTTTTGTTGCAGGAATTTGATTGGGAGGTGGTTGACAAAAAAGGTGTGGAAGAAAGTATACCCTTTGTCACCCCGTGTCACTTAAAAGTAAAGAAGAGATATAAACTTTAGAATCAAAATTTGTTGGGACTCGCCTGCATGAAGCCGGAATCACAACATGGTAGCCGACCATTTGTCAAGAATTGAGGCATCTAGACTTGTCAATCATGAAGAAGGAGTAATGAATGAAGAGTCTCCAATTGAGAAGTTATTTGAGGTGAAAGAGGTGAGCCCATGGTATGTGGATATTGTGAATTATCTTGTGGCAAGGATAGTACCTAAAATGCTTAACATCAATGAGAGGAGGAAATTTTTTGCGGAACTTAAGCATTATTTTTGGGAAGAACCATATTTGTTCCGAAAGTGTAATGATCAAGTCATAAGGAGATGTGTTCCGGAGTGTGAAGTATCCCTGGATATATTGAAACATTGTCATTCATCTCCAGTTGGGGGGATCATGGATCTCAATGGACGGCTTTCAAAATCTTACAAAGTGGTTTATATTGGCCAACTATGTTCAAGGATTCCCGGGATTTTGTGCTCAAATGTGATGAATGTCAAAGGGTGGGTAATATTACAAGGAAACATGAAATGCCCCTTCATGGCATTATTGAATTGGAAGTGTTTGATGCTTGGGGGATTGATTTCATGGGACCTTTTCCGGTCTCATATTCCAATAAGTATATTTTGGTTGCGGTGGATTATGTGTCAAAATGGGTTGAAGCAATTGCTACCCAACCATTGAAGCCAAAGTGGATACTAAATTCCTTCGCAAGAATATCTTTCACGCTTTGGGGTACGTCGAGCTATCGTTAGTGATGGGGGATCACATTTCAGGAATTCCCAATTTGAGGCATTAATGACAAAATATGGGGTGAAACACAAGGTCGCTTTAGCTTATCACCCACAAACATCGGGTAACGCAAGTGGAGGTTTCCAATCGAGAATTGAAAAGAATCTTAGAGAAAATAGTGAATAATGCTAGGAAGGATTGGGAATTAAAGTTAGATTACACTTTGTAGGCTTATCGTACAGCATTCAAGACTCCAATAGGCATGTCTCCGTACCGTATCGTGCATGGAAAGGCATGTCACTCGCCGGTTGAACTTGAACATAGGGCATATTGGGCTATAAAGAACTTGAATTTTGAGTTGAAGGAGGCTTATGAAAAAAGGATGCTTGACTTGAATGAGTTGGATGAATTTCGGAGGGAGGCATTTGAAATTTTTTTAATCTACAAGGAAAAAACAAAGGCTTGGGATGATAAGCATATCCAAAGGAAGGAATTTAAAGTCGGTGATTTGGTGTTCCTTTATAATTCAAGACTCAAATTATTTCCGGGGAAGCTCAAATCAAGATGGAGTGGTCCCTTTGAAGTGATCCAACCTTTTCTTATGGAACAGTGGAGATAAAGGGGAAAAAGGGAACTCCTTTCAAGGTCAATGGACATCGGCTTAAACCATATTTTGGAGGAATAATTGAAGGTGGACCAGAGATCGTCCGATTAGCACAAGAATGAGGGTCATGCCATAGTCAAGCTAGTGACTATAAAAGAGTGCTTCTTGGGAGGCAACCCAAGTCTTTAATTTAGTTCTTATTATTTTCCTTCAGTGTGATTTTTAATTTTGAGTAGACTGGTTTGAATTAGAGAAAAAGAATTGAGTTTTCTTTTAATTCAATAAATGGTGCTAAAGAATGATTGAAAATTATCATCCTAATTTGTGAATTTAATTTTTTTTTCTATAGGTTACCCTTGCAAATGGAGAAAAACGGTCAAGAACGAAGCAAATTCGGCTAAGTGTAAAAAAATTTCACTTTGCAGAAGTTTGGCTCGAGACCGCGATCTCAAAAATTTGAGATCGCAGTCTCAACTGTGAATTCTGCAGAGGCGAATTTGGGCCTAGTCCAGACCGCGATCTCAAAAATTTGAGATCGCAGTCTCAAGGCAACAACTCTGAACTTCGGCAAAGGCAAATTCTGGGCCGAGTCCAGAACGCGATCTCAAAAATTTGAGATAGCGGTCTCAAATGTGAACTTCTGCAACGCCTTATTTTTAATCAGTCCAGACCGCTCAAATATTTGAGATCGCGGTCTCGACCTCCAGAATTTATTTTAAGGGACGAATCCCTTCTTCTTTTCTCACAAATCCTCTCCACTTCTCTTCTCTCTTTCGAAAACCCTAACCCCAAATCCCCCAATTCTTCTTTCTTCTTCACCAAAATTCATCAAAAACTCCATAACCACCACTAATTTCACTTTGTTCTTCTATCGGAACATCAAAGCAACCATCTTTTTGAAGATTTGAAGAAGAATTTTGGCTCCAAAGAGGATTTCTACAAAGGGCAATTCTTGGAAAAATTTCAACTCCAAAAAGAACGGGTAATATCTTTCTTTGAATTATTAGTTGTGATTAGTCATTTTTTAAGACAATTATGGAAATTGGTGGATTAATTTGTGAAGAAAAAATTTGGGATTGAATTAGTGGATTGGGGACAAGTGATTGGTGCTAAATTGTACAAGAAGAATTTTGAATTGTCCAATTATTAAAATTCTTGGTTTGAATTGTATTTAAGTTGAACTATTTGAACAATTGTTGAAAATTTGGATTGCAATTGTTGCTGTTGAATTTTGCTTGACGGTAAGCTTTGTGAATTGGTGATTGAATTGTTGTTAGAATATGACGAGACGGGTTTATGGTAGTGCTGAGAGAAGGGTGAGAATGAGAGGGAAAGGGATTGGTTCGGGAAAAAGGAAATCCGGAGAGGGAACAAGCGGAGAAGGCGGTTCGGAACAACCATTAGGGGGTGGTGATCAATTTGAACCTCAATTCTCGAGCGATAGAGCTCAACAACTATTTAAGAGTAACGAGAAGCACGAGGTAATTAAAGAGAGGAACTTTGACCTAACATGCATTGGGGAATTTACGGAGGCTCTAGGAGAGTTATAGAAGAGCAAATTAGGTCATAAAAAGGCATTGGGAGCGTTTTAATGTTGAGGTTGACCCCGGGGCTACCCAATTAGTCAAGGAATTTCATTGCAATTTAAGTGAGTTAGAAGATGGTAAGGTACGTATACGGGGGGTTTTGGTAGATTTTGGTGCAGATCTGATTAATGCGTACTTTAACATACCTCCTGTAACTTCTAATCAATATATGGCATTTTTGAACAATAAAAATAAGGACATGGATGCAATCAAAAATGCCATTTGTGATAGGAGGGTTGAGTGGGTTAAGAGTGCTTCTTCTGGCATGGAATTGAAATTTCCTCTTCAATGACTCTCATTAGTGGCTAAGTTGTGGTTTTATTTCATTAGTAGCCGCATTTGGGGGTCCAACGCATTGAGCTTTATCCAGAGAGACAAGGTACTCTTAATCTATGCCATCATGACTGGGATCCCGGTGAATATTGGTCACCTAATTAGACAAGGGTTTTTAGAGAGTGGGAGGTCGGGACGACCCATATTTTATGCCCCTAGTAACAACTAATTCACCATCTGTGCACAATAGCGGGTTGCCCAATTGGTCCTTTAGAGTTATTGACACATCCTAGAGTTAGGATCAATAGGGAATATGTCTGTAGGATGGTGAGGGAATATGAGAAGCACCACCAAGTAGAGCAACCCGCCCAGCCTCAGCCACATCCACAGCCCCTCTACCACCTCAGAGAACGTCAATGATTCAGATACCCCCGGGTGTAGTATTTAATGCTCCGGTAAGTGAAGAAGAGAGGAATGACCTGCAGGGATATTGGTCTTATAGCCAAGTGGTGTTGCACAATAAGTTGACCATCAGTGGAGAAGCATTAAGGGTGACTTCATTAGGTACTTGGGTTCAGCCACCATCTCCTGGCACTTTGGTCCACCTCGTGGACAATATTACACACCGCCGGCGGCCACTACACATCACGAGGGATAAAGCCACATGGGTACGACTGGAGGAGACACAGATGATGATCACGAGGAGGCCCAACCTAGTGATGCAGAAGAAGGTCAAGACGAGATGGAATAAAGAGAAGAAGCCACCACTTGTTTGAGCATGAAAAAAGACCAACCTTGATAATTGAATTAATTTAATGGATGTTGATGATTTTCTCTATTTTCATTGGACACCATAGCTTTTAATTACTTTAGATTATGTTTGTTTTATTTTCAATTTTGGAATTGAAGTATTTCAATTTTTCTTTCTTTAAAGTAGTTTGGCTAATGGCCTTAAGCTGATGCCAAGTGATACATTTTGATGCTTTATGGATGAAATTTCTTTTGGATTATTAAACTGACACTTGGTGAAGTTTGGTTATTGCCTAATAAAAGTATTATGGCTAAGGGCCCAAAGCTGATGCCATCTTTGCATTAGTTGATGAATGAATGGAAAATTGATTTTGTTTGAAGCTTACTTGGCGAGATGCATGGCATGGTTGCTTTTGACATTTTTACTCAATTTTAATTCTAGGCTTAAAACTTGTACATAGTTTAAGTAGTTTTCGTTATTTGAGTTGGGTTTTGCCTTGATGTTTAATTTTGGGTGAGTGGAAGGATGATTTATTCATCAACTTGAATAAAAGAGACAAGTTTGGGGTTGTTTATCTTTTTGTGTCGGAAATGGTCATTTTATATATTCTTTTGTTGCTACTTGATGATTAATGGATGGAAAGTTGATCAATTAGGTACTCAATGATGATAAATTAGATGTTCAATATCTTGTGAGTGAAGTATATGATTGATTCTTTTCAAGAATTTTTGTGTGAGTGAGTAGTTCATTTGCAATATAAAGAATTCATAAACTTATCATTGCTATTTTTCAAAAAGAAGTACTGAAATTTTAGGAAAATTTATTTGAAATGCTGTTCTTATCAAATCATTTATATTATGTGGTTGATGAACTATCTTTTGGAAAGAAATGAGTTAATTGAAATAGAAGGAAATTTGGGACATTTCGTGTGTTTGCATAGGGAATGTTCTTCTAACTTGTGAATAATTGATATTTGAGATTAATTTTTTGGTACATTTTACTCCTTTTCCTTGGTTTAGGGCCGTTAAAATATATATATATATATTTAGGAATAAGGCGAGTACGGGATTCCGACATGTACCCATGTTGTTTCTCCGAAATAAGCCATTAGAGTAGTAATAAGGCGAGTACGGGATTCCGACATGTACCCATGTTGTTTCTCCAAATTAAGCCATTAGGAATTGCGTTTTTTGTATACCAATAAGTTAAGGAGTAGATGTTTGTAATACTTATCATTGATCTCATATTACTTATTCTTTGTTAGAGGTTTATTCCCGAAATGTGTGACAATTGCATTTTAGCTGATTCCTGATTGAACTTCTACTTTCATAATGCTTAGTCGAGAAAGTTGATTAACTTTATAATATTTGTGAGTTGAGAAGTTATGATGTTTCAAATGAAAAGAACTAAAACTTTTGGTAATTCTTTTCGAGGATGGTAATGCTTGGTGATATGAAATCTTGTGTAGTGAATGAATTTGTGCTTCTTATGTAAAATGAAATTTCAATTTTGGATTGATTTATTCATATTTTTCATATCACGTAGTGTTGAACATTTCTTGAGAGATCGCTTAATTGTTCTAAGTACATCTATGGTTCATCGAGTGTCACATCAACTTTGGGGGTGTTCAAATGTTTGAATGTTAGTAGGTTTCATTATTGTTGATCTTTGTTTTGCTCGGGACTAGCAAAACGCTAAGTTTGGCGGTGTGATAACTCTAGTAAACTAGAGTTATTTTCCTCTAAATTATAGCATTTTGATAGTTTAAATTCCGAAATTACATAAGTAATTGAAGATTTTAGTTAATTTCTTTCATATGTATTTGTATTTTCGTTTTTGAATTAATTATGTTAATTTTTGTGTTAAATTTTTAGTTTAATTAAGTGCTTAATGGTGTTAATATTATGCAGGTTAAAAATTAAAGGTTAAAAGCTGGAAGGAACAAAGCTCAAGGGACTAAATTGCAAAATGGAGAAAAAGAGGATAGCTGGAAGGAGAGTCGAGATCGCGGTCTCGACTATTCCAGACCGCGATCTCGACTCGGGAATTAGTACTAAAATTTTAGAGTTGAGATCGCGGTCTGAAAACTTATAGACCGCGATCTCGACTCGCTAAAAGTGAAATTGTAAGGGCAATTTTGTAATTTCCAACCCAAAAACCCTAATTTTTGCCTTGTATAATGCTGCACTATTTAAGCTAAGTAGTAAAAAAAAGAGAAGAAGTAGTTAGTTTAGAATAGAGAGTTTTAGATAATTCTAGATAGATTAGGTTAGCTTAGACTACAAATTACTTTTTCTAATAGAATTTTCTGTTAATCTTCATCTTAGATCTTCTTTAAATTTCTTGTCAAGTTTACATCTTTATTAGATCATCGTAGTGGGTTTTTCGTATGGTTCAAGTAGATATAATTTTTAATTGCTTTCTTGTCTATTTTAGTAAAAATTTCTGTGCTTTCAATTTAGGGTTTTTAGTAAAATTGAGGTTCTTATCAATTTTCTTGCTTTCTATTTAAGAAATTTCACTTTCTAGCTTTAGTATCCAGTTAATTCTTACTGGGTTTCCTTAATTCCAATTGAAAAATCCAAAAATATTTAATTTCCTAGTTGATCTTTTCCTAATTTCTACTTTAGAAATGGATGCTTTAGTAATCAATTTTTATTGCTTTATGGTCTTTTCAGTTGATTTATACACTTGTTCTAAATCTTAGACTTAATTAGATTAAATTAAGTTAGAATTGAAGTTATAGCTTTCATTAGAATAGTTCTTCCATCCACCAATTGATTTAGCTTAACTACACATTTACCTTTAAAACCTTGGTAATTGCAATCGACAATCCTCGTGGGAACGATCCCTGCTTCCCTTGCTACTAGTTGACAATCGTATACTTGCGGGATGCCACCTAGTTAGTGATAGGATTTAGGTTTTTTCATTGATTTAAAACTAGGGTGTTAAATGAGGCATCAGTACTCAAGCACTTAATAAACACATACTAACACATTATATCTAACACATAAAAGAAAATAGATAAAACTATACATGAAAACACTAAAAATATTCAAAACTAAGAGCAAAATCATCAAATTTAGGGTACATGTAACTCTAGTTTTCTAGAGTTATCAACTATCATTATGCATACATTACTACAACAATATACTATCATTTGATTTTGAATAAAATCAATCTTTTATTAACTACAATTACTTGTAAGGCAATTATTACCATTGTTATAAGTTTTTTTTTATCTTGTATTCATAAATTAAAGATGAAATCGTTAAAAAATTTTATTTCAAAATATTTTAATTTTATCAACCGAACATTAAAAAACTTATGAACAATGAACTTATCATGTAAAAGGTTTTCCATGTCAAATGTTTTCCAAGGAAGAAAATATTTTCAATCCAACCGAACACACACTAAATTTTTAAGTAAAACTTAAACACTACATAAAATGAAATTAGTAGCAGCTATTCATTTTAACACTAAATCTGTAAATGCATGAGTTACATACAGTTACATATCATACAATCGCATAACTTTGATTACAAATTTGTAGATAAAAACAATCTAATCACATAATAATGAATCAAATTGAGAAATCTATTCATCCATATATTATTCTACCCACAACATTTTAGTTGTAATACTCAAAATTGAAGTCTAACTAATTAGATGATGAACTAGAATCTATTTTGTGCATGATTGTTATTGAAATCTTCTTCCATGTTAGCAATTGCCATAGCATCTTCCATCTGAAATAAACAAAATATTAAATAAACAAACTGAATCTTTCTTAAATATATAAATTAACAATGTACGGAAATCCAACCCCCTATTTAATTATTATCTTCTTTCAGGTTACTCAATTACATTGTAGTTCATCTTTCATGAAATCCAAAGTTCTAATACAGGCAAAATTATGGGCATGAGGGAGAACACATTAGAAAGAAAAAGCAATGGCTTTTGGTATTAATAACAATAAAAATTTCTAGCGGAAATTAGCACACATTCATCAATGGTATAAGAAGATCCTATCCAGCAATAATTAGCAAATGCAAAGGCTTTGATAGAGAGCTATTTAGAAAACACAAAAAGTATCTTGAATAAAAATCACACTTACAAACACAAAAAAATAGTTTCGACCCCTAATAAATCCCTTCATCTAAATTCAATAAGATAAAAGTAAAATGATAATCATTCCCTCCTTCAATAATTAAAGAAATCCAATCTTTAAGAAAAGTAAAGTCAACTATTGAGTTTACCGTTTATGCTCGAGAAAAAAAAGTTGCCTCCTTTTTCTTTCTTTCTTACTGTATCTATGGAATAGAATTAACAAAAGCTTTCCCAAATAAGATTAGAGATTATAGAACAATACATAAAGAAGTTAATATATAGACAACAACTTTTTTTTTTTTTTTTTTTAAAAAAAGCTCCTAAAAATATTTACCAATAAAGATCGTCAACCAATCTTGGCACTTGTTCAAAAATTGGGATTTGAATGCGAATCTTTATCTTTTCTCGTGTAACAAATACAGACAAAGAAAATACAATCAAGCAAAAAGAAAATTTGGAATAGAAATGGGGAAAAATCAATTAAAGAAGAGATCTTTACTATAATTTGTCCAAGAGAAAGAGAGGTCATAGAAGAAGTGGTAAGTGGTGTAATGATTTGGTTTGTGGGAGTCTAGAAAGAATGGAAAAAATTGGTAGGAAAGGGAAGGAAAGAAGAGGATAATAGAAGGAGAAACGGCGAGGATCAGTGGAGGAGAAAGGGCAAATAAGTTAAGAATAAAAATTAAGGTACCGTGATTTAAGGGTTAGAAGAGGAAAGGTTTACAATTGGGAAAATAATGGATGATAAATTCTTGTAACATTACCTCACAAACACAAAGCCCAACTTTAGTCATAAATTCTTTAACTTGACCTCACAAGCACAACCCAACTTTAGTTAGAAGAAGCAAAGGAGATATGTCTTTCAACTAGTGTGTCGCGTGTCAACATATGGAGTTGTTATAGTAACTTGATATGTTATCTTAAAGTATATCTACAAGGTATATAATAACAATAGTAGATAATATATTATTAGTAGTATAATTACCAGAGGATAAATTTTAAAAACAAAATTGTGATGGAAGAATCCGTCACAAATTTTTATTTTTTTTCTATTGTAGTGAAATTGATCATAAAATCACAATATGAAGGATAATTTTTGTCATCCACTACAAAAAAAATAAAAATAAAAATAAAAAAACGCACAAAGGAGAATTATGATTTAGTGATGAATTTTCCATCACAAATTCAGTCACTAATTGCTTGTGACACGGTAATATGTGTCATCCAAAATTCGTCGCAAAATCTGTCACAAATTGGATTAGTAACAGATTTTGGCTAGAAATCCATTACTAATTCTGTTACAAATTAGTGTTTTTTCTAGTAGTTGCCTAATAAGCTCATAAATATAGTTAATTTTATGTACCATTTTTCTCTATTTTAATGTAATTTGAGCAATAATTGAGTAATTATGAGCTAAAATAGTTTATTTTGTAAGTTTTCTAGGATATAAGTGAAGAAAGAGTCCAATTTGATTGCATCTTGTAGGAGAATTGCAAAATTGAAAGTTACGTGCATCGGTGAGGAGTAATCTGACACAGTTAGGTATATTGAGCACAAATTTCTTGTCCAAGCTCTAATTGAGATGATTTAAGATATTTTGGAAAGTTAATACATAGAGCTACAATTTTTATGTTTTGAGTTTTCTCAAATTCGGCAAGCATCATGGTCAAAATTGAGGAGGAAGTTGAAACTGTTTCTGTCCCTAGCGCCCAGGTGCGACAGAATTGCAGCGCCTAGGTGCCAGGTACAGAAACTCCATGTTTTGGTTCTGCCCCTGGAGTCGAGGCATGGCAAAAGTGTAGCGCCCAGGCACCAATAACGGATAGGTCTTACAAAATTGCTTATTTTGCAAAAAAAGTCATCCCGTGGGCCCGTTTGCATGGGAATTCGTGTGCTTATCATCTCGGAGCCTTGAAACACCCGAAAAACATCTATAAATATACCTTCTAAAATTCAAAGAGAAGGAGCGCAAATCATCAAAATCATCAGCCATCATTAGTTTTTTAGTTTTTCAACAGTTAGATAAATAATTTAGCCGTAGGATAGATTTTCTCAAGTTTTCAAGCTAGGATTTCATTCTCTTGTCAACAATTCGAGACTGAACGATCATCAACATTCGTTTTTGTTATAATTATTGAGTTTCATTTATTTTTATGCAATTTAATTTTTGTTCTTATTGCTTTCTTCTTATTTATTTATTGTTCTTGTTTTATTGCCTTTCAATTCTTATTTGTGTCCGTAGTTTAGTAGTTAGGGTTTTATTCCATATCTTTTCATTGCTTTTATAGAGTAGATTAATTTAAACTCTTGTTCTTGATTAAATTCTCGCAAGTAGGGTAGATTGAATTAGGGTTTGAGTCAATTATATTTAATTTCTTTCCGTAGGGTTAGTATTTTGCATTCTTGTCTTTAATTTAATTTATTGTGATTAAATTTAGTTTAAGTTCATTCAAAAACCTCTAGTTCTAATTATTTCGTCTAACTACTAAATAGGCTTGTGAACCTAGTAATTGTTCAAATAGTGCTCGTTGGAACGATCCTTACTCATCCTATATACAAACTCACCTCGTATACTTACGAGTGTGTGTGAGTTGATTAGGATAATTAAGGTTTTACTACTTTTTCATTGTTTTCCAAAAACCTAATCAATATTCTAATGAACAAGTTTTTGGCGCCATTGCTAGGGACTATTTTTTGTTTGGTTACAATATTAGGTGTGGTGAGTTTTACTAGATTAAACTTTTTTTATTTCTTTTGTTATTTATTTACAATTATTTCTTGTTCTCTCGAGTTTGTATGGATTTTATCTTGAAGTTTTCTTTTCTTATAGTTTATGGTAGATACTCGTTCATCCAATCCACGACTTCATCTGATTGACTTGGAGATTGAACGTATAATCAATAGAAATCATAGATGACAAGACTCAAACCAAAGTGGCCATGTAATAGAGAATCCAAATCGCACCGTACTAATCAACAAGAGGAGGTTGCAAGCAACAATGGCAACTTGGTTAATACTAATGCTAACCCCCGACATCTTAGAGATTATGCCATACTTAATTTTAAGGGGGCGAATTCTAATATTGCTCAACTGCCCATGCAAGCAAACAGTTTTAAAATCAAGCTTGCACTGGTACAAATGCTCCAACACATGCTATGTTTGGAGGAGGACCCAATGAAGATCCCTATGAGTACTTAATCAGGTTTGAAGAGCTCATTGATATATTCCGGTACAATAGAGTCAACCCCGATTGTATCTGAATGAGAGCATTCCATTTTCTTTACGTGATAGAGCAAGGTCGTGTTTGCATTCATATAGAGAATGAACTTTCACAGCACGGGACCAACTCGCTCAAGAGTTCCAAGCCAAACACTTTCCACCAGCTACGCTACTAAACTCCGAAATGAGATCACATCATTTAGACAAATCACTGAGAGAGCTTAGGTGAATCGTGGGACCGCTTCAAAGAGTTCTCTAATTGAGGAAGTGTCCACACCATGCTATACCTCTTTGGCTGCAAGTCCAAATCTTCTATAAGGGACTATTTTCGGAGACTAGATTGATAGTTGATGCTAGTGTGGGAGGTTCTTTACCCTACAAGACTCCGGAGGAAGCTCAAGAGTTATTGGAAAGAATGGCATCCACTCATTACTACCATAGAGTAATAACTTCCATAGTTGGACAACAACAGCAAGTCAATCAAGCCAACGTCCAACAAGGAGGTATGCCTAATTATGATACTTTCATATCTCAGCAAAACATGATGATGAGTGCCATTACAAACTTGACCAAGGTTGTAGAGAATATGGGAAGAAGCTCAGTAAACTCCATTGGTTTGACATCCCAAAGGATCTTGATTTGTGATTTCTATAGAGGAAATCACCAAAATGACTTTTGCGATACTTCATTGATGCAAGGTGAGCAGATTTGATTCATTTCCAATCAAAATCTCACCACAAGAAATCAACCCACCAATTATGGGAGAAACACATACAACCATCTTAGAAGAGCCATCCCAATTTTTCAAGGACAAATCAAAATAATGATAAAAATTCATCATTCCAACCATCACAGCCACAATCTAATTTTTTCAATCAAGATTCATCTTCCCAACCATGTCAACAGCCATACTAGAGAAATTTCCAAAACTTTCCACTTCAACAAAATAACTTATACCAACCTCTACCACTAAGAACCCCGCCTCAAAATTCCAGTTATCCTCCATATGTAAACCATGATCAATCCACTGAGGATAATTTGAGAAGGGACTTTGCAATTTTGAGGAGAGAGTATAATAATTTTTGAGCTTCTACAAGGAATATGGAACTTCAATTGGGACAATTAGCTCGCAAAAATAATGAACGACCTATGGGAGCATTTCCAAGCAACACAATTCCAAATCCAAATGAGCAATGCAATGCTATTTCACTGAGGAGTGGGAAGGGATTGGTTATACAAAATAACACGACAAAGGGCAATACTGAAGCTGTTCTGAAACCAAAATCCAAAATAATTGAAGAAAAACTTGAAATTGAAGATAACCATGAGAAGATGACCAAGGAGAATGCAATGAAGGAGTCGAGAAAGAAGAAAGTGGATGATTCATTTAAATTGGATCCTGCAATAAAAGTGTCATTCCCTCAATGATTCATTGATCCAAAGAAGGATGAAAAAGAGAAACAATTCCACAAGTTCCTTAATATGCTCAAAAAAGTGAATGTAAGCATCCCTTTGGTTGATGTTCTCAACAAGATGCCCAATTATGCATGACTTATGAAGGATCTACTGGCTAAAAAGCAGCGATAGGATGATGATGAGACAGTTTGTCTTGACGCCAAGTGGAGTGTCCTTATTCAACAGAGGTTACCCCAAAGCTCAAGGATCCTAGAAGTTTCTCTATACCGGTGAACATCGGAGGACACATGTTACATCATTCACTTTGTGATTTGGGGGCGAGCTTCAACATTATGCCAAAGGCCATCTATGATAACCTATGGGATCACCAATGCTGAACAAACCAACCATTACACTACAATTGGCAAATTTGTCCTAGATAGAACCATATGGCTTGTTGGAGGATGTGCTTGTTTAAGTGGAAAAGTTGGTGTTTCATGTGGATTTCTTAGTGTTAGATATCGGTGAGGACAATGAAATTCTGTTGATTCTTGTTGGTCCCAAAGCGACCTAAGGGGGGGTGAATTAGGTTTCCAAAAATTATGCTTTCACAAAATAGTAAGCTTTTTAAATTCAAATGCAGATATAATAAATTTACTAGAACAGTAAAGTAAAGAGAGAAAAATTGAACAAACAATACTTCCAAGCTAGCAAGCTTGAAGTATCAATTTTCTTGAATGCTTCACACACTTGGTGAGCCAATAATCTTTACAAAGTTGGGAAGTTCTTGCTCACACTAAAACTCTTTTAGTTGAGCCAAGATTCTTACTTACAACCACACTTTCATACAAGATTATCACTCCACTCAAAGTTGAATTGCACTCTCCTCGAAGAAAAGGCAGTAGACTTCCATTCTTTCTGCCAATTTGTTCGGACGATGCAATGCGTCCGAGGAGCTTTTGACCTAGTTCGGACGGTTCTGTGCGTCCGAAAGAGCTGTTCCTGCAAAAGCTTGTTTTACAGAGTTAAGTGTTTATGTCATCATCAAAATAAGGTTTGGCAAACATCCAAATTCTAAGGAGGCCATTTTTGTCAACCACACATGCTTTAATAGATGTTAATGAAGGGAAATTGATTTTGCGAGTTGATAATGAATCTGTTGAAATTGATGTTTTTAATTATGATGATAATGTTTGAATAGTTAAAAAAAATGTGCTAATTATTCCCTTGGTTCATTCATTAATAGGTTTGAAGAAGAGATACCTAAGGTGGGTCAAGGTAATCCACTCAAAAAGGATGTTAAAATAAATGAAGACTCCAAAATTGACTTGTAAAATAAACCACCGGATGATGAAAGTGAGATGGGAAGGATTCATGGATCGGTTTCACAAGCACCGAAAGGTAAGAGTTTGGGTAAAAGTACCATGAGCAAGAAGAAGAAAAAGCAGTGCAAAGAGCAACTTGAGGCTATCATTTATGCACTATCTTTGGTAAATGTTTGGAAACGAGGGCAAGTTCCAGTTCGTGTTGGAAATCTGTTGGCCCCAAAGCAACCTAAGAGGGGGGGTGAATTAGGTTAGTTGCTTAAAAATACTTTAAGAAATATTGAGATTATCAAATTAAATGTAGATATAACAAAATCAATAGAACAGTAAAGTAAAGAGAGAAAAATTAAACAATCAATACTTCCAAGCTAGCAAGCTTGAAGTATCAAATCTCTTGAATGCTTCACACACTTGGTGAGCCAATAATCTTTACAAAGTTGGGAAGTTCTTGCTCACACCAAAACTCTTTTAGTTGAGCCAAGAATCTTACTTACAACCACACTTTCATACAAGATTATCACTCCACTCAAAGTTGAATTACACTCACAATTGCACACTAATACAACAAAGCACTATAGTCAATTTGCACTCAAATTACTTTTTTCTAAGGCTTGTATTCAATGTATTAGATGATCTTTTCAAGTTATTAAAGCACCTATTTATAAGAGCAATAAAAAGTGGTTTCAACTACTTCCTAACGGCTAAATAATAAATGCACAAAAAATAGCCGTTGGGGTTTCGGACGTTCGAGAAGTATTGAACTTTGCGTCCGAGGCAGCGTCCGATCTTCTTTCAGTTTTGTTGAGAAGCTTCGTTCGGACGTCCGTGCATGCGTCTGTTCCTTCGTCCGACAGAGGTTTCGGACACATCCTGAGCGTATGAAAGACAGAGGCAGTAGGATCCCATTCTTTCTGCCAGTTTGCTCGGACGATCTTTTTGGCTTCCAGAAGGAGTTTTGACCTAGTTCGGACAGTTCTGTGCGTCCGAAAGATCTGTTCCTGCAAAAGCTTATTTTACAGAGTTAAGTGTTTATGTCATCATCAAAATAAGGTTTGGAAAACATCAAATCAAGTATCAAGAGTGAGGAAAAATGGTAATAAACTTTTTCTGTGGAAGCCAAAAAGAAAAGGATAGCCAACCATCCTTAAGTGCTTGAACTGATCTCAAGTGCTGAAGACTAGTTTAGGACTATAAACATTGGCTCTGCATGGGAGGCAACCCATGTTTTTGTTTAATTTTATTTCTTATGTTTTGTTTCTTGGTCTTATTGTTTTTCTTCTTTAATGTCTTAAGGGTTTTTTTTATGTTTTGTTTTGTTTTTTTTTTTTTTTTTTTTGTTTTGGTGGTTGATGTTTTCGACTTCGACTAAATGGTATTTAGTTCAAAATAAATGGCACCAAGCGTTCTTCATTGATAGAAAAGCTTCCTTTTTGCCTTTTTACTCTTCACTTTTTTACCATTGCGGACAATATTTATTTCTAAGTGTAGGGTGGGGAGTTATCTAGATTTGTATTTGTTTGGTGTAGTTTGCTCAATTTTTGTTTCAATATTTTAACTTTCCTTTTGATCTAAGAGCTTTTCAAGATTTTAGAAATTTTTTGTGCGAATTAGTTGAGATTCTTTGAAAATTTAGGCAATCCCTTAGCATGTCTCTATGATTCTTTGCGTGATAATTTTTGAGTTGAATCGTCATTAGTGGGTAATTGATATTAAAACTTTTCTTGCATGATTTCTGAGAATTCTTTAACACTAATAGCCAAAAAATATTTTATTTTTGAACACTTAGAGTGATAATTATGTAGACTCATGTATATTGCATCCCAGAACTTGCTTTTTATATTTTGGAAACAAATTTATAGACTACTTAATTTGGTTTAACAATGAGGATGGAGTATTTCTTTGGATGTTTGAGCCTTTCAAGCTAACCTTTATTGAATTTTAGCCCTAATTTCCTATTTGAGCCTTAATTGTAATGAATGGAAAGAAACACCATTTTCTTTCTTCCATTGAAACTCATTTTACCTAGCTTGATGAGCTTAATAAATTCTTTAATTTTTCTAACCCTAAATGTTCTTTAAGTGATTTATGGCACACATTTATTTGGGGATAAAAGTGGGTGTAAGGTAGTCAAATGACAGTGGTCAATTGTGTGAATGAGTGGTGTTCATTTATGGGGCAAAGATGGGGTACTGGAAAAATTTTTGAATTGAAAGAAAAATTTTGACAAGTTCAGGGAGTGCCTATCACTGGTACCTATCTTGTTGTGATACAGGTAGTACCTATCACTGGTACCTGAATATTTGCAGGCAGTGCCTATCATTTGTACCTGTATTGGTGTAGTTGTGGGTAGTCCCATATTGGGAGCCGTCATAAAAAAAATTAGATACATGTTCGAGAAAAAGGTTGGTATGTTAGGTTAAGCTATAGGTGTTCAAAAAAATTTTAAGTGTTTGCATACTTTAATCTGAGTGTCTTGGAAACTGAGTTTGTATTGAATGGCTATATTCACACACATCGGATTTCATGTGTAGGGTTTTATTAGCATTTGAACTCGTGAATTCTTAGATTACTTCTGATAATGGCATGGTTCTTGACCATTCAGGTAGACAATTGTTGAGATGTGTTGGGTGCCTTCATTATGAGCTTATTCGTTTTTATTGTACTTTTGCTCGAGGACGATCAAAAGTTAAGTGTGGGATATTTGATAAGCTCATAAATGTAGTATATTTTATGTATTGTTTACCTCTATTTTAATGTAATTTGAGCAAGCATTGAGTAATTATGAGCTAAAATGGTTTATTTTGAGAGTTTTGTAGGGTTTGAGTGAAGAAAGAGTCCAAATTGATTGCAAAAGTGGAGGAGAATTGCAAAATTGGAAGCAATGTGCACCGGCGAGGAGTGTTCTGACACAGTTTGGTATATTGAGAATACATCTTGTCTGAACTCTAATTCAGGTGATTCAAGATGTTTTCAAAATAGACGACAAAGATCCACAACTTTCATATTTTTAGTTATTTCAAATTCGGCTTGCATCATGGTCAAAATTGAGGAGGAATTTGAAACTATTTCTGCCGCTGGGCCCAGGCGCGACAAATTGTAGTGCCTAGGCACCAGCTCTAGAAACTCCATGTTTTGGTTTTGTCCCTGGTGCCCAGGCATGACAAAAGTGCAGCGCCCAGACGCCGATCGATGGATAGGTCTTATAAGGTTGCCTATTTTGCAAGAAAAGTCCTCCTATGGACCCGTTTGCATGGGAAATCATGTTCTTATCATCTCAGAGCTCAAAATCCTAAAAACATCTATAAATACACCAAGAGATTGAGAGGAAGAAATCATCATAATCATCAGCCATCTTTAGTTTTTTAGGTTTTCAATAATTAGATCGATAATTTAGCCATAGGATAGATTTTCTCAAGTTTTCGAGTTAGAATTTCATTCTTTTATCAAGAATTTGAGGCTCGATAATCATCAACATTCGTTTTCGCTATAATTACTGAGTTTGATTTATTTTTATACAATTTAATTTTTGTTTTGGTTTCTTTCTTCTTATTTAATTATTGTTCTTGTTTTATTGCCTTTAAATTCTTAATTGCATCCATAGTTTAGTAGTTAGGGTTTTATTCCCTCGCTTTTGATTAATTTTATAGAGTAGATTAATTTAAATTCTTGTTCTTGATCAAATTCTCACAAGTGGGGTAGATTAAATTAGGGTTTGAGTCAATTATATTTAATTTCTTTTCGTAGGGTTAGTATTTTGCGTTCTTGTCTTTAATTTAATTTATTGTGATTAAATTTAGTTTAAGTTTAGTCAAAAGCCACTGATCCCACAATATTTTGCCTAACTAGTAAATAGGCTTGTGAATCTAGTAATTGTTCCAATAGTCCTCATGGGAACAATCCTTACTCATCCTATGTACAAACTCACCTCGTATACTTGCGAGTGTGTGGGAGTTGATTAGGATAATTAAGGTTTTTACTACTTCTTTATTGTTTTTAAAAACCTAATCAATATTCTACCAAACATTGCCATGCCTTTGGATAATGACATAAAAGAGGTATAGTACGAAGCACCTAAAACTTAGGAAGGCAGGAAGCATACAAAGATGACTAGTAGAAGAAACTAGGTGACATGACCGTGCGTTGTGTGGTTAAAAAATATGCATATCTAAATACCTAGTAAAATTGAATGAATATAAGTGTAAAATTGGTAACATAATAAGAACTATTAAAATTAAATGACAAAGTAAAATGTAAAAAGCCTTTATTCAAAATCAAAATCGAAATCAAAATCAAGCAAGTTTACCAGATGATCAAAATTCATCTTCCAAAATACATAGAGAAGTTAACTTTACAAATGTTGAGTCTTGAATGGCATATAGTGGATCATTGTTGGATCAGTCAAAACTACTCAAAAAATACATGTTATTAAACAGCATTTGTCACAAGCATCAAGCGAATATCAATGACTTCATCCTTGATCAAACCAAAATGACCATAGATTTGGAGCAAAGCCTAACCAACAAAAAGAAAAAAGTTAATCATTATCTGGAAATTGGAAAAAAAAGATTAAAAAAAATTGTAATTATAAATAGATGAGAGTACAGAAATTAGCTTAAATAATAAGTAGACCCAAAAGAATTCAATACACAATTCATACAATTAAAGTTAGTCAAGCTACATGAAGAAAACCATATTCATAAGCTCAAAGAAGGAAGAGAGTCCAATTCTTTCTACCTACATTTTTCAATTGTCTAACACCATACAAAACGCAACATTAGTTCCAACACTGATCAAATATTTGAATCTAGGGAGTATAGAATATCCCTAATATTCACTATTTGTATGTAAAATGAATTAAACAGGCCACAAGATAGAAGTTTCATACTATTAAGTTGCGGTAGCTACCTAATATTCATGCAAAGAAACTTAGGAATGTAATCCTGAAAATTAAAAGCCACAAAAGAAAACAACCACAAATTATTTAGTATTAGATCCTCCAAAATGATAACAAATCCCACAAAAACCAAACTGAACTTTTCAACTACTGCCCAACTTTGTTTATTCTTCGTCATTGTTGGGGAAAACGTGTTGACAAAAATATTTTTTTGAGAGGTGGCAAATCAACCAACAGTATTGTACAAACACCAAACCATTAAAGAGTGTAACTTTTCCTTATTTCACTCCACAGGACTAATTAAACCAAAAAACCAAGAAACACAATACTGTCCAAATTAGAGACTATACATATTAAATTGCACTATTTAAAAAAGGCAATGCACACTGGTAGATACTAAATAAAATGAATTCAATAATTTCTTTCAAATGCAATAGTGTTATAAAACTTTATAAAAGAGCAAAAGCAAAGGATTCACCTTATACTTGAAAGACACAAATCCTTTCATAGCAATTCATAAAAGTTCAAAATCCAAAACTTTAGGAAACAAAAGACAGCAACTTCTCATACATATTATCCAATTCAATTTTAAAAATTGGGCAATTTCAAAGCATGGTGGAATCGGGTAAAGCAAAAAGAAAGTTTTTGAGCCTTAATCTTCATTGTAGATTTCAAAAGCTATAGTAGCCACAACAATAAACAGTATTTGTTCATCCAAAAATTTCCAATACTTTCAATCACGGATTCAAGTAGACAAAGTATAACTAACAACATTCAATATCTTCCATGAAACCTCACAAAATACTAAAATTTACAATCACACTTCACAACAAGTGTTGGAAATTACCAATACCAAATATAATAACCAATAAAAAATCATAATCAAATATTTTGAACTTTTAGTTGAATCGTACAATGATATCAACAAATAACTGAAACAAATCAACCCCATTATACCATAAAATAAAGAGATCACCTTTTACAAGCAAGTCAACTCAGATACATTAAACATCCTTATTCTGAATACCGAAGTTTATAGTTTCAACTATAATTAGTTCTTCTATAACCATGTATTATCCCAACAAGAGATTTGATATTGATATCGATATAAACATATATTGTGTAAATAAGAAATCAAAATGCCAACAAACTCGAGAATGCATAAGTGTAAATATTAATACTTATAAACACTGTACAATCAAACATCTAAATGGAATATAGATACTATTTAACTCATCTTTCAACATTACACCTCATGTCGATACTACAAAACGCTGTTTCTACTCTAATGTTCAGTAGATTCCATAAAGAAGAGATCTTCTCTGCAATAAAATTACACTTAGTTTTTTACTCCTTTGCAAAGTTTACTAAAAATAAAGATTCATACAGCAACCTCAGGAAAAAAATATTAGTGAAAAGACAACTACACAATAAAAGAAAGGAAAATTACAACAAAAATGAACAGTATTAATAAAAAAAAAGCATCTAAATAAAGTAGGTTTTATGACCGGAACATGTAAAGGTGAGAGTCCAACAAATATATATATATGAACTTGATCTGTGCTCAAAAATAATTTTTTCTTCTTGTAAAAAGGCAAGAAAATTTTAGAAGCAAATAAATGAGTGATAATTCTTTCACTATTAGCCAATTGGAAAAAATTAAAGTTACTCGAAACAAGAAAAAATATTACTTTTGATATTCCTATGACTGTGAAGATCTCGAGAGTGGAAAAAGAAAAAAAGATCAAGCATTCTTAGTCCATTATATTTCTAAATCGAACATAGAGGGCAAAAATTTGGGAACCAAAAATAAATATTTTTCCATTGGTGAAAGTAGAGCGAATGAAAACAAAAATACTTCAATAGTTGTTTTGTTTTTGTCATTTAAACATTTTTTCCATTTGTTCTACATTCAGCCAAGGAAAAAAATAGAACAAATAAAGATCAGCAAAATACAAAGCTAATAATTCAATTTATCTTCAGCCAAGGAAAGAAAGGAAAATAGTAGAAAAAGGTATGGAGCAAAAATAAGTTTGATCTATGTGTAACAAAAGGAAAAAATGTCTTACCTTCAAGATGCCTTGGCTTGGTTGTACCTCAAAAGAAATGGAAAATAAACAAAAAAATAACTATATAAATAATTTAACAACAAATAAAAATATTAATACAAAAACGATAAAAATATTTATCTGGTAATCGGAAGTTTCATCAGTACAACAAAACCCTACAGAAAAACATAAGCTTCATCAGTACAACAAATCCTTTTAGAAAAACATAAAACAATAAGAATATTAGGGAAAATCCTACTAAAATAAGGGAGACAAATGATAAGAGGGGAGGGGAGGAGAAGGAGATCTATCATTAAACCAGAAGAAAAAGTAAGGAGGAGGAAAGAAAAAGATGGAAGGGATAGGATGCTATTAGATTAATTACAAGAACAATCAAGGAGGAAGAGAAAAGAAAATGGAGGGATATGAAACTGCTGGCGTAGGAGAAAGGAAGACGGAGAAGAGAAAATGAAGAGATAGGGAGTAGCGGCGCAAAATGGAAAGAGAAAATATCTTGCCCTCAAGCCATAAGACCTAACAGCCAAAATTACAAATCTATCATCATTCAATGTTAGTGTTTTGTCAACTTTGTCGTCAATTTTGGCAAGAAATGAGATGCTAGACCAAAGCCTTTCCCAGGTTATCTATTTATGTTGAAAAAGGACCTCTGGCTCCTAGTAGTGTATATCGCATTAACATAAATTTAGTGAGTTCATAATGCAAGATAACTCATCAACTAATCAAAATTTAATCTATTCCACGTTTCCAATTAATCATGTATACATAGAAATTTTCCCTACTTCTACTTTTCTTTGTCATTCTTCCTCTTCCACTTCTTAGGTGACTAAAATAGTATTCTGACACAGTTTCTTGATTGAAGGTACTCCTTGGTATACAGTATAGATTCGAGTACGTGATATGTTACATTGCTAAAAATGTTAGAGGTATATTTGGGGTAGACTTAGTTGGTATGTAGCATACTAGATTAGTTTAGTTGATACATTCTAATGTAACATTTTTAAGAAAGAATCCCGTACAAATTTATGTAAACTTATTGAGCTTTGTTAGAACATTATTGTTATTAGTATCAACAAAAGTATTCGTTTAATTAATTAATTCTATGTAAAATTGAATTACTGTGAAATTAATCCATAATTGGTATCCTTGATTTCGTTAGTTTGTAGGACGGATACAATTAAAATAATTTTGGAAGAAAAAACAAAAATAGGAAATTTATATATGTAAGTAAAAATCAACTTTTAAAGCACTTGTTACAATCGATATTTAAATAATAGAAACTAAATTAGAAATAGAAATGACAAAATTACAAAAAAAAATTAAATTTAATTAATCATTCTTTCACGAATTAAAGTAAAAAGCGGTTCGCCACATTTGATGAATTAGTACGTGTACTATAGTGTTTCAAATTGCAAAAGTATAGCAAATCAGAATGCATAAATTGGTACAGAATATTTAGGGTTATCTAGTAAATCCGATAACTGTGTTCTGACATAGATTAAACAGATAAAAACTAAAAAGTAAATGCAAATATTTGAATAAGCAAGATGACTCATTGATAATCTATATTCATTGGCCATTTTCCAATTGATCATATATGTTTAAAATTCTTTCCAAACCCTTCTTTTTCTTTCTCTTTTTTTTGCTCTTCCTCTTCATAGGTGACTGTTTGACAGACTTGTGACCTAGATTTCAGTTAAGGTCTTCTTATATCGGCTGATTTCAATCCTTGAGAATTGATCCTTGCTTGTTTTGCCATTTTTCTAGCCAAGCTGCTTCTACCTGCAAATTGGCAAAAGGAAATAGCCCAGATCCAATTATTATAATTTCATTATTTAAGGAGCTAAATAAAATTAGGCATGGATTAAAGAAAGTCAATTACCTCCTTAGTTCAATTTGTTTGATATGTGAACCACAGAAGAATCCTCGTCTGCATGATGGTTATAGTACCGCCAATCATTCCCGACCATATTCCCTATATGCACCCGTAAATAAAAATGTATGGATTGATAGTAAGAAGTAATAAAGATTAGAAACATCTATGCTCGAATGGATTATATTCAAAGTATAGACATGTAAATAAATTCTATACATTGAAGGTGTAAACACCTTTGCACCTAGATTGAAGTAAAAGTAAAACCCGAGGGTTGCACCCAATGGGACTCCAACAAAATAGTAACATCCAACATTCACATGTGCAACAAAGGTTTGCCATCCACAACCAACAGCCATACCTTAAATTTTCAAAGGATACCAAATTAGTTAAGAATAATTTCCTTTTGAATACCCATGTACACCAAATAGGTTTACACCCTTTAGGCAAATCTACCAATTCCCAGGTGTGATTATACATTATGGACTCAATCTCATTCTCAACTGCGTCTTTCCAAAAACTAGCATCAATCGAATTCATTGCCTCTTTATAAGTTTTTGGATCTTCTTCAGTTATGAACAAGCAGTTATAAAATCAGGCCCAAAATTAGTTTCCACTCTTGCCTTTGTACTTCTTCTCAATTCTTGAACTCCCTCATTATCACGTTCTTCTGAATTTTGAATTTCTTGAGACAAAGTTTTTACAAAATTTTTATTCATTGGAAAAATATTCTCAAAAAATTCAGCATCTTTAGTTTCCACAACATGATTAGACTCCAAAACCAAGAACCTATAGGCAGTACTGTGAAATGCATACCCAAAGTAGACACTATAAACAGTTTTAGGCCCAATTTTATTCCATTTAAAGTCTGGTATCCCTATCTTAGCTAGAGATACCCAAGGCTAGGAGAATAACCTTTCCAAAGTTCATAAGGTATCTTAAAATTTTTCTTGTGAGGTATTCTATTAAGAATATGACAAGCAGATAAAATAGCCTCCCCCCACATGTTAGTAGGTAACCCAGTACTTATTAACATGGCATTCATCATGTCTTTAATAGTCCTATTTTTCCTTTCTGGAACCCCATTTTAGATTGAGGTGACTAAGGTGAAGTAGTTTCATGAATTATTCCATTTTGTTCACAAAACTTCTTGACCAAATTAGAATCATATTCACCTCCTTTATCAAACTTAAGTCTTTTAATTTTTTTCTCTAACTGATTGTCAACGTCATTTTTGAATTTAATAAACAATTTCCTCAGCTTCATCTTTCTGACTTAAGAGATATAATTTAGTGTATATTTAATAATCATCAATGAAGGTGATATGATATTTCTTCCCACCTCTACTCATATTATTCTTAAAATCCTCAAGATCACTGTGAATTAATTCCAAAAGACTATTAGTTCTTTTAATGGATTTAAAGGGTTTCTTATGATGTTTAGCTTCAACACAAATTTCACATTTTGTGAACTTATGATTAGTCATATTAGGAATCAAATTTGAATTTTTCATTCTCCTTATGGAATCAGCATTCACATGTCCTAATCTAGCATGCCACATATCAATAGAATCAACAATATAAGCAAAAGGTAACATTCTTATTCATTCCATTGCAAGTAGCATCAAGTACAAATAAGCCCCCACAACAAAATCCTTTCCCACAAAGTCCCTATTCCTGGTCAGAACTAACTTATCAACTTCAAAAACAAGTTTAATAGAAGCTATATTAAGCAAAGAACCAGAAGTTAAATTTCTTCTCATGGATGGAACATGCAGCACATTGGTCAAAGTAATAGTCTTTACAGAGGTAAGAGTCAAAAGAACCTTTCCCTTGCCTAGGACTGGAGCAGCACAAGCATCTCCAATGAAGACTTGCTCCCCATCGCTCACTCCTTCATACTTAAGGAAGTGATATTTGTCAACAGTGATATGCTTCATGGCTCCATTGTCCACAATCCATTCGGTCACATTATGGGCCAAGCTTGCTTCGAAGACAGCAGCAAAAATTTCCTCATCATCACCTTCATCAAGGTTCACTTGATTGGCTGGTTGCTGCTCTTATTCCTTGCAAAACTTGTATTTATTTCCTTTCTGTCCTGTGTTATACAGAACTCCACATACATAGCAAGGTCCATAAACTTTTTATTAGTCTTACCAAACTTTTAAACTTACCTGATTTCTTCTGTCTTGACTCTAACCGTTGTTGTTCCAGCCCTTCTTAGGTCCACAACTTTTGCCTTTGAACCTTTGAGAAGCTCCTTTAGGCTTGCTATCCACCAGATTCACCTTGTTTGCAAACTCATAAGCCAGATCAATCTTATCTTTCAGGCGATTGCTTTCCTTGATCTGGATGTGAGATATCACCTCATCTGGCGTCATGGCAGTTTTTTCATGTTTCAGTGTATTCCTGTACTCTTTCCAAGATGGTGGCAATTTCTCAATCAGAGAACAGCCTGGAAAGCATCATCAATTTTCATGCCTTCCTGAGTAATGTCCAGAATAATATTCTGGTATGCATGAATTTGGTTGGTGACAGGTTTGTCGTCAACCATCTTGAAATTCAGGAACTTGGCAACTGCGTACTTTTTATTTCCAGAATATTCAAAGTTGTATTTCTTGTCTAGGCAGGATCTGCCACCCATATTTCCTTGGCAGTCTTATATGGGCGGTATAGCTCAAATAGGGCGTCAGTCAGGAAATTGAGTACGTGACCACCAGCAATTCAGTTGTCATCAGCATAAATCCTATTGGATTCGGAAGGGGCAGCATCTTCAAATAGGACGTAATCCACTTTGAGGGTTAGTAGGTAAACAGAACCTTCTCGGACCAGCATTTGTAGTTCTTATTGTCAAATAGTTACAGTTTTGACATGTCAGGAACACCAACATTGGCCATCATAGCGACACAGAAAAAGCACTTTCAAGATTGTTAGAAAATCTGGACAGACCAATAATTAAAGCAGAACAGAATTTGCTGAGGCATGTGATCACTGTCCTTGAAAGTGATTTCGCCCCCCACGGGATCGTAATCCACTGATGCCGAAAGGAGCACTGGGCAGTCATTCTCCAAGATTTAATGGCAGCCTTAGTCGCGTGTACTCACAAGCAAGGCTTCGAGCTTAATACTGGATTATTCAGTACCGAAGAGTAGAGAACAGAAGAAAATATATTTTCAGGTGTCTATAAGAAGACCTCAAGGCCTTTATTTATAGTGATAGATTCTGCCAGAATTTGGAAGTTACAACACTGGCTTGAGAGAAAAGGTAGGTGACTTGAGAGAAAAGAAAGGAAATCCATTTGCCTTCAGAGAAAAGACAAGAACTACACGCAAGTCAAGTTCACACAAAATAGGTAATCAACAAATAAGTCAAGTTCACACAAAATAGGTAATCAACAAATGGAATAGGCAACCAAAAAATATAGAAAGAATAACGTGACGGAAGCAAAACTGTAATGGTTCGTACGCACGCAACGCACTACGCCGGTCAGGGCTGGGCAGGCGCACACGTGTGTGTGTTTGAGGAAAATCCCCAAACCATCAACCATGCATAGTCTAGGCTCCCAACTAGAGTTGCACAATGGCAAAACCCCAAACTCATATAACATGAAACATCCAACACAAAGTTTCAATGTGGGACTAAAAATTTCATAAAGGATGCACGGGAACACAACTGGAAGGAATTTCAAATTTATTAGAAGTGTATTTTAGAGGCAAATTTCCAATACTAGTTCTCACAAGATAGTTTAATTTTTCATTCCCATAGTATGAATCTAAACAATTTTAAATCAAAAATTACTTATGTGTTATAAAGAAGTACATAAAAATTTTTGTTTTTAGAAGTAACTGTTTTCTGATAAAACTCTTTAGAAGAGGAATCTAAAGAAAGAAGCTGGGAAGAGAATAAAACTGATATTTGTGATTTATAATATTTTGGAGGTTAGAAATATAATTATTTGTAATACTAGAAATTGTTGGATCTCAATTATGATAATCATGTTTTGATGATGACCAAATCATACTAACGGCTTGTAAACAAGTGTGCAGAAGAATAAGGAGATTCGGACGATGAAGACTGTCCGAGAGAAAGGAACTCGGACGCAAGTGATTGTCCGATACATGCCCAGAGGGCATTGGAAGTGATAAACTTATCGGACACAAATGTTCATTGTCCGAAAGACAGAGTTTCGGACGATAGTAATCGTCCGACACAAAGAACCTGAAGCAGTCTCGGACGAAAAATAGCGTCCGATCATATTTCTAGAAGACATTGCATCGACCAGACGTAGGTTTGGACGCATTCTAGAACGTCCGAATGAATACCCTCAGAGAACGGACGCAGCGTCGGACACAGAGTTTAGCAGCGGCCATCTGAAAGGTCCAACGGCTAGTTCGTTCAGACGCACACCCACTACATCAGCCGTTCGAAAGATCTAATAGCTAGTTTTCCAATAAACAGAAAATAGCCGTTAGAGAATTGTCGAAGACAATTTTGGGCATCTATAAATACCCCTAAGTCTGTAAATGCAAAAAAATAGAGAGTAGAACTACAGCATTCAATACAAACACTTGTAAAAGCTATTTGGAAAGAAATAGGCTAAAATACTGTATTATATTGGTTTGGGTAGTGTAGTTCTCTTGGCTCAACTAGAGGGAATTAGTGTGAGCAAGAGTACGACTAGTGAGTGATCTCCAAATGTAAGAGTGGGGGATAACAAGTGTACAAAAGTGAGGTTGTATTGTAAAACCCTTTGGCTCAACTAGAGGGATTTAGTTGGTGCAAGGGTGAGTCTACTTTGTGTACAAGAAGGTTATTGCCTCACCTTCTTTGAAGAGGCACTACTAGTGGATATACTCCAAACTTGAGAAACTTGGGAGTTTAGTTTAATACTCTCTATCTCAATTATCTTATACTTGTTTTTTGAGTTCCAATTATTTAATATCTTTTGTATTCATTTTGTGCTTAAGTGTTTATTTGTTGCATAAAATTTGCATTTCTCATTAAGCACATTAAACGGTTTATTTTTTGAAATAACCCAATTCACCCCCTGTATGGTTGCTTTTTTGGGCCAACAGAAATCACAAAAACTAAGTCACAAATGTCGTGACTTTCATTAACAAATCACAAATGATTTTATGACATTTTAGACAGTGACTCTTATTTGACAGTCATAAAACTAAAATGTTGCTCGCATTTTGGTTTCATGACTCTGAAATGAGGGTTACAATATACGAAGTCACAAAACTATTTGTAACTTGGTCATATTATTACTTGTGATTTGAAATTATTAATTTTTGTGACTTGTAATGTCACAAAAGTGATTGTATTTGTAACTTCCAAAATAATATAAATTTAAAAGGTGGGTTATTTTTGTAGTGATGGTTAGCTATTAGACTATGGGAGAGCTATGCTTGGTAAATAAATTTTATAATTTATAGGCAATTCTTTTAAATATTCTATCAGACTATGGGAGAGCTATGCTTGGTAAATAAATTTTATAATTTATAGGCAAATCTTTTAAAAATTAAAGCAAAACGGAAGAATGCAAAAGTAGGATAAGAACACCTTTTTTTTTTTTTTTGGACAAAATTTGGCCTATTCAGAAAATCTTTGATTATCCTACTATTGTAAAACCCAAAAAAAAACAAAAAAAGTTCTTTTCTTTTTTGCAAGCATGCTTACAAATTATATATAGTATTGCTTTTGGTGCGCTTTTACTATTCTATTTATTTTTTCACATGTCCTTGTTTAGAACGATAGAAAAGTACCTTGCTGCTGCATTAAACCCAACTGAAACCATGAATACCCATCCGGAAATTGTTGTGCTGCAATAATTTAAAATTATCTCGATTAGAAGAAATGATTATTGAACAACAATAAATCAGCAATTTAAAAATCCCGGAACTGAAGCGGGATATAGTTTCTTGAAATCGTTCCTTGGTACATGTTGAAGTCCAACTGGGTGTAAACAAGTCAAGCCATTTGAGCTTGGCTCGAATAAATCTTAACTCGAATT
This sequence comes from Cinchona pubescens, assembly GCA_025175665.1. Taxonomy (NCBI): domain Eukaryota; kingdom Viridiplantae; phylum Streptophyta; class Magnoliopsida; order Gentianales; family Rubiaceae; genus Cinchona; species Cinchona pubescens. Next base: position 411,851 of record JANKKI010000312.1, read on the forward strand.
CGAATACGATCAAGTTTCTAATATCAAACTCACATTTTTTACATATTTGAACTCGAGTTTGAAATCAACCAAAATTTAACTTGAATTCATGTTGAAACTCACTCAATTCGTCTTGAGATTGAATTTAATCGAGTTTAAACGAGATCAATTAGTTTTAATTGAGATCTATCAAGTTTGGATGCATATAATAAAATTTTTAATAAAAAACAATAATTATATATATATATATGTGTGTGTGTGTGGGACTCGATTAAACTCGACAAGCTATCTAGTCTCAAATATTAGAGGTCGAATTCGAACTTATAAAATTCAAAATTTGACTTGAGCTCAACACAAGTCGGTCAAGGCAAAATCAAATTACGAGCAACTTTCAAGCAGTTTGAGTTTGCTCGTTTACTACTCCTAAGTGAAATAATTTTCTCATTACATTAATTTTTTTCTTTTTTCTCCCCTCTCATCTCATTGTTTACTGTCTTTCTTGTGGACAACAAGGTGTAGATTAATTATTTATATGATAAGTGACATAAGGAGCTGTAAGAAACATTGCCTGAGATTTAAAAAATATTTAAGTTTAGTTTATAGGTGCATTCCTAGTTCTTATGATCATTCAAGAAATTATATAACCATTTGAACTTAGATGATATTAGTAATATTTCAATTACAACAAATTTCTAATGTGATTTCTTAACTCCAGATTACTATAAAGTTTAGGTGTAGATGCGTTGACCAAATTTATTTAAGTTTTTTTCCTACGAGTCTTATCATTGACCATAAAGTTCGTACGCAAAGCTGTATACCAGGTCAGTATAAAGTATTTTCCTTGACAGTAGAAGCACAATAAACTAATTTATAAATCCAGGAATGGAAGGTGGATTTAATTTTTGGTAAATTTGCATTAGCTCTAATAGCAACAGGCAAAATTACTTTTCATTTATTTTAAAAATATAAAGGTCAAAGCTGAAATAAATGGGCCTATGTAGTGCAGGTCACAATTGAATAGGTAAGGCCGAGAATTCTAATTGAACGTTTCACTGAAGGATACGCGCTAATAGAAAAATATTTAGATAAATTTAATCTATACATTTATATGTAGATCTTTTAGTTATTTTAAAAACAACTTAAGTCATGTAATAGAAGATCACATTAACATAACACAAATTAACATAACTAGTGAGAATATAAGTCAAATTTATTTCTACTAGAAGTATTTTCCCTAATATATACTTGGGGGAATGAAAGGGAAGGAGAAGGGCAATTCACTGATTCTTTCCCTTTCTTTTATTTTGTTGATGATATTTTACTTGTTTCGATATTCTTTAGTTTATCAAAATTCCGAGAAAATGTCATATAAAACAGTTGAGAAGGGTCTGTCAATTAATATGAACAAAAAGTTAAAACCGTCTATAGTTTACAAATCTAAAGAGATTGATTAAAATTTTCGGAAATTCAATAGGTCTGGTGATAGTTTAGAATGATTATAGAAGATGTGGATGGATGTAAAAAAGCCATGCGCGCAAGTTGAATATGGTGATGGTAAGAAAGTAAATAACTATTAATGCAACGGAAATTTTTATTTTTTTTTATCGCAGATCACTTTGACAAGTTTATATGTAATACAAGAAAAGTATAAAGATTATATCTTAAAATTGCGGTAAAATCTCTAATATATTTGGGACGCCGATCCACAAGCGGCACAAGTGTCAGGTTCTGTAATGTTATGATAATTAAATTAAGAATCTTTACAAAATTGATTGAACCAAATCATGGAGTACTAGTTCCTAAATTATTTTTCTCTCTTTTCATACGTGACTTTCACGTTTTTATTGAAAACTTTTGTTTACGTCTTTTTTAAACGAATTGTCTTACTAGTACTACCTATGTATATATCTATATATATTTCTTTAGTACTATATATATAATATACAATATGTTAGAATTCCAATCAAATTGAATTTAAGAAATTACAATAATGTTAATCAATTTGGGTAAAGGGCATATAAATAAGTGTAAAATCATTAGAATTTCTAACATATATTACACATTACCTCCTAAAATTTATAACTTATTACAATTAAAGCCAAAAATTAATTTATCTCATAAGTTAACCCATAAGTATCTCATACTTACCAAAATCAATTTAATCTCGAATTAATTATCCTTAAGTATGTGACCATTTAGGTTTTCAATTACGTTGTCAATAAATATAAATTAGCACTAATCTTAAATTAATTATAATTAGATAAATTAAACTCCTTTAATTTATCATTAATTCTCCAATTAATTAATTTACACTTATAGATCAAGATTGGCATCTAGCAAAGTATCATGACCACCCAAGATTGAGATATGTCAAGTGGTTCGACATCACTCATTCATGATTTAGTTCCCGTATAATTATTAACATTTCACCAACTTGTATCTCGATTAATTCAAGAGTACAGATATAAAGCCAACTCTTATTGAATTAATCAATTTACTTCTTTCCAAAATACAATTCACTTGAAATGAAATTTAAAACACTCTTAATTCTATTTTCACTTTGCACAAAGATTTTCGAATCTTATTCCAAGAAATGGTTATACTGGGATATACTCTTCTATTATAAGGAATGATAAATCCTCTATTAGTCATATCTTATCTTATCATAATTCATGTTATACTTGAACTCTACAGTATATGCGACTTATTAAGAGTAACGACTAATAGAGGCAAAATATACAGAAAAATCCATAGTTAAGATAAACTCATGATCTCAGGTCAAAAGACCATTACACAACTATCACAAAGAGATTAATCCATTGGCATTTAAATAATAATCAGCGTGGAATACTTTTAGCGGATCAATCCGATGCACTTATTCTAAATAAGTATCCACATACATTTAAATGCTAATCTACTAGTGTCATATATTACGATTAGAGATATACACAATTAAATATAATTACATCATAACTATTTATTATTTCACATATATATATATATATTTTATTCAAAAAATGCCATATTACAAAATATATATATAAATATAAAAGTGTAATTTATTCCGAAATAAATTAAGTTTAGGGCACACACTAACAAACTCCTACTTGCACTAAAACCAATCTTTCATGTGGTTAAGACCGAATGAGTTAACATAATTCTCATGTTTATTCTGGGGTAAGACTTTAGTGAACAGATCAACAATGTTATCATCCTTGGGGATCTTTTCTATCTTTACTTCATTCCTATCAATGATCTCTCTAATCAAATGATAGCGCCGTAACACATGTTTAGATCGCTGATGAGACTTGGGTTCCTTTGTTTGTGCAATAGCTCCATTGTTATTACAATACAAGAGTATAGGATTACTAATGGAAGGAACCACTCCAAATTCAGCCACAAATTTCCTATTCCAAATTGCCTGTTTTGTTGCTTCTGAAACTGCAATGTATTCGACTTCTGTTGTAGAATCAACCGTGGTGTCCTTTTTGGAACTTTTCTAACTGATGCACAACCATTAAGAGTAAATACATATCCAAATTTCAACTTGCTATCATCCTTGTAATATTGAAAGTTAGCATCTGTGTATCTGCGAATTGTCAATTCTTACCTACCATATATCAAGAATGAATCTTTAGTCCTCAATTACTTAAGAATATTCTTGACTGCTATCCAATGACCACTTCTTGGGTTAGATTGAAACCTGCTCATAACATTTAGAACATAGAAGATATTGGGTCTAGTACATAGTATACAGCATATATTATAGAACTTATAACCGAAGCATACGGGATCTTTTTCATTCTATCACTTTCGATATCTATTTTAGGAAACATGTCTTTAGAGAGGTACACACCATGAGACATTGGTAAGTAACCCTTCTTTGATTAATCCATGCTAAATCTCTTTAGTATCTTGTCTATGTACGTTGATTGAGTAAGACCAAACAACTTCTTTGATTTATCTCCATAGGTCCTTATTCCTAGAATATAGGTTGCCTCTCCTAAATCTTTCACAGAAAAATTTCTAGACAACTATACCTTTACACTTTGAAACGTAGATATGTTGTTTCATATAAATAATATGTCATCCATATAAAGTATCAAGAAAACAATGAATCCCACTAACCTTCTTGTATACACAAGGTTCATCCTCATTTTTGATAAAATCAAACTCTTTGATTGTCTCATCAAAACGGATGTTCCAACTCCTAGAAGCTTACTTTAGTCTATAAATAGACTTTTTGTACCTTGCATACTTTGTTAGAATCTGTGGATGTAAACCCTTCAGGTTGTTTCATATACAGCTCTTCTTGCAAATTTTCATTAAGGAATGCAGTTTTACATCCATTTGCAAAATCTCATAATCATAAAATGCAGCTGTCGCAAGTAAAATCCAAATAGATTTAAACATTGCAACTGGTGAGAAAGTTTCATCAAAGTCAACTCCTTGTCTTTGTGTACAACCTTTTGTCACTAATCGTACTTTATAGATAATCACATTACCATCCATATTGGTTTTTCTCTTAAAGACCCACTTGCACCCTATAGGTTTGATCCCTTCAGGTGGTCGACTAAGGTCCAAATTTTATTATCATACATGGAATTTATTTCAGATTTCATGGCTTGTAGCTGCTTTTGAGAGTTCTTATCAGATAGTGCTTTTTCGTAAAATGTAGGTTCATCATTCGTAATGACTAATACATCATTGTGCCTACTTACAAGAAACGCATATTTTTTTGGCGCACGACATATCCTAGTAGTCCTACTACGAAGAGCTTGTGTATAATTAGTTTCATCCTCTATCACATCATCATGTGATTGAAGCTCTTGTTCCACTTGTTGATCAAGACTATATTGTGTTTTTTGAACTTCTTCAATATCTATTTTGCTTCCACTTGCTCTTTCAAGAATAAACTATTCTAGAAAGACGGCATGTTTTGAAATAAACACCTTTCGCTCAATGGGATTATTGAAATAGTATCCAAATGTCTCCTTTGGATACCCTACAAATAGGCATTTATCTAATTTAGTTTCAATTGTGTCAGATTCTACCCTCTTCACATAAGTAGGGCAACTCCAAAGCTTCAAGTATGAAAGTTTAGGTTTATTTGCAAACCATATCTCATACGGAATGGAATCAACAATCATTGATGGAACACGGTTTAGTAAATGGGAGGCAGTATTAAAGGCATAGTCCCAAAACAATTTTGGGAGGTCTGCTAGACTCATCATTGATCAAACCATATCCAATAGAGTTCGATTACATCTCATCAGATACACCATTTAGTTATGGTGTATAAGGAGGAGTCCATTGAGGTAGAATTCCATTCTCTTTAAGATAATTTTGAAACTCTTGTTTTAAGGATTCCCCACCTCGATTAAATTAAAGTATTTTAATACTTTTACCAAGTTATTTTTCAACTTCATTCCTAAATTTTTTGAACTTTTTAAAGGTTTCAGACTTATACTTTATCAAGTATACATAACCATATCTAGAATGGTCATCCGTGAAGGTTATGACGTATGAAAAACCTCCTCTAGCATGAATTGATATAGGACCATAAATATCAGTATGTATTAGCCTTAGCAATTCACTAGATCTATCACTTTTTCCAGTAAAAGATGATTTGGTCATTTTACCAAGTAAACAAGACTCACATATATCATATGATTCATAATCAAATGATTTCAAATAACCATTTTTGTGTAATTTAGAATTATGTTTCTTTATATGACCAAGTCTATAATGTCAAAGGAAAGATTGTTTCAAATTAAATCAATTTTAGACCTTTTTGGATTTATGTTGAGAATTGGATTTTTCATGTTTAGAATATAAAAACCATTGTAAAGACCATCAAGATTACATCATCTTCATTTGCTAAAACTGTGAATCATATTCACAATGAAATGTTTTTTTTATTCTTCAATATTTTTCATAAATTAAATTTAAAAATTCATATAGTTTGAACAATTCAATATTCATGACTCCTAAATACAACTATATCATAAATTAATCAAAGGTGGCTCTGATACCATTATAAGAGAGTAAATAACCAATGACGCAGCAAAATTCAAAATTTTTACTTTTCTATCACGAATCACCTTAATAAATTTATGCTTAGTACAAGAAAAGTATAAAGATTATACATTAAAATTGTTGTAAAGTCTCCCATATGTTTGGGACGTCTGTCCACAAGCCGCAAAGTGTCCGATCTCTAATGATATCCACATAGATAAATCAGAAATCTTCACAAGATTGATTGACCCAAACCAAGGAATGTCGGCTAACTCCTAAATTATTTTTTTCCCTTTTCAAACGTGACTTTCACGTTTTTAATGAAAACTTTTGTTTTCGGCTTTTTTAAACAAATTGCCGTACTAGTACTACACATTTATATATCTATATATATTTCTTTAGTACTAGTAATACCTATTATATACATACAAAATAATATATATATACAATAGGTTAGAATCTTAATCAAATTGAGTTTAAGGAATCACAATAATTCTAATAAATTTGGATCAAAGGCAAACAAATAAGTATAAAACCATTAGAATTTTTAACATATATTAAACATTAGCTCGTAAGATTTATAACTTATTACAATGAAGCCTAAAAGTTAATATATCTCATAAATTAACCCAAAAGTATCTCATACTTATCAAAATCAATTTAATTTCGAATTAATTATTCTTAAGTGTGTGACCTGTAGCTTCCCAATCACGTTGGCAATCAGTATAAATTATAATCTTAAATTAATTAGGATTATATAAATTAAACACAGGAATTTAATTGATCGTTAATTCTCCAATTAATTAATTTACACTTATAGATCAAGATTGGTTTCTAACAAAGTATCATGACCACCCAATATATCAAGTGGTTCAACATCACCATCCATGATTTAGTTTCCGTGTAATTATTATCCTTTCACCAACTTATATCCCGATTAATTCAAGAGTATATATATAAAGTCAACTCTTATTCTTTCCAAAATACAACTCATTTGAAATAGAATTTAAAATACTCTTAATTCTATTTCTATTTTGCGCAAAAATTTCCGAATCATTTTTCAAGAAGTTGTCATATTGGGATATACTCTCCTATTATAAGAGTGATGAATGCTCTATTGGTCATATCTTATCTTATCATGATTCATATTATACCCCAACTCTACAGTATGTGCGACTCATTAAGAGTAACGATTAATAGAGCCAAAATATAATAATCTACAACCAAGATAAACTCATGATTTCAAGTCAAAGGATCATTACACAACTACCACAAAGAAGATTAATCCCCTAACACTTAAATAATAATCCGTGTGGAATACTCTTAGCGGATCAATCCGATGTACTTATTATCAATAAGCATCCACATACACTTATGTACTAATCTACTAGTGTCATACACTACGATTAGGGATATATACGAATAAAATAAATTACATCATAACTATTTATGATTTCACATAATTTTATTTTATTCGAAAAATGCCATATTACAAAATATAAATAAACATAAAAGTTAATTTTTTTCGTAAAACAACTTGGTTTCAGGGCATACACTAACAGTGATTATCATAGTAATTTGAATTTTAAAAAAAAAAAAAAAAAAATCCCACTCTCCCTGTTGATTCGAATCCATAATCAATAGGTCATATGAAAAGTGTCTTACCACCTAAACTACATTTCATTGTCAACATAGTAATTTGATTATCCATCAAGAAAAAGACGGAAAAATAACTTATTTAGAATGCAATTGCTGAAGAAAATGTGAGCTTTCATGATATAGTTAGTCAGGATTCTAAGAATATTGAAAGATTATAAAACGTAAATGGATTTTAGCATGCAATTATTCGTGTGCACACAGGACACGTATATTAGATAGTCGTGTGATTGTGTGAACCATTCTGACAGCTCTTGGTTTACAGAAAACTGACCTCCTCTATTAATTAGTTTGTTGATATTGCTTTATGATATCGCCTGGATATTTTATATACATTTAATTAGCCTCCATCTCTTTGGTATAAGGTAGATTTTTGTTGTGGAAAAATTATTTCTTGATATTTACAGTGAACTTGGCTTACCAAATAGTTTGAGCATCTAGAGCTACTTCAGGATCAGGAAGCAATCCGGCAAGCAAAACAAGAATTTCAAAATACCACGTTTCCAAGCACAACATCACAGCTGATGTTGCTGATAATTTGAAGAATTCCGGAAGACTAGAGAATGACTGCAGGCTAAAACCAGTCCAAGTTGTCTTGCATTTCATACTTTTTACAATTCTAACACGTGTTGAGGTCTTTTTAAATGAATTTTTTATATGAATAAAAAATTTTCTTATATGCGTACCTTAGAAAAGTGCACTTATCTTACTATTTGAACTTATGAAATAAAAATAAAATTAAATGTCAATATAATTATGAGGAAAGAAAAGGAAAATTCAAGAAATAAGTTAAGTTTATTAATTTTTGTACCCAAAAAAGCTTCAGACACACTAATATAGGCAAAAAAAAAAAAATTATAACGAAATATCTTAATAGAGTTTTCAATACATGATTGCAAATGATTTAGTAAAATTGGCTAAATAGTTGAATGATTTTTCCATAACTCGATAAAGACTTTAGGCGTCAAAAATTTTCAATTCCAAATAAAACAAGCTAATGGTTTCTCAATCACATTTGACAAAAATCGAATTTCCAAAACTTGTGTTTCTTTTCAAATATAATTTTCAAGAATATTACTTGCAGAATTCATTTGTATAATATATGTAATTATAAGTATATTTACTCACCTCCATATTTGAAATGGGACGATTTAGAATTTTTTCATTCACTCCCCTCCAATCCAAAAAAAAAAAAACTTTTTTGGGCTTGGAGAATGTATTTTGAGATTTTGCGGAAGTTTAAGATTAAAAAAAGGTCCTTTTATCAATTTTATCAATTATTTGATAGCAATCTTAGTATTTTGATTGCTCTTGGTACCAAGCTTGCCGCAGGCCTAAATATCGAGTTTTTTTCCTAAGATAAAAGTTGAAAATTTTCCAATCAAAGTATTTTCTATTGGGATTGACTTTCTGCTTACTTTTTCACCTTAAAACTCATCAGTACCTGTCTCTCTCTCTCTCTCTCTCTCTCTCTCTCTTCTTTTTTATTAAAAGAATATATATAGTAGATCTCTACTTACCTCTTTAGTGACTTGACCCCATGAATCAGTCATTGTAAGCTTACCATTTGAGCAACACTTCATTGTCAAACTCTTCAACTCTCTTTACTTTGCCTAATAGTCTCATACTCTTTATATATTAGCCATATTTTGACAATATATTCCTTGACATTAATTGGGAAAAGGAAACGATTTATAACTTTTCTTAATAATTCCAACTTTAATACTTTTCTAATTGAATTAAATAAGAGATGGTGGAATTCTTGAAACCCTTTCAATAAATATGAAAATTTAGGGTAAATTACATGGGAGCCTCCTATGATTTGGCCAACTTACATATTACTCCCTGTGATATTGAAATATATGTTAACTCCCTATGGTGTGGACTAAAATAAAACCGTCATTTGATGGTATAATTGTCTTTTAATATTTATTTTTAACTTATTATTACGATACAAGATTTTAAACATATAATGCTGTACTGTATACTCTCTTAAAGCAAAACGGGATAGTTCCCTCGACGGGACTGTAGAATTTTCCTAATTTTCATCGACAAACCAAGCCTTATTCACACTAAGTAAGGTCAGCTACATAAATTCTATTGCGCCATTGTATTTTTTCATAAATCATATTCTACTTAATTCTTAGATGGCTAATTTTCATCATGAATTAGTTATTAAATTACTAAGTTAGTTTAATTTGATATATCTCTAAAAGAGCTTTGTAATTTATGTTCCAAATTGACAAATCTCAAACATAAATTCTCTTTATGTTTGAGCCCATGATGTGGCGTATCACAAGTCGTATAGTTACTAATACTAAGGGTATTAGCAATATGATTTAGAGTAACTATGTGTTTTCTGTGACTTCACTTTAGGATTTTATTAGAATTAGATTAATAATTCAAGTATTTCATTTTTGTGAAACCAAGTATGAAATATCTATTTTTTTTTATAGAAATACCAAAGAAATATATAATAGCCTACACTAATAATGAAAATATTAACATAACGTTAGATTATAATTCACAAAGTGAAACTTAAAAACAACATTTTTTTAACCGTGGTACATTAACCAAATTTTTGTACAAATGTAGCGGCACTAAATCTTTCATAATTCTGTTTTATATTTTAGATGTTCAAATCTAGATGCTTGAACATTCAATATTCAATATATAAACGGTAGTCTTCACTATACATTTAATTCACAATTTTATTTTTTTTGGATTCACATCATAACCAACATAACATCAACCAACAATAATTAAAAATCGAATAATCTTATATCAATGAATAGGCATTGTTTTGCTACCTATAATAAGCAGTGATATGCAATCTAACTCTTGAGTGATACAAAATTTAAGTGTCTGTCAAATGTGACTAACCATCATCTTTCCTTAGTGTTCCTATTAATTAAGCACTAGTTCAAACTCATGAAAGAATTAAATTCAATGTAAGGTAGAATTGCCATTAATGTTAAGCACTTGAAGATAATAAAAATATTTTAAAGCTACAAATGAAATTTTAAAAAAAAAAAAGAGCTTAGTTTATTTGTATTTAAAGAAAAATAATGATATCAAATTACTATTATATTGTGTTTGGATCGATATATTTGGAGAATATTTGAAATCTACCCATTTGTTAGGGTGATTTATAAGGCTAAAATGAATGAATTTTCAAATCCACCAAAATTAAAAAGTGTGAAATGAAGGATTTCAAATAACTTTTTAATTTGGGTAGATATGAAATTCATCAATTTTGGTCTTACAAATCAGTCGAACAAATTGTTGATTTCAAATCCTTCATCAAATCTATCAATACAAACACTAATGATCTACAACCTTGATTTTGATGATGACAAACGAGATTTAACTATTTAACTTGAGTTGTGCAGGGTTGCTAGTATATTTACTCTCAACAGAGTTTCGAACGAGGTACTCCATCCGAACAGCATTATGTTTCTCAGACGCACAAGCTTGTCTGAACGAGATTACCACAGATGCACTTCATCGTCTGAAAGGCAAGGCAGAGGTAAGGTTTTGAGGCACATGAAACGGATGCATCTAACTATCCGTAGAAGATTATATCGGACGAGGCTGACTGTCTGAACGTAAAGCATCCCCAGTCAAGCACCAAACCTTTCAGACACACTATACCGTTCGATGTCTGAACTCTTCAACATAAACTTTCTTTCGGACACACTATACCGTCTGATGTCTGAATTCTTCAACATACTTGGTTCGGACGAAGGAACAGACACTAGCTCGGCCGTCCAAACGACATTCTCTACACCTTTTTTTTTTTTTTTTCAAACCAAACGATGGTCGGACGCTCATAAATAACAACAGACGTCCAAAACCTGTAACGGCTAGCTTTTTAGCTTTTATTATAGAGCCGTTAGAAAGTTGTTGGAAGCTAATTTATTGCACCTATAAATACCAACTCTTATGTATTTGCAATAATTATCTTACACATTGAATACAAGGAAAAAGAAAGGCAATTTGAGTGCAAATTAGCCCTTCAGTAATATTGTATTAATATGTATTTAAGAGTGCCATTCAAATATTGAGTGGAGTGATAATCTTGTACAAAAGTGAGATTTGGTATAAAATCCTTAGCTCCACTAAAAAGAAATAATGTGAGCAAAGGTGATCCTATATTGTGTACACTAAAGATTATTGGCTCACCAAGATTACTAGAAGGACCATCTTAGTGGATTACTATTCCAAGCTAGCTAGCTTGGATGTGCTTTTTAATCTCTCTCTCAATTTAATCTATTCATCTTATACTTAATTGCTTATCTTTTTATCATCTTATTTGCCAAGTGCAAGAAATTTAAATTGAGCATTATTTGCTAGATTATTTTTTAGAAACTTAATTCACCCTCCTCTTAGGTTGCTTTGGGACCAACAAACACAACCTTAGGGACTTAAGCAAATTTAAGGTATTCATATCAAATGAGAACATGGATTAGTATTTATACACAAAATATGAAATAATTACCATTTTAAGAATTAATTATAATCAAGTAGAAAGCAACATATTACTTACTTAAATATTGAATGAGGATAAGTTACGAGACTTTAGTAAATTTGATTCATGAAATTACTATAGAGGAATTGAAATTTACTATCCAACTTATAAGAGTAAATTTTTCTCTCCATTATCTGCGTGCCCTTTTTTTTTTAATTGAAAACAACCAGTACATGTCAAACTACATAGCTAGCATACCTGCTAACAGAGATGAAGAAATGAAATCTGGAAGTGACCCCCCACCATTCGCACAGCTGGACTAAATTCTTTGGTTGAATATTCAGAATTGCATGCGCTACAATAGAAGTGAAAAAAAAATCCAATAAATATTTTTTATTAGACAAACAAATTCAAATTCATTCTATTAATTTTCTTTACGCAATTGCTGAATTGAAGCACATAATTGTACAATTACCTTAAGATAACTTGCATATAATGGAGAACGACGAGAAGATAGCTACCATGAAATCAAAGTAACAAGCAAAGAAAAAGATCGAAAAACATGTGTATAAGTTGAAATCTTAGTGATCTACAATTAGACTATATTTAATGAAAATTTTAATTAGTATAATCGTTACTTCAAAATATTTACTTTATAATTTATTTTCAGATGTCTATTAACTTTGAATCAACAATAACCATTATCTTATTCAATTCAATTTAATAGGATTGCGCACATCTATGACACAAAGGTGCAAATTTAGAGAAAAGAATAACAAAGAAAAATTATGATCAGAAAGTGCTGTGACCAGTAGAAAGAAAGTAGTTCTTCAAAACTTTGATTAGTAGTAAATACCCCGCAAACAAGATAAAGGTTAAAAAAAATGAAATTATATAGGTAGATGGCAATTTATCCACCATTTACACAAAAAAGTTGAAAGAAAAGAATAGTTTGATTGTGAAATTTTGAGTTCTTGACAACCTCCCTATCTCACTTCTGTTGTTTCATTTATCATTGAACACTATAGTAAGCATGGTCTTATTCACCAAGCTGTTGAGCCCTTCAATCGTCTTAAAAACTTCAATTATTCACAAACAACAGAAGTATACAACTCGTTCTCATTTGCTCTTTGTGAGGTCAAGAATTTTCAAGGGGCCTATGCTTTGATTCGAAGGATTTTGCTTCTTTTTTTTGGATAAACTCTGGTTTAATATTTATTCTTTTGAATAATTGCTTCATAGTACAGTTATTAGTTAATTAAAATTCTAGTCATAAGTATTTCTCAAGTCAAATTCTAAGGCCCTTACAATTGTTTTTCATATTAAATAACATAGAATTAATAGTTAATTAAAATTCTAGTAATAAGTATTTCTCAAGTCAAATTCTAAGGCCCTTACAATTGTTTGACATATTAAATAACATAGAATTAACTGTAATAAAATTTACGGTTTCGTCCAACAATTAAGGGTAAATAATGTTTGTTTTATGGATAATTTAGGAAGTTCAAAATAGGAAGAAACATTTGAAGGGAAAAATACCATTCAGACTTTTATAATAATATAGATAAGCAAATTGGCCAATCACGATAATCCACCAAGAGAAGCTTAAAACAAGTGATGCACCCAATAATCCAAGGCCAATCTTGTAAATTGCTACCCAACTTTGCACAACATGTAGAATTAATGTGGCTAGTGATATGTATGCACCTGCTGCCACTATGCTTTGAGCTTGCAAAAATTTTTGTAGGTTTGGAAAGATCACAGCATATGCAAATATTTGCGGAATCAGGCCATAAACAAACAAGGCTGCTGCGGGTGCTATTTGCGGTGTTTGGCCAAGAAATATGAGAATTGGCTTCGAGCAAATGTAGATCAATGTGAGAAGAATGCCGGTTAAGGATAAAAGTATTGTTGATCTTTGTAGATATATTCCTAGCATTTCAAATCCTTTTGCTCCAAATGCTTTTCCACATAGTGTTTCGACTGCACTTCCCATGCCTAGCTGTTGATACAAGTCCAAAAATGCATAATTTCATCATGGTGCCCATTCTATGTAATTGGCATGGAAAAAATTTAGATATCATCGATTTTGATTCTCACTTACAGAGTTTGTGGTCAAAATCTCACAGATTTAATACATATAATAGGGTTTAGATGTGAGATTAATGATCGGATGGACGTAAGTATATATATGTATAGATACTTATTTAAAAATATATATATGTATAGATTGTCGAGTTCAAGACCTTTCATTATATAAGTCATAGAAAAATTTTTGGTACTTGCAGCAAGTAAAAGCCAAGTTACTTCATCTTTTTAAGGAAATATACTTTTTTATATAATATGGTTTTACAAACTAACATTAATGTCTAGGTTCATTATAATGATTGTCTAGGTTCGTTGTATAATTACATTCTTCATTTGTGCTTAGATTTATGTATAGTTTCCTTGATTAGTGCCTAAATTTGTGTACAGTTACTTTATTACTTAGTGTCTAAATTTATTAAATAATCTAGATTCACTGTAACTATAAGTTTATAAATATAGGTTATTGTATCATTAATCAATACACAATTCCTCCCAATTCTGTTTATTATTCTAATATGGTATCAAAGCGAGTATCATTTCATTTTTTAAATTATACGGTATCATTACGTTCACAACTTTTTAGAGTACCAGTACAACTGCCTTCATACTACTCCTTATTCGGACTACATTGGCTCTTGAATTTTCGCGAAACTACAATGGACTCTCGGGCATTCATGCTATGACTATCGTCATGTTTGATCTTATAACTATTGTCAATCAGGCTATATCTCTTCGACATTCCTTATCTTCCTCATCTTTTTTTGCCACATAAGTATAGTTCTTGACTTATTAATTCTGGTTGTTTAAATCATATGACATCTTCTTCTTTTGTTTTATTGGCAAACAACCTATGCTTAATGTTCTACCAGTTCATACTACTAATGAATCTTCCTTGAATATTAGTCACCGTGGTTTGGTGAAATGCTGTCGTAGGCACCCAAAATCAATAATAATGTAGTAGTGGTGAGTACAGGTCGTCCCACAGAGAACGGAGTTTATTCTTGTGTTAAACGAAAAGGGGGGAGGGGGTTTTGAATGATTTTTAACTAAAAACTAAAACAATAAAGTAAACTGGAGAGAATTCAATTTAAGAAGAATTTTAGTTTTGGTCATATCCAACATGGAAATTTTATTAGTCGATCATGTGACTTATACCAAAGATAATTCAATTTCTATACCAAGCACTAATTGAAGAATTAACCAAGTATCCGAATTTCAATTCAAAGTTGATTCTTATTTCTTTCTAAAGTTGGCTAATTTTCAACACGATCCAATTAACCCAAACAATTAATTTAACCCAGACATGCGCCAAAGATTAATTGATAGAAGCATTAAAATCAACACGAATAATTAGACTAATTAAACATAAATATGCAATTATGCCAATTAGTTGATTATTTTCCAATTTAAATTTTTGCACTAATTGAGCAATTATCATATTTAGTTGCTTCACAGATTGAATTAAGCACACATGGTTAAAATAATCTATCTATAGATTAATTCCAATAACTTAATTATTCTGCAAAAATAACAAGTTACAAAGAATAATCATAAAATTAGTCACAAAAAAATAATTAATACTTGATATATAAAATTGGATAAATTGAAGAACAAAGAATCTGGTTTCAAATCCCTCGACCAAGAAAAAGGGTTTAGGCACTAAGTACTATGAAAGAATAACCAAGAATTTTTCTCTACTGAAAACCCTAGATAAAAAGCTAAAGAAATAAAGTGCCGAATCTATTCTAATCACCCTGCATGGGGTATTTATAATGAGTACTAGGGTTACAATAATTGTCTAAGGATAAGAACGTTAAATCGTATGAAGAAAAGTCCAAGCGGCCGAAAAAATTTGGCAAAAATCCAAAAATCACGTAACTCTGCTGTTTCGGGCGCATATGGGCTGCCTGTTTGTGCAAATGTGCACACGAACACATACTGGAAAATTGCCTTCTGGACTCAACGCACATCGCTGCTCCTCCCCAGCGCATGGGCCCTAGACTTCAACATTGTGCTTCGCCTTTGACTTCAATTTTGACCTTGATGCTTTTGGAATTTGAAAATGTGTAAAACACAAAAGTTGTAGCACTCTCTCTTAGCTTTCCAATGTATCTTGAATCACCTCAATCAGAGTTTGACCTCAAAAGTTACACTTAAAATATAAAATAGTGTCTAAAATGATTTGATAGCATTTCTTATCGTCTTTTTCAACTTTTTCAGCTCTTAAATGTTTTCACTTTGACCCTACAAAACTAAGAATAACAAAATTAAGCTCACTGATAACTCAAATCTTGCTTATAATACATAAAAATATGGTAATTGACACATAAAATATAGCACAATTATGAATTTATCAAATTACCCTACACTTAACCTTTGATCGTTCTCGAGTAAACATAAAATTAAAACACTTAAGCACAACAAAATTTCACTCAACATATTTCTTCAAATATCCACATAAATAATCAATAATCAATCACCAATCAGAGTAGTCTAAGAACCAAAGAGCTCAAATGCTAATAAAAACCAAAACATGAATTTCATGTGTATGCGTGTATAGCCATTCAAAAACTTAGATTTGAAAATATTTAGATTAAATCATGAAGACCCTCAAAATTTTTCTAAACACCCCATAGTTCACACTTCTTACACCCTTCCACTAATCTAGACAATCGATTCAATTTAAATTTAGGTAAGACTTTCAACTCGAACTATAGGTAAGGAAGGTAGCCGTGCATCTGAAAAGAAGGGAAAGGATATAACAAATAAGAACAAGAGCTTTATAGTAATGGTGGCCACACATTAAAATAAAACTTCTCATCCCTTGCAAAATCTCATATATCCACAACCCCACACTCAAGTAACAAACACAAGAATTCCAAACAACCAAAAATGCCAACCTCTCTCGGACATATATACATCACATCATTATTTTATATTTTTATGTTCGCTTACAGTACCGGTACCAGTGGTAGGCACTACCTGCAACATATAAACACGCTGGTACCAGAGATGGGCACTACTTGCAAATACAGGTACCAATGTTAGGCACTACCTGTAAATATCAAAAACTCCCATTATCATTATTTTTATTCTTCAACAATTTTTTTCCAATACCCCATTTTACTCCATAAATGTAGATCACCTACTTCTCACATACTTCCACCCTTATATCCCCTTAACATATAATGTGCACCATAAAGCGCTTAAAGGGATAATTTAGGATAAAATAATTAAAAGAAATATTAAGCTCACATCTCTATATAAGGGTAGGTAACTGAGTTTAAGTGAAAGAAGGAGAATGATGTTTGTCTTCACAAGAATAAGGCTCATACATGACAATTAGAAATAAATTGTTAAAATGGTTGGCTAGAAAGACCAACAAACGAAAAAGGCACTACCCTCATCTTTAAACTAAATCAGGTCATCTAAGAATTAGTTTCGAAAATATAATAAAACAATTTTTTGGGATGCAACATAATTGAGTCTACATAAATTTCTCTAAATATCCCCAATCAAAAATTAATGTATGGTTTAGTGCTCAAAGTCTTGAAAATTATGCATGGAAAATATTAACATAGACTACTCATTCATGCATGGTTCAATTAAAGATTTATTGCACAGAAAAATAGGAAAATATGTTAAGTGAAACTTTCAAAAATTTAAAAAATGGTCAAGTTATCCACAAAAGTTTTCAAAAATTTTGACAAACTCTCATATCAAAGGAAAAGTTAAAATATTGTAGGAAAATTGAGCAAAATACACCAAGATTTCATAAGGAACTTAAAAATCCAAATAACTCCCCCACCTCACACTTAAAAATAAGCATTGTTCTCAATGCAAAAATAAAGGCATAAAATGGAAAAAAGAAAAGGTTCTCTGGATTTAGTTTGTAATTGGAGCAGTATCCGCTATAAATATCCCCTTGTTGTGAATGAATGCTGGAGTAACACTAAACAAACATAACAAAACAAAAAATTCCCTTGAGACAATAAGAAAAACAATAAAATTGTAGAAAAGAATCCTACAATAACCAGGAAAAAACTTACTTCCTTAAAGGAATACACAACAAAAATAAATGAAAATACCATGACAAAAATGAAACCTAAAATGTTTAACCAATAAAAACAACTAAACTGTTCAAGAAATCAACTGCAAAATTAAAAGATCAACAAAATGGCCCTAAACATAGGGCATTAAACCCATAATAACCCATGGAGCATTTGGCCCCAAATCCTGCAGGAAAGGAGGAAAAGGTGAAAATGTCGATGGGTCCTCTCCCCGTTCCCTTTCAAAGAACCATTTTATCAGTTTAGCTCATGAATAAAGTTGATTTCCCATTTAGCAACAAAATTAAAATATTCTGTCCCATAAAACTAAAATAAACAAAAATAAAGTTGCAAAAATTAAATAACAAAACAAATTTAAAATAGACATGGGTTGCCTCCCATGCAGCGCTTTTGTTTACTTTTGTTGGTTCGACTTGATGCTCTTCCAATCAATTAATTAACTCCCATATTAAGGAGTTCAAGGATCTTCCGCTTCACAGTTTTCATAAATAATAGATTCAATCTCTTTTGTTCTTTCATAACCTGAACAAGTTGCTCTTCATGCGAGTTGCTAAGTTGATTTGAGATGATCACCCTCTCATTATCCTTCAAACACATATATTTAAAGTGAACAGGAAGGCGATTGTAATCTGGAATTGTTTCCTGCACAACAGATAACATCAATTTCTCGTAAGAAAGTGGTAAAGTATTAGGACCTCCATTACTTGTTTGCTGCATAACAAGTTCTTATTCTTTTCCTCAAGATGTTCTTCACGGTCCATGTCGAACTCCTTAGTATTGGTATGTCCATAAATTTCTTGTATTGGAGGCTTACACACATCAATGACGGAAAATAAGTTTAGTATGGTCAGATGATTCAACATCATCATAAATGCTAAACTTAACACTTGTATCACCAAATTCAATACTAAGAGTGCCTTTAAGAACATCTATCTTGGTTTGGGAAGTGGTTAGAAATGGTCTTCCTAATAAAATAGGAGCATTAAAATCACCTTGTTCCATTTCTAGAACATAAAAATCAGCAGGAAAAACTAAACTACCCACTTGAACTAAGATATCCTCTACAATTCCCTTAGGATAGGCTAAAGATCTTTCAGCTAGCTGAATTACCATACCAGTTTTATTCAATGGTCTAATTTTTAATGCATCATAGACAGAATATGGCATTATGTTAATAGATGCACCTAAGTCCAGCATGGCTTTCTCGAATTGTGTATTTCCTGTTGTGTCTTAGAAGGAATAGAGAATATACTTGGGTCCTTACACTTTTCAGGTAGGGATTTTTGAATAATAGATGATACATTCCTCCCAAACTCTACCTTTCTAACCTTTTTCTCTTTTTGCTTTTGTTTGTGGGTAAACAATTCCTTTAAAAACTTAGCATAGCGAGGTAATTGTTTAATAGCGTCTAATAAAGGAATATTTACCTCGCACTTACAAAAAGTATCATAAAACTCTTTGTCGGGATCCTCCTTTGATAACTCTTTCAATGCCTCAGGAAATGGGGGTTCGGGATTATATTCTGGCCATATACGAACACCTTTGTCTTCACTTTGCTGCTTCCCTTCTCGCTTAGGACAACCTCTTCTTCAGCTTTGGTCTCCTTCTCCTTGGATTCAGCACGTTCAGGAACTATTTTGCGTTGCACTTCAACCTCTTTGCCACTCCTCAACATAATTGCACTCACGTTTTCCTTGGGATTGATGATAGTTTGAGACAACAACTTTTTGAAACTTACTACGATTCCAATTGGCTAATCGCGGTCTCCATTTGTCCCATTTGGTGCTGTAATTGCTAAATATTGGCCTTGGTATCCTATTGAAATTGCATAGTATTAGCCGATAAAGTATTCAACATTTCCTCTAAAGATTTACCGGATTGATTGTTTGGATTAGTTTGTTGTCTTTGAACAAATGGGGGCCTGTATGGTTGGAAATTCTGTCAATTTTGTTGTGCTTGAGGTTGTGCTGGATTCCCATATCACAAATTAGAATGATCCCACCATTAAGGATTATACATGTTAGAGTTGGGATAATAATTTGTTCATGGTTGCCTTGGAAATCCTTCCGCCACATTTACCTGCTCTTGGGATTCCTTTTGTAATGTAGGACACATGTCTGTTGAGTGTCCCTCATTTGAGCAAATGCTGTAGGGTTGTGCTGTTGTTCCTGTTCCAAAAACCAATTGTCGTACAAAAGAAGTCAGACTGGCCATTTGTTGTTCTAAAGATGAAACATTTACCTAACTATTAACACGTTCGAGAGGTAGATCATGTCGTGTCCCGAACTTTTGAGAATGCGTGGTCATATGTGATATAAGCTCACGAGCAAATCTATGGTCAAATTGTCTAACGCCCCTCCACTTGTGGTGTCGACCATGTTCCTTTCATTTGACAACAAACCTTCATAAAAATATTGGATTAATAAAGAGTCACTTATCTGATGATGTGTACAACTTGCACACAATTTCTTGAAGCATTCCCAATACTCGTACAAGGACTCATCATTGAACTGCCTTATGCCACAAATTTCTTTTCGGGTATTCGCAGTCCTAGAGGCTGGAAAATATTTGACCAAGAATAATCTATTCATCTGCTCCCAGGTTGTAATGCTACCTGAAGGTAAATTGAACAGCCAATCCTTTGGTTCATCCTTGAGGGAGAATAGAAATGCTTTCAATTTAATATATTCCTCTAACACTCCGATGGGTTTTATACCCATGCAAACTACGTGAAACTCTTTAATTTGCTTGGTTTGGATCTTCACCTGGTAATTCATGAAAAGAAGGTAATAGATGGATTAGTCCAGATTTTAATTCGATTGTAACATTTGCATCTAATTCATGATATGTAATGCACAAAGGTTGTTGAGTTAAGGTGGGCACTGCTAATTCTCTTAGAGTTCTTTGCACCATGTTTATCTCTTCGTGTTGTTCCTTGTCTCCAGTAAAGATAAAATTGAACAATTGATCTTCTCCTAATTGGCATTCCTTTAATTCCTTCCCTAATTTGCGTAGCAATCTCTGTATTTTTGGATCAAATTGAAATTTAACTTGTCCAGTAGATCATGTCACTGGCATACACAATTAGCGGAAGAACAATAATAAAATAAAAGAAAAGAAAAATTGATATAAATAGCACTAAAATAGTTCAACTGTTCCCCGACAACGGCACCAAAATTTTTGGTGAAATGCTGTCGTAGGCACCCAAAATTAACAACTCTCAATAATAATGCAGTAGTGACGAGTACAGGTCATTCCTACAGAGAACAAAGTTTATTCTTGCGCTAAACAAAAAAGGAAGGGTTTGAATGCTTTTAACTAAAAACTAAAATAATAAAGTAAACTGGAGAGAATTTGATTTAAGAAGAATCTTAGTTTTGGTCATATCCGCCATGAAAATTTTACTAGTCGATCATCGATACCATAGATAATTCAATTTCTATACCAAGCACTAATTAAAGAATTAACATGAATTCCAATTCAAAGTTGATTCTTGTTTCTTTTAACGTTGGCTAATTTTCAACACACGATCCAATTAACCCTAACTACTAAATTTAACCCAAACACGTGCCAAAGATTAATTAATAGAAGCATTAAAATCAACACGAACAATTAGGATAATTAACATAAACACACGGTTATGAAATTAGTTGATTATTTTTCCTAAATTCAATAATACTAATCGAGCAATTATCAAATTTAGCTGCTTCACAGATTGAATTAAGCACATGTAGTTAAAACAATCTAGCTATAGATAATTAATTTCAATAACTTAATTATTCTGTAGCAATTAAAGTTAAAAAGAACAACCATAAAATTAATCGCAAAAAAATAATCAATGCTTGATATATAAAATTGGATAAATTCAAGAACAAAGAGTTTCTCAACATAGTAGAATGACCATGGCTTCAAATCCCTCGACTAAGAAAAAGGGTTTAGGCACTAAGTGCCATGAAAGAATAACCAAGAATTTTTCTCTATTGAAAACCCTAGATAAAACAAGGAAATAAAGTGTCGACTTTCTTCTAATCACCCTACATGGGGTATTTATAATGAGTACTAGGGTTACAATCATTGTCTAAGGATGAGAACGTGAAATCGTATGAAAAAGAGTCCAACCGGCCGAAAAAATCTGCCAAAAATCCAAAAATCACGTAACCCTGCTGTTTCGGTGCATACGGTTAAAATACGAAACAATGTCTAAAATGGCTTCATACTCGTGCATGTTCCGCCCTTAGCATTTCCTTTCGTCTTTTTCATATTTTCCTCAACTCTTTTTCACTTTAACCCTACAAAAACTAAGAATAACTAAATTAAGCTCACTAATAACTCAAATCTTGCTTATAGCACATAAAAACATGATAATTGACACATAAAATATAGCACAATTATGAACTTATCATGGTTCTATCTCTACCTCGAATTTGATTTTTTATTTTTTTTATACTTTTCTTCTACCAAATTTTTAAACAATTTACTTTCAATAGGTCAACTTTGTGATTTTGGTCTTGATATTTATTTTTCTAAGAAAGGTTGTGTTATTTAGGACCCTAAGACTAGGAGGCAGGTTGGGACCGGTCAAACAGTTGGATGTCTATTTATCCTAACCTCTTTACACTTACTTTCTTCACCTATTGTGGTTTCTCAAGCTAGCCATGTCATATCACTTCAATTTTTGCATTTTTGTTTAGGTCATGCATCCTTATCTCGTGTCCATCAACCAGTTGCTACTAGTTATTCAGGTCATGTTAAAAATGAATCACTTGATTACCCAGTAAATATTTCATGCCAACTTGGTAAACAACATGCTTTACATTTTACTTAAGTGACACTACTTCTTCCCAAACCTTTGAAATTGTGCATTATGATATTTGGGGTCCAGCTCCTGCTCCTACTATGGGTAGATCTCGTTTTGTTATCTTCGTTGATGACTTTTCCCGTTTTACATGGATTTATTTATTGGAACGAAGATCCAAATTCTTAAAATTTTATTGTGACTTTAAAATATGGTTAAAATTTAGTTTTCTAAAATCATCAAATTTTTTCGTTCTAATAATACAGGTGAATACATTGATTCCTCATTTTTGTCAATTCTTAAAAATGATGGAACTATTCCTCAAAGATCTTGTCCAGGTACATCTTAACAAAATGGTTAAGCTAAAAGAAAATATAGACACATTTTAGATACTACTTGAGTACTTTTTCTTTCTGGAATTATTCTTGAACCATTTTGGGGTGAAGGTGCTCTTACTGCTGTTTATATTTTAAATCGAGTCCCCTCAAGGTCTTCCACTTATCCAAAATCAATCACCTTATGAGCGTTTGCATGGTAAGCCTCTTGAATATCAATCCCTCAAAAATTTTGGCTGCACTTGCCTTGTACTTCAACCACTTGAACGTACCAAACTTGAGCCTTGTGCTTGTCTTTGTTGTTTCGTTGGTTGTGGTATTCAACATAAGGTTTACCGTTATTATGATTCTATGGATAAACGTCTTAGAATGTCTCGTCATGTTCTGTTTTGGGAAAATAGGTTGTTATCTAGTATATCCAAATTTCACATTCCATCATCTAGTTCTCCGTGTCTCTTCACAATGAATTAATTGATCTTTTCCCAAATGAATTATCTGATGCAGGTACTTCTAATCTTTTAGACATTCCAAATAATCCAACTATGGTCCATTTTCTACCTCCTGTTCGGTCTTGGGATTCCATTAAGCCTTTTGCTCCACAACATCGTTCAACTCGAGTAAGGGTTCTTTCTTCTCATTTACAATATTATCATTGTTATCTCTGCTCTTACTACTCTATATGAGCCCCAATCTTTTCATGAGGTTTCTTCTAACCCTTAGTGGCAGAAAGCTATTCAAGAGGAATTAGATGCTATAGCACGTGCCCATACATGGGATTTGGTTGACTTATCCCATGACAAAATTGCAATTGGTTATAAATAGGTGTACTAGATCAACTCGTTCTAATGGTTCTACTGAGCACTATAAATTCATTATAAAGCGTGTCTTGTTGCCAAAGGTTAAACTTAGGAGTACTATAAAGCGTGTCTCATTATGATGGTTCTACTAAGCACTATAAAGCATGTCTTGTTGCTAAAGGTTAAACTTAGGAGTACGACATCGACTATGAGAAAACTTTTGCTTCTGTTGCCAGTTTGAAATCTGTTCGTGCACTTGTTGCCGTCGCTGCTGTTCTTCATTGGTCCCTTTATCAAATGGATGTTAGAAATGCATTCCTCAATAGTAATCTCGACGAAGAAGTTTACATGTGACCTCCACCAGGTATCTTTTCATTAGCAGTCTCAAAAGGTCTGGCGCCTCTGCAGTGCATTATATGGACTTAAATAGGCTCCTCGTGCTTGGTTTGCTAAATTCAGTTCTTTGTTGCTTGATTTGGGTTTCTCTTCTAGTTCTTATGATTTTGCTTTCTTTATTTGGGAGACAGCTAATGGTATTATCTTATTACTTCTCTATGTTGATGATATAGTTATCATTGGAGATGACACTACTGGTATCCGATAGCTCAAGAAATCTCTTAATCAACATTTTCAAATGAAGGATCTTGTTTCACTTAGCTATTTTTTGAGTCTTGAGGTATCCTCTAATTCTAATGATTATTACTTGTCTCAAACTAAATATGCATCTGATCTCCTAACTCATGTTGGTCTGACCAATACTAAGACTACCACTACTCCTATTGAAACAAACACTCATCTCACTCTATGGGAAGGTTCATTGATAGATGATCCTACTCATTATCGTCAATTGGTTGGCAGTCTTACCTATTTGATCCAGTCATTCATCTAGACATTTCTTATGCAGTTCATATTGTTAGTTAGTTTATGAGTGCACCTTGTTCTACCCTTTATGTAGCAATTCTTCGGATTCTTCACTATGTTCCATATTTTTCTGCACAATCTTCACTTGAATTACTTGCATACTCTGATACACATTGGGCAAGAGATCCCACTGATCGACGATCTGCTATAGGATTTTGTTTTTTCTTAGGATATTCTTTGATCTCTTGGTGCAGTAAGAAACAATCTGTCATTGTCTATTCCAGTTTTGAAGCTGAATATCGTGCTTCAACTAATACTTCACAAGAACTTGTTTGGTTTCGTTGGTTACTTGAGGATATGGGTGTTGTTCATCAATCTCCTACTACTCTCTATTGAGATAATCACAACGCTATACAAATTACTTACAATGTTGTCTTTCATGAATGCACAAAACATATTGAGAGTGATTGCCATTTTGTAAGACAACATCTTATCCATGTTGTCTTGCGACTCTACTTATGTTTCTTCCTTGGATCAAACTGCTGATATTTTCACTAAAGCTCTTACCGCCGGCAGATTTCATGATCTCAGTTGCAAACTCAATTTGGTTTCTTCACAACCACCTTGAGTTTGAGGGAGGGGTGTTAATGTCTAGGTTCATTATAGTGATTGTCTAGATTAATTGTATAATTACATTCTTCATTTGTGCCTAGATTTATGTATAGTTCTTTTGATTAGTTCCTAGATTTTTGTACAGTTACCTTATTAGTTAGTGTCTAGATTCATTGTATAGTCTAGATTTATGGTAACTATAAGTCTTATAAATATAGGCTATTGTATTATTGATCAACGCACACAATTTCTTCCAATTCTGTTTATCATTATTCAAACAACTAATAGTATAATTTTACTTATCATATACATATATTGTCACACAAATGATGTTATATATGTAGACATGAACATAGACACACACACACACATACATATACAATTTATATATATAAAGCTTTAACAAAATTATGCAATATATTGCATCCATTCAAGTATGATATAGTTTTAATGATATAGAATTATGAACTATTTTATTATTTGTTGCGTTTTGTTTTAGATTTTTTCAATTTGTGTTAAGGATTTCAATCCAATGTGAATGGGCCAATTGGTGAATGTCGTTAATCGAATTCAAAACCGACTATGAAATTCGAATTTGGTTAACAGGATTTTATTTTGAATTTAATTCGAAATTGAAACTGGTTAACAATTTTAGATCTTATTTCTAAATTTTGACTAAAATTTTTGACCAATTGACCGATCAATTAACTAATTCTCACTCCTAAATATGCACTTGGTTCTTAAAGTTTCATTATCTTTGAGATTGCTAAGTTTTTTTTTTCCTTCCAAATCACTGTTTTAATTATTCACTTTATGCATCTTTATTTCGTATTATACCTTGTTCAAATAGTAGTTTCATAATTTTAAAAACTCAATAAATAGTGTAGGTAATATCTCAAATCTATGGCTAACATGCTAAATAAAATCTCAAATATGCAAAAAAATAAAAATAAAAAATCGAGTCCAAAGTGAATTAATATATATACACACACACATATATATATGTATGTATGTATGTATGTATGTATGTATAGATACATTCTAGGATAATAAATGTGTCATGCCCCTAAAACAGTACAATGACACACCACACATTGGGATCACTCCAAAAAGCCAAGGCATAGTAGAAGAGCAATAAACAAACCTTAATACATGTCATTAGATTTCAAAATAAACCAAGACAAAACCACAGGAGGTATATGTGAAAACCATAACCAAAACAATCCACGACATAACCAAATCACTCCTATATATAAGCATTAAGCCACAAACCAAGAACAACAATTGAGGGTTCACTGTATATATATAAACTAACTATAACTGACCATAACTAGTCCTTGGGCACTCTGGCCTAACTGAAAGGACAAACTTCACACTAAAATGGTGAATAGAAAAGTCCTAAATTTAGTAGCTATACCTGATGGATCCAACCGTACTTCCTTCTTGGGTATGCACTCGACTCAGGACTTGCTATCTCCTCCTACTAGTTCTCGACTGCAAACGAAAAGGGAGAACAATAACGGAGTAAACATATAATGCTTAGCAATTAATATTTAAACCCAATTATGGATAACATGTACAAGATCAGTTCAGAGTGCAATATACAAGACATTTCCAATAATTAAAATGCAAATGCTAATCAATGAACTCATGGTTCACAAAAGTCTTCCCAACACTGGATTCAGGTGTATCTATTATCTACCCGAGTAGACAAGGCATAACAAGGTGTCTATAATTTATCTTCTTGATCGACTAGGTATAAGATTTACAACGTAGAGTACTCAGTGTATCAATTCACTCGCTCAATCATAGCCAAATCCACTCAATTGACCTATTGAACTCTTCACAAAGTCAATCATTAACAAAGTACAACAAACGGAATAAAGCAGTACATTATATAATGAGTAAATAAATTACAAAGAATCATACTTACTCGAATCAGATATAATTACCTCAATATAAATTATTCTAGGACTGCAAGCCAACTATATATAAGAGATCAATAAAAAGGCATAACCATTACGCACCTTGAAAATTGGCTCATAGACGTACCCTAATTTCGGTGGTCTAAAACTCTAACTCTTTATTACCTAAACTAAAAAAGTGTTATATCATTAGAGAAAATAGAGATAGGGTTCCATTTTTGGGCATTACCCAAACTCTCAAATCAAGCAATAATCAAACACAAACTAGTAGGAGTTAATTTAAATCCGTGAAAACAAGAATAAAGTCAGAAAATTAGGATTCAAAACTTCAAAATATACCACCAAATTAGGAATTGTCAAATGCTCATTCAAATCTCACAAAAATAATAGCTAAAAAGTCATATCAAACCACAATTCAAGTGTTGGAAGTTCATAACATGATTAGTAATAAAATCAAACAATAAACAATAAAAATGAAACAAGTTGATTTCTTGAAGAACTATGAAAATCAATATAAAAACCATGCCAAAATTGACACCATACTTACATGTAGAGGTGATTAAAGGTCTAGAAGTATTTTTTGATCACTAATTTGATTTGAAGGGTAAAAATTCCTTAAACTAAATATGGAATTAAAGTTTAGGGTAAAAGGGTGTTGAAGAGAGTTTTGAGGGCTTTTGCTACGGATGGAGATAAAAAGAATGGTTTTTGCTGAGATATAAGTTTCATGTCAATGTTTTACCAAATTTTTAAAATTTATACTTTTGTCTCTGAAGTTTTGAAAAATTAAACTTTTTCCCACAAACTTTGAAAATGTTCAAAAGGGTACGGCTATTTAACACTTGAAAATAATGTTTACAAGTATTTTAAGAAATAAGATAAACTATGAAAATTTGTGAAATGAGCAAAAAAGTCAAGTATTATACTCTCCTCTCCTTAAGAAAAGTTTTTACCTCGAAACTTAACGCACGTACGAGACAAACAAGTAAGGGTACTTGTTTCACAGACCATCTATTGGCTTCAGATTCCTAAGTAGCCTCTTTTCTTAATGATTAGACCATTGAATATTAACAAATAGAATAGACCAATGCCGAAGGACATGTTTCTTAGTATCAATAATCTGAACTGGCACCTATTCATAAACTAATTCTTCTTTACCACATAGAGATTGATACTCAACCATGTAACTCAAATTAGATACGTACTTCCGCATATGTGAAGTGTGAAACACATTATGAACTCTAGCTAACTCTGGAGGTAAAGCCAACTGATATACCAAATTTCCAATAGTCTTTAATATTTCGAAGAGTCCCACAAATCTTAGACTCCATTTCCTACTCTTACCAAATCTTATAACCCCTCTAGTCAGTCAAACCATTAAGTATACCTTGTCCTCAGTGTGAAACTCCAATGGTCTTTTTTTCCATATCTGACTAACTATTTTGTCTATATATTGAGTTGCTTTCATTTTATCCCAAATGAAGACTATATTGTCCATTGTAATCTGAGCCAACTCTGGCCCGGCTGTTAGTCTTCTTTCCCCAATTTCATCCTAATACAAATGTGATTGACATTTCCTTCTATATAGAGCTTCATAAAGAGTAATGCCGATGATATTGTGGGAACTTTGTTGTAGAAGAACTCCATCAACATCAAATGCTCATCCCAATTACCCTTAAAGTCAATAGCCTAAGCACTCAACATATCTTCTGAGTTTTGAATTGTCCTTTCTAATTGCCTGTGTCTGTGATTGATTGTAGAACTTAAAACGACTTCTATACCTATGGCTTGTTAGTAGGCTGTCCAAAATCTTGAAGTGAATCTTGGATCCCTATTTGAAATAATACTAATAGGTACACCGTGCTATTTCACAATATTTTCCATGTATATTTGCACTAACCTTTCTATAAGGGTAGAAGTTCTCGAAGGCAAGAAATGAACAGATTTGGTTAACCTATCCATAATAACCCAAATGCAATCTTGTCCCAATCTGGTCCTGGGGACTAACTGACGTAATCCATTATGAATGTGTTATGCTCCTATTTCCATTCTAGAATAGGCAGCGGACTCAATAAACCACTCAGTTTCTGATGATCAACCTTTACTTGTTGACGAACCAAATACTTGGATACATATTTAATAGTCTCTCTTTTCATGTTATTCCACCAAAAATGTTGTTTTTGATCCTTATACATTTTAGTGTTGCTAGGATGAATAGAAAACCTAGAACTATTGGCTTTAGCCATGCCTTCTTTCTTCAAGTCATCATTTTCAGGTATGTAGGGTCATCGTTGCACCCAAACAATGCCATTATCAACTCGGAACTCCCCTAGATCTCCACTTTCCATCTTGTTCTTAATCTTCATCAATTGATATGTAACTTAAGCTTGCTTAATTTTGTCTATTAAGGTTGGTTGAAACACAAGTGCCACTAAAACATTGGCTGTACATTCTATGATCTCTAGATTTAGTTCTTCTATTTGCCTTAGCAACAGGCTAGCAATGACCTTCGAAGATTTCTTACTCAGTGTATCTGGTACTCTGTTGGCTTTCCCTGGGTAATAACTGATCTTCAAGTCATGGTCTTTGAGGAGATCTAACCATCTATACTACCTTGTATTGAGTTCCTTCTTTGTGAATAAGTTTTAGACTTTGATGATTTGTAAATACTTGATATTGCTCCTCATAGAGATAGTGTCTCCAAATCTTCAGAGGCTGTCAATTCTAGTCATGAGTAGGGTAGTTCTGCTCATAAGGCTTTAATTGTTGCTAGGCATAGGCAATAACCCTACCATTCTGCATCAATACATAACGTAAACCATTTTTGGACGCATCACTATATATCTCGCATTTTCCAGTCCTGGATGGCAAGGTCAACATTAGTGCTGATGTCAACTTGTTATTCAAGCCTAGGAAACTAGCCTCACAATCTGCATCCCATTCAAACTTGTTCTTCTTCTAAGTAAACTTGGTCAATGGCACAGCTATCAAAGAGAATCCTTTTACAAATTTCCTATAATAACTTGCCAAACCAAAGAAACTATGAATCTTTGTCACATTTGTTGGTCCAGGCCAATTAACAATTGCTTCAAGTTTCTTGGGATCCATTGATGCTCCACTATCTGAGATGATATGCCCTAGAAATGCTACACTTCTCAACCAAAATTCACATTTGTAGAACTTGGCATACAACTTCTACTTCCCTAATGTTTGTAAAACTGGGTTGTGTTTTGTGATCCTTCTCTGAATGTGAATAAACCAAGATATCATCGATGAATACTATCACAAACCTCTCTAAATAGGGCTGGAATACCCCATTCGTTAGGTCTATGAAAGCTACTGGGGCATTAGTTTACCCAAAAGGCATCACCAAGAACTCATAGTAGCCATATCTAGTCTGCAAGGCACTCTTCGGTACATTCTCTGGCTTGATCCTTAATTGATGGTAACTGGACCTCAAATCTATCTTGGAAAATGCCCTAGCTCACTTCAACTGATCAAACAAAACATCAATTCTCAGTAAGGGATAATTATTCTTGATAGTAACCACTGTGTCCAACACCTGGTAGTTGATACATAATCTGAGATGCCATCTTTCTTCGTTACTAACAATACCAGAACTCCCCAAGTAGATACACTAGGTCTAATGAATTTCTTATCTAATAACTCCTACAATTTTGTCTTCAATTCTTTAACCTCAGATGGGGCCATTCCATTAGGAACTTTATAGATTATGCAGTCTCTAGTGGTAAATTGATCTCAAATTCTATTTTCGGATCTGGTGGCAATCCTAACAAATTCTCTAGAAAGATATCAAGAAACTTCTGTACCACTGGAATGTGTGCTAGCTTGGTACCCACATTTTCTATATTGGTTACATAAGCCAAGAATATTTTACAACCTTTTTAAAATGTCCCCTTTGCTTCTAAAGCTGATAGGATTGGTACAAATTGTATATATGATATTTGCTACCACATTGGTATACAAATTTCTCTTTTTTTGGATAACAAAACCTAACTTTCTTTTACCTACAGTCCAGGTAAGCATAATTGCAAAACATATCAATCTATACCCAGTATCACTGTATCACATCAAAGTCAGTCATATTAAGTTGTACTAGGTTATCATTTGACTCATAATCACCCAAAGATACCTTGCAACTAGAATATATCCATCTAGATTCAAGTTATCTTATCACCTGGTACACCAACTCTATAAGAAGTATCAAGAAAATCTGGTTTCATGTTCAACTTCCTACCTAATCTTCTAGAAATAAAAGAATGCATTGAACTACTATCAAATAAAGCAGTTATAGGTACATCATTAATTAACACCGTACCTATCACGGCCTAACCTAATCCATCAACCTCTTGCTGAGTCATAGTATATACTCGGGCTGTAGTTGGTCTAGTACCACTACTTCTCTTCGCGAGTGGCCTATTGAGCTAATCAATTCACACACTCAATCATAGCCATGTACACTCAAGTGGCCCATTGACCTTTTCACAAAATCAATCATTAACAAAGTACAACAAACAGAACAATGCGATACATTATATAATGATAGTGGTACACAAATTATAAAGAATCTTACCTTGTGAACATTACTCAAACCAACTATACTTACCTCAATATAAATTATTCTAGGATTGCAAGCCAACCATATACAAGAGATTGATAAAAAAAACATTAACATTACTTACCTTGATAGTCAGCTTTGGACATACCCTAACTTTGACGGTCTGAAACTCTAACCACTTATCACCTAAACCAGGAGAGTGTTATACTATTAGGATAAATAGAGATGGGGTCCATTTTTTGGTATCACCCAAACTCTCAAATCAAGCAATAACTATACACGAACAAGTAGGAATTGATTTAAATCCGTGAAAACAAGATAAAAGTCCAAAAATTAGAATTTACAACTTCAAAATATACCACTAGATTAGGAATTGTCCAAACCCTCATTCAAATCTCACCAAAATAATAGATAAAAACCATTTCAAACCACAAATCAAGTCTTGGTAGGTCATAAGCACTAGTAATAAAATCAAACCATAAATAAGAAAATTAAGGCAAATTGACTTCTTGACAACTTGAAATTTAATATGAAAATTATGCAAAATTTTAAACAATACTTACTAGTAAAGCTGGTTTAAAGGTCTAGAAGTATTTTTTAATCACCAATTTGACTCGGATGCAAATATTCCTGACGCTAAATATAGGAATTAAAGTTTAGGATAAAAGGGTTTCTAAGAGAGTTTTGAGGGCTTTGCTGTGGGTGGAGATGAAAAAATGGTTGCTGCTAAGATATAAGTTTCGTGTCATGTTCTAACAAATTTTCAAATTTACACTTTGGTCCCTTAAGTTTTGAGTAATTACACTTGCCCCAAAATCTTTGAAAATGTCCAAAAGGGTAAAATGGTTATCTAACACTTCAAAACGATGTTTACGAGTATCTTAAGAAATAAGAACGAGTATGAAAAAATGTAAAACGAGTGGAAAGGTCGAATATTACAAAATAAGACTCCAAATAATAAAAAGTGGTGCATGATGTACTTATGATTTTATGAATGTCATGATCTCAGACAACATAAAAAAGTTGTGTACTTGACAATTACTGAGTGCCATCCAAACAAGGCCTCCTGTTTTACTTTAAACTCCAAGAAATATAGAATGTCTAGTGGTTGAAGAAGGCGACATGTACACAGGATAATTATTTAATTCTTGTTCTGTGAATTACAGGAAAAGGAACTTAATCTCAAATCTGGAAAAGGAGGAAGGAGGTTTATGTAGCATAAAGGGTGAAATTGAATAGGAGATAAGCAGGTTCATGAGAAGATGTTTACATCGTACTCTCTTAGATAGTAAGGAAGAGCAAAATGGGATACCTCAGCCTATAACTACTCATATGAATTCAAACCTCATGAAACTTGTGGTAGAAAAGGAAATAAAAAGGCTCTTGCTTCAATTCGTCCTAACAATACTCTTGGTTTAGATGGTAAGTCTCCTATTTTTTCTTAAAAAATCTGGCCTACTAGTATTGATGATGTAGTTGAGGCTATTCAAAGTTTCTTCTATACGGGTTTAATGAAATGTAAAGCTGGCAATGAAACTTTAATACATTAATTCCAAAAATCTCAATTCCTACTATCAGTCTTTCCCAATTTAGGCCAAAAGTTTTTACAATGTTTTTCTTTTTATTTTTGAACAAAACCGTCTCAAAATTTTCAATCAATAGACTAAAACCAATCTTAGTAATTGCATTAGCTATAACCAATTTGTTTTTATGCCAAGTATGTAGATTCTAGATAATCTTATCATTGCTTATGGTATGTTCATTTTATAAATAAGAAAAGGAAAAGGAATGATGGTTATATGTCTATTAAATTTGATATTGCCAAAGCATATGATTAGATGACAAACTTTATAGTGGTCATCGAGCAATATGCTATGTATGCCTAGTAGTGGCTCAATACACAATCATATTTCGCTGACTGGATAGCTAACAAATCCAAGTTGTCAAATTTGTTCTAGCATATCTACTAAAGTTAGCCACTAATGGGCATTAAAATGGCAAAAGGTTAATAAAATATTTTTTGTAGTTATTTTTATTTTTATTTTCTAAAAAGCCACATATAGTTCTCCAAAATTTTCTTGACTCTATTATTTTTTGCTCCAAAATTTTTTCCTTTATTTTTGTCTTCTCGACCCTATTTGTTTTTGGCTGTTAGGCTTCGAACCTCCAAAATTTTTGCTGATTTCTAAATATATATATTTTTTAATTTTTAGAAATGTGATCCAAAGAACAAACAAAACAAAAATAGAAAAGGCTAAACAACTCCTTATTCTCCATCCTCTCAATATCAAAAAGAAGTTTTCTTCATACAACCCACATTTCACGCATAAATCAGTAACAACAAGAATAAATCGACTAATATTTTACTATTTTAAAAGATAGGAAAGGAAGCAAAATGCAACATATGGCTTCAAAAACATCAGAAACCTTTATTTTGTTTATGAGCATTGTAATTGGAAAAAATAGACATTTTTTCTTGGAATTTCGAAGCAATTTTGTAATAAATTTTAGTAAACATGGGGATTTTGCCAATTCATTATTAGTTCTACGAACCATACTTGTGTATTTATTTCTTGTGAAGTTGCATTGACAATAAAAAGTAGTTCATTGTCTTTTGAATCCAAAATGGCTGAATTTTTAATTAAACATATGGGCTCATATTTAATATAAATATACTATATAGATCATTTTGGTAACGACTTGGTGTCATGGTATTGTGCTAACAAGTTGTTGAATGTGAGAATTTCGTGTCCCTAGTTTTTATTACAAGACAGTATTCTTTTGATTTAAGTAACAAACCTGATGCCTATTATGTGTTTGACAAAACACTCAAAAGAAGATGCAAATTTGTTATGGACAAATAGTAGCATCTGCGAAGAAGCAGTTGATCTCAGCCACAAGCCATCAAGCTACAATCACTACAAATTCTCCTAAATTGACATCACATTACACCAATACCTCGACATCATTTATAAGAAAATATTTCTGATCCAAATTCCATCCCAAGCTGATCTCCCAGTGCTCACTTTCCTCTGGATACCGCCCCTCCAATTTGATACCTATTGACTAACCCCTTGATAACGTGAACTGTAAAAACTTCAATGGCTTGAATCTTATTGCGAAAAGTCCTTTGATTTTTTGCAATAAGTTCCAACAAAAAAAAGTCCTTTGATTTCTCTCCTTCCATCGCGTATATTCAAATGGCCATCTGTAAAATAAATGGTACAACAAAATGCCATAAAAAATTGTCTAGTTGCTTCATATTAAAGGTGATAAATGAAAAACAACAAACTATTTATTTCACAACTTCTGCAAACATCATATGGATTGAAGATATCGGCCATATAGATCAAACCTTTTGCTTTGGTAGTACATATAGATCAAATTTCAAAAAAATAAAATAAAGTAAATTATAAGTTTAGAGATCAAATAAGTTTTGAAAGTCTCAAATGCCCTTTCCCGATCTTCCTCAACATCCAAAGCTTCAATAGCTTTCTCCTGTTATCCTTCATTTCAAAACTACAACTGCTTCACCAATATACGTGTGCATTTAAATAACTTCACCTGTATCTCT
Source organism: Cinchona pubescens (assembly GCA_025175665.1). Classification (NCBI taxonomy): domain Eukaryota; kingdom Viridiplantae; phylum Streptophyta; class Magnoliopsida; order Gentianales; family Rubiaceae; genus Cinchona; species Cinchona pubescens. Next base: position 447,611 of record JANKKI010000312.1, read on the forward strand.
TTGAACCTATTACAGGTTCCAAAAGTTACATTAAAAACATAAATGATATTGTAAGGAAGAATATTAATAAAATACACCACCTCACCTGAGTTTACTATTGGCTTTTTGGGATGTTAGGATCACCATCATAAACATTCTGATAGTTAATTTGATCAACTACTTCATAGTAATTTTTAAGACCATTTGCAAACGTACTTGACTCCACATTATTAGAATCCAATGCTTAGAAGTACAACCAAGCGAAACATTCGTTAACAAGAAAAGTATACTACATATTGAGTTATGCAATAAATAAATTGATAAATGTACCTGGAAATTTACACGATTTTCTTGTCATCTTTTCGTCGTCTTCCTCTTTTCAATACCACTTTTTAACCTCGAATTTCTTCCTTCCTTGGTTTTTTTTTTCGATTTAGGATTTAGCACCAAATTCTTATAAACTAAATTAACTTGCTCATTGTCACAAGTCGCTTGTATTCGGCACTACCTTCATTTGAATAGACTTTGCTTGTTTTCCACTACCTTCATTTGAATAGACTTTGTATTGATGTCTACTAACTTCAGACTTGGCCATACTTAGATAATGCCTAACAATTTGCTTAGAAGTATTGCCGTCAACAGCCAAGCTCATCAAAGAAAAAGATTCACTCATTAAATTATCAAATCACACACTCGAAGATGACAAAGTATTGTTTTTATGTGTGTCATATCCTTTAATAGAAATATCTTGCTTTGCCCTTTTAGTCCAACGTCTTAAAATATGACAATGAGGAATGCAACGAGGCCCTAATTTATATGCATGACAATAGAACCATCCTAATGTCTCAAACATATGACAACTGTAAATAATGATATTATCAGATAGATCAACTTTGTCAATATGATTTCATCCATTTTTTCCTCGTTGAACAGTGTAATAACACTATAAACACCATCAGGACACACTTTGCAAGAATTCATCTTGATATTTAAAAGAAACATACGTAGTCCTAGTGTATTCCACAATCATGGATCAAGAGTTTAGGCTTTCCACAAGTTTTAAATTCATCACCGCTTTAAGTATTAAGAATTTCTTATTAAGCATTTCTAGTACTTCTTGACTCATAGTATTTTAAAAATTCAGTAAGAGTCCTTGATTTGCAAGCCATTTCATTAAAAACTCTATTTGCACTCTCACTTCTTTGAGTAGGCTTCATACCAGCAAAAAAAGTATGATGATTGAATGCAGGGCTCCATTTCTACCTCAAATTGTACAATCTACTCAACCAATCATTACCATGTCCATTAAATTCCCTCATCACTTGTTTCCAAGTTGATTCAAAATCCTCTTCACATTCACAATTCTTATTGAATTTTTTTTGGGTTAAATACATTAAACCCCCCTTAAAGTTTGGGCTGTTTTGCCCTAAACCTCCTAACGTTATTTTTTTCTCACTTTGCCCCTTTGACTAACGGTTAAATGTAACTTCGCTCTTAGTTTTTTCAAAAAGAGACAAATTTACCCCTAAAGATCAATTGCAGTAAAACCCCTTAAGGTTTAAGCGAAATTTCACTTTACCGCATCTGGTAAGTTTTGTAGCATTTAATACATTGGGATAAAATAAAATTCAATAATGTTATCATTATTGTTAAAAATATAAATATACTCCAAATTAATTACTAATATTCTAATTCTCGAATTATACCTTCTTTAATATTTATAATTTAAAAATCCGATGAAATAATTAATTTTAAAATTTTTGATGAATTATTAAAGGTATTTCATCTAAATTATTTTAATTTAAGTTTTTATTTATATGATAAAGTTCATATAATTTAGGTATTACTTAAATTATATTAACAAAGGAAAAATGTAAGAAGAAAATCATTTTAAGTAAATATAAAGAAACTTAAAAAGAAAATAGACTAATAATAACTTTAATAAATGGTTATAAGACTCGTATATTTAAACATTTATTTTTACATGTAAATAAAATATAATAAAAAAGACCAAAAACTCAGACTGAAAGTGCTAGGAAATTTTTATAGTTAAATTTTTTTCACAAGTATTTTTAAAGAATCACTGGTATTGGTAGGCATCATTATATTTTTAATTGGTTTAACAATATTTTTATATTGATTAATGACTAAAGTAGGTTAATTGATACAAAACTTGAATTAGAGACTAAAATGACAAATATAATGAACTTTAAGGTGTTAATTTTATATATTCTTGTAGTGTCTAGGGGTAAAAATGTATTTTTTTGACTTTTTAATAGTCAAATTACTGATGGAAGGGGCAAAGTGAGAAAAAAATGTTAGGGGGTTTAGTGCAAAACAACCTAAACCCTAACGGGGTTTAATGTATTTAACCCAATTTTTTTTTCAGTACACTTAAAAATTTTGTTGACTCAAGAAATGGGAAATATTTTGTATGGCATTTTTTTCAGTATGCCTCTCGCATAAATGATGACAAATATAAGGAAATACTTCCTTTACAACAACTGCCAAAGCAACATCTTGATCTGTATAATGCAATAGTGTACTTGGTGCTTTCCCACCCATTGAATCCATGAAAGAATTAAACAACTATTCAAAATAAGACGCACTCTCATTTATGCAAAAAAGTACATCCAAAATAAACATTTTTCCAATGGTTGTTAACACTAACAAACGGAGCACAAATTGTGTTACATTTATTCATCTGATATGTTGTATCAAAAATCATCACATCACCAAAACACTCATAATGCATTTTAGACACTCAATCTCTCCAAAATATACTACACAAATGCTCTTCTTCATCAAGATGGTATGTATGAAAAAAATTTGCATCCTCAGCTTGTATTTTATTAAAATGATTAATTAAAGATTGTGCATGTCCTGTACTACATAAATTTTTCAATCAAATTTGTTGGAAATTTTGGATATCTTGCTCTACAAAACCACCAGCCTCTTGGGTACCATATAGTTATAGACTGCTTTTGGTTTTACCCTAGAATCAATTAGAAAACTAACAAATTTTCTAGCTACTTGGTTCGGAAGGTTTCGAGGAGAAAACTAAAATGTCTTTTCTTGGGATCTAGCAAGGGAAGACTATGAATATCACTAAAATTATCTACCACCCATATTCCATCAGAAATTTTAAATTTAATGTCTGCATCACAACTGCACTTGTATTTTAGCTTTTCTCTTTTTCTCTCTTCATTCAAAACCCGAACTTGAGATTCCCTTTCACATGAGCAAAGAAATTTTCAGCCACTCAATTCACTTTTATGAGAATATTTTTATCTCTTCCTTGCTCCAAAACCATTTGATATCGCATAAATATTGTATGCGTTGTAGGCCTCATCCTTACATTCAAAGACCATTCCAACTTTTAACTGATGAATAGGATGATATACTCTATCCACTTTTCCTGTTTTAGAGGTCATCCAAAAAGTGAAAAGGTTAAATACAAATTTTACAATACTAAAATATACCCATTATGACAACAATAATAAAACAATAGATAGAAAAATAAATATTGACAAATATTGAAGTGTGAATATAGGTGAGACATAGAATTTTGATAAACGAACCTGTAATTTCAATTGTTCTTTACTTGTTATCTATGATTAACATTGGCTCTATTACTTTGATGTTTTATATAATAGAAGGAAAAAAGTGCTTATGTTGGTATATAATCTATTTTCGAGTGAAATAGTTCATATGGACAGATGAGAATCTGATAGAGATGTTTGTAAACCCTAATAGCAATTGAAAGCCCTAATGGCAAAAGAAAGCTAGAGAACCGTATATGGCTTTTTAGCAAACAAAAATAAAGAAAAGGTTTTATTCAACATTTTTCCATTTTAACGTCCATTAGTGGTAGACTTTAGTAGATATGTTGACATAATTTTGACAACTTGGATTTATTAGTTATCCAATTGGCAAAATGTGATTGGTTATTGAGCAACTATTAGGATACCTAATAGTTACTCGATGACCACCATAAAGTTTGTCATGATTAGGTAGAGTGGTGTTCTATTGGACAGAATGATGCAGAAAAAATGGACTTTTGCACTTAGTGGAATGGATACTATGTTATCTTATCTTGTTTTGTTGAGAACAGTATGAACATGAAATTGTCATCCATTATGAAAATTTAGTTAAATTGATGCACTTTCTATAGAAAATTAATTTATTTATTGACTAGTAAAACATCAATGGACCTTAGGATGAGTACAAAGTCATCTTTTGATGGTCTAGGGTCCAAGTTTAAACGTTGAGCTATATTTGAGTGCAACAGCAACTTTCAAAACGCTATTTTGGACTAGTATTTACAATTCAAAAAGATAATTTTACCTTAAGAATTACAAAGATTACTTTTCTCATAAAACTATAAATTACAAACTCAAATATAACTAGATGCAGGAAAAAATATAATTCAATCAAGGAAGTCTACATAAAACAAGGGGTGTCAAATGCATTGTGTTTTGAGTAATCGTGTCGTGTCGTGTTATAATTATATTTCAATCATGAGTGCATCTATACAAAGTGACAAATAAAAACCACTGATATGTCATTAGATCCGTAAAAGAAGGAACGAAAACCGACAAAGGATCTAAAATTAGGGGATTGGGCATTCAAAAGGATTTTGACATGTAGACTGGGTTTGAAAAATACTTTGTAAAGTATTTTCCTTCAATCATAAAATTTCAACCCTATACCTATCTAATTGATAATCGTGTCGCATCGTGTCGACAAGTTTGTTACCATGTTGTGTCATGTCTAACTTTTTAAACCTGTTTACGTGAAGCATGGAAACAGTTTAAAGAGTTTTTTGAAGAAATGTCCATACCATGTCATCCCTCTATGGTTGCACATTCAAACACTCTAAAACTAGTTGGAACAAGAAACAAAGTCTATAGTTGATTCATCCGCCATTGGTTCCATTTCATTCAGAAGACCAGAGAGACCCAAGAATTTCTTAACCAAATGGTTTCAAACTATTACTATCTTGGGCCCATGACTCATCTGGTGATGTAACAACAAGTCAACCAAACCAATGCTTAGCACAAGGTGGCATGATGAATTTGAATCTTAATGATTCTATCCTTACCCAACAAAGCATGCTTATGAATTTTATGAACAACTTTACAAGAGTGTTGGAGAAATTTGGAAAGCCAAACACCGTGAATGCCGTTGACTCATCACTTCAACCAAATTTAATTTGTGATTTTTGTGGTGGTGAACACTCTAATGGACAATGTGAGGTTCCTATGTGTCGAAATGAGCAAGTCCACTATGCATCAAATCAACCTTAATCTTCAAAGAACTCACAAGGAGCTTATGGAAATACTCACAATCCTTCATGTAGAAATTATCCCAATTTCTCCTGGAGCAAACCAAACAATAAACAAAATCCTCTATACCAACATAATCCTCCACCTCAAAAGTTTAGAAGTTAAGCCCCAAGTTCCTTTTCTAGACCTTATCAACCCCTATACCAAAAGTACTTCCTAGCCAATTCATTTCAATTTCCATCTAACTCTCCATTTCGACAACAACAACCAAGGCTTGACCTCCATTCCAACCTCCTAATTTTTCCCAACCTATGTATGACAACCAATCTGCTTCAAGAGAAAATGCATATGAAGATGGTTGGAAAAGAGAAGTAGAGTACTTTAGAGGGAATGAGAAGAGCAAAAGAGAGACTATGAAAATTTTAGAGCATCAAGAAGGAACTTGGAAATTCAATTGGGACAATAGGCAAGAGTGAACAATGAGAGACCTATTGGGTTCATTCTATGTGATTCCATTCCAAATACAAATGAGCAATGCCATGCTATAACTTTAAGGAGTGGAAAAGAGTTAGTGGAGCCTAATGATAAGAAAAAAATGGATGGAGAAGGTGAGCAACAAAAATCCAAGGTAATTGAGAACGAAACGGAAGTTGTTGATAATGAAGACAAAAGGGGAAAGAGGATGAAATCAAGTGTCCAAGAAGAAACAATTGGAAGAACCCTTGCAGTTGAACTTATCGATAAAAGTGCCATTCCCCCAAAGGTTTATTGATCTAAGACTAAGGAGGATAAAGGGAAGCAATTCAACCAATTCTTGGATACGTTCCTTTACTTGATGTCCTCACCAAGATGCCCAACTATTCTTGTTTCATGAAAGATCTTTTGGTTAGAAAACGGAGATGGAATGATGTTAAGAAAATATGCCTCGATACTAAATGTAGTGCCATTTTCCAAATAAGACTACCCATTAAACTCAAAGATCCTAGTAGTTTTTTTTTATATCGGTGAACATTGGTGGTAAAACATTGCATCGGTCACTTTGTGGTTTGCGGTGAGCATTAATATTATGCCTAAAGCTGTTTATGAAAAATTGGGAATTACTAATACTAAACCAACTAGAATCACCCTTCAATTGGTAGATTTGTCCGAGAGAAAACCGTATGGCTTGTTGGAGGATGTGCTTGTACAAGTGGATAAGTTGGTGTTCCCAGTTGATTTCTTGGTATCAGATACCAATGAAGGAAATGAAGCACCTTTGATCTTGGGGAGGCTGTTTTTGTCAAATAAAGGAACAAGCTTATGCATTAATTGATATCAAGAAGGGAAGTTTATTTTACTAGTTGAAAAGGAATTGGTTGAGATTGATGTTTTTGATTATGATGATAATATCCCAATTTTTGATGAAAATAGAGCTAATTGTTCTCTTAATTTTCTTTGTGGTAGGTCAATTGAAGAGAATATTAATGTGGATGACAGGAAAGTACTCAAAATGGTGGATCGGATAAAGGAAGTTATAAAAAGTGAAGTGAAAACCACTTGACGATAAGTGGAGTATGATGAATGGTCAAGCGATTTGTGCAAAAGGGCTCAAAATTGTTGGTAATAAAAAGTGGAAATGTCGTAGGAAGAAGAAGAAATGGTTTGAAGAACAATTAGATGTCATCATTGGAGCACTAGCTTTTGCAAGGCAAAGAAGAAAAGAAAAAATCAAGTGAATAATAAAAATCATGCTTTAGAATGATCTTGAAGGTTTTCCTTAGAAACCAATGAAAAAAGGTGGTCAACCACTTTCAAGGACTGCACACAAGATCAATTAATTCCATAGTCAAGCTAGTGACTATAAAAGAGCGCACTTGGGAGGCAAGCCAAGATTTAATTTCATGTTTTTCTTAATTTTGGCAATAATTTACGTTTCATTTCAATTAAGTGTGATTGAGGTTAAAATAGGTTTTAGAAGTTCTTCTTTTTAATTTCAATAATTGGAGGTAAGAATTGGATACAAATTGTCTCTAATATTTGTGTTTTTAATGTTTTTTAGGTGATAAGAAGATGTAGATTGAATAGGAAAAAAGTTGAAAAAAAAATCGGCAAAGTGTTGAATTTGAACTATCCAAATGTTTGGCTCCATGTCGCGACATTAACCTCAAACTTTTGCACGGACAAAAAATGAACCCCGTTTCCATGTCAGACACCAGATTCGAGGCACGAGTGGGGCACATGATGCATTCCGTGTCGCGACTTCGAAGTGCTGATTTGAAATTCAAATTTATTTTGATGTTGCAGCACCAAAAGAGAAGTCGCGACATGCAACTTCGAGTAGAATTAAAATTGATTCAACTTCTTTTTCTTCTTTTTCTTCTTCTTTTTCTTCTTCTTCCATTCTTCCCTAATTTTAAACCATAGTTGTACATCCTTTTCTTCTAATTCAAAAATTTCTCAAATTCTTCTATCAATTCACCCTTAATTCGTTTCCTCAATACATTTTCTTCAACGATTGCTCACAATTTGTGGACTTTTTAAAGAATTCTACAAGGTTCTATTGGGGATTTCCTCATCAACAATTGAAGGATTTTTTCTTCAAACACAGGTAATAACTTCCAATTTTTATGTGCTTAGGCCCATGAGGACTTTAATTGTGGATAATTTAGTAGAATGATTTGGGATTATTTTGGATAATTAATGTTTTGAATGGTTGGAAAATTTTGAGCAATTGGTGTTCAATTTTGGTGTAAATTTTGAGGGTAATTACTATTAATCTGATTGTAATTCATTTGAAGATAATTTGTGTTGGCAAAGTTTGTGATAATTGAATTGAACTGTTGCTGTATTGGGACTATTTTAATTGGTGATAATTGTTCACTTTTTAGCAATTGTTAACTATTTTTTAGCTAATAAAAATATCTAGGAGAGTTTATGGAAGTGTTGAGAAGAGAGCAAGAATGAGAGTTAGGGGGAGATGGAATGTTCAAGAAAAAGAAAGGCAAGTGAGGGAACGAGTAGTGAAGGAATTATTGGTGAGTTGAGTAGGGATAGTAAAAGGGTTGTAGAATCCCAATTCACTAGTGAGCGAGCTAAGGTGTTTCTTCAATATAATGAGAAACAAAAGATTATAAGGGTGCATGGCTTTGATTTGTCTACGCATTGATAGGCTTATGATGTGGCAAGACAAGAGATAAAAACCCAAATTAGAGAAAGGCATTGGGAGAATTTTGATAGGGCAGTTGAACATGATTATACCTGTTAGCCAAATACTTCCATTGCAACTTATGTGATTTGGAGGATGGTAAGGTGAGAATGGAGGGAGTTCTGGTTGATTTTGCTCAGTACCAATGCTATAAATGCATACTTCATTGTGCCTTTTGTTCCATCTGATGAGTTCCATGAGCTTATGCATAACAAGAACAAGGACATCATTGAAATTAAAAGAATGTTGTGTGATGTTGATGTTTCTTGGGTAATGAATATGACAGGAACAGCTGAATTGAAATTCCCTCGTCATGGTTTACCCTTGCAGTAAAATTGTGGTTTTATTTCATATGTTGTCGAATATGGGGATCTAATTCTTTAAGCTACATTCAAAGGGATAAGGTGGTATTGGATTATACCATTATGACAGGGATGCCAGTGGATGTTAGTGGTTTGATTAGACAAGGATTTCTTGATAGTGGGAGGTCCCGGAGACCTATTTTTATGCACCTAGTCTAATCACTTATCTATGTATTGTTGGAAGGTGTCCTTATTCTGTTGATGAACCAATGACGCATCAAAAAGGCAAAATTAATAAGGAGTACATGTACAAGATGGTCCAGGAATATGAGAAACATCAGCAATGCATCCCATAAAAGGTCAAATGCCTTCACCACCATCCCTAAGAACTTCATTCATTCCTTTACTGTTAGGATACGTATGCAATGCACCAGTCACAGAAAAGGAGCGAAATGAATTACAAGGATACTATTAGCGAAATGAATTATACTATTAGATGTTTTAATTTGGATAATTTGCATTTGATTAAATTGGCTAAGGGCCTTAGGCCAATGCCAAGTTACTCATGTTGATATTGAATTTGAGTTTTATCCCTTTCAACTTTATAGTTGAATGCTTGGTCCGATGCCTATTGTGTTCATTGTTGATTTATGTGTTAGAGTGGTGATAATGGCTAAGGGCCTTCAACTGAGATCATGTAGATTAGTATTGATGCTTAAATGTCAGAAATGATGATTGTCAGCTTAATTGACAATCGTTTGGCGTGTCTTGATGTGTTCTTGTTTGTGTCACCTAGTCGTGGTCTTTTTATTAAGATTGTGTGGTTTGTGTTGGAATTTTGGGTGAGTGGATAGGATGAGTTTACTCATCAATTCGAATAAAAGAGTCAAGTTTGGGGATGTTCACTTCTTGTGTCGGGAACAGTTATTTGATGTTTTTATATGTATTTTATGACATTTGGATAGAAAATTGATTTATCTAGTACCCGATGATGATATTAGACTTGAAATATGATATGATTGAGCTATTTGAATTAGCCATTTTATAAATTTAAGTGTGTGTGAGTTGTTCTTTTGTAATATAAGAATTTCAAAAACTTGGTATTTCCAATTTCAAAATGAGGTACTAATATTTTGGGAAAAATCTACTCTTAATATTGTTTTTGATCAAATCATTAATATTATATTGTTAATCAATTTATCTTTTGGAAAAATTAGGTTAAATGGAATAGAAGGAAATTAAGACATTTTGTATGATTGCATAGGGAATGTTGATCTGATTTGTGAATGATTGGTACTAGACATTAATTTTAGGTACGTGTTACTCCTCTTCCTTGTGGTTAGGCCGCTAAAAATAAATTTTTACATTTACGAAAAAGGCTAGTATGGGATTTCGGCATATACCTATGTTGTTTCTCCAAAATGCCATTAGAATAGTAATAAAGTAAGTACAGGATTTCGGCATGTACCCATGTTGTTTCTTAGAAATAAGCCACATGGAATTATGATTTAGAATACCAACAAGTCGAGGGGAATATTTGTAATACTTATTATTGATATCATACTACTTATTCCTTAATAGATTAATGTTCCCAACTTGTGCGACATGTGCATATAGGTAGATTCCAAATGGACTTCTATTTCCATGCAACCTCGTCAGTATAGTTAATCAACTTTGTAATATTTGTGAATTCATTAAAAATGATGTTTTGAATGAATAAAACTCAATTTTTTGGGAATCTTTTTGAGAATGGTTAATGCTTAGAAATTTGAAGTCTTGTGTAGTAATTGAACTCTTGATTTTTGGAAAAATTTGAAAACTTGGATTGACTAATTAAAATAGTTCAATTGTCATATACAATATTTGAGGTCTCTTGATAGAATTTTTTATTGATGATACGTACATCCACTATTCATCGGTTATTTTGTTATATTGGTGGTGCACTTGTTAATTGGTTATTAAGGTTCTTTTTATTTCTTCATTTTGCTCGGGACTGGCAAAATGCCAAATTTGAGAGTGTAATAACACTAGTAAACTACAGTTATTTACGACTAAATTATAGCATTTTGTTCATTTAAATTCTAAAATTTTGTATTTATTTAAGTATTTTCGTTAACTTTTACGTTATGTGTTTGCCTTTTTTTTCTTAGTAAATATTGTTTGTTTTTATTGAATTTTAGTAAATTTAGTTATTTAGTTTAATATTATGCGGGTTAATAGTTGGAAGATGGAAGTCAAAATGAGAAAAGTTTGAGGGCCAAAAAGAGATTAGAGAAGAATTGCAGATCTTTGCTGAAACAATTCGATGTCGTGACATGGAGGCAAAATTTGGCTTATGTACTTCAGTTCGATGTCGCAATATCATCGAATCCAATGTCGTGATAACGAGGCGCGCCTAACAAATGTGCTAATGGCATTTTTATAAATTTTGACTATTAGATTTTAAGTATTAACTTGTGTAATACTACAACTATCTATAGACTTTTAGCCGGTGTTAGTACACACTAGAGTAGAGTAATTAGTAGATTTTCACATGGTTAGTAGTGTAGTTAGTGTACTTTAAACTTCAAGCCTTTTTAGTTTAATATTAGTTCTCTTCCAATTTCTCTTTGATGTCTTTGATTTCTTGCAAGTTTAAATTTTGAATAGATAATTTTAGTGGGTTAATCTTTAGCTACAAGAAAATATAATTTTTCTTTCTTTTTTGTTTAATTTCTTGAAAATCTCTTTATTTCCATTTCAAACTTTCTGAGTAAGTTTTAGGTTTCTTCCAATTTTAGTGATCTTCAACTAAAAATTTTCAACTACTTGCTTTAATTTCTAGTGATTTTCATTGGGATTTCTTTTATTAATCTAAAAATCTAAAAATATTTAGTTTAAATTTGGTTTTATTCACTAATTTCATTAGGTCAATAGTAGTAGAAAATGGAGTTTACTTGTTTTGCATGCTTTCTATTTGCTTTCCTTGGTCAAGTTAGATTTAGTTGCTTTTCAATTCTAGCTTATATTTTGTTATTCTAGTTAATCTAGGAGTAACTTTACTTGTGTTTCCTTTACTTGCTTTCGATTACTTGCTTTCTTTAAATTCAGTTGGTTAATACACTAATTAGTATGTCTAGTTGCTTCTTTTAATCACTTTAGTAGATAAATTAATCTTTAGCTTTAATTGACTTCCTTTTTTAATTCATGGCTTTGTGTAGAGTTAGCACTTGCTCTCTTTATGAATTGCCTAACTATACAATGTCCCCTAAATTTTGGTAATTGCTAACCAAAAATTCTCATAGGAACGATACTCGTTTCCACTATCTACTACCTTCGCCGTATACTTGCGGGAGTGTGGGTAGAAATTAGTAAAAAAGTGAGATTTAGTACATTTAATTGTTTGAGCTCCTAATTGATTTTAATTATACCTAGCACACGAAGATTACTATTAACTAGATAATGCACTACAAGTATACGGGGTCAAATAATAGATAGTGGAAGTTGGGGTTGAACCCACAACGACTGGTTTACCAAGTACCTATTATTTGGTTTGAACGCTATTTGAAAAATTGATAATGGACAAGAGTTAACTAAACTAAAATTGAAGAATTTAATTAATGAAAAAATGGATTAGGATTAAGATTAGCCAATTCTCGATTTTGATAAATTCATTCCATTAGTTGGTCTAATTATAACTAATGAAGGTTCTATTACCATATTTCAATCTAACCCCAAAGCCATCGTTAATTGAATCCTATCAAATTAATTAACTTGGGTTTGAGAAACATTCTCTTGCCTACCTAATGAATTTTAGTCATTAACCTCCTAGAATTCCAGTTTCCTTTCTAGAATACTCGGCAAATCAACTAATCAATTCTGTCATCATGAATTAGAATGAATAATGAGCCTAATAATCTAACACTGGTCTATCGTAGAGGCTTAAAAGCCTTATCCTCTCAGCCAACCCAACCAAAACTAAAGTTAGTTACTTTTTCGATTTGTCACTTTGTGTTAATTATTTTCTAATTATTATGATTATTCCAATTGATGATCAAATTAATAGTAACATAATAGAATCGACATTATTCAACCTTAATCCATAACAAATTAGAACATAATTGAAAGTAGAAACATAAACGAAAATATTAAATTAAATAGCAAAATAAAGATGTATTAAGGTTAAAGAAAGATTCTTTAATGAAGAATCGCAAGTTTTCGATCCAAGGTTGTCAATCTTGAACCTGCTCTTCAACCTTTGGTGTGCAAATAATACGGAGTTGCAATGCTGTCGTAGGCACCCAAAATTAACAACTCTCAATTATACTGTAGTAGCGGTGAGTATAGGTCGTCCCATAGAGAATGGAGTTTATTCTAGTGCTAAATGGAAAAAGGGGGTTTTGATTAATGAAATGCTTTTAAACTAAAACAAAAACAGGAAAACAATTTAAGAAAATTCGATTTAAGAAAAGTCTTGGTTTTGGTCATATCCACTATGGCAATTTCACTAGTCGATCATTGACACACAAGATAATTCAATTTTATATCAAGCACTAATTGAAGAATTAACCCGAACGAATTCCAATTCAAAGTTGATTCTTATTTCTTTCTAAAGTTGGTTAATTTTTAACATGCAATCCAATTAACCCTAACTATTAATTTAGCCCAGACACGTACCAAAGATCAATTAATAGAAGCTTTAAAATCAACAAGAACAATTAGACTAATTAAATATTAACACACGCGGTTATGCCAATTAGATGATTAATTTCCCTAAATTCAATAACACTAACCGAGTAATTATCAAGATCAGTTGCTTCACAGATTCAATTAAGCACATGCGGTTAAAATAATCTAGCTATAGATTAATTCTAATAACTTAATATTCTGCAGTAATAATAAGTTAAAAAGATTACAACCATAAAATTAATCGCAGAAAAATAATCAATACTTGATATAAAAGTGAATAATTCAAGCACAAGAAGTCTCACAACTTTGTAGAATTGACCATGTCTTCAAATCCCTCGACCAAGAAAAAGGTTTAGACAAAAAGTTCCATAAAAGAATAAAGAAGAATTTTCTACTACTGAAACCCTAGATAAAACTAGAAAATAAAGTGTCGATCTCTTTTTCTCTCACCCTAAATGGAGTATTTATAATGAGTACTTAGGGTTACAATTAATGCCGATGGATAAGCACACTAAATTGGGTGGAAAAGAGTCCAACCAAGCTAAGAAATCTGTGCAAAACTCAAAAATACGAAATTCTATTGTTTCGGGCGCATGTGCGCTGTTCAAACCCAGCGCTTGTGCGTTGAGCTTCAGTTTAGGCTTCGATTTTATCCCTAATGAAGACCCACCTTGGAAAAATGAAAAACATGAAAGTTGTATCTATGTATCTTAGCTTCCCAAAACATCAATGTGTCTGTTGAATCACCTTAATTGGAGCTCAGATAAGAAAGGTATACTCAATCTATCAAACTGTGTCAGAATCTCTCCTCGCCAGTACACATTTTCCAACTTTGCAATTTTGAACAAGATTCATATAGAATTATGGAAAACTCAAAACATGAAAGTTGTAGAAATATTCAGTTTCTTTCCAAATCATCCAAATTTATCTCAATCAGAGCTTGGACTCGAAAGTTATACTTGAAATACAAAACAGCATCCAAAATGGCTTCATACTTGTGCATGTTCAGCCCTTAGCATTTTCTTTCATCTTTTTCATCATTTTCAGCTTTTTTTCACTTTAACCCTAGAAAAACTAAGAATAATCAAATTAAGCTCAATAATAACTCATATCTTGCTTACAACACATAAAAACGTGGTAAATGACACATAAAATATAGCACAATTATGAACATATCAACCTTTCTTAGAAAAGTTATAAAATCCTAGTCCAATTTGTAGTGCCCAAGGGAGATATACTACTCTAAATTATAACGTGATTTTGAGGTGCTAAATACCCTTATTTATAGTTTCTAAAAGTTACAAATTGTGGGGCTCTAACAAGCTTTGAAACATGTATTTACGGGCCCAAAATGGTTGCACTAGCTGCCCCAACCACCGTCAACGGTTGATTTTCCTTGAATTTCTAGCTGAATGAAGGTATTATTCTGTTTTAACCATTGTCAGCAGCTGATTAAGCCTTCGCCACTCACAATCAGTGAGTGACCCTTCACAGTTTCATGCGGTTTCGCCATTTTGCCACTAAAATTCTTATCCGGTGTCTGATTGATGCACGTTTGTTCCTACACGAACATAAAACAATAACGCACATTAATATCATTAATTTTACTCCAAATTAACACTCTAACACTAACTAAAGCTATAAACAATAGACACACAAGAATGCACAAAGGACACTAACTCTGGTAGGAATTAGGTAAATAACCTAAACAAAACCCTAAACACATAAGCACATAAGTATAAGTTAAGATTATAACATTAAATAAACACTAAAACACTGCCATAAACATATATGAACACATATTAATACATATAAATAGAAATGCACAAAAATAAACACCTATAACCTAAAAATGCCAAAACTAGCGCAAAAACCGTACAAAAAAAAATAATGAATAACCCTAATTTCTTAAGTTATCACAGATAAAAGAAATTAATTGAAATTAGCTTAAGAAGGGATCTATGCCTGATTCAATTAGATTGAGAGGACTCAATCATCACGAGGGATTGGCATTGGGTTGATTTTTGGGAATTGAATCTCCTATTCGTGTAGTTTGACCGCTTGATTAGTAAAATCAAGTAATTCTAGGAATTGGTTAACCTAGTACCTAGCCCGTTTCTTTAATTGCTTAAACCTCATCTTTTAATTTTTGTTAATTGTTAGTTCATAATTAATTTATTTTATCATTTTAACTAGCTTTATAAAATCCAAATCACTTGTTTTTAGATGTTTGAATAGAAAGTTGTCAAATGCTCTTTTGTTAATAGTTGTTTGGTCAATCCTTGAGGGAACAATTCTTATTCGCCCTAACTACATTGATGCCGCATACTTGTGGGATTAAGTCGATAATTATGAATAACAGTAAATAAACTCCTCATCAAGTTTTTGGTACTATTGCCAGGGATTGCTGTTCTAGGCAATATTGAGACGTCAAGATGATTTCTATTTTAGACTTCTTAATTTTTTCTATTCCATCTTGCTACTCTAAAGTTCTCACCTAATTGGTTCTACGTGCTTTAATCTGGTGCATATGATAGGTTTTGTTAGTGTTGTTTTGCAGTGTCTGAACTCTAACCAAGATTTACTTCCTTTTGAATCTAAATTTGAAAATCACTGAGATCCTTAAGAAGAGTGAGATGACAATAAAGACAACAACAAGAAGAAACTAAATAGATTATGGCAGAAGAAGTGAACCAAGAGGCACATAGAGTGTTAGTAAATGAGGAACTTAATGGGAACAATGACAACGATGAGGAGGATATAGAAAAAATGACAACGGAAAAAATATGCACATCAGGAATAATAGGTCCCTACAAGTGCAATGACCACACCTTTCAAAGCGGGACATTGATTAGGTGTTACTCTAACTTTGACTAAGTAATAACTTGGGACAATTATAAGCTATAATTTATGTACAAGAGTTTCATATATTGTAATATAAAGTGAAAGACAGTTCTTATGCTTTAGAAAACAAATCTTAACATCCAAACTTATTAACTAATAAATCTATCAAATATCAAATCCTCAACATACTAGGTTCATATATTGATTTGAACAATTTTATTTAGTATTGTAAACTCCAAGCATCCTTAATGAAAACTTGCAATCCGAACATAATCTGCCAAGTTCATTCAATCTGCATATATGAAAAATTTAAAACAATCCTGTAAGATATTAAACCCCGTGAGAATTGTGTTTGCACATGTGTTTTGAGAATTTGTTTTTTGTAAAATCAATTTCAGCATTGAAATAAAACTAAATTAGTTTTGAGTATCTAAGAACTATAATAATTTGACTAAACTTGACAAATAACACACGTCATCTAGTCAGATAAAGAAAATTCATAGAGTTACCTTAATCAACGAAAACAACCTAGTCTTACCTAACAAAATTCCATCCACAATTTGTTCAATCTCAACACACCAATTATTATCTTGGCACATAAACGTATCATTATAAATCCAAATTTTGACATACCCATTTCGAGAAGAGCTAACCTCCTAACTCTGCCGTAATGGTAACGTCAAGGCAGATTTAGCTTTGCTGTCAATCCAAGACTTTCTCGACTTCCCTAACCTAACACTTGACAAGGGCCGTTCCTTCCCATATTTTAGTTTGGGTTCACAACCACCCCAAAAGTTAATTTGGGTTCACAACCTCCCCAAAGTTTAACTTTGTGTTCACAACATATTAATGTTTCATATAATTTCGAAATTAATCATATGCCAAAAAATAGAATATACGAAAACATACACAAATGTTTTCAAGTGTCACATTGTCACTTTTTTGCAAATTCATGTGCATTTGCATATATGCAACTTCCAAGATAATAGATAACCAAATCCTTAGTCACATACATCATAAATTTACTAATTAAATTTTAGAACTTTTCATTTTCTAGTAACCTTGACTTACGACCATATAATTTCTTCATAGAAACTGAAATTTTTATTTACTATAGTAACTATGGTTTGCATGATTTTTACTGTTTTCCTTGACTTCTTATATTGAAATTGAAATCTTATCATTCTCGAAAACTATGTACAAAATCGTAGTAGCAAGTAAAAATTTTGACTTCTCTTGCATAAGGAATATATTTCATAAATATACAAGATTATAGAATATTTACTTGTATATAGGTTTTTGTTAAAAAAAAAAAAATACTAAAATAGTTTTAGTCAAAAATAATTTGAATAATTTCATAATATTCTACTCAACAAAAATTTTGCAAAAAAATTAAGATTGCATTATTCAAGACTAAAGTTTAAAACAATATACTAATATCCAGATTTCTTAGATTATATCATCATAAGAAAATTTTACGAATACATAATAAGATTGTACATAATAAAGTACTTGACAATTTATAACATTTAATGTGAATTTTAAATGAGTTGTAAAGTAAAAAAGAAATAAGGCTTTTTTATAATACAAATATGCATGTGCGTATATACAAAAATAATAATATACTAATAATATACTACAAACATTTAGTCATTACTTTCGTTTAGAATCACATGGTAGAGAAAATGAATTTAATCAATTGTTCACTTGCAAATAAAAGACTATCCATCATGGACATTTTTAAAACTATAGAAAATATTTGCTCTAGATATCAAATATACCGATTAAGTTATTGTTCAAGATATATCCATTTAAAAGTAAGTATGCAAGTCTCGAATACCGTATTCAATCACATGAAAATTGTCACAAGACATTTCGGAATCAAATGTCTTGTATTGGTATCATATAACTCGAAACAGGAACCTAGATACTTTGATAATAAAAGCACAAGACAATATATAGAATATTTTGACTTGAACAAGAAATCCTATCTTTGTACTTGTAATATCAAATTTCATCAAAGAAATCTTTATGAACATGTTTCAAACATTGTTTTCCCAAAACCAACAAAAAGAATTCTCACCTATAGACGATTCCAAGTTGCAGTAGCTCTTACGACATCCATTCCTTTTTTCTAACTTTCTTTTCTGAATTTATGACCTCTCTATATGGTCTTCTAACAATCATAGGCTAACTTTATACAAGATCATTAGTCTTCCCCCTAATCACTATTGGAAAACAAAAAGTTTGCAACTTACATAATGATTCTAATATTAAAATTTTTCTAATGACTTGGATTAAACCTATTATAAATGAGGATGTTATGAAACTATTTAGCTTCCCTAACATCAACAAACCTTTCCACTTCCCCAACTATTAATTCTTTAATGATTATTCATTACAAATAAATGTCCTTTACTATTCGACTACTTGTTTTATGTTTTACAAATCTATTAGTCTCCTTCCACTAACTACTTACACACAATTATTTAAATATAATAGCTTACAATTAATAAATATAATTTCCTACCTCTACAAATGATGAAATTGAAAAAAAAAAAAAACTTTTGTAAATATTCCCATAATTATGCAAATAGTTATCTATTTTTTGTCTTTCCTTTTACCTACAGAATAGAATTGTAGAAACTTTATAACCCCTTAATAACTTATTTGATTTATTTATAAAATATAGTAGTTTATTTTGTGTATTCATTTCAAATAACACATCTCAAAATACATGAAATGTGTACAAATTAATGTGGAAATTTTAGTGATTTTTTGGGGTTTCAGAATTACCCCTTCTTAAAAGAATTATGTCCTCACTATTTTAATTTTATTTATCCACTTCGATTTTGTCCTTCAAAATATTATTTCAAACCCACTATTTTATAAGTTCATAACTTCTAAGTATCATGAATATGGTTCTCAATTTCTTTTTAAAAAAATCTAATGAGACCTTTGTAGTCTCATTACATAAACTTGTATAAATATCACCTAGGTTTTAAATTAATCAAAATTCATACATATCTTATTTTTATAAACTAAACCTTCATAGAAGTACATACTTGTATTTTGTATAATACAATTTTATCTAATTAATCCAAACTCCGCTAACTTCTTTAAATATATTTATGATCTTTCTCTAAATTTCATCATTGATGTAGATTGGGGAAAGTGATATTATTGTTGTGCTCTTCTACGTATTGGAAGTATGATTCAATTCATTCTAATTTAGAATTTCTTAGGAGCTAACCTATAAAAAATGCATGAATCCTCAATTTAAATTCATTGATTCAATAATTTGATTGGACCACCTAAGACAAAAATGAGTAACTCAAAAGTTTTAAACTTCACATCCCATGATCAACATGTATTGTTGCGCTATTAAGTACGTCCTTATGCAAGATGCTTTAACTGAAAGCCTCGCTAAGTAACTTTTTTGAAGACACAATCAAGGGCCTTTTTTTTTTTTTTGGCTTTTGAATTTTCTCACATGAATTTCAAATTTAAGTTGATCGTTTCTATTTTTAATAATTTTCAAGATGTATAAAACATAGGTCTTTGTCGAAACTTAACCAAAACTGCTTCATCTATTTCCTTAACACACTATAAATCAATATTTGTTCATTAAAATTCATCATAAACGAGTTATGTACCAAATGTTCACCTAACACACTAATCAGATTTTACTTATTCAATCACAGGAGTCAAGATTTCATAATCAATATTTAAGTTTTAAATCCTACTTAGATTATCCATAACTTATTCCAGTATCTAAAATTCTATGCACAAGTATCCAACGTAAAAACTAAGGATTACCTATTCTGTTATCAACTTGAATGCAATGATAACTCGTTAGTGGTACCAAACTCAAATGGAATTAAATAGATTCTTACACAGCACATAAACATTAAGAGTAATCCACCTGTATATTTTCCAAACATCTATACCACTTAAACATTAAGAGTAATCCACCTTTTTCTTTCACTTGAAAAAATCTCTCTCCTCAATGATAATTATACCAAAATGAATAACAATTTGAACTCTAGTTTCTCCATAATAAACAGGTAATGCATATATGAATCTAACTTCCTTGGATATGAAGTGATAGTAAATCACTAGTTTGTTTCATTCCAATAATCAATAACAAAGTTTAAAGTAGAAAAATATAAAATAAGTCACCATATAATAATGAATTCTTAACCATAAAATATCAAGATTTTATTGTTTCCTACGTCAAAGATCATATCACTTCTTTATTGCATAACTAGTGTGCAGAATATTTTACAAGTGTCAAGCATTTTGATATCTCCATTAACTTTTAAACAATGATGAACTCACGAGTGTCAGGCTCCAAATTTTAAATCCAAATTTGCCAAGTATAATATGAATCAGTTACCTTAGCTCTTTATGTCCCAACCATAAAATGAACAAAACACCTTAGTTAATAATCACGCATTTGCAGTATATCGTTTGTTTTCTATCACCAACGATGCAAATCTCAATCTTGGTTTATAAACTACAACACCAATATACAAAATTCTAGCCTCGTAAGCAGAATTTAATTACAACTCTCAATTCTCTTGAGTAGGAGGATTTCTGCATCATGTCTAAGTATATGTTTTTTGTTATCCAAACAATTGCATTATTTAAGGACTCTACCACGAGTTAAATTTGCTTCTCATGCCCATGATAACAACTTTCTTGGATAGGTCAAGTATTTTCTTGATACCTCAAATATTAGTATAATTTGATTTATAAATACCTCAAATTCTTCTTCACAAGATTCAACCCTTAGAACTAAACCTTGTTTCAGGTTTGAAGACATCTCTTGAGATTGCTTCTTGTTAGGAAGATCAACTTCTCATATTTACAGATTAGTATGTCTAATTCTGAAAATTTTTGTCAAAATTCTATTTATACAAATATTTTGTTATCTGATCCTAGAGTTCCAAAACAATTCAAATAGAACATTTTTCCCTTTTGGAATATATAAAGACAAGGATAATACTATATAACAGATAAATTGAACAAGTTTAGGTAACCAATACTCAAGTATGTTGGACAAGAAGTTCAACATTACATATTACTATGAAGTGGAAAAAGCCTTACTCAATCGTTCTCGACTCTTTCAACAGAGTGAGTTTAAATAAAAGGATAGATGCTATTCCTAAAACATAATAAGATGTTACAATGTGTTTTTGCTTAAGTTCTAATATATACAAGCTTATCATTTCATCATCAAAATATTATACTTGCAATCCTAAGACTTGATGTTTATAAATGAGACAATTTTATACAAAGGAGCTCTATATTTCCGAACTCATCTTTATAATTCATTAGTATTCTCCAAATTTGTTACTGAAATGATAATTCCTTATTATCTTTGCATTCTAAACCATATTTCCTACTATCTAAACACATGTAACAAATTCCTGCAAAAGCAATAATCACAAAGTTATATCTATTACTCACTAACCTTCTTGTATAATAATTATTTTAACTAAGGGTCACATTACAAGCAGATAGGTAAGAGAATCCAAGAAAAGTTTAGTAAAAGGGTAGCTACCAAAGGTTGACTTCTACTGACTTATCTTGACGAAGATTTATATGGTAAAATAGTTATATTTAAGTAACATCAAATATGTCAAATCTTCTAATCTAGATGGGATGAAAAATAAGGACAATTCACTAATATTTCCTTAGCATAATAATCATACCTAGCAAACTGTTGGACACTTGTTTGCTTCTTCCATCACTAGATTTTGTAAAACTATTTTTAGAAAAGACACTACAATTAGGATATATATAGACTTATTGACTTGAATATTTTGAGGTATATGTAGAAGTATTGAAATTGATGGATCATTTTGATCCAATAATTTAGAGCACTATGATAGTCATGATTATTCAATGCTCTAGCATTAACATATTTGAATCAACTTTAGTTTCAAAGCATTCGAACTTAGTGAGTTATCCATTCTGTAGTCTAAGAATCTTATTTGAGTTACCAAAAGTTCTAATACCATTTGTAATGATCCAACCTTTCAAAGCAAGACATTGGCTAGGTGTTGCTCTAACTTTGACTAGGTAATAACTTGAGACAACTATAAGCTACAATTTATATACAAGAGTTTCATATATTGTGATATAAAGTGAAAGACAATTCTTGTGTCTAAGAAAACAAATATTCACATCCAAACTTATTAACTAATAAATCTACTGAATATTAAATCTTCAACATACTAGGTTCATATACAGATTTGAACAATTTTATTCAATAATGTAAACCCCAAGCATCCTTAATACAAACTTGCAATCCAGACATAATCTACCATGTTCATTCAACCTACACATCTAAAACAAATGTGTGAGCTATTAAACCCAATGAGAACCGTGTGTGCACATGTATTTTGAGCATTTTTTTTTTGTAAAATCAATTTGAACATTGACATAAAACTAAATTAATTTTGTAAGAACTATATAATTTAATCGAACATGACAAATAATACCAACATCATCCAATCAAATAAAGCAAATTCACAGAGTTACCTTAATTAACGAAATACAATCCTTGTCTGCCCTTCAACTTAAAGACGCCAATTGCCATCTTGGGACATAAACATATTAGCATAAATTTGGATTTTAAAATACCCATTCCAAGAAAAGTTGACCCCCTAACTCCGATGTAAGGGAATGCCAAGATAGATTTAGGTTTATTGTCAGTCCAACGCTTTCTTGACTTGCCTATGCTAAGACTTAACAAGGGCCCATCCTCCCCAAACTTTAATTCGGGTTCACAACCTCCCCAAAATTTAATTTGGGTTCAAATTCTCTCGAAAGTTTAACTTTAGGTTCACAATATATTTATGTTTCACATAATTCCCAAATTAGTCATACGCCAACAATTAGACTATGAAAAAACATGTGCAAAGGTTTTCAAGTGTCACATTGTCAAAATTTAAGTACACTTATATTTATACAGCTTCCAAGAGAATAGATAACTAAATCCTTAGAGGCATACATACATCATACATTCACTACTAAAATGTTAGAACTTTTAATTTTTCGGTAACTTTTACTTACAAACATATAAATTCTTTATAGAAACTAACTTTTCTATTTGTTATAGTAACTATAGTTAGCATGATATTTACTATTGTCCTAGACTTCTTATACTGAAATTTATATATATTCCATTTGCATATGGAATACATTTTATAAATGTACAAGATTATAAAGTATTTACTTGTATACAAGTTATTGTAAAAAAATAAAAATAACAGAATAGTTTTAGCCAAAAAGTAATTTGAATAATTTCACAATTTCTGCTCAACAAAAATTTAGTAAAAAAATTAAGATTGCCTTATTCAGGACTAAAGTTTAAAACAATATACTAATATCAAGATTTCTTGCATATCCATATAATAAAATTTTACAAATACATAAGAAAATTGTACTTATTAAATCACTTGACAATTTATATCACTTAATGTGAATTTTAAATGGGTAGTAAAGCAAAAAAATTTACCAAGGCTATTATTTTTTTTTACAATGCAATTATGCATGTGTTTATATACCAAAATAATAATACACTGATAATACACCATAAAAATTTAGTCAATACCTTTATATGGAATCACATGGTAGAGAAAATGAATTTACTCAATTGTTCGTTTGCAAATAAAAAAAAAGTATCCATGCATGAATATTTTTAAAACCGTAGAAAATATTTGCACTAGATATCAGCATATATCCATTTAAAAGTAAGCATGTAAGTCTCAAATACCATATTCAATTCCATGAAAATTGTCTAAAGACAATTCAGAATAAAATATCTTATACTGGGGTCATACAATTTGAAACAAGAACCTAAATATTTTGATAATAAAAGTACAAAATAATATAGAATATTTTGAACTGAACAAGAAATCATATCTATGTACTTCTAATATCAAATTTCATGGAACAAATCTTTATGAAGATGTTTTGAACATTTTTTTTTTAAAACAACAAAAAGAATATTCACTTACAGACTGATTCCAAGTTGCAGAAGCTCTTATGACATCCATTCCTCTTTCCTAACTTTCTTTTCTAAATTTATCACCTCTCTCTATAGTCTTCTAATAAACATAGTCTAACTTTATATAGGAGCACTAGTCTTCCCTGTAATCACTATTGGAAAACAAAAAGTTCACAACTTACATAATAATTCTAATATTAAAACCTTCTTAATTCCTTAGATTAACTATTTATAAATGAGGATGTTATAATACTATTTTCCTTCCCTAACATCAATGAAACCTTTCCACTTTTCCAACTATTAATTCGTTAATGACTATTCATTACAAATAAATGTTCTTTACTATTCTAATACTTGTCTTATGTGTTACGAATCTTTTAGTCTCCTTATTACTTTTACACAATTATTTAGATATAATAGAATACATTTAATAAATATACTTCCCTACCGCTACAAATGACAAAATTTAAAAAAAAAAAAAAACTGTTGTAACTATTCCCTTAATTATTCCAACAGTTGAATATATCTATTTTTTTATCATTCATTTTACTTATGGAACAAAATAGTAGCAAACTTTATAATCTGTTAATAACTTATTAGATTTACATAAATTTTAGTTATAAAAGATAGTATTTTTTTTTCTTTATTCACTACTAATAACATACTTCAAAACTCATGAAATGTCTACAAATTAATGAGGAAATTTTAGTGATTTTTTGGGGGTTTCACAACAAAACTTTGCCTTAGCCACTCTAATGGTTGAAATTCGAATGTCACTAGATCACCCATGCAGGCAAATAAATTTGAGATCAAACTAGGGTTGATTTTTATGTTACAGCAACATGTATGTTCGGAGGACAGTCAAGTAAGTATCTGAATCCCCATTCACTATACTTTCAAGAAGTCTGTGATACCTTTATGGAAAAAGAAGTAAGTGCAGATGCATTTGAAATGAGGATATTGCTACTCTCTTTGAAGGATAGAGTGAAATCATGGTTGCAAGCATTTCAGTAGTGTACAGTCACAACTACTGGGATGAGTTAGCACAAGCCGTTGTGACAAAGTATTTTCCACTATCCAAAACTGCTAAGTTGAGGAAGGATATCACATCTTATAGCCAGTAGACTGGGGGAGAGTTCAAATTAAGTGTGGGAGCATTGTAATGGCTTGCTTCAAAAATTTCCACCGTGAATTGCCACTCTAGATGCAAATACATAACTTCTACAATGGGATACTTCAAGGGATGTCCTCAAACTACTGTCAGTTAGTGCACTAGAGGAGGCACATGATCTTCTTGAGAAAATGGCCTCAAACTACTGTTAACCACCAGCAGCTGAATCAAGGGAACCTAGGAGGAGAGTTCATGAGTTAGGCACCTTACTTGCTCTATTAGCCCAAAACAAAGCTATGGCTGCTCAAATAGCAAATTGTGAATAAGCTGAATGGGTTGTTCGGTTTAAATACGGTAAATGCGCAGCAACCACTGATGCGTGATTTTTTGTTCCATTTGGATTGTCAATGTAGTATAGCCAGTGCTTCTCATCTCATCTTCTTATTTAGTTTTGAAAGAGGTGAATTATATGGGTACTAAGAATTACAATCAGTATTGGCCCCAGAATAACCTATACATCATGACATACAATTTGGGTTGGAGAAATCATTCAAACTTCTCCTGGAAAAGTAACAGAATCATGCCCTTGTGCAACCACAAGCCCCAAATCCTAGACCATCTTGCTAGTAGTAGTTCCAACACTCTCTACATTAGACACAAAAACCCCCAATTCCAATCAGGAAGGGTAGCCATATGAAAAGGATGCTTACCTAGTTTATGTAGCAAAAGGTAGCACATATGAAGAATCAGGATGTTGCAATCAGGAATTTGGAGAATCATATGGGCCAAATGGCGAGAAACATTGCTGAAGAGTCATAGGGAAACATATTGAGTAACACGCTTCTGAATTTGAGAAAGCAAGCAAAGGCTATTATGCTAAGGAGTAGACAAGAATTAGAAAACAGAGTAGCTGAAGGAGAAGAGGAAAGAAACAAAAACAATATAGGAGAATGAAAAAAAAAATAGAAATAGATAGTGACGTTGAGAATTTGAGGAAGAAGGAATGGAATGTACATCAGATAGAAAAGTACCAGATTGCTGCAAAGGGAAAGCTAGAAAGCAAGCTTGTGGAACCAGTAGTAAAAGTTCCTTTTGCTAACCCGCTAAAGGACAAAGAGAAAGAAAATTTTCAAGAGATTTCTAGATATCTTCAAGAAGTAGAGATCAATATTCCATTTATAGAGACTCTTGAAAACATTGCCCAGTTATGCAAAGTTCATGATGGAGATATTGGCTAACAAGAGGTAACTACCTGTTGAAGAGATTTTATGTTTGACACATGGATGCAGTGCACTTATGTAAAAAAAAAGTTACCTCCTAAGATGAAGGTTCACGGTTCCTTCTCTATTCCATACATAGTTGGAGAGATAAAAGTAGATAGCACAGTGCGTGATTTCGGGGAATTTATCAAACTTGTGCCCTTATCGATTTACAAGAAACTTGATGTGTTTTTAATTCTATATCTGTCTCAACCATGTTTGTGTATTGTTTGTGTGCTTTGTAGGTTGGAGGATAGTTTCAAGCTAAAATTTGCAAAGAAAACATTATGCAAAACTCAAATTAAGAAGTAATTCTACAATCCTAGTGCCGCGGAATTTTGAAATAAGCTTGAGTTCAGTGCATCGGTGTTCATAAAGCTTGAGGCAATGCCCCTCACTTTGAAATTAAATTCCTTGCCCTTCAATTCCTCCATGCCATATGAAAAAACTTGAACCACCTCAAACAGCCTGTACCACTTTGACTTGAGTTTTCCTGGTAATAGTTTAAGTCTTGAACTATAAAGCAGCACTAAATCTCCGATCTTGAACTCCTTTCTCAAAATGTACTTCCCATGCCACAACTTTGTCCTCTCCTTGTGGAGTCTTGAATTCTCATAAGACTTTCTTTAGAACTTGTTAAGCTCATTGATGTACAAGAGCTTCTTCTCACTTTCATCTTTCCCGTCAAATTTAAGGCTCTTGATTTCTTAGTAGTACAGCCTTGTCCTCCAACTTCACCAAAATATGGCATGGCTTACCATAGACCATCATATTGGAGACATCCTTATAGGAATCTTGTAAGTGATCCGATAGGCCATAAAGCATCATCTAATTTTTTTGACCAATATTTTCTTGAGGCATTCATGGTCTTTTCGAAAATTCTCTTCAATTCTCAATTGGAAACCTCTACTTGATTGGATGTTTTGGATGATATGAAAGAGAGATCTTGTGTGTGACACCATACTTGCACAAGACGAATTCAAAGAGTGAACTCTCAAAATGAGTTCCTCCATCACTAATGAAGGCCCTGGGCAACCACAAACCTTACAAAATATTCCACCTAACAAAGTTCACAACAACTCTTGCATCATTGGTGTGTAATGCAATGGCTTCAACACATTTAGAAACATAATCAACCGCCGCCAAAATGTACTTGTTTTTGTATGAAGTTAGAAAGGGTCCCATAAAGTCAATCTCCCTCACAAATTAGAATATTGTTGGTTTGATTGAGGCATTTCATCCCTCTTTGACATATTCCCAACTTGTTGGCACTCATTACATTACAATATAAAATCAGTTGAATCCTTAAAAAGGCTAGACCAAAAGAATCCACATTAGAGGGCCTTAACTACTGTCCTTTGAAAACCATGATGGCCTCCTACAGATGATGAATTACAATGGTGAAGAATGTCCACTACTTGTTCTTTTAGAACACATTTTCTAATAACTTGATCCTTACACCGGCAGTAGAGGAAACGATCTTCCCCAAAAAAAAAATATTTGACTTCCGAAAGGAACTTCTTTTGATTCACATCTATACTTGATAATGTCCACATACCAAGGCATTGAATCCTTCACCATAAAGAGTTGCATCTTCTTTAACTTTTTTCCATGGGTCCTTAAATCCTTGAGAGGTGGTTTAGCTACAGTGTTTTTCATTCCCTTTTTATCGACCACTTTCCAATCAAATTGCTGAAAGAGTAAAATCCAGTAAATAAGACTTGGTTTAGCATCATGGTTTTGTAGGTAGATATTTTAGAGTTGAAAGATCAGTGTGAAGAATCACTTTGTTCCCAATGAGGTATGATCTAAATTTAACAAAGGCCTATGACAAGAAGTTCTTTTTTCTATGGTAAAGTAATTAACTTTTGCTTCATTCAAAGTGTATTTTGCATGATAAAAAACATGCAACACTTTGTTGATATTTTGACAAAAAGCCACCCCAACAACATAGTCACTTGAATCACACGAGTCCAAAGGGAAAATATTAATTTGGAGTGACTATTATTTGTGGTAACTAAAGCAATTCTCAACAAGGGCAATGTATGCAAACATTCATCATTAAAATCAAATGGAGAATTTTTTGCAACAAAGCGCATAGAGGCCTGGAGATGTGAGAAAAGTTTTAATAAATCCCCAGTAGAAACCGGCATGTCCCAAAAAGCTCATAACTTCTTTCACATTAGAGGGATGAGGTAGGTTTTCTATCACGTCTACTTTGGACTTGTCTACCTCTTTTCCCAAGGCATACTTTTAGAAGAAGCTTGGTGTCCTAACACTATTCTCTCACTAAATATAAAGTGATACTTCTCCCAATTTAATAAACGATTAGTTTCTTCGTGTCTTTCAAGCACAAGAGATGAGTTATGTGAAATAATCATAAAAAAAATCACCAAACACACTAAAGTCATCCACAAATATTTAAATGAATTTTTCAATCATATCATGAAAAATTGCAAACATACAATGTTGTAAAGTACTTGGAGCATTGCATAGACTAAAGGATATGCGCCTATAAGCAAAATGCCATAGGGACAAGTGAATGTACTCATTTCTTAGTCTTTTGGGGCAATGACAATTTGAAAATACTCGGAATAATTATCTAAGGAACAATAGAAAGCATGTCTCGAGAGTCACCCCAACATTTGATCAATAAAAGGAATGGAGAAATGGTCTTTTCTGTTGGCATCACTGAGCTTTCTAAAATCAATACAAATACGCTAACCAGTTATAATACTACAAGGTATCAACACATGGTTTTCTCATTGGATATAACTGTTAACTCTTCTTTTTTTGGTACCACTTGTGTTGGCAAACCCATTTGCTATCACTAATAGGGGACACTATTCTGGCATCAAGGAGTTTCACTACCTCTTTCAAAATAAGATTCAAATACCTTTGAAGTTTCCTACAACGTTTGTAACCATCATTCAAGAAACTCTTATGCATGCAGAAGGGAGGGCTTATACCTTTTGTGTCATCAATGCTCCAAGCAATCGCTCCCCATTGTTTACTCAACACAACAAGCAATTTGGTAAATTCATCATAAGTAGAAAGTGCCCTAACAATAAAGCGGTATGTCTTATTATCTCTTAGGAAATCACAACAAAGATGTGTAGGAAGCCGTCTCAACCCAACCTTGGGTGTTCCATTGGTTAGAGACCCCTTTTTTACCTTCATTCTTTTTTATGCACTCTTCTCCTTTCAAAGTTGGCTTTCTTCTTGTATGTCAATGTCAACTTGAATATCCTCTTCATAATCACTGAATTGGTTTCTTTATCAATGTCAACTTGAATATCCTCTTCATAATCACTTGGTTTCTTTATCTATCTCACTTTGGCTTTCTAAGGGAAACTTCTTGAGATTATCCTTACAAAAATCATCAACAACTTTATCAATTCTGTTAGTTCCCATTGCATCATCATACAACGAAGAAAGCTTTAAAGAATTAAAAACATTAAAGGATGCTATATGATCATTGACTCATGGTTAAACTTTGCCCTCTTGAACATCAAATAAAGCTCTTCCAGTTACTAAAAAGAGTCTCCCAAGAATAAGAGGCACTTGGTTTCTTTATCTATCTCAAGAACAATGAAGTCAGCCAATAAGAACACCCTTTCAACTTATATAATAAAGTCTTCACCAATTCTTACAGCTGCTTAATACTTTGTCTGCCAATTGATATGTCACATTGTTTGGCTTCAAACCTCCTCCAATCAACTTATTATAGAGTGAAAGTGGCATTAAGTTGACAGAGGCACCAAAATCACAAGCCAAGGCCTTTTCCAAGCTAATCCCACAAATATCACATAAGATTGAGAATGATCCTAGATCCTTCATTTTTGGCAGAATATTTTGTTGAATATAGCACTCCATCCCTCGGTCAAGCACAATATTTCATCTCCTATGAACTTCCTCTTACTTGTAAGCATTTGTTTCATGAACTTGGCATAGTTTGGCACGCTCTCCAATGGTTCA
This sequence comes from Cinchona pubescens, assembly GCA_025175665.1. Taxonomy (NCBI): domain Eukaryota; kingdom Viridiplantae; phylum Streptophyta; class Magnoliopsida; order Gentianales; family Rubiaceae; genus Cinchona; species Cinchona pubescens. The sequence continues at coordinate 478,247 of JANKKI010000312.1, forward strand.
ATAAAAGGAATATTAGTCTGAATCTATTTGAAAATCTCCAAGAATCTCTTGAATTTTGATTCCTTGTTATCACGACTTTATAGAAATAGGAATTGAATGCTCGTTGTGGTATCCAAGAGAGGGCTCTTTTCATCATGAACTCTTCTAATGGGATTTTTGTACTTCTTATGCTCATCAATTTCCTTGCTTTTACCTTTAGAAGACTCCTCCACTTCTTGTTGGGCAATCTCATGAAGTTCCGCCACTTCATTGCCAACCTCATCTTTGGTTTCTTTACTACCAACCATGTTGTCCACTTCTTTGCTTCACTTGAGAGTGATTGCTTGAACATGTTCAAGTGTATGGTGGTCTCTTAGATTTGAAAGAGTGTCACTAAAGAGTGCTCCACTTGGTGTCTCGGATACTTACCTAGCCATTTATCCTAATTGAGTTTCTAAATTTCTAGTTGAAACATCTTGGTTTCTTGGAAATCCTTTGTGATCTTTCATTGTGCTTCATTTTCTCGTCTAACCATTTCACTCTTTCTTTTAGCCATCACACTTTCCCTTCATTCTTGTTCACTATCCCTTCTTGATTGTTTACTTTTCATTCTCAAAGCCTCAAGCTCTCTTGTACTTTCCACAAGTTAGCTATAGACATGATCCACTTCCCAGTAAGGAATTTGACCATTATGCAAAGGTTGTGATTGATTATAGAGTTGTTGATAAGAAGTGCTTGGCTGGGAATTTTGAAAATAAGTGTTTAGTTGGGGATTTTGGAAATTGGATAGAAAGTTTCTTTGGTTAGGTGGTTGGTATTCCTAATGTTAGTCTAGCTAAAGAAGCTTTATAGGTTGATGAGAATTTTGGGATGATTGACCACCACATGAGAAATTGGGGTGGTTTCTCCTTGATGGGTTATAAGTGTTGCCATAAACATTCAATAGAGGTCTAGATGAAGAAGCTTGATACCCACACAGTTCAATTGTTCATTTCACATAGATGATTCTTCATTTGAACATTGGCCATTCGGGTGATTACCCAAACAAAAGTCACGAACCAATGGCATTTGAGGATGTATTAACATGACATTCACCTTTCAATGTTCTCAAATACCTTAGTGAGATTGGCCATCATGTTTAGATTAAGTTAGTTTCGGCCATCAATGCATCAGTATGATATAGATAAAGGACTCCACTTTGGCCTTGTGTAGGATTTGGAGGTTGTCATTGCACAATTAGAGAGGCCGCCTATCCATGTTGATAATAGTTAGAAGCCATTGTGTTCCAAAACTACTAACTCTTTAAAATACAGTATTTTTATGTACTTTTTATTGTATTAGCTTCACTTTTATTTGTAATTCAGCGATTTTGGTTTATAAAATAGTGGTATTTTTGTAATTTTACACCTCGAATCTGTACATTAGGTTATTATTTTTCTTATGTCAATAATGTGTATTATGCCCTTTAAATGTTTTTCTTGTAGGTTTTATATGTAATGGAGGCCAAACAGGGCGAAACGGAGCAAAACAATGAAGATCGGTCATCCTAGTAGGAGCTAGGCACTACCTATGCCTAGAACCTTGGGAGGGATGGCTAACCATTGCTCTCCAAGCACTAGCACAACCAAGAGACTGGTAGTGTTGCCAACCCTGCTATACTACCAGGTTTTGACGGGTTTTTATGTTTTAACCTAGGTTCTAGATTTTTTTACCCATTTTTGTCAAAACCCTCTTTAGAATTGTGTAAGGGTCGTGTTAGTCATTTATTAATGAGTTTGAGGTCTAGGAAAGTGTGAAAGTCGATAGAAATCATCAAGCAGTTGGTTTCAAGGAAATCAACACAAGAACAACCATTGGCAAGAGAGCATGAGAGAAGAAGAGTCGTTGAACAACCCAAGTTTTTCATTCTCTTTCCTATTTCTTGTATTTAATAAAATTTTCATGTTTATATTCAAGTCTTGTGTTGTGTCAACTCATTAGATAATACATTAAACTATAAATCTAGGGCTTCATTCATAAATTACCATGAAACTCAATTGATTTGATTTACTTCGTTCATGATTATGACCTTATGCTTGATTTGTTTAATTAGATAGTATTAAATGCATTTACGATCCTAATCAACTTATAAATTGATTTGTAACCCTAATTCAAAAATTGAAAAAAGATCTTTAGGGTAAGGAATTGGTCTAATTAGTCTTTGTTCGAAAGTTCAAGTGAAAAGGATGGCTGTGAATATAGATCAAAAGATAACTATTCATCATAGGTAGTCCTATAGAGTGTTCATCTATGCAGTAAACTTGGCTTGAATTCACATAGAAATACAGTGAGTTGGCTGGGTTCTAGTATATTTATAGGAAAGGTTGAAAGAAAACTCACAATTACACATGATTCTAGACTACTAAACATCATAAGTGAATCAAGAATTAATAGAACAAATTGATTGATTAATCGAGGAGATTGGTAGAGGACGAGTGAACCCTAGAGAACTCAATTATTGATTTTCTTTCCTATTTACATGATTTGCCAGTTTGTCTTTATTTTTTGTTTTATTATCTTTCACTCTATTAATATTTAGTTTAGATAGGATAAAAGGTGCTATGTTTAGGTGCTTCATCAGCTATTAGTGTGAGGATATATATATAAAAGTAATTTGATTACATATTATTTATTTTGTGTAATTACCTGAATTCCTTTATACAAGCTAATTTGGTAACTAAAGTCTAGTTGGTTACTAAATAAACATTAGTAGAGTAAAATAATAATTTAGATCTACTTGAGGACAATAGTGAAATCTTTGTTGTCTTTAACTAAAAACACAAAACAAACAAAATAAAAAAATAACTAAAAATAGGTTGGGGACTAAACTTAAGCTACTCTCTTGTGTCACCACCTAAGCTATCCTAACAACCACCAAGCCACTTATTGTTTCTAATATATTTAGACCTATTAGCACTACTTGAATAGTCCTAGAATTCAGCAAAATAAGCAACAAATAATGAGCAAAATAGAAGGAAAATAATAGTAAGTAAGCTGAGAGAAAGTACGGGTGAAAACAATAAAATTTAGAAGGTATATAACTTATTTCATTAACCTACTATAATCCTATGTTCATATACTTGATAGATGAAGTAAAAATGTGTTTTTGATTAGTTTTGGTTAAGATAATATGTTTGGCTGCTGCAATTCAAAGTATTTTTATATGTATAATTGTTGTTGTAATGGGCTGTTTTAAGTGTTTGTGCTTAATTTGTAGCATAACTCAATTTGGACCAATTTGTTTTTGGTGATTATGTGATTTAGATTCTGTTCAACCTTTTTTAGGGTTAATTTAGTTTTTTATAAGCAAAAATCATCAAACCTAGAATAACTAATCTGAAATAAATGAATCTCAACTAAACTAGGTAGAGCTCTAATTATGCATGTGTAAGGGTTGTTGTAGGTTGCTTTTGTACAAAATAACATTAGCCAACAAGTTAAACATGTTTGGAGGTAAGTTTTGTTTATATGGCTCATATAATATGAATTTGTATAATTTTGTATGCAATTAAAATTTTTGGCAGAATGGAATGCATAGAAGATAACTCCTTAAATTTCTGCTTAATGTTATTTATCACCATGTAAATTTTAGCTCTGTTAAACACTTAGCATAGGTAAGATTTTGGACTGTTTTAGGGGTAAATACAAGCTATATGGATGTTGGTATAACTATATGTTTGAATAATTGTGTGTTTGTTGGTATAACTATATGTTTGAAAGTGTTGGTCTAATATTATGTTTGCTATAGTAGATAGTTGTGTGCGGGTTGCCCATTTTAATGTGTTAATTGGAGAGTGTAACTTCTGAGTTCTTAGGTTCTCATATAAGGATAATTGGATTCAATGGGGGTTTAAGGGATGAATTTTCTTGGGTCTTCACTTGAATTCTAGAGCTGTTATAAAGACATCTTAGTTTAAGGGAATTGTGACGGATTTAAGGTTATTTATCCTAGAAAATTTAACTTCATGTATACATACGTAAACTGGGAATTAAAATAATAAAATTAAACTAACTCCCTTAAAATTCTTAAACCTAGATAATATCAAAACGAGTAATTACTAATGGTAGTAGTAGTAGTAGTAGTGAACTGTAAAGCGTTAAGGGTTTGTTTTATATAATTATGTATAATATGTACCATGCTATAATTTATGTATGTGTGCAGCATATTCCTTAATTTTCATGGGAAAAATAACTTAAATTGGTACTTATGGTTAATTAGGTAGGTTAAAGAAAGGAAAAATGATTTTGAAGTATCTATTACCTTAAGTTGTGAGTGTCCCTAATTTTTGTTTTACTAAATATATGTGTAATGAATTCCATTACATGGCGATTCTTGGAATTTTGGTAGAATTATGTTCTAATTGATTGTCCAAGTTAAGTATATGGTGTAATTAGTTACCTTGAAATCCTCAAGAATGATTAATTTGTTTGTGTAGAACTACTTGTGCCTGATGTACTCAAGGTTGTGTACTTTACTGCACCTGGGGAATTGGACCCTTGCTATGTGTAAGTAGACACGCTGAGCCAATAATAGACATGATCAAAATGGAGTATCTAGCATGGTTATGCAACCCAAGAACCTTGGATGGGATGATCGTCATTGTTTGGGCGTGTGATTTTATATCGGTACTCTTGAGTTTACCAATCTTACTGTGGTGAAAGTTAAAAGATGGAGTTCCTCTATTTACTTGGCAAACAGGAGATATGCCTACTGTATCCACCTCTATGTGAATTTTGTTTTGCTACCTAGGTGTTTATTTATTTCCATGTTTTAATTCTTTAGTTGCCTTAGTATATTTCCATTATAAAAATATAAAACTGATTTCGTTTATTCACCAGACCTCACTGGGCATAAGCTCATAGTACTTTGAAATTTGTTTTCTCTTACAAATCCGAAGATTTTCTTAGAAGATTGTTAAACAAATAGAAGTTTTCTTGGCTGATATAGCTGTTTGTAATGATTGTACTAGCTATTTAGAGTTCGTAATTTCCAGTTTATCAATATAGGTTGGTTGTTTCTTTGTACTAGTACAAAGGTTGTATTTTGCTTATATTTGGAAACCCATATGACTTCTATTGCGTATCAAAATTGGTTTGGGAAATGTATGTAACGTAAGTTTGGAACTTTTCTTTTAGTCATGGATTGTACGCATGATTTAATTTACTTAGTCCTAGCGAGAGCTAGGCAGGCACCCAATTAGGCCTTGGAGATCAAAAGTCCAGTTTGAACGCCACAGTTGGTATCAGAGCCTATGTTGAATAATGGAATGCTAGAATGTTTCTAGTATGATTATTATATTTGGTGGATAAAACCTTTGTTTTGTTTGATGACTTTAGTTCTATGTTTACTAATTTTATTTAAGATAACAGATGTAGATTATGGTTAGCACAAGAGGACGGGTACCAAATCGTCATGGCCAACCAGTAGTCCCTTATCAACAACAAACTAGATTAAGGATTAATTGATATAACTGATCTAAGGGTAGTATAAAATAATTCAAACGTCAAGTAACCAAATTTTTCTTGATGGATTTTGATGTTGCAACATCGAGCTAAAAATTAATAAGTGAAATTCTGCCTCAATATTGTGACTTCAAAATCCATGTTACGACATCGAGCATATTTCAATTCAAGTATTTAATTCTTCATTAATTCCACTTTGGCCTTGAATCATTATAATCTTGATTTCCATCTTTCGATTCCTAAGCTACAAACACGCTTAACTAAATAAGTAACCAAATTAGCCAGAATTGATTAAAACTACATGATATTTACAAGAAGTACAAATGCAACTACAAAATATAACTAATTAACCTAAAATTGTTAATTCGATACCAAAAATTGAGGTCATAAACTATCAAAATACCATAATTTAAAGGTAAAATAACTCTAGTTTGCTAGAGTTATCACACCCCCAGACTTAGTATTTTGCTAGTCCCGTGTAAAACAAGAAATAAAAAGAACCTTACTAAACAACGTAACAAACACACCGCCAAATTGACAGAACATTCAATGAACAATGGATGTATTTATGATCAATAAGGACTTCTCTCAAATGACCTGAAATACCATATGATAATTGAACTACTTTAATTAGTCACTCCAATTTTTTCAAAAATCCCAAGTTCATTTACCACACGAAACTTCAAATTACCAAGCATTAACCATTCTCAAAAAGGTTCCCAAAAATTGAGTTCTATGCATTCAAAACATCATCTTTTCTCAAATCACAAGTATTACAAAGTTATTCAACAATCCTGATGAGGTCGCATGGAAATAGAAATTCATTAGGAATCTACCTATATGCATATGTCACATATGTTGAGAACATTAATCTATCAAGGAATGAGTAGTAGACATGATATCATTGATAAGTTTTACAAACATTTCCCCCTCGACTTGTTGGTATTATAAAATGTAAATGCTTATGGCTTAATTTGGAAAAACAACATGGGTACATGTCGGAATCCCATACTCTCCTTATTCCTACTCTAATGGCTAATTTCGGAGATACAACATAGGTAGATGCCGGAATCCCGTTCTTACCTTATTACTAACAGGAAAATTTTTTTTTAACATATATCTCAACACTAAACCAAGGAAGAGAGTAAAATGTACCTAAGATCAATATTTAATACCAATTATTCAAAAGTTAGAATAACATTCCCTATGCAAACACAGAAAATGTCCTAATTTTCTTCTACTCCATTTAATCTAGTTTTCCCTAAAGATAAATCAACTAACAAATTAATATTGAATATTTGATCAAAAACAAAATTTCGAGTGAAATTTCCCAAAAATATTAGCACCTCTTTTTGAAAATGGTAACACCAAGTTTTTGAATTTCTTATGTTGCAAAAGAACCATCCTACTCACACACACTTAAATTTATGAAATGGTCAATTCAGACAGTTCAACCGTATACTATTGTAAGTCAAAAATCATCATTGATCACCAAATTGATCAAATTTCCACCCAAGAGTCATCAAACACACATATAAATAGAAAATGACCATTCCCAACACAAGAAACAAACACCCCCAAATTTGATTCTTTTATTCTATTTGACGAGTAAAACTCAACCTACCACTTACCCAAAATTTCAACATAAAGATATAAAAGACACTAAAACAAGAACTAAGTAAACTACAAAAAATATTAGCTTAATTCATACTACCAAGTCATAATATCAAAAGCACCAAAAACCATGTCATACAACCAATCCATTAAGTTCACAAACATGCATTCAAACATTTATGCATCAATAACAATTCACATGGCATTAACTTAAGGCCCTTAGCCATTATCACTATTCTAACAGATGAATCAACCAAGAACACACTAGGCATTTATCCCTCTTTTCTCTTTTCAATTCCATCTCTTCTCAAGTACTCCGTCTCTTTTTTACAACTTTCTCTTGGAGCAAATTGATCATCAACATAGGTTGGGAAAAATTTGAAGGTTGGAATGGAGGTCTTGATTATTGTTTTAATGGAGGGTTAGATAGAGGTTGATATGAGTTGGCTTGGAAGTTTCTTTGGTATGGGGGCTGAGAAGGTTTAGAAAAAGAACTTGAAGCTTGGTTTTGAAAGCTTTGAGGTGAAGGATTATTTTGGTTTCGAGGATTTTGTTGATTATATGGTTTGCGACAAGAAAAGTTGGGATGATTTCTCCATGAAGAATTGTAAGTATTTCCATAAGCTCCTTATGAGTTCCTTGAAGATGAAGGTGATGTTTTCCAAACCTTATTTTGATGATGACATAAACACTTAACTCTGTAAAACAAGCTTTTGCAGGAACAGATCTTTCGGACGCACAGAACCGTCTGAACTAGGTCAAAACTCCTCGGACGCATTGCATTGTCCGAACGAACTGGCAGAAAGAATGGAATCCTACTGCCTTTCTTTCGGACGCTCAGGACCGTCCGAAACCTCTGTCGGACGAAGGATCGGACGCATGCACGGATGTCCGAACGAAGCCTCTCAACAAAACTGAAAAAAGATCGGACGCTGCCTCGAACGCATTCAATCCTTCTCGGACGTCCGAAACCCCAACGGCTATTTTTTGTGCATTTATTACTTAGCCGTTAGGAAGTAGTTGAAACCACTATTTATTGCTCTTATAAATAGGTGCTTTAATAATCTGAAAAAAGCATCTAATACATTGAATACAAGCCTTAGAAAAGAGTAATTTGAGTGCAAATTGACTATAGTGCTTTGTTGTATTAGTGTGCAATTGTGAGTGTAATTTAACTTTGAGTGAAGTGATAATCTTGTATGAAAGTCTTGGTTGTAAGTAAGATTCTTGGATCAACTAAAAGAGTTTTAGTGTGAGCAAGAACTTCCTAACTTTGTAAAGATTATTGGCTCACCAAGTGTGTGAAGCATTCAAGAGATCTTTGATACATCAAGCTTGCTAGTTTGGAAGTATTGATTGTTTAATTTATTCTCTCTTTACTCTACTGTTCTATTGATTTTGTTATATCTGCATTTAATTTGAAAATCTCAATATTTCTCAAAGTAATTTTTAAGAAACCTAATTCACCCCCCCTTTTAGGTTGGTTTGGGACCAACAGAAGGTTGATTTGATACATAGTGTACTTGCTTATTTCCACCCATAGGAATCTCACATTGTCCATCGGAGTGTCCACCACCACAAAAATCAGAAATCAAGTTTGACTGAAATGAAAATCTAACAATATTAATGGTGTTCTATTTCCTAAAATTCTCTAACACCCTTGTAATATTGTTCTTAACAATCATAAGCATGCTTTGCTGGGCAAGAAAAGCATAATCAAGATTCAAATTCATCATGCCATCTTGTTAAGCATTGGTTTGGTTGACTTGTTGTTAAACCACCAGATAAGTTATGGGACCATGATAATCAGGGTTCAAAGACTCTGTCAGGCAAAGTCGTAATCGGACCAAGGTCTATCACACCGATTACTGTTCACTACATACTAGAGTCACCAGAACCGACATCAAATCGTCAAGTCTAGGCCGATTTCGGCCATTTGATTGACAGAGTAAAAAGATTAGATGGAATCGGCCGAGTCTGCTAAGTTGACTCACCACACGAAACCTGTAGAATTTTTTCTCTTTTTCGTAATCAATTGAGTTTGAATGAGATCCTTCCAGCATGATATGAGTACCTTATCTCCCGGTGTATAGTTTGCCCTGTTGAAATATTCCTATTACATTTGGGATCCTTCAAGGTGGATTTGAAACTTGAAGCCTTTGAGACATAGAGATGGAAGATCTACTGATTAGGGAAGAAAACAAACTAAGACCAATTTCTTTGAGATGGAAATCAAATTTTGAAATGGAAATCCTAATTTCTATGCTTTGGATTTGGGAGGAGGTTAAGAGAAAGGGTGGGGTTCTTTTTAATGTTTAGATTCTCATTGTTGAAGAAGGATTGTAAAGGTGGATGGAACTCAGAATTTTGATTTTAGCCCCTCAAGTTTCAGTCAACTTTGGGCCAATACCAGATTCTATGTTTTTATTTTTGTCACCTAATATTTATTCTTCATTTTTGTGAGAATCAAGTTTCTTTAAATAGTTTCATTTTTTGGGTACAAATTATTACAAGTCATACGTAAGTTTAAAGTGATTTTTTTTTTGTTATTTACTTAAGAAATAACACATCTTTTTTGACAATTGTTTAATGGAAAGTTTGACGGTAGTTAATTTATAATCATTTTCTTAAGGAATTTATAAATTTTAAATGAATAAATTTTTATTTGTAGTTAGTTTGTTCTATGTATGTTTAATCTAATTTGATTATTATTATAATTAATATTTGACATTTTTTATTTTTAAAAACTTCTTTCGGATTGTTAGAATATTTGAACATAAAAAATGTACATGGTCCGATACACGACGCGACCGATACACCGCGTCCAATGTGGAACAGTACACCTGCGATCGTGCTTGGACTGTGACTGTGACTTTGAACCATGATGATAATAGTAGTTTGAAGCCATTCGGTTGAGTAACTCTTGGGCCTCTTCCAGAGTTTTGAATGAAATGGAGCCGTCGGTGGATGCATCAACTGTGGACTTTGTCTCTTGTGGCAACCTGTTGTAAAATGTTTGAGTTTGCAACCATAACGGAATGGCATGGTGGAGACATTTTCTCAAAAACTCTTTAAAATGTTCCCAAGCTTCACTTAAACTCTGGCCAACATCTTGTTTGAAAGAAGTGATCTCATTATGCAACTTCGTGGTTCTTGATAGCGGGAAATGCTTTACCGTGAACTCTTGTGCTAGTTAATTCCAATTAGTGAAAGTGCCTTGAGCATGAGATTAAAGCCACGCCTTTGCTTTATCCCTTAATGAGACGGGAAAAACTCGCATTCTTATGCAATCCAGATGTACACCATTGAATTTGAATGTGTCCAATACTTCTGAAAGTTCATCAAATGAGTGTAAGGATCTTCACGTACAATTGCATTCAATAAGGACCCATTCCAAAAATAGAGTGCGATTGTAACATTTGAAACAATTCGACCTTAATCTTGAAATTATTTTCTTGCACGGGCATCCTTGCGATACTTGAATTGCATATTCTCTCAAATGATGGCCATTCATGTTCATCCCATTCTTATTTCCAAAACTACCTATTCCATTATTTTCGGCAACTACCTATTCCATTCCCATTGTTTAAACTCGTTTGATTTTGATTATTGTTGGCCATTTCCACTCTTTCCAATTTTTTGTTGAATTCTTCTTCGCTTCCGAAATTATCTAAGTTCTATCTCTCTTTCGGAATCCAAATAAATGAAAGGTTCTTTGTCCTTCCTTACCATGCACTAGAAAGTGAAAATCCAAGTAAGTAGTCACAAGTGCCAAATCAATCACAAAACAAAACCAACATTAATAATTACTAATGAAAGACCAAAATTATTAACAAAAGGAATAAAAGTTCCTAATCTATTGGACCTATAAATTACTCAATATTGCACGATCAATACACCTAGGAAAATACCTAGCAATGGCACCAAAAGCTTGATCCACGGGTAGAATAAAATAATCAAAACATCAAATAATAAAACCATACTAATTCCTAAATTCTACCCTCGTCCCCACAAGTATACGGTGGTAGATAGTATTATAGAATGAGCGGGATCGTTCCCACTAGGATTGTTGATTAGCAAGTATCGAGATTCACGAATTCTTATATAGTTAGGCAAATCAAATAATGACAGTGATTAGACTACTAGATTGAAAGACTAATTAACCTAACATAATAAAACCAATTAAAATTACTTCCAAATTAACTAGATTAACTATACTAAAATTGAAAGACAAGTAATTCTAGTTTGACAAAGGAAAGAAATTAAAAAAACAAGAAAAACAAGCAAACTCCATTTAGTACTAATTTGACTATTGAAATTTGCAAAGGAATTGAGATTAAAAATAGATATTCTTGGATTTTTAGATTAATAAAACAAAGCCCAATAAAAATTATGTCTACTAGGGATTAAAACAAGGAAATTCAAATTTTAACTAGAAATCACTAATTTATCAAGAACCCTAAGAAAACTTTAAATGGAAGCAACTAGATTTTTAGGAAATTTAGCTAGAAAGTAAGTAAAAATTATATCTACTTGTAGCTAAATATTAACACACTAAGAATATCTACTCAAAATTAAAGGTTGCAAGAAATTAAAAACATGATATAAGTAAAATTAAGAGAAAACTTGTATTAAAGTAAACCTTAAAAGTCAAGTTAATATTATCTACTCTAATCTAAAACTACACATACACTATCTACTATGTGTACTTTTTCTATTATTTCCTAATATATATCTTAAGTGCCTTACAAGGCAAGAAATAAAATTCTAAAAGCCAAAAATTACAAAATTGTCATTCAACATTTATCAAACATGTCTCAATGTAGCAACATGCATTTTGAAGTCACAACATCGAGCTAAAAATTAATAAGTGAAATTCTGCCTTGTTATAATCTGTTGATTTCCATTTTTTTTATTCCTAACCTGCTAACATGCTTAACTAAATGAGTAACTAAGTTAACTAGAATTGATAAAAAATTCATGATATTTACAAGAAGTGCAAATGCAACTACAAAATGTAACTAATTAAACTAAAATACTTAATTCAATACTAAAAATTGTAATTAAACTATCAAAATGCCATAATTTAAAGGTAATATTACGCTAGTTTACTTGAGTTATCAATAACTGTAGGAGGGTTATCGGTCAATGTACTTGGTCGTACCAAAGGATATATTCCTACCCTAAGAGAAAGAGAAAGACTTATTAAAAAGAATACCATCGTCTATCACATGATAGCAGATTCACCAGATGAGTTGATATAGATATGCGAGCAAGTGAAAGAATTGGAATCCGAAGTGGAAAGAAAGACTTTAATGGTGTAGAAAAAGGACTTTGAACTATAGAATGCTAGACGGCATCTCAATAGTGTCATTAATGAAGTTAGAGAACACATGAAAGATATCAAACATGGTGTCTATGAATTGAATAAGATGGCTAACGAAGGGATAGAAGGAGTTCAACTATCAAACACTAGCTATGAGAAAGATACATCAGAGGCCGAGACTAGTACTGCTTCTGTGGTTGGACCTCTTAGGCTTCCCTGCAGCTCACGGCCTTTCAAGCCCGTAAAAAGGCTAGTCCACATAATTGGCTACAATTAAATGAAAGTATACATTCTCAAAAACCAAATTATAGAGGTCACAAAATCCCATCATAGACCTCACTTGACCCAGTAATGTATCTAGAATCTAGCATTTAACACCAATGTAACAAGGTTGTGAATATTTTGAGAAGCCTAATCATCAGGAAAGTGAATCTCAGAGAAAGGCCAGGAAATGCATTCGATGTGGGAGTGCCAAACACCAAATTAGTAGCTACCCCAAAATGTTGGACAAAGGAGGTTCTTCTCGTCGCCAAGGTAGACCGAGTCAAAAGAAACCGAAAAAAGAGACGAAGAAAAACCGAAATTTCCTGCAAGGGTTTGTACAATCGACAAGAAGGATGTCCTAGAAACTTCCAATCTAGTTGAAGGTATGATCCCTATATTCCATTGGTTAGCTAGAATATTTAATAGATCCTGGATCTTCACACTCTTTTGTGATACCAATTTCGTGCATGATATTGGTGTGAGAGTTGAAAAGTTGCCTTATCAAATAGAAGTTCATACTCTTATGGGAGATCATATGGTAGTTACAGATTTATTTTATAAGAACTGTGATGTCCAATTTAATTGGAAAAAAATTCCAATGGATTTAATATCTCTACCCATTCAAGGTTAAGACATTATACTGGGGATGGATTGGTTATCTAAGTGTCATGCCCAATTAGGTTGTAGAATCAGGATCAATAAATTTTGTTTACCTGGAGAGTCACTTTTAGAATTTGATACACAGAGGATGATAGGGGCTTCAATAGAAGAAGTACCTGTGGTGAAAGACTATCTTGTTGCCTTCCAAGAAGAACTAACCTCTCTTTACCCTCAAAAATAGAAATTGAGTTTGAAATTGTGTTGATACGTGGATCGGCACCGATCTCAAAGGTGACATATTGCATGGCCCTAGCAGAATTAAATGAGTTGAAAGCACAGCTACAAGATTAATTAAAATGGGGATTTATTCAACCCAGTGTGTCTCTATGGGGTGCACCTATTTTGTTTGTGAAAAATAAGCATGGAACCATAAGGTTATGTAGGGTTAAATAATATTACCATAAACAAAAAGTATCCTTTACCCCTTATTGATGAACTGTTAGACCAATTACAATGGGCCAATTCGTTCTCTTAATTTGATTTCAGACAAGGATATTACAAATTCCGCAGCAAGGAAGATGTGGCTAAGATTGCTTTCAGTGCTTAGTATGGACACTATGAATTTCAGTCATGTCATTTGGATCAACCAATGCTCTGGTAGCTTTTATGGATATAATGTACCAAATTTTTCGGCTTTATCTGGACCACTTTGTGGTGATATTCATGGATGATATTTTGATGTATTGTAAATCACAATAGGAACATAGGGAACACTTTAGGGTAGTGTTACAAACCTTGAGGGAGCACAAGCTATATGGTAAATATAGAAAGTGAGAATTTTGGTTATATAACATATCATTCTTAGGATATATAATATCTGAAAAAAAGCATTGCTATAGACCCATTGAAAGAAGAAGCGATAGTGACATGGAAACAACCACAGAATGTAACGGAGGTGCGAAGTTTCTTGGGACTAGTTGGATATTACCGTAGGTTCGTGAAATATTTTTCAAAGGTTGAGATGTCCCTTAATGAAATTGACTTAGAAACAAGTTAATTTCATTTTGGATGACAAAAGTGAAGCTAGTTTTGAAGAGCTAAAGAAACACTTGACTACTGTTTCAATTTTGACATTACCCAATCGGAAAGGGAACTTTGTAGTAGACATGAATGCATCAAAAGAAGGTTTGGGTTGTGTGTTAATGCAAGATGGAAAGGTGATTGCGTATATACTCCCAGAAATTAAAACCATATGAGCAAAACTACACAATTCACGACTTGGAATTAGCGGTCGTGGTGTTTGCTCTAAGGAACTGGAGACATTACTTGTATGGTGTGACCTTTGAAGTATACACCGATCATAAGAGGCTCAAGTACTTATTCTCTTAGAAAGAATTGAATTTGTGGCAATGTCAATGGATGGAATTTCTAGAAGACTACGATTGTAGTATCCATTACCACCCAGGAAAGCACAAGTATCTACGCTTATGATGAAACATTGGAAACTACTTGAGGATGTTTGTGAGTGGCATCCAAGACAAATCTTAGGACAAGTGGCTTTTGGAAACATTGTTGCCCGATCTTCTTTGTTATCACGAATTAAGGAGGCACAAGAAAGGGATTTTGCGTTACAATGACAATGGGATAGTGCGCAAAGAGGAGAATTACCAGAGTATAGTAATGGATCTAAAAGAGTATTAAGATTCCAAAATAGGATCTACCAGACTTGAATTGAAAGAAGGAAATCCTTGAAGAGGCATATCGATCAAAGTATAGTATCCATTCAGGTAGCAATAAAATTTATTATGATATGAAGCAAATCTATTGTTGGGATAACTTGAAGAAAGATATTGCACACTTTGTTGCAACTTGTTTAACTTGTCAAAAACTTAAATTGGAGCACCAAACACCATCAAGATTACTCCTGCCTCTAAAAATACCTGAATAAAAATGGGAACATATTACTATAGATTTGTTGTCTGGATTGCCAAGAACTCAATGGGCACATGATGAAATTTTTGTTGTTGTGGATAATGTCACGCCCCAAAAACGAGACCGTAATACGCCGCGCTAATGGCACAACGGTCCAAAGCGCAAGGCACAAACGAACAGAGCAACAAACTTAACCGCAATGTAATAGAACCATCAATCCGTTTCTTAACTATAAAACCGAATATTTCATTTTATACAAAAATACGAATTACAAAATTCCTTCTTAGTACAAAAGATGCTACAACTATAAAAATAAAGTTCATCAATACAAAACTTATCTAATACACTACCCCTCTCCAAACAAAAGAGAAGCTTGGAAGATTATCCGCAGAGTCCTACCAGTAATATGGAATCTGGAGAAAATCTAAAAGCTGCTAACGCGGTGGAGAGACCTAATTTTCCAACTAATCTGAATGCTTGATAATTCACGTGGGGTGAGCATAACTAGCTCAGTGGATATCATAAAAGCTCTTTTTTGGGGCCAAGCATTTCGATAAAAAAAAAACATAAATATAATAACATTTGCGAAAACCATAGTCATGAAGCAGTTTCTAAAATGTCTCATACCATTTAAACGTCAGGCATGTCCAAAACATAGTCAAAAAGATCCATTCATTTCAAAACATAGTTGCTAAAGCATAGCGAACATTTTTCCACTAATATTTCATAACTATGGAATTTTCGCAAAGTTTATTATAAATATCTTTTCTTCTCATCGAGTATGCTGTTCAATAATAGCCAGATCTAGTAATCTACCACACCTTACTAGTCTGACCGGGAGGTCAAGTTATCCCATCACAAGACCCCGTATCAGAGAGTTCATAACATTCACAGAAGTCACCACGGCGTCCCATGGATGACTATAGAACCGGTTCTCCACAATTCACACATTTCTAAACACATCCAAAATTAAATACCTCGGTCACCTATGAGCCAAAACAGTCATAAAATGCTTTCATATCAAAAGAGTTTGCAAAAATATCAATTGATTAACATAAAATAGCTTGGTCCCGATTTCATATGTAATAATTCCAAAACATTGTAAAAGTGCAGTTCCAAACATCATACACATTTTAAAATCCATGAAGCAAACGGAAAAGACCGTAGTTAGGAATCTATGATGGTAAATGATGAGAGTAGGGAGAGCGAAACGACGCGAAACGATTATCAATAAGAAAAGCATTTTAAAGAAAGCCCATAAACTAATCTAACAATTAGTCTATGAAAACAAGTAAAGAACAATTAGATTAAAGCAACTAAACTAATTAACTAAAGGAACATGAAATTAAAGCTTAACTAAAGGAGTTTTAACGAAAAAAAACTTCGCCTCCCTAGGCTATAATTAGGCTATCAACTAGTGCCAAGAAAATCCAATTCCAAGGTATTCAAGGGACCTTGGTTACAACCCAACTCAAAACAACATATTCAACCAACCAACAAAATCCATTTCCAAGGTATTTAAGGGACCTTGGTTACATCCCAACTCAAAACAACATAATCAATCAACCAACAAAATCCATAAACGGAAAGATTCACCGGAGCAATAGCCGGGACTATATCAATAGCATTCCACAACAAACCATACCCCATAACCACTACAATTTAACTCTATTACAACATTAGAGCAACAACCTATGGTTGGAATTCCTCTTTACTATCAAACTGAAATTTTTACCGATTAGCCACACGCATGATTCAAACATGCTTCCTAACCATTCCACTACCAAGGAAACACTTAAAACCATCAAAAGATCATTAAAAATCCTTCAAACATAACCAATTATCCAAATTATCCTAGTTGCGCCAAACTTCCGCTTACTTACAAAATGAAGGGAAATCAATTCCACTTGGTTTCAAGTCTCAATTCTTATCCAAACTAACCTTAAAACACTCTTAAAACATCATTATGTGCATAGACATAAGCATTCATAGCATAACATTCTAGGGCACATATGGAAGACAAAACCCTAACTCATAATCTTAAAATTTGTAATCTAACCATGGAAAGTTGTTAAAAATCAACCCCAATCACTTCCCAACCTCCAAAACACTAAAAACAACCCATAACATACATAAATCATAACTTATAAGGCTGCAAAGAGGGTTTATTCAGCCATAAAAAAATCCTACAAAACTTGAAATTAAAGCTTGGATCATAAAGCCCATAAGCCATAAATGCTAAAATACATAAAATCTTACCTTCCAAGTGATTTCTACTTGAAATCCAAGAAAATTTTTTGGGGAAAATGGAGAAGAAATTTCGGCCAGCTGCTGGAGAAAATGAGGAAGAAAAACAACAAGAAGAAGACTAAAAAGAAATTCCAAAGTTGACCCAAATAGTACCCCATTGACCAAATAGTCTCCAAGTTGACTATTTGACCCAAAAACTAATTTTTTTCTTAATTTGCTACTAAATAACATTATAAATCAGCCATCAAACAACACTCACACACCACAATGCACTAATTACACTTAGTCCAACTTTTGACCCGTTTACCCACTCGGTACCGAAATCACGTAAATCGAAAAATTTGCCGAATTGAAAAACGAATAAGTTGAAGTACTTAATGACTAAAAATAATATGAAAAACATTTTAAACCAGTTAAAATCAAAGAAAAAGGCTATTAAAACACTGGGTTTCACAGATAACCTTACCAAGACCTCCATGCATTTCTTACCTGTAGATGTGCAATATCCACCTTAGAGGTTAGCAAAAATATATCTTGATCGAATTATAAGGTTACATGGGGTATAAGTAAGCATTATTTTTGATAAAGATCGTCGGTTCGTTTCTCAATTTTGGAGCCAAATGCAGCAAGTATTGGTACCAAACTTAACCTTTGCAGTACAGCACATCCACAAACTGATGGTCAATCTGAAAGAACCATTCAAATACTTGAGGACATGCATGGGGATTGTATCCTTGATTTTGGATGTAGATGGGATCAAATCTTACCTTGGTGGAGTTTGACTATAATAATAGTTATAACTTTACAATTGGTATGGCACTTTATGAAGCTCTATATGGTAGAAAATATCATTCACCAATACATTGGGATGAAGTTGGTGAAAGAAATGTTATTGATGCAACCAACGTACCTTCGATTGGGAAAGCTTATGAAAAAATCAAACTCATTTAGTAATGGATGCGTGCAGCTCAAGTTTTGTCGATAGAAAAGTTATGCCGACTATAGGAGAAAAAACTTGGTGTTTGAAGCCAGGGATCAGGTATTCCAGAAATTCTCATCTTAGAAGGACATAATCAAGCATAACAAAGTTGGAAAATTAGGTCCTAGGTATGTAGGACCATTTGCAATATTACAACGAGTGGGAAAATTTGTGTATCATTTGACCTACCTCCTAATTTGTTAAGGGTGCATAATATATTCCACGTTAATCTTTTGAAGAAATATCTTCTAGATCCTCGACACGTTTTATGTCACGAAGAGTTGGAGATACAAGATTATTTTTCATTCAAAGAGAAACCAATACAAATAATGGATTGTAAAGTAAAAGTACTGAGGACCAAACAGATCCTCTTGGTTAAAGTATTATGTAGATTCCATGGTGTAGAAGAGGCAACTTGGGAGCTAGAGGCGGAGATTCGAATAAAGTACCCTGAACTTTTTATGTCCTAAGGTGAGAATTTCGAGGACAAAATTCTTTTAAAGAGTCAAAGGGAGGATTTTGAGGATGTATATAAAACTAATTTGATTACATATTATTTGCTATGTGTAGTTACCTAAATTCCTTTTACAAGCTCATTTGGTAATTAAAGTCTAGTTGGTTACTAAATAAACTTTAGAGGAGTACAAATAATAAATTAGATAACTTGAGGATAGTAGTGCAATATTAGTTTTCTTTAATTAAAAACACAAAAAAAAAAACAAACAAACAAAACAAAAATAGAAACAAGTTGGTGACTAAACTTAAGCTAGTAGGAGGCGTCATCTCCTAAGCTATCCTAGCTGCCACCAAGCGACGTATTGTTTTTAATATATATAGACATATTTTTACTACTTGAATAGTAGTATAATTAAGTAAAATAAACCAACAAAAAATGCAGCACAATAGAAGGAAAATAAGAGTAAGAAAGCTGAGAGAAAGTAGGGGACAAAACAAGAAAATTTAGAAGGTATACAACTTTTTTCATTAACCTACTATAATCCTATGTTCCTACCAAGCTTGATGAACAGTATCTCGGACGGTCATATGCGTCCTACAGCTTGACAGAAACTTACTTCATTTTGAGTTCCTTTTTTCGGACGCTCCCTTGCGTCCGATCTCCTTTCTTTCGGACGCTCTTCATCGTCCGAAAGATGTTGTTCAACTTTTGGTTGTTTTTCTTGATTGTGTTTGGATGATCATTTTCATCCGATCCTTCCTGTTTTTCTGCACACTTGTTTGCAAACCATTAGTATGATTTGGTCATCATCAAAACAAGATTATCATAACTGGAGTTCAACAATAATGTGCCTTTATGTGTTAATGAAAAGAACAGCACATCAATTGGATGGGGGACGAGGATTTTCAGTGCAAAACAATAAATGTGTGTCGAAACTAAGTTGATAACAACAGTCAGCTATCTGGTGACCTCGGTTTCTGAACCAAATTGGCCACAAAATTCATAACCGTGCTCGATGACCGTAGTCACCAGTCTTGGGGCCAAAAAATGGCAAAAATGAAGCTATATTTGTGATTGAAACTTCTCCCCCAATCCTAGCGCTGTAAATAGCACATTTAAACCTCCTTTTTCACTTTGTTAGAGTGTGTTAGTAAGTGTTAGTGTAGGCTAGATTTCTCCATTTTTCTTACCATTTAGGAATGATTTTCTTAGATTAGAAGTAGTTTAGTGTAATTTCTAATCTCGTAGTTGTGGATTGAGGACCATTAATATAAGATTTTTTTATGTTATGTTTAATATCCTTTTACTTTGTGTGAATTTAGTGTAGTTTAGCCCAAGTGCTCAATTTATGTGCTTGCTTTACTTAATTTTCTTAGTTTAAATGGTAGATTAGTTCATGGATTTTTTATTTAATTACTTTCTTACTTGATTTCTTAGTTTAATTGATCAATTAGCTCATGGACTTTCTTTAAAAATACTTTCTTAGTGGTAATTTGTAGTTTAGATTAGTCAATTAGGGTAGATTAGTTCATGGACTTTTCATTTTGTTACTTTTGAATTTTTAGTGTATTCATTGTTAAATTAATTTTTGGACTTTCCTTAAACATGCTTTCTTAGTGATAGTTTGTAGTTTAGATATTTTAATTAGTATATATTAGTTAATGGACTTTCTTAAATTATGCTTGCTTAGTGATAATAAATAGTTAATTGCTAATTAACTAAAAATTCTTTCCCTTTTACTTGCTTCCTCTAATTGCTTAGTGAAATTAGCTAATTGCTACCTTAAAATGCTTTCCCTTTTACTTGCTTCCTCTAATTGCTATCTAAAAATGCTTCTTTTTTACATGCTTTCTTTAGTGTTAATGTTGACTTTTAAATTGTTTTTCTAGTCTTAAAATTGCTTTTTTTGGATTCTTAAATTTTAGTTTTAGCTAAATCTTTTCTTAAAATCGATCATTTCAGCTAATAATCCAACCAAATAATTAGTAATTGTCAATCAATTCTTGTGGGTTCGATCCTTACTATCCTTTACTACTAGTTGACAACCGTATAATTACGGGATGCTTCTTAGTTAGACTAGTAGGATTTAAGTGTTTTTATCAAAGATATAACTAGGTGTGTTTCTAAAAGGCATCAAGTTTTAAACTCTCTAAGTATTCAAGCAGGCTTAACTTCTTGCAATGTTATGTGGTCTTTTCCACTGATAACTAGTAAGGAGTACTTGCCTCTTAAGAAAACATACGTCAAGTGGTCATGTAGCATTTCATCTCTAGTTTTGTTGGATACAAAAAAGAAGGTAAAAGTTTCTCTTTAGTAATAGGTAAATTGATAACTCTAGAAACGTAGAGTTATATATACCCTAAACTTGACTATTTTTGCCTAGTTTCGGACATTCTTAGTGTTTAAGTGTGCGTTTTTTGTATATTTTTACTTTGATGTTCTAGACTATGTTGTCTTAATTTAGAGTTTTCTTGTTGCTTTAGTTTTT
Organism: Cinchona pubescens; assembly: GCA_025175665.1. Taxonomy (NCBI): domain Eukaryota; kingdom Viridiplantae; phylum Streptophyta; class Magnoliopsida; order Gentianales; family Rubiaceae; genus Cinchona; species Cinchona pubescens. The sequence continues at coordinate 499,638 of JANKKI010000312.1, forward strand.
CTATTATAATAAATAAAGTGTATTTATGCATAGGGTTTGATTGGAGAAAACGACAAAAGAATAAAATGAGAAATGGAGCAAATCAATCCATAATAGATATTGGATGATGGAACCAAGCAAAATTCTAAGAAATAGTTAAGTATTGGTAATTGAGGTTACTAATTTGAAAAAGGAAAATTGGTCACCACGGTTACCGAACTCAAGGTGGCTACTGGAAATTTGATAGGGCTTCATAACCTCAGTTACCAACAAAAAGCACTAGTCACCGCAATTACGAATTTGAAGAAGCAAAATTGGTCATTGTGGTGACCAAGAGATGTCAACTAGAGCATTGGTCACCGCATTTATGAAAACAAAGAAGGTAAACTGGTGACCATAGTTACTAAGTTGAGCTAGTCAACACAGTTACGAGCATGGTTCAAGATTTTTTAAGGGCAAAAAGGTCCAGATTAGTGTAAATTATTACTGAAGCCATTTCCTCCAACCCTAGGAATAGAAATACACCTTTTAAGCCTCTTTTGATTCCATGTAGAAGTAGAGTAGAAGTAACCTAGGGTAGAAGTAGTTCATTTCCCTTTTTCATCCCCAATTGGAGGATTTTTATATGACTTAGTTTAGATATAGTGTAGTGTAGTGTAGTTATATTTTTTAGGCACAAGGTACCATGCAAGAATAAAGAAGAATTGTCTACTGCTGGAAACCTTAGCTAAAGATAGAAAATAAAGTGTCTATCCTTTTCTCTCACCCTAAATGGGGTATTTATGATGAGTACTTAGGGTTACAATTAAGGTCTATGGATAAGAACGTGAAATCGGGTGAAAAAGAGTCCAACCGGGTGAAGAAATCTGTCAAAAACTCAAAAATACCCAATTCTGCTGTTTCGGGCGCACATGCTCTGCCTATTTTGAGCACATGTGTGCCCTGGGCAGTGCTGAAAAGTTCCCAGCGCATATGCACTGCACAACCCCAGTGCATGTGCACTGGGCTTCATTTTCGTCTTCAATTTTGACCCTTATGTATATCATATTTGGCAAAACTCAAAACATAAAAGTTTTACCTCTATGTCTTATCTTTCTAAAACATCTTGAATAACCTAAATTAGAGCTCATATGTGAATAAGTTATACTCAATCTACCAAACTTTGTTAGAATCGCTCCTCGCCGGTGAACATTTTCCAACTTTGCCATTTTGAACAAGATGCCTATAGAATCATGGAAAACTTAAAACACAAAAGTTGTAGAACTATTCATTATCTTTCCAAATCATCCAAAATTATCTCAATCGGAGATTGGACTCAAAATTTATACTTGAAATACATAATAACATCCAAAATGGCTTCCTACTGATGCATGTTCCCGCCTTTGCATTTTCTTACATCTTTTCCATCTTTTTCGGCTCTTTTCACTTTAACCACACAAAAACTAAGAATAAACAAATTAACCTCAATAACAACTTAAATCTTGCTTACAACACATAAAAACGTGGTAAATGACACATAAAATATAGTACACTTATGAACTTATCAACACAATGCGCTAAACCTTGTGTAGAATGATGTGATACTGAAAGTCCGGAATTAATTCTCCAAAATCGAATTTTTTTCATGTATCATTTACAATAAGGAATAGATCATCAACCTGTGCCTAAAAGCCACAAAACACGCTAACACATAAAAACTACATGAACACAAAAACACAAAAACACACAAGTAATCTCTAAAACAACAAAAGTGATAACAAAAACCGTAGAAAATACTCAAAAACCTAGATTGAAATGAGTAGAAATGAACTCTATTTTATAGAGTTATTAGTGGCCAACCCAATGGTTTGTTCATTAATTCTATGTACTTCTCTTAAAATGTGAATTAATATCTATCTACAAGTTTACATTGTTTACTCTTACTTGTAACATTTAATGCCTTCTCTTCGGATGCATTTTCTGTATAACATGCACTCTCTGCTAACCATCAAAGAAATGAGGCTAGACTTTACAAATTCACTACTTTGTCAAGAACTATAATTAATGCTGCAATGACAATAACTAGCAAAATATTATCACAGAGAATTTCAGCCATACTTCTTAAGTTTTTTATGAAGATTTTAGGTTTAATTATATTTGTGACCCATGATGTCTTTTAGTTAAATTACTAAACAAATCCCGTGGTTTGTCAAAATAACAAGAACCTCAACAAAATTCAAAATTTATGATAAGTGAACCTAAGGTCTAGATATATTGCCAAACACACCCTATTTTTTGTCAAAATAAGAAATACCCACCAAATGTCCAAACACATTACCAAATACTCCTAAGATTTGGCTATATTACCAAGAGAAACCATTGTTGTTCTATCAAATAACAAAAACCTTCTCAATGTGTGATGTTTTCAGAAATACCTTCTTGAGGTTTGGTTGTATTACCAAACAAACCTTATAGGTTTTAGGGCTTTAGAAGTTCTCTTTATGTTTAGTTCTTTGAGAGATGTATATTTTGTTGAATTTAGAATAATTTTTTCCACATGTGATTGTCATGTGTATTAATAATTTTCTATCTTAATTCGCTAAAAATATTTTATATTGAAGAAGGGCATTTTCGGGACTATGAAACATATATTTCTTGAGGTTAAAAATGGAAATAACAAAACTAAAATATTAACAATTTTATCTCTTTATTGGGTAAAAAACATTGTTTGCAATTTCATGAAGCAACAATATCGATAGTCAAATTATTTTATATAGTTGAATGGTTCTCTTATCCTTTACTTGGCTTTAATTGTTACTTCCAGTGTCCAATTTTGTGTTATTCATGCTTTCGTAGTCGAAGTTGGTTAATTATTTTCTTTGTTATGTGGTTGAGTGTTAGTATTATTCGGGACTAGCAAAAGTTTAGGTTGCGAGTGTGATAGCTCTACAGATTAGTGTTATTTTTCATTTGTTTTGATCTAAATTTAGAGTAATATAGTGGGCTTTCTCTTAGTCTTGTTTGATCTAAAAGCTTTTGGTTTTAAAGAACTAGTTCTTGTCATTTCTGGTAGACTTAATTGTAGTAAAAAATTGTGCTTTCTAATTTCTCATGTTTGATTCATGCTTTCTTAGTTTAATTTAGGATTTATTGCTATGCTTCAATTATGGTTTCTGAGATTGGTTATATTAGTGGAAATTGTTAGTTTCTTTCCTTAAATTAGTTTAATTAGTTTTCAGTTGTTAGTTGCTTGACTTGCTTTCCTTATATTAGTTTAGTTAATTTGTAGTATTTAATTACTTTAATAGTTTAATTTTGTTGTAAGCAATCTCAAGACCCAACTTTTGATTGCCTAAATAGCTCAAGACCCCTTGAGTGTGGAAACCACCCACAAATAATTCTTATGGAACGATACTGCTTGCCCACTAGCTATTCATCTACCTCATATCCTTACGGGAGTGTGTGTAATACCCGCAAATTTTTTTGGTAAAAATAATAAATAGGAAAATAAATAATTGAGGTATATTAAATAATAGAGTTTTAGCAGGAAAATAATACTAGAGTAATTATCCTTGTGAATTTTGGAGACTAACCTAGCTATATTATGGGAGAAATTTTAGGAATAAATTGCCTATAAATATTAAGGCTGAAAAACTACGACATATTTTTTAGAAAATTTGTAGGAGAGAGATGGCGAGCAGAAGAATTTTTCCAACAAACTAGTAAGTTTTTTTTCTTTTAATTTTTGTAATTAATTATTTATATTATTTTAGGCTTGAATATTATAGATTTATTAGAAATCTTCTATAGATTAATTGTGTAGATTTTTGGGGACCATGTATAAAATTTATGCCTATTTACGAATTTAATTGTCATTTATTTTGGAGTATTTTCGTATTTAAATAATCTAAAATTTAATAAAACATTGTGGGTTAATAATTATTTTAATGTGTTGAATTTTGGATATATTTTTCTACAAAAAACAAAAAAAAAAAAAAAAAACAAGAAGAGAAGATTGATTTGTGTTTGTGAAAAAAAAATAATAAAAAGAAGAAGAAGAAGAAGAAGAACCTGTAGCAGCAGTAGCATCCCAAGAAGATGACCAAGATGGATGATTTGTCATCTTTGCTGTTTAGTCCTTTAGTTTTGTAATATTTTTACTAAGGCCCGATAAATTTTAAAGGACGACAGATTAAGTCCTTATGAACTTAAGATTTAAAAAATTAGATATTTATCCAGAATGGTTTTAAGTGGTCAAACGAAGTGCAAAACTCTTTGAAATTACTTTTTGAACTTCTGAAGTTTCTAGAAAATTATACTATGGCTCGAAAGTTTTAAGAAATTATACTAAAACCTAAAAAATGTTTTACAAATTATAAGAAAGCACTCAAATACTTTTCTAAAGTTGTATAGAGCCAATTATTATTTTAAATAGATATATGAAAGCCCAAAAGTTTTTCTAAATGTTTCAAAAAGGACCCTAGATTTTCTAAAAACTTGTAATAGTAAACTAAAAGTTATTTTGTGATGGAAATTGAATTGACTAAACCTAGTAAGGACTCAATTGAGTTATTTTGAAAATTTTAAGAGATTATATTATTACATTTATGCAAACTAAAAGTACTTTTCACATTTTTACATCGCTAATGAATCTTAGAATATTTAAAGTTTTAAATCAATCATGGTCTCTAAGAATTTGCAATAGGGCTATAATGTGTTGGAGCTTAAGAGTTTATTAAGTGTTCATTAATGATAGAATATCATGATTTCTTATAGGAAAATATTAGCGTCAAGATTAAGTACGATTATTGAGCTCATTCGAGGTAGGTGGTGCTTACCCTCTGAATTTCTAAATTATTTTATGAACTTCGATATTTCTTAAAATTGCTTTGCAAACTCACATCAACTTTAAATTCATTTTACAAAAAGTGTGTTTTATGAAAAATTTATTTTTTCTATGAAAATTTGGATCATGTATGGCTATTTGACTTGCTTGGTTTTAAAGTTATACAAAAATATGATGTATGCATTATTTTGAATATGTCTAATATGTGTGTAATGTATGGGTAAAATATTAATGAACAAGGGCTCTAAACAAACATGAGATAGTTGGTAGGGATTATAGTTCTGAACTCTTCGATTAATTATGATTATGATTATGAAAATGATCATGATTGTAATAATGATAATGATAATGACAATGATTAGAGAAATTGTCAGGTGGTTCCATGGAAACCTCTTGACAACCTTTCCTAGTGAGGTCAAGCACTAGGCTGAGTACTCAGTACCCAATGAATGCATGGTTAGTTTTGCGCCTCTTCTGATAAGTGAATGCATGATCGAACATGATTTTATGATTATGAAAATGAATACTTGATGTATGTATGATTATGAAATTTGTCAAATGAGAATGACTTATGATTATAGTATATTTTTGAGTATTTCAAAATCATTAGATAATGATTTTATAAATGATTTTCTTGGAAACAAGAGCATGTCATAGTGTGACATGATTGTGAAAGTATATATATGTAACTGTGTGATCCAACAGGGAGTATGTACTATCTACTGGGTGACTTATCGCTCACCGCATTCCCTATGTTTTTGTTCAGACGATGAGTATGAGTACGTTATCTTAGAGGATGAAGGTTAGATGCATTCAAACAAGGAATACCCTTAAGATTGTTAGTGGTAGATTTTGATAGAGTTAATAGATATTGAAATAAGTTTAGCCTGCCTGTGTGCTCATGATATTATTTATTAGTTTTGCACTTTAGAATTTATTAAATGGAATAGGTACCACAGTCTTTTGGTTATCATTTATGAATAGACATTTCCGTTCTTATTATTGATGTTTAAGGTTTATTGATATATGATTGATGCCTTGTATTCGTAGGAGTATGGTTTCATGGATACGGCGAATGGCACGTTCCTGGTAAGTGCGGGTCAGGGGTGTGACAGCGTGGGTGATGCTTTAGTGTTGAAAGAGTTCCTTTATTACTTGGGTTATTGAGATTTACACTTTCCATATCCAACAAACACCAAGTTTTTTTGGTACCGTTACCTGGGATTGTACTTGTGGAGGCAATGGTAACGGTGATCATGGGTTGAATGGAAATGGGAGTTTGCTAAGAGATTATTTAATGTAAATTTTTGATGGGTTTTAATTCAAGTATTTCTTGGATTCCTACTCAAGCAAATAACTTAAGAATCAAACCGGCATTGATTCTAATATAACAAGTTTTTCCTCATGCCATGTTTGAGGATGGACCAAATGAAAACTTTTATAGTCATTTGATGAATTTCAAAGGTGTCCTTTATACTTAATTCAATGGAGTACATATCGATGGTGTGAGAATGATGGCATTTCCTTTTACATTGGGAGATAGAGCAAAATGGTGGTTACAAAGCCATGATCAAAGGACCTTTTCCACAGGGAATAGTTTAGCACAAGAATTCCTTGCAAAGCATTTTCCTTCCCCAAGAATGGCTTGACTAAGAAATGAAATCACTTCTTTCAAACAAGACATCAAGGAAGGTAGAAGAGAGTTTGGGATAGGTTCATGGAGTTCCTTCATAAATGTCCACACTATGCCATCCCACTTTGGTTGCAAGTTCAAATATTTTACAATTAAATTTATCAATAGATCAAGTCTATAATGGATGCCTTGGTGGGTGGTTATCTTTCTATCAAAATGCCAGAAGAAGCTCATAGGTTATTGTTCGTGGCTTGTAGTGATTATTAATAGACACTTATAAGATGACTTACAAAATACACAGGTATACATATCAAACAAGTAATATATGATGAATAGAGTATCATTCCTATAAAGACAATGCTAACACCCGACGAAGCACCTTAATATCACACTTTTTATCCTGTCTAAACTAAATATTAATAGAGTGGAAGATAAAAAAAAATGTAAAATAAAGACAGGTACAAATCACGTAAATAATAGATAAAGTCAATAATTGAGATATCTAGGGTTCTCTCATCCCTTACAAATCCCATCAATTGATCAATCCATTCATTCTATTTATTCTTTATTCAGTTATACTGTTTACTAGTCCAGAGTCATCTAAAATTATGAATCTTTTGACTTCTCTCACAAATCTACTAAACCAAGTTAACTCACTATACTTATATGTGAATTCGAGCTAAGCTTAGTACATAGATGACCACTCTATAGGACTACCTATGATGAATAGGTATCTTTCGATTCGTATTCGCGAAACATCCATCTCTTTTTCAATTTGTAAATTTGGTTTAGTTATAAATAAATTAATAAGTTGATTAAGCTTCTAAACGCATTTAATACCATCTAATTAATCAAATCAAGCATAAGATTACAATCATGAATGAAAAAAATCAAATCAATTGAGTTTCATGGCAATTTATGAATGAAACCCAAGATTTAGGGTTTAATGCATCATTTGACGAGTTGATGCAACACAAGACTTGAACACAACAATGAAAAGTATATTAAATATAAGAAATAGAGAAGAGAATGACAAACTAGGGTTGTAAAATTGAGTCTTATCTTCTTATCCCTTGCTCTCTTTCCCAATCGTTGTTCTTGTGTTGATTTCCTTGAAAGCGGTTGTTTGATGATTTTTGTCAACTCCCATACTTTCCTAAACCTCGAACTCATTAATAAATAACCTAAAGTGATCCTTATAAATTGCTAACTAGGGTTTAAATGAAAATGGGTCAAAAATATCCAAAATTCAAGTCAAAATATAAAAATCCATCAAAACCCACTAGTGTAGGAAGTTGCTAAGTGCTCCTCCCAAGGTTCTGGGTGCCGGCAATGTCCAGCTCTACTAGGAATGTCCGGTCTTCACCCTTTTGCTCCAATGTTCTCTATTTTCGCCTCATTTGACATCCATCGCATATAAAACCTTCAAAAACACATCTAAAGGGCATAAATACACATTTTTGACATAAAAATTATAAAAACCTAATTTATGGCCTCGGGGTATAAAATTACAAAAATATCCCTACTTTATAAAAGTAAAAATCTCAAATTAGGAATAAAAGTGAATCTAAAATTGTGTGAAAATACTCTCTTTTAGAGAATTAACATAGCTCCCAACTTGAACTTTAACTTTTCCCGAGTAAAACAAAACAGAAACACAAACACAGAAACATATTCAAACACATTAACCTTTCTTCAAAATGTGAATTATCGTAACAAAGATAAAATTAAACAATAAGAGACATGGATTCAATACGGATACAAAATAACTTTGCTAATTGACCTTAAATCATTATCATTAGAAGGAAAGTGTTACTCTCTACTCATGAAAGCAAATATCACTCACTTATCAAGGAATAAAAAACCTATTGAACATCAATTTAGCAAGGAACAAATATGTTGGAAGAAATTTTAAGCACACCAAACACTCAGTAATACAAATGAACTCAAACCAATGATCAAGTAGGTCTTTAAAGCTTGTAATGTTGGCTAAGGGCCAAGGTAGGATATATTTGGATAAAAGTAGCTTAAATCACCTTAGAGACATTAATGAATAAATTTGACCCACAATCCTTTAAAATATCCCCCATTAAACCGTAACATTTAACCAACTTCACTTTCAAAGGCATAAATGCACCTTCTTTATTACAACTTAGATAGAAGTGTCCTTATTTTCTTTATTTTTCTTCTTCTCTTTCACATTATTTTTTGTTGTTTTCCCTTCTTTTCTTCTCTCTCTTTTTTTCTTTCAATTTTTCAACATAAATTTGGGGTCTACCTCAAACAAGATATATAACTTTAATTTCTACCGTTGTATTTTCAAACAATAAAGCTAATGTTCCTCCCAACCATCCATAACAATGTGCACATAGTATTGACGTTACCTCGACCAACATTAACTACTAAGGTGAAGGGTAGAAACAATGATATAAAGAAGTAAATTGGCTAAATAACACGGTTAAAGAAGAAAATACAGCTTATAAGGCTCCAAAGAGGACACTAAAGATAAAATGACATTTAGGTAGGCTTTTTGGCTAAAACAATCTAAAGAATTTGCCTAACTCAGCTCCTTGGTCTAAAATCCACTCATACTTCGCAAGCATATAAATCACACACGATTCCAATGAATGTCACAAGCTAAACAAATAACATAAGGTAATCATAATTAACACTGATTAAAAATCACCTCACCTTCACATCCTAACTCAAGGGAATATATTTTAGTGTATAGTGATAACACTTCGTAACTCAAAGGATTTAAAGAGCAGTAGAAAACTTATATGTATTTTCAATCCATAAACTCTAACAAGATTAGTTCTACTTAGGAAGCATATTTAAACCTAACATGTATCACAAAAATTAATAAACACAAATAAGACTCTATAAGGAAAATCTTTTTAGTTTAGCCCTCCACAATAATTAAGGCAAAGAGGGCATGGAAATCCTGAAGGCTGCCTTCCGATAGCTAGGGAGTCATTTATATAGTCAGATCCTCAAGACTTATAAAAACTTCCTACAAATGAAAAATCTTTTTGTGTTTTTAGAAAAAAAAAGTTTTGAAAAGAAAACCTAATTCTAAACAAAACAAACTCGCCATCAAAGATGAACATAAATAAGACAAACATTCTTAACACAGTACATATTCACGATCGTACCTCTAAAACACAAACACATACCCTAACTTAAAATGAAACATTGTCCCAACATTTCAAACACAAAGAGAAAATTAATAAGAACACAAAAGTATAAGAAATAAATAAACATTCCCCTGATATATGTGAGTAGCATTTACTCCTCATCATCCTAATTGTCATCACTCATCGCATGTTCCGTCTCTTTATTCCTAATCATCACTGTCACCATCATTGTCTTCTACATCATCCTCATCAAATATAGGTGTCCTAGGTAAGATTAGAGATTCACTCAAGTCAATTCCCAAGGCCTTGCCAACATAGGTAATCAACCTACTTATGGCCTTCAATTGTCTCTCCATCCTTCACAACCTATCCCTCATGCATTGAATTAAACCCATAGATTGGCTCGAGCACACCCACTTCTTGTGGAGTTCCTCTCTTATTTTGGAGGTTTACATGTCATAGCTCTTCCGTCAATGGGTTAAATCATGGAAACTCTCGTGTCCATGGTTTCATTCCATTGCATACGTACATGAAAATATAATAGGGTGATCAAACAAGGAACCACAATGGCTTACTTTTGGTTTTGGCTATTTACGAAATTTGTGAATGAATAAGATGACGAATATCAAACAAGTACCCTTCAAGAAGACAAAACATATAACAAAATTCCGTCAAGAGTGATACGGCATGATTGGTTGGAATACTCAGTTAGTGTCAATAAAATTGAACCAAAATTTGGCAAATAACTACTTGGAAAAGAAATTTTTGTTCTTGAAGCATTTTGGTCTCTCATCGAAGTAACATCAACACCAATGCATATTTCTTTAGAAATAATATCCAAATCTGGTGTAAATTGATGTTGATAAGTAAACAAATCATCATTACTAATTCTTGCCAAATCAAAGAAAGAGTTTAAAGAATCACTAGTGGATAAAACTTTTACTCCTCATATGAACACAAGTCCATTATCTTGTTTTAAAAAATTAGCATAGAACTCTCAAACAATTTCATCTATTGCAAAATCCGATTTTGTGCACAACCTATCACAATGCTTCTCATGAATGGCTTTTTCAATCTTTGCCTTGAGATCTTTACGTGCCCATTCTACCTCAAATCATGTTCTAAAAAATTGGCATAGAACTTTCTAACAATTACTTCTATTGCAAAATCTGGGCTTGTGCACAACCTGTCCCAATGGTTATTATGAAAATGGGTTTTTCAATCTTTGCCTTGAGATCATTACGTGCCTATTCTACATCAAATTTAAACCCCCTCTTATATATGAGCTTTCTATTATTTTACCCCTCTTCATAAATTTGAAAAACTTTTGTAAAGGGGAAAATTTTCTTATCATATTTTATTTTGGAGCTAGACACCTTAGCCTATTTTATACCTTTAGGAGGCATAGTGAAATTTTTCAATAGAAACACAAAAATGAACATGAATTGCTCCAAATTGAAGTACCTACACACCAATGGCAAAAATTAAAGGTGTTTAGGGATGTTTGTAATGGTAAAGAAAGAATGGGCAATAATATCCTATTGGCCAAGCTCGGGCATAACTCCCAGGCTCATGGGCATGTCCACCACCTAGATCATAGTAGCTGGGCATGGCTATCATGCTCTTGGGCACTGGCAGCACCTGGCTATGTGCCATTTTGCCATTTCTGTCCATTTTTGCTATTTCATGTATAGCTCAAAATTTTCTTTGTATAAGCAACTTCCTCCAAACATCATTTAAGACCCTTAAAACAGTTGGCCCCAAAGCAACCTAAGAGGAAGGGGTGAATTAGGTTTTTCTTAAAAATTATTTCGTAAAGTATGAACTTATAAAACCTTTTGTACTTACAAGTAGTTTGACAAAGATAAAATCAATTTAGCATATTAAGTACAAAAAAGGTAAAGAAAGAGATTAAACAAGCAACACTTCCAAGCTACCAAGCTTGAAGTGTTAATCTATTAGAATACTTCACAACTTTGGTGAGCCAATAATCTTCTAATGTACACAAAGTAGGACACTCCTTGCTCACACTAATTCTCTTTAGTTCAGCTAAGGATTTTACTCTCAACCTCACTTTTGTACAAGATTATCACTCCACTCAATATTTTTGAATAGCACTCTAAAGTACACACTAATACAATATTGCTCAATAGCCAATTTGCACTGAAATTGCTTTTTTTCTTGTTTGTATTCAATGTGTAAGATGTGTATTTCATTATTATTCAGAGTTGGTATTTATAGGTGCAATAAATTGGGTTGTAACCAGCTTCCAACGGCTCAATAATAAATGCTCAAAACTAGCCGTTATAGGTTTCGGACGTCCGAGGTTATTGTTGTACGTCCGACCCAACGTCCGATCTCAAATATTAGTGAGTAGTGGATGCCAATCAGATAGCCGAGCTTGCGTCCTTTCCATCGTCCAAACCAGGAGTATTTGAAAGGTTCACACTTCGGATGGTATATCGCGTCCAAGAGGTTTAGTGCTTATCAAGGAATTTTTCCTTTTGGACAGTCTGCTTCGTCCGATGTATACTTCTTTTGGACAATTGGATTTGTCTGTTGTAGTGCTTTATATTCTTGATTCTGCCTCACTCTTTTAGACAGAGAAATTCATCCGGGGGATATTCCTTCAGACTCGCTTGTGCATCAGATGTAGATACTACAAAAACCTTGCTCTCTGTCTGATCATTCGGACAATGAATTGCGTCCGAAGAAATCTTGTTCTGACGAGCTTGTGTGAATTTTCCGAGAAGTATAATGCTGTTCGGATGGTGTACATCATTTGAAAGCTCTGTTTCTAGTCAAACCTGCACAACTTAGATTATGAGGTTAAAAGCATTTGTCATCATCAAAATAAGGATAAGAAATAAGGTTTGTGGATCATCAATCTCCTATTTTTTTATGATGACAAACTATTAAAATCAACACCCCTACTCCCTATTTTGAGATCATCAAAATGAATTAAACTTTCCCTTAGAAGGTGCTCCCCCTTTCGGAATCAAACCAAAGGAGAGTAGATTATATTTGAAAATGGTTGATAAGCCAAATCAAACTAGAGCAAATTAAGAGTGAAACAGACAACATTAACCACTATATGTAGAACATTATCAGTCAAATAATATAAGCCAACCTAAGAATTGTATTTAGAATAGTCTACACCAACAATACACGAAAGAGGAAACAAGAGCAATGAAAAAAAATAGAGCTAAGTGGAGTCATTTTTCTTCTTGGAGTGTTCTTCAAGCTTGTGATTTTTCTTGGTGGGTACGTCATCATCGGTAGCTTCACTGTCATGAGCATCAGTATCATGAGCATCAGTATCACTGTCAAGATTGGTGGTACCAGTAGGGTCCTCACGATCGTCCTCCTTAGGAATGGAATGATCATTATCATTGGTGCCATCGTCATCACTTTCAGAAGAGGATTTGAGAGTGTATTGGGATTGGATATTGGTGAACTGGACTTGAGCGGAAGCAGACATGCCCAAGCTAAGCGCCTCTTGAAGAATTGTTTGACGAGTTTCAAGGCGTTTCAATTTGCGATTGGTGCGACACTGAAAGGAGCTCATTTGGTTGCTCAAAGAAGTAAGAAGGCTACAAATATAAGAGAGGAAAGGTTCGGAAGAAGAGGTGTGGGGATCATGGGATGCTGGAGGTGTTTGAGGAGGAGGGGAATGAGGAAATGCATGTCCGGAGGTAGAAGCTTGAAATTTAGATTTTTCAATTTCATAAGTTGCTTTTGTGAACCATTGGTCGTTGAAAAATGAAAATCTCAAACCCTTACGCTCAATATACGCTTTGTTAAAGTAAGGAGGATATTATTTTTTGGCGGTGAATGGAATGTCAAAATAATCAAAAATTTAGTAAGGAATTTTCCAAAAGGTATGTTGCGGAGAGTATCAGTTAAGAAAAGTTCTCACAAAGAGCAGAAGAGAAAACCAAAATCCAGTGGAATGGCTTTAAAAACATAGTAAAATAAATAGAGCATCATTTTACCGGACTCAGTGCGATGCCCATCATTGGTAACAATAAATTAGTGACTAAAGTGTATAGAATGCTGAGTTCAGGAGTAAGCAAAGTAGTTTTGGCTTCTGAAGCCTGTTTAAAATTGACATTAAAAATTGGTCGGACCTCGTTGATGTCAAAACTTGTATCCAAAGTAGGCCATTCATCCAATGAGAAAAAGTAAGAAAAATCATTAGGCAAGGGAACTTCACATTCAAAAATAGAGTTTATGACATTGGATGAAATCTCAAGATTTTTTTTATTTACATGACGAGATATCAACGTACGAATAGTGGGACCTTTTCTAAGATTGGAAGTGGATTGGAGTACCATATCATGATAGACTGACAAATCTATGTGTACCAAATGACCCCAATTTTGTTTCTCAAAGCAAGTTTTCACAATAGGTAAGTTAAATTTATCAAAAAGACCTTGAGAAATAGGTCTTTGAACAATGATAGACTTGCTAAGAAGAGAAGTATACTGGTTAGATGCCTTGGCATCAATGAATTTGGGTAGAGAAGTATCGGTAGAGGTTTGAGGATTTGTGGATGATTGGTCCGGCATCGGAGTCTTGCCCTTTGACTTTTGTCCACGAGTAGCTATTGAAGATCCGCCATGAGATCGAACCATTGTAATTTTGAAGAAGAAGAAGAAGAGGGAAAAGTGTGATTGAGGAGATTTGGGGGAAAGTTTAAGAAAGGAGATCGTAGGAAGGTGAAATGAGCTTCAATAGAGACGAGGGAGGGCTCTGAAATGAAGATTTCCTAACCAATGCTAATTGATAGGAGAAGGGATAGATTGAGAAAATTTTCAAGCTAGGGTTTGGAGGATAGGAAATGTCCGATAGGAGGAAAATGAAGAGTTTTAAATGAGAAAAGCAATAGTTCGGACGTCCGAACAATTTGTATGCGTCCGATCATGTGTTTGAATGCATACGAACGGACGGCCGAAGCTCTACCTGTGCGTCCGAGGAAGTTTCGAATGATGATAAACGTCCGTTAGGAATTCCAGAGAGTTGATGAAAAATGAGGGAGAATTCGAACGATTACAAGCGTCCGAGACAAAGAAGAGGGTTTCAGACTTTTAAGAGCATCTGATAGAATCATTTGTTTTCAAACTCAGAGTTTATACAGATGTGAAATTAATGATGCCCAAAAGAGTTCTGAGAGATTCAAAGCGATCTAAAGTCAAAGGTTTAGTAAAAATATCAGCAAGTTGATCTTTTGTACACACAAATTCAGCACAGATTTCTTTTTTGCATACAAGATCTCCAATAAAATAATGCTTGACAAGAATCTATGTGTTTGGTTCTAGAATGCATGACAGGATTTTTTGTGATTTTAATTGCACTAGTGTTATCACATCTTGTAGGCACTTTTGACATCCATTTGGAATAATTTGAAGTTGTGAAAGCATGCATATGCAAGAAACATGCGAATGGATTATAATCGAACAACAAGTGCAAAGGATTCATCAAAATGGATTACTCTTTCTTAAGCATAACCCTGTGCAACAAGTCTAGCTTTGTTCCTAATGATTTCACTTTTATCATTTGACTTGTTTCTAAAAACCCATTTTGTTCCCTTTACAAAATAAATTGACGGTCTTTCAACTAAGGTGCATGCATTGTTTTTCTCAAATTGGCTAAGCTTATCTTTGTTGGCCCAAAAGCAACCTAAGAGGGGGTGAATTAGGTTGTTTCAAAAGACAAACCTTTTGAAGTGCTTAATGAAAATGCAAACTTTGTGCAACAAATGATTGAAGATAAATATTTAACGGTCAAAACTTAAAGAAGATGAATAAAAGATTGAGATAAAGAATATCAAACCAAACTCCCAAGCTTCTCAAGCTTGGAGCACATCCACTAGTAGTGCCTCTTCAAAGAAGGTGAGGTAATAACCTTCTTGTACACAAAGTAGGCTCACCCTTGCACCAACTAAGTTCCTCTAGTTGAGCCAAAGGGTTTTACATTACAACCTCACTTTTGTACACTTGTTATGCCTCCTCCAATCTTACACATGATGATCACTCACTAGTCTACTCTTGCTCACACTAATTCCCTCTAGTTGAGCGAAGAGAACTAAACTACCCAAACCAATACAGCACACAATATTTTAGCCTATTTTTCCCCAAGTAGCTCTCACATGTGTTTGTATTGAATGTAGTAGTTCATCTCATCATTTGGATGTCCTTGGGTTATTTATAGATGAAAGATATGCTGAAATTTGAGCTACAACGGTAAAAAAAACTAGCAGTTAAAAACTAGCCATTAGGAATTCGGACGGAGGTTCGGACGTCCGATCTAAATATAATGCGTCCTACAATATTATGAACTATACTTCGGATGGTCGTATGCATCCTACAGCTTGATAGAAACTTCTTCATTTTGAACTCTTTTCTTCGGACGGTCTTGTGCGTCCTACAACTTTTGGTTCGAACGGTCATGTGCGTCCTATAGCTTATGGTTCGGACGATTATATGCGTCCTATCCCACAGCTTCTGGTTCAGACAGTCATGTGCATCCTAAAGCTTTTGGTTCGGACGGTCATATCCATCCTATCCCTCAGCCTTTGGTTCGGACAGTCATGTGTGTCCTAAAACTTATGGTTCGGACGGTCATATGCGTCCTATCCCTCAACTTCTAGTTCGGACAGTCATGTGTGTCCTACATATTTGATCATGTTTCGAATGTTCTCTTGATTGCGAGTTCCTTTCTTTCGGACGCTCTTCATCGTCCGTAAGGTGTTGTTCAACTTTTGGTCATTTTTCTTGATTGTGTTCGGATGATCATTTTCGTCCGGGCCTTCCTGCTTTTCTGCAGACAACACCTGTTTTCAAGCCATTAGTACGATTTGTTCATCATCAAAACATGAACATCATAACTGGGGTCCAACAATCTCCCCCTTTTTGATGATGACAAATCAATTAGACAATTCTAAAAATAACCATAAAATATGAAGCACAAGACAAGAAGTTTTGTCCATTATTTCTCTCCCTTTTGGCATCATCAAAATGTAATAAAAAATAATGTAATTTTAAGCTCCTCCTAAGTTTATTATCCCCCTTAAAAGGTGAATGTAATTCAAGTGAATACATGGGGAATAAGTCAAGCTGTGCAAAACATTTATTCCCATCAAAAAACATGTATTCAAGTAGATATGAGGGAATTCATGCAAAGAATTAGCATTAAGACATTTTTCGCTCGAAAGCATCATGAAAACAATGAAGCATATGTGATGCAATTTCATGTGATGAAAAATAATCCATTAAAAAAGAGAATGCTTCCCCTTACTTTTGCAAATAGTGACTTATTATAAAAAAGAAAAATTGGGTGTGATACTTGTACCCAAGCTTTCTAAGCAAATTTAAACACATAGTTGAAAAACATTTAAGAGATCATAGTTCACATTAGCAGGTGAAAACACAAATTTGATAAAAATTTTAAATGTTATCCATTTTAATGTCATGTTAGCTCATATGCTTTGAATACCCTCCATTGATGATCCATCTTGAATCCTTTGGTGCTCACCAAGCAACCCGACCTGCAAAGTTAAATAACAATTTTTGGTACCCAAACTTTCTTGGGTCCAATTGGGTTAGTGACATGCTTAAGCACCCAAATAGAATTTATTCCCAACTTTTCATTTCTCTTAACATAACAATTTTTCTTTATATGACCATGTTGATGACAATAATTGCAAATAACATTTTTATTGCCATAAAAAGAAGATTTAGATTTAATAAAGTACAAATCATCCTTTCTAGAGGTGACAAAATTTTTGTTTATATGAATAATTCTAGTTCTTTTCTTTTCAAAAACATTTTCCTTTTTCATTTGGACATCAAAAGAACATCAAGATCATCTATTCTCTTCTTCCATGAAGCTTGTTCTTCCTTGATCTTCGTTTTTCCATCAAATTTTTTCTTCAAAGCTTCATTTTCTTTTGTGAAAAAATTATTTTCATGCACAAGTTTTGAGTTGGCACTCAATAAAGCATTAACATTAATTTTTAATTCTTTGTTCCTAGCATTTGATTCTTTAAAACATTTATGCATTTTAAAAATAAATGATTCAACATCATCATTATCATCATCACAAGAATCATAACTAGAGGATACCTCATTATTGCCAAGAGCCATAAAAGCCATTTGATCCTTCTCATATTCTTCTTCAATTTCTCCATCCGAATTGCAATCATCCCATGTAAATTGGAAGTTGTTGAAGTGAGGCTTCCTTGACCCTTTCTGCTTCTTGGATGGACTTTCATTTGCAAAATGTCCCGCTTGGCCACACTTGAAGCATCTATTATTTTGAGAAGCTTTTAACGCTTTGCTTCTATTGGCAGGACCTTGCTTCCTCCTTATCTTGTACCTTGTATTTCAATTTCAATTCAGAGGAGGTTAGAGAAATGATCAATGAATCAATAGGCATAGAATTTAAATTTTTAGACTCTTCTATGACAATGGATTTAGGTTCCCATTCCTTAGGTAAAGCATTTAAAATCTTTCTATTCTTTTCACCCTAGGAATATTCTTTACCTAAACCTTCCAAATCCTTTACAATATCATTGAACCTACAATACATCTTGTCAATATTCTCATGAGGTTCCATTTTGAAGGATTCATGTTTAGCCACAAGAAGTGACTTCTTTTGCTCTCTTATATCTTCATTTTCTTCATGGATTTCTTTCAATTTGTCTCATATTTCCTTGGCTGATTTGCACCCTTTCACTTTCGTAGACTTGTCTGTATCCAAAGCATTATACAAAATATACATGGCTTTAGCATTTAAAGATAAATTTATTCTATCTTGTGCATTTTGCTCGTGTCTAGTCTTAGGCCTTAATCTATGTGTATTTTCATCAAGAATATTGGCTTCAAAAGGACCTTCGTCAACAATATACCATAAATCAATATCAATGGATTGTATGAAAATTTTCTTTCTTTCCCTCCAAAAAACAAAATTAATGCCATTAAACATGGGAGGTCTAGAAATGCAATGCCTCTCTAAAAACAAAGCATTATTGGTTTCCATAATGATCTTTACTCAAAGGTGATTAAACCAAAAGAAAGAGACCAAGCTCTGATACCAATTGTTGGCCCAAAAGCAACCTACGAGAGGGGTGAATTAGGTTGTTTCTAAAAACAAACCTTTGGAAGTGCTTAACGAAAATGCAAACTTTGTGCAACAAATGAATACTTAAGCACAAATGATGAAAGATAAATATTTAACAATCAAAGCTTAAAGAAGAAATAAAATATTGAGATAAAGAATATCAAACCAAACTCCTACGCTTCTCAAGCTGAGAGCACATGCACTAGTAGTGCCTCTTCCAAGAAGGTGAGGCAATATCCAATCTGTAACCTTTTTGTACACAGTAGGCTCACCCTTGCACCAACTAAGTTCCTCTAGTTTAGCCAAAGGATTTTACACTACAACCTCACTTTTGTACACTTGTTATGCTTCCACTCTTACACTTGAAGATCACTCACTAGCCTACTCTTACTCACACTAATTTCCTCTAGTTGAGCCAAGAGAACTATACTACCCAAACCAATACAACCCACAATATTTTAGTCTACTTCTCCCAAAATGGCTCTTACAAGTGTTTGTATTGAATGTAGTAGTTTATCTCATCATTTGGATGTTCTTGAGTTATTTATAGATGAAAGATGTAATGAAATTTGGGCTCCGACGGTCAAACAACTAGCTATTGAAAACTAACCGTTAGGAGTTTCGAACAGAGGTTCGGACATCCGATCATGTGTCCTATAGCTTTATGAACAGTGTTTCAGACAGTCGTATGTGTCCTACAACTTGACAAAAACTTCTTCATTTTGAGCTACTTTCTTCGGACGGTCTGTGTGTGTCCTATGGCTTTTGGTTCGGACGGTCATGTGCGTCCTATAGCTTATGTTTCGGACGATCGTATGCTTCCTATCCCACAGCTCCTGGTTCGAACGATCATGTGCGTCCTAAAGCTTACAGTTTGGTCGGTCATATGCGTCCTATCTCTCAGCCTCTGGTTCGGACAGTCATGTGCGTCCTAAAGCTTATGGTTCGGATGGTCATATGCGTCCTATCCCTCAGCTTCTGGTTTGGATAGTCCTATGTGTCCTACAGCTTTTGATCTTGTTTTGGACGCTCTCTTGCGTCCGAGTTACTTTCTTTCGGACGCTCTTCATCGTTCGTAAGGTGTTGTTCAACTTTTGGTCATTTTTCTTGATTGTGTTCGGATGATCATTTTCGTCTGGGCCTTCCTATTTTTCTGCACACTTGTTTTCAAGCCATTAGTATGATTTGGTCATCATCAAAACATGATTATCATAACTGTGGTCCAATAATCTTGCATAGGAAATACCCAACCTGATTTGTCATTCAATGCATCATCCATACGTTTGGCTTCAATATGAGAAAATAATGCACAATTATTATTCGAAAGTTTATGAATTGAGACACCCCATCGGATGGAAGACCTATGATCAAATCTTGAGGGGTGACTAGAGACAAAATATGATGCTCTTGGAAGATCTTTTGGAGTGTCTTTGTTCTTTTCTTCTTCTTCATCCAAGTGATGGGTGTTGTCCTCACTGTTTGACGTGATCTCTAGATGTTCTTTATGAATATTGAGCTTTTCAAGCTCCTTTTTAATACTTACATCTTCATCTTCACATACATTCTTTGAAATAACATCATTAGTTTCATCAAATGTAACATGCACAACTTCTTCAATCAAAAGTATTCTTCTATTGTATACTCGGTAAGCTTTCTTATCACTAGAATATCCTAGAAAAATTCCTTCATTCGATTTTTTGTCAAATTTTCCAGTATTTTTTTTGATTTTCAAAATAAAGCATTTACAACCAAAGAAAACTTTGAAATAGTTCACAACGGGGTTATTTTTACAAAACAAGAGTTCATAAGGTATTTTATTTAAAATAGGCCTTAACAAAACACGAATCATAACATAACAAGCCGGGTTAACGGATTCAGCCCAAAAATATTTTCATAAATCACATTCACTAATCATAGTTCTAGCGGCCTCTTGAAGTGTTCTATTTTTCCTTAAAACAACACAATTTTGTCGGGGCACTTAACAACCAAAAATTTATGTGAAATATCGTTGTGATCACAAAATTCAGGAAAACCACCGAATTTAAATTCGGCTCCATTATCACTTCTCAAACGGATGATTTTCAAATTCAACAAATTTTGAATTTTGGAAAACAATTTTACGAAATTTTCAAAAGCTTCATTTTTGTGAACAAGAAATAGTACCCAAGTATACCTAGCATAGTCATCAACAATCACTAACGCATATTTACTACCACCGAGACTAGTATGTTGAGTTGGACCAAACAAGTCCAAAAGCAAGCCTCAATATTAGTTCCAATGGTTTAAAAGTAGACACACAATTCTTTGGTTTAAAAGACACTTTAACTTGTTTACCAAATTGGCATGCATCACAAATTTTGTTTTTCAAAAACTTTAATTTTGGCAAGCCTCTTACCAATTCCTTCTTGACAAGTTTTTCAATTAAATCCATGCTGAAATGACAAAGCCTTCTATGCCAAAGCCAAGGATCATCAATAGAAGGGGTTAGACATTTTACATAGCTACTACCAATATTTTCAAGATAAATCACATAAACATCATTGTGCCTAGTACTTTAAATAAAACAACATACTATTTATCAAGAATTAGACATTCATGTTTGGTAAATAACACATATAAATTTTTATGACAAAGTTGACTCACACTTAATAGAAATTATCAACAAGAAGCATATTTTTAATCAAAGTCTCACCATTTTTACCTACATCACCAAGACCAATTGATTTTGCTTTCATGTTATCCCCAAGAGTCACCTTTCCACTACTTTTGGAGGTTCTTTATGAGTTTGATGAAGAGAGATGCATCACCCGTCATATGTCTTGAGCACCCATTATCTGTGAACCATTTGGCATCCTTGGTGATATTCATTTCCTACACAATAAATTAAGTATAACTTTTGGTACCCATATTTTCTTGGGTCCATAAGAGCTAATAAAATGACTACAAATCCATACGGTATTCATACCCAGTTTTTCATTTCACTTGACGTTGCAATTATTTTTCACATGTCCATGTTGTTGGCAATAAGTGAAATAACATTTTCATTTCCATATAAAGAATATATTGATTTTAAAAAGCATAAATAATTCCTTCTAAAGGTGACAAAGTTCTTATTGATCAATACATTTCTATTCTTTTTCAAATCTACAATATTTTCCTTTTTTCTATGCAAGAGAATATTCAAGTCATCCAATGTTTTCTTCAAAGAGGCTTGTTCTTCCTTGATCCTTGTTTTCACATGCATTCTTTTCTTCAAATCTCTATTTTCTTGTGATAACCTAGGATATTTTCATTTGCAATTTTAGAGTTAGCATTTAATAAAGCATTTGATTTCTTTCCTAACTCCTTATTTCTAGCATATGATTCCTTTAAGGTATCAGGCAATTTTAAAATGAAAGCTTCGAGATCATTGTCATCATTTTCACCATTAGAATCATAATTAGAGGTTACCTCATCATCACCAATGGCCATAAATGCCATTTGTGTCGTCTCCATTTCTTCTTCAACTTCTCCTTCGGAGTTGCAATCATCCCATGTGATTGGGAAATTTTTGAAACGAGGCTTTCTTCCTTCCTTTTTTTTCTTGGAAGGACACTCATTTGCACAGTGTTTGGGTTGACCGCATTCAAAGCACTTTTCATTTTGCTTTTTTATTTCTAGCTTGGTCTTCCCTTTGAAATTATTTGAGTTGATAGCTCCACCTCTTCTTATTCTCCTTTTATTGATGTAGTGTTTGAGAAATCCTTTGGTGATGAGTGCAAGATCTCCTTCATCAAGATCTTCATATGCAGTCTAGGTTGATGGAGCCATTTTCATCTTCTTCTTGGGAAGTCTTTAATGCAATGGTCCTTTTTGGTCTTGCTTCTGCATCATCCACCACTTTGGCCTTTATCTTCAATTCATAAGACATAAAAGAGTTAATTAGAGATTCAATAGGTATGGAATTTAAATTCTTAGCCTCCTGTATAGCGATTGTTTTGGCTTCCCATTTTTTGGATAGGGCATTCAAGATTTTTCTATTCTTTTCACCCAAAGAATACTCCTTACCCAAGGTTTCGAGATCCTTAATGATGTCATTGAACCTACAATGCATTTTGTCAATATTTTCATGTGGTTCCATCTTGAAGGACTCATACTTGGCAACAAGGATTTCTTTTGCTCTCGAACACCATCGGTCCCTTCATGAATTTCCTTCAATTTGTCCCAAATTTCTTTAGCGGAGATGCATCCTTTGACACTAATTGATTCGTTAGCTTCCAAGGCATTGTATAGCACATTCATAGCTTTCGCATTTAAGATCAAGGTCAAGTTTTCATTGTCTTGTGGAGTGAGCTCATCCCTTGTCTTTTCTCTTAATCTATTTGTACGATCATCAATGATGGTAGATTCTAAAGGACCTTCATTTACAGCATACCACAAGTCAATATCAATGGATTGCAAAAATATTTTCATTCTATCTTTCCAACTAATGAAGTTTACCCCATTAAACATAGGGGGCCTTGTGATAGATTGACCTTCAAAAAATAAAGCATTATTGGTTGTCATAATAGATCTTTACTCAAAAGCTATTTAAGCAAATGAATGAGAACAACGCTCTGATACCAATTGTTGGCCCCAAAGAAACCTAAGATGGGGGGGGGTGAATTAGTTTTCTTAAAAATTATTTCGCAAAGTATGAACTTATAAAACCCTTTGCACTTACAAGTAGTTTGACAAAGATAAAATCAATTAAGCTTATTAAGTATAGAAAAGGTAAAGAACGAGATTAAACTAGCAACACTTCCAAGCTACCAAGCTTGAAATGTTAATTCTGATCCACTAGAATGCTTCACAACTTTGGTATGCCAATAATCTTCTAATGTACACAAAGTAGGACAATCCTTGCTCACACTAATTCTCTTTAGTTGAGCCAAGGATTTTACTCTCAACCTCACTTTTGTACAAGATTATCAGTCCACTCAATATTTTGAATATCAATCTAAAGTACACACTAATACAATATTGCTCAATAGCCAATTTGCGCTCAAATTGGTTTTTTTCTTGCTTGTATTCAATGTGTAAGGTGTGTATTTCATTATTATCAGAGTTGGTATTTACAAGTGCAATAAATTAGGTTGTAACCACCTATCAACGGCTCAATAATAAATGTTCAAAAACTAGCCGTTATAGGTTTCGAACGTTCGAGGTTATTGTTGTGCGTTCGACCCAATGTCCGATCTCAAATATAAGTGATTAGTGGATGCCGTTCGGACGGCCGAGCTTGCATCCGTTCCATCGTCAGAACTAGGTGTATTTGAAAGGTTCATACTTCGGATGGTATATTATTTTATCGTCTGAGAGGTTTAGTGCTTATCAGGGAATTTTTCCTTTCTAAGAGTCAGCTTCATCCGATGTAAACTTCTTTCGGACGGCTGGATGTGTTCGTTGCAGTGCTTTAAATTCTTGCTTCTACCTCACTCTTCGGACGAAGAAATATGTCCGAGGGATGTTGCTTCAGACGTGCTTATGCGTCTGATATGGATACTTCAAAAACCTTGCTCTCTATCTAATCGTTCGGACAGTGAATTGCATCCGAGGGAATCTTGTTCGGACGAGCTTGAGCGTCCGAGAATTATAGTGCTGTTTGGATGGTGTACATCGTTCGAAAGCTCTGTTTCTAGTCAGACCTGCACAGAATAGATTAAGTGGTTAAAAGCATTTGTCATCATCAAAATAAGGATCAAAATAACGTTTGTGGATCATCAAAAGCAACAAATTATCTTATTTATTGTAAAAAGAATTTTTTTAAAAAATTCAAGTTAAGTATAAAAATTAAAAGTTAGAGTTAGAAACATGGACGTGCCTCCCAGTAAGCCCTTGCTTATTGTCTTTAGTTAGACATTGCTATTAGTTCATGGACTCATTAGCTCCATTGATGTGGTGTGCGGATCCATATCACCAAAAATATAAGGTTTCACTCGATGGCCATATACCTTTGTGACACACTAATACAATTGCTCCGTAAGGGAAGATGTTTGGTATGACATATGGGCCTGTCCATCTAGACTTAAGCTTACCTGGGAAGAATCTCAATCTTAAATTGATAGCAAAATTTGTTGACCCTTAACGAACTTTCATTGGACAATCTCTCTATCATGCCATTTCTTACTTTTCTCTTTGAAGAGCTTTGCATTCTCATAAGGGTTAAATTGAATTCATCCAATTCATTGAGTTGGAGTAAATGTTTCTCGCCTACCGCATTCAAATAAAAATTAAGCTTCTTTACTGCCCAATATACATTTTATTCCAATTCCAATGTTAGGTGATGGGATTTCACAAAACCTATAGGGTGACAAACCAATAAATGGGGTTTTTATGCTGTCCTATATGCTCATAGAGCCTCGTCGAGATGCTTTGCCCAATCTTTTAATGTAAGGTAAACTATCTTTTCTAGGATGTCCTTTATTTCACTATTGGTGATCTCCACCTGTCCACTAGTTTGTGAATGATAATCTAGTGTAAAATTATGTCTTACCCCATATGTTAGTAGATGTGCTTCAAATTGTCGGTTGCAAAAGTGTGATCCACCATTACTTGTCACTGCTCTTTGAGTACTCAATCATGTAAATATGTTCATCTTGAGGAAATTCAACACTGTCCTTGCATTGGTAGTGGGTAGTGTAATAGCTTCCAACCACTTGGAAACATAATCCACAACCACTAATATATACTTCTTGCCATACGAAAAAGTGAACGGACCTATGAAATCGACACCCCCATACGTCAAATACCTCTACTTCTAGAATATTATTTGGTGACATTTCATTCCTCCTAGAGATATTACCAATTCTTTGACATGGATCACAGGCGAACCCGCAACAAACTATTCTGCATCTTTGAATAAGGTAGGCTGGTAGAACCCTAATTACAGAACTTTGATGCAATTTTGATACCCCACAATGTCCACCATATTCTGATTAATATCAGTTGTATAAAACATCACCTGTTTTCTATTGAGGTACAGACTCGCGAGTTATTTGATTTTCACATATTCTAAATAGAAAATGATCATCCCGTGTATATATATATATATATATATATCTTTTAACATCAAAAAAGAATCTCTTAAGCTGCTAAAAAGTCATATGTAGAGGTAAAATATTGGTAGCTAAGAAGTTAACAAGCTCACCATACCAAGGAATGTGATTAGTTATCGAAGCTAGTTGCTCACCTGGGAATGTTTCCCAAATTTGTGCATTCTAATGCTACTTCTCTTCTCCTCCTCTCAAGTGAGACAAGTTGTCAGCTCTTTGATTTCATTTCCCTTCCTGTACCTTTTCTCCAGATTAAATTCCTGCGATAGTAAGATCCATCTAATTAACAAGTCATGGCCTTACATCCTTCTTGGTTATGAGATATTTGGTTGCTGCATAATCTATGTAGATAATCACTTTTATACCTACAAGATAAGGTCAAAAATTAATCAAAAGAAAACATTACTTCTAAATCTCTTTTGTAGTGGCATAGTTCATTTAAGTGTCAGTAAGTGTTTTACTGGCATAATATATGGAGTGAAACACTTTGTCCTTGTGTTGGCCCAAAACTGCACCAACCGCAAAGTCACTAGAGTCACAACTTAACTTAAATGGTTGCTCTCAGTTTAGTGCCATGACAATCGATCCTTTTCAAGAGCTCAAATGCTTGTGGACAAGAATCATTGAAATGAAAAACATAATCTTTTTCTAAATAAATTACACAATGGTTTAAAAATTTTGGAAAAATGTTTTATGAACCAACTGTAAAATCCTGCATGGCCAAGGAAACTCCTCACTTCTTGATAGATGTCGGTGGAGGTAAATTCTTAATAATCCTAATTTTTGTCTTGTTAATCAACCTCTATGCCTCGATTGGACACTTTATGACCAAGGGTGATGTCCTCGTGCACCATAAAGTGCCATTTCTACCAATCAAGCACCAAATTCATATCTTCACATCTTGTCAACATCTTGTCTAAGTTCATCAAACAAAGTTCAAATGAGTCACCAAAAATAGAAAAGTTGTCCACAAATACCTCCATACATACTTCTACCATATCTAAGAATACAGTCATCGTGCACCGCTAGAAGGTTGTTAGGACATTGCACAGGCAGAAGGGCATTCGTCAAAAGCAAATTTCCGTATGGCAACATGAATGTTGTTTTTTCTTTTTCCTCGAATGTAATCATAATTTGATTATAACTTGAATATCCATCTAGAAAACAATAAACAGCTTTACATACAAGCCTATCAAGCATTTGGTTTATCAATGTAAGAGGAAAGTGCTCCTTGCGAGTTGCTTCATTGAATTTTTTTTTAAACCATATATACTCTCCATCCCATGACTATTCTTGCGAGAGGCATGAGTACATTCTTGTCATTCCTCCTTTCTTCGCCATGCATTGAACTAGAGTTACCCAAACACTATTGAAAATTGGATATATGGTACAACCATTTGATGATTTCCTTCTTTACCACCTCCTTCACAATCAGATTGAGTCCCCTTCACTGTTCTACCATTGCTTTGACATTATCTTCCATTATGATTTTGTAGATGCAGTAGGATGGACTAATGCCTTTATATTAGCAATTGTCCATCCTATTGCTTTCTTATGTTCTCAAAGTACCCTCAATAATTTTCTTCATGCACACTAGGTAACTCAGATAAGATTGTAACAGGTAAAGTGGAATTCTCTCCAAGGTAGGCATACCTCAAATTATCCAGTAATGGTTTTAGTTCCAGTTGAGGTGGCTCTTCAATTGAAGGCTTGGGTAGCTTGGTCGAGGGTGTAATTGTATCTAATTGTTTCACAACTGTTTAGTCTGTTTTCAAGGTATGGTTGCTCCCATATATTGTGCACGTTTCTTTAGACTTCTCGTCTTCTCTTGCCATTTCAGCTACTAATGATGCCTCTAATACATCATCCAGGTGAGTTTGGTTGAATACTTTCTACGTGACTCATCTAGTACTGCATCCACTATGAAAACATACTTCTTTCTTAGGTAATTTCAAAGCTTTAAAAACATTAAACTTTACCTACTCGTTTCGGACTCACGTGATAAATTCACCTTTTTGCACACCATTGAGGGTCCTACTTGTAGCTCAGAAAGGTCTACCAAGGATTATAGGAATGTTTTCATCCTCATCATAATCAAGAATTATAAAGTTAGTAGAAAAAATAAACTTGTCAATCTTTACAAAGACTTGCTCAATAAGGCCTCGTGTATGAGCCATGGTCCTGTCAGGCAATTAGAGAGTCACATTTAGATAAGGGCATTAAGTTAACATTTGCTCCTAAATCATTCAAGGCCTTACCTATGAACTATATGCCAATCATGAATGGAATGGTGAAGCTCCAAGGATCCTTAAGACTTTGGTGGTAACTTTTGTTAGAGAACTACGCTGTACTCATCGTCATTGATATCATTTCAAAGTCTGTTATCGTTCTTCTTCTAGATAACAATTCCTTCACAAACTTGACATAATTAGGTATTTGTTCTAACATCTTTGCAAAAGGAATATTAATTGCAATTTCCTAAAAATTTCTAAAATTTTTTAAAATTGACCATTTAGCCTGTATTTTTTAACCTTTACAGATAGAGACTTTGGAGGGAAATGCGGGTTGACTTGATGCTCTCTAGGTTGCGCATTCTCTCTAGGTTTTTCCTTTTAACCATTACTTGTTTTTCATATTTATTTTCTTTCTCTAGTTGGTTGCCGACCACCAATTCTTTGCTACTTCAGAGAGTAACTGCTTTGCATTGCTCCCTACCATCATTCTTCGGGTAATCTCCATATCACTTGGTAAGGAATCCTGGGGCCTATTAATTATGGCATTGGAAAGTTGCTACATTTCGATCTCCATGTTTCTTATTGATGCCAGTATGGCTTTGAAGAATGGCATTTGTCCCCTTTGTTTCGTTAATAAATGAAACACACATGTCATTTAGCTCTACAAGTGGTTCCTTTTTCTAGCTGTTGTGGTGGTCGAGCTTATAATTGTGAATATGTTGGTCCTTGGACTCCTTGATTACTCTATGATCAAATGGATTAATTTCTCCATTCATGATTGCACATGTTGCAGTCAAAGATTGTTTTTTACCTTTTGATGATTAGATGTACAGTTGATTTGATCAAGAATAGCTACATTTCTACCAGGATAACTTCTTTGCATAGATTGATTTCCTGCATACAAATCACAAGAAAACTCATTCAATGAGTTGATAGAATTTGAAGTCATACCTCCAAAATATTTTTTCAGAGTTGATTTTCCAGTGCTTGTGTTCAGGCCCTCAATGCACTAATTTCATCCACTTCTTGAACTCTGCTTCTTCTACAAGTAATAGTTGACCTTTGATAACAGTTACATGCCATTTTTTCCAACACCTAAGTCATATGCCTCCTTGGGAGATTTATACATGAATACTCCTGCGCTAGCAACATCAATTCTGTTCTGGATGGTTGGAAATACTCCATTATAAAATCTCTTAATCTGCATCCACAATGGTAATTCGTGATGTGGACACCTCCCTATGAATTCTTTATATCTCTCCCAAGCCTCATGTAATATTTCCATATCATCTTGTGCAAAGGTTATTGTATCATTCCTAAGCTTCGCTATCTTAGTTGGTGGAAAGAATTTGATCAAGAATTTTTGTGCAAGGTCATTCCAAGTTGAAATGGAACCTGGTGATTGAGAAACTAACCAGGCCTTAGCTTTATCCCTTAGTGAAAAATGGGAAGAGTCTTAGCCTAATGGCATGTTTGCAACTCTATTATATCAAAATGTATCACAAATCTCCAAGAAATTGAAGATGTAAACATGTCGATCGTCACTTGGCAGCTCACTAAACATAGATGAAGATTGTACCATTTCAATGATTTGGAGCTTTATTTCGAAATTGTTAGCCTGAATTGGTGGTTTAACTATGTTCGACTGATGTCCATCCAAAGTTGGCACAGTAAAGTCCCATAAAGGGATTGGTTCCTCCTCATTCAGTTGGCGAGTTATTATTGGGTTGGTAGGAACTTGATCATTTGCTATCTCAATTATCATTTGACACCCTTTTTCGGATTCCTTTTTGAGTCGACGTGTGGTTTGCTCAATTTCAAGGTCTGAATTTTAGAATTTCCCTTTTAACTTTCTTTGCATAAAAAATAAAGACCTGCCAACCAAACGTGAAAAAGAAAAACTATAAAATAGAATAAAAGAAAATAATGCAAAACAAAAACAAGTAAAGAAAAATATGTTTAGACTAGAATTAAAATGCTTATTTGGATGGTAATCAACAATACAACGTCATAACTTAAATCCTAGGCAACGGTGCCAAAAAATTATTTGTGACTTGTGATTATTAATAGACACGACTCACAAAATACATAATTATACGTATTGATAATATCAAGTAATATAATGATGACTACAGCATCGTTCCCGTATAGACTATGCTAACTGTGACGCCCCAACTAGATCCTTGACCTCCAAGGCCTAATTAGGTGCCTGCCTGGCTCTTGCTAGGACAAAATAAATTAAAATCACCCCTACAATCCATGACTTAACAAAAAAACTTAGGTTACATACATTTTCCAAACCAACTTTGATACATAATAAAAGTCATCTAGGTTTTCAAATATAAGCAAAATACAACCTCTGTACTGGTACAAACAAACAACCAACCTATATCTACAAACTAGAAATTACAAACTCTAAACTACTAGTACAATCATTACAAATAACTATATTTAGCCAAGAAAACTTCTATTTGTTACATGATATTCTCACAAAATCCTCGAATCTATGAGGAAAAACAAATTTTGAAGTACTATAAGCTTATGCCCAGTGAGGTCCAGTAAACGAAATCAGTTTTATATTTTTATAAAGGAAATAGAGTAATTTTTTGGTGTCTTTGATTTTCATGCCTACTAATTGTCACATCTTTTCACATATATATTTATTAGACTTTAACGTTAGGACCCGTCTGGACTGTGTTTACCTATATTCATTTGAATGCTTTCATCTTCCTTGCAAATAAATACCCGTCATCTTCTATACCAAACA
Organism: Cinchona pubescens; assembly: GCA_025175665.1. Lineage (NCBI taxonomy): Eukaryota > Viridiplantae > Streptophyta > Magnoliopsida > Gentianales > Rubiaceae > Cinchona > Cinchona pubescens. Next base: position 530,409 of record JANKKI010000312.1, read on the forward strand.
TCTTTTGTCTGTTTAACAACTTGTTTTCATATTTAAAGAAACTTTACATACCCCTCTTGATTCCTGCAAGCTTTCTAGGAATATCTTTGCTCTTAGTGCTGCGATATTTTGCCATGTCTTTACTCTGCCCATTTCCAAATACTTTTTTGTCTCCTGTTTTGAAAATAGCTTCTATTTTTGACAAAAATTCTTGTAGCACAAATGCCCTAGTTCAAAAGGCCAACAACTTTGATCTTGGTGATTTAATGATAGCATAGGGGACCCCTCATAAGATCACTAAAGAATTAAAACATGAAAATAATAAAACATAAATGTAGTTAAACGAAATTCACATAGAGGTGGATACATTAGATGGCCTCAAATTGAAGCCGTATCTCTTGTTTGGAAAGCAAATAGAGGAACTCTGTCTTTTGGATTTCACCTTTTTAATTTGAATAAATCCCTACAAATAATAAATTTCCAGCCAAGAAACCCAACACCAAGTAGCCACAGTAAGATTGGCAAACTCGAGAGTACCAATATAAAATCACACACCCAAACACCAACAATCATCCCGTGTAATGTGCTTGGGTTGCACAGTCATCGTAGATAGACCATTTCAACCATGTCCGCTAATGGCTCGACGTGTCTACTTACACTTAGCAAGGGCCCAATTCCCCCCGGTGTGATAAAGCACACAATCGGGAGTACATCTTGCAGTAGTTTTACACAAACAAATTAATCAATCTTGAGGAGTTCAAGGTAACTAATTACACCATATACATAATTTAGATAATCAATAATTCTACCAAAATTCCAGCCATGGAATGGAATTCATTACACATATATTTAGTAAAACAAAAAGTTAGGGACACTCACCAGTGACAGCTTAAGGTAATTGATTATTCAAAACCATTTTTCCTTTCTTTAACCTACCCAATTAATTACAAATTCCCAATTTAAGTTATTTTTCCCATGATAAATAAGGAATATACTGAGCACACATATATAATTTAGAGCATGATATAAAATATTATACATAAGTATGTAAAGCATACCCTAAATGCTTACAGTTCACTAGTACTGCTACCACCACCACTAGTAATTACTCATTTTGATATTATCTAGGTTTAAGAATTTTAAGGGAGTTAGTTTAAGTTTATTATTCTCATTAGTTTAAGTTTATTATTCTAATTCTCAGTTTACTCATGTACATGTGAAGTCAAATTTTCTTGGCTAAAAAGCCTCAAATCAGTCACAATTCCCTTAAACTAAGATATATTTATAATAGCTTCACAATTCAAGTGAAAAGCAAGGAAAATTCAGCTCCTAGGCCCCCATTGAACCCAATTATCCTTGAACCTAAGAACTAATAAGTTATACTATCTAAACAACACATTAAAATGGACAGCCTGCACACAACTATCTACTATGGCAAACATAATAATTAGAACCCAAATAAGTATTAAAAAATTTAATAAACATATACTAATACATTCTAATATATAAAAGTAAAACAAGACAAAACAAATAATAAATAACTAAGAATGTTTGAAACTAGCTAGCGACAAAATACTCAAATTTAGGGTACATATAATTCTAGTTTTCTAGAGCTATCACGCCCCAAACTTAAACTTTTACTGGTCCAGAGCAAAATAAAGAAAAGAAAATAGATTAACAAATATGTCTAACACAAAACACATAACGCCACCAAGAAAATTGAAATGTTGAACTCTAGTACACTTAGTCAAAAGTGAAAATGGGGTTTTAACTCCAAAAACTCAACATTTTTATCTACTCTTCCATTTACAAACATTACTTTAACTAATGAAGCGTTCATGAAATGCCAATTCAAATGCAAGTTGATCTTGAACAAACAAGTCAACTTTCCCATATAAAATTGCCCCAAATATAGAAAGATCATTAGGACTTATTTTAAAGGAGCACAAATCATTGCAAATGAACACACAAGGATATTTGTTGGTACAGTGGGGTTTAGCAAAAGACATCAAATGAGGCAATGCTTGACCCTCCACTCACTAATACCCATTAGCTTAGATTAAGGATCATTTATGACGTTTTCAAGCTTGTAATGTGGCTAAGTTAATAGGATAGCATTAATTTGGATAAAAATGACTCAAATCACCTTAGTCATTTCAATACAAGCTCTTGGACTACATCCCATGCATACAAGTCCCAAAACCAACATGACTTAACCAACCAACACTTGAAAGAAAAAAATCTTATTTCTAATGAAAGTAACTTTTGAAGGTAAGATGAATCTTCTTTATTCAATAAGGATCACACACTTTCAATTTTCTTTTCTTTTCTTTTTTTTTTCCTTTTTTTTTACTTTTTTTTTAATAAAACAAGAAGACAATTTCATAGAAAAACAACAATTACTTTAAATTAATCAACTACAATAAAGGGGATACAATTAACGTTGGACATATTGACTTAAATCCCCAAATCAATTACACAAATTTTTTTTTTAAAACCATCATATAAGAGTTAACTATTACATTAGAAAACTAAGATAGATTCCACAAAACTAAGTTAATGGGATGAAGAGAAGATAAATAAACAAACGAAATGGCTAAGTTATATAATTGACAAAGAAATTAGGTCATAAAGCTCAATGGGGACACCAAGGATAAAATTAATGTAAGATAGGAATTTTTGCTTATCCTAGTTCATTTCCAAAATCCTACAACTCATCCTATCACTCACCCATATTACATGAAATAGAAATACTACTATAAAGCATAAAAACACAAAAGACACTAGACAAAACAATAGCCAACGATTTTGAATTACACTTGGACAATCAAAAAGCTCATATAGAAGATGGACAACATATTAATCAGAGTGAATGTGAATGTAAGCAATGAAGCATAAAGCAAACTTGGATGAACAAGACTTCTACCCTTAATTATGGAGTTCATCAACATTAAACACAACACTCAACAAGCTTAAATAATGAGCAATCACAAGTAAATCATACAAATGTAATTTCAATTAAACGCATGAGTCTAGAGGTTGACTATCCTTTTCCAAGCCAATAATGCTACACTAAGAAGAGGTCATTGTGACTTCATGGGTCCTAACAAATTAATGAAGAAAGACACAAATTAGGTTAATGGGTTTAAAGACAACACAAGGGTTACCTTTACACCCAATTCTTTCCCCACACTTATACACATAATTAGCCCTAAAAGTCATTCAACAACCAAAATTGCTCTCAATTCTATGATAAGCATTCATATCATTTGCTAAAAAATTAACTCAAAACTTAGCAAGTCTAATGTCTCAACAAGTAGACTTTCCATAATCAAGTAGCAGACCAACTTCAAGTTCATCCAATAAAGTATGTATAACATTCACAAATCACAAGAACTCCTACATTGTCATCAACTATTGTCATTAATAACCAAACTTTTCCAAGGATGTCCAAAAATCATTCACCAACAATTGTGTACAACTAAACTAATCACAAGGCTACAAGCCTTTATTACCAATCGGGTTCATAAATTAAAGCAAGTAAATAAAGCATAAATAAATAAATAAAAGAGAACTGAGTACTCCCTCAACACCAAGGAGGCTTTCCAAGGATATTGTACTGTTGAACTTCGTCATTTGTAGTTCTTACCCCCTCAGTCCCCTCTAGAAAATATCCTTCCTGTTCTCCCACTCCTTAAGCCGTCTCTTTCTTTATGAACACTGCAAATTGAACCTTCTTAGTTGTAACTGGGGCAGACTCATACTCATATACTTAAGTGTTGAGTGACCCAATTGTTGTGACTTCAAGTTCAAGAGACTCTTTGAAATTGGTTTCTTGCGAGTCATTTTCTTCCTTTCAGCCCAGTTTCTCATCCGTTGGTGGGAGTGTGAGCGTCCACTACCTTTCACCGTCCATCTATTTTTGCTAACTTCAGCTAGTTAGTCTTGTAATCTCTTATTCGATGTGTCTTGGTCTTTAAAGAATATAATTTGCTCTCATCAAAATTGGGCTAGACCTTCTCAGATTTTTGCATTTTCTTCTAGAAATTTGGCAATTTCTTCTCGAAATTCTTAAAGCATCATCCCGTTTCCCATTGTTCCTGCCTCATCAAGTTCTTGAGTTGGTTGGTGAAGGAAATATATCTCTATTTCTTCATATGAAAGCTCTCGATATGAAGGGCATGATGGGTGTTTTCTTGGTAACTCTCATAAAAATATGAATGGATAAATCATCCCATTTGATAATCTAAGGGGTATGGAGTAATCAAAACAAGAAATATACTCATTGGGCATACCTCTATTATCATAAAAATGATAATCTCCTTGGCATGAGTAATTCCTATTAGATCCTTTCATATTCTTGAAGGACAATCATAGAAATAAAAATAAGAAAAAGAACTAAAACAATAAAAACAAGAAAATTAGGAATGTAAGCTTAGACTACTTGCTAGTCTACACCATCCATCACAAAGGAAATCTTTTAGATTTTTCAAAATAAGAACATAACTACAAAATAAAAATATTTTTGGAATTTTCAAATAGATAAAACAACTATACAAGAAAGCAAAAGACTTAAATCTTGTCTTCTAACCAAACTATATCAATATCAGCGAAAACCAATCCCTGGGAACGGTGTAAAAAACTTGATCTCTTTTAGGAAAACACCTAGTTATATCATTTAGAAAAACACCTAAATCCTAGTACTAACTAGGCAGCATCCTGTAAGTATATGATTGTCAACTAATAGTAAGGGAAGTAGGTATCGAAGCCACAGAGATTGGTCGACAATTATCGATTATTTGTATAGTTATTAGTTGAAATGATAGATTTTAAAAAAAATATTTAACTGAAACTAAAATTTAAGAAACTAAGCAAGCAATTTGAAGACTAGAAGGCAATTTATAAGTGAACATTAACACCAAAGAGAGAAATTTTAAGATTGGGAAGCATGTAAAAATGAAACATTTTTAGAGAGCAATTAGAGGAAGCAAGTAAAAGAAAAAGCATTTTGAGTTAGCAATTAATTAATCTACACTACTAATTATCACTAAGAAAGCACAATTAAAAAATTCATTAACTAATCTACCACAATTAACTATTCTAAACTATAAATTATCACCAAAAATGCATTTTTAAGGAAAGTTCATAAACTAATTTAACAATTACACTAAGAATTCAAGTAAAGAAAGCAGTAAATGAAAAAACCATGAACTAATCTATCCTAATTAACTAATGTAAACTATAAATTACCCCTAAGAAAGCACTTTTAAAGAAAGCTCACAGGCTAATCTATCCATTAAACTAAGAAATCAAGTAAAAAAAAGTAATTAAATGAAAAGCACATGAACTAATCTACATTTAGACTATGAAATCAAGTAAAGTAAACACATAAATAGAGCAATTGGGCTAAACTACATTAAATTAACACAAAATAAAGGAGATTAAAGCCATAAACATAAAAGATCTTACATTAATGGTCTTTAATTCACAACTAGAAGATTAGGAATTACACTAAACTACATCTAATCTAAGAAAATCCTCCCCAAATAGGGAGTAAAATGAAGGAGAACTCTAGCCTATACTCACACCTACTAACACACTCTAACTATGTAAAAAAATGGCTAAAATGTGCTATTTATAGTGCTATGGTTGGAGGAGAAGTTTCAGCCACAAAACAGCCTCATTTTTGGCTTTTTGGGATAATCACAATCGCTGAGCACTGTTATGAATTCAATGGCCAATTTGGTCCAGTAACTGCAGTTACTAGATTGGTGACTACAATTACCAACCAGTTTCAACATTTATTTTTTAATGCAATCCTACAGATAAAGGCACATTATTAGCTAAAATAAACATTTAAACAAAATTCTCATAAATAGACAAAAAGTAAAAGACAAACAAATACGAATAAAAACCTAACTCCCAACGGAATTAGATTAACGACACGACATTCAAATTTTAAGTACAAAAACCTAATAAAATATGATAATTAACACCTAAATAAGTACTTAAACACTTGATAAACATATACTAACACATTTTAACACAAAAGTAAAAATAGATGAAAACACATACTAAATTACTAAGAATGCTCAAAAATAGAGGCAAAACACTCAACTTTAGGACACATGTAACTCTAATTTACCAGAGTTATCAAGACTGTAATTGGGTGGACTATTGCCAACATCAAAGGAATAAGTCCAACCATGTGTATGCATCGAAATTTGCTAGAGGAAGAATCCAAACTAACAAGAAAATCCCAAAGATGCCTCAATCTACCAATGATGGAGATTGTGAAGAATGAGATATTGAAGCTCCTAGATGCTGGTGTGATCTACCCTATCTCCAATAGCAAGTGGGTGAGTCCAATACAAGTGTTTCCCAAGAAACCTAGCATTACTGTGGTGAAGAATAAGGATGAAGAGCTTGTCCCAACAAGAGTTCTCACTCGATGAAATAAAGTGTGCATTAACTGTCACATAATAAATGTGACAATTGGTGAAGACGACTTTCCTTTACCCTTTATTGATGAAACATTAGAAAGGTTAGCTGGTCATACTTATTATTGTTTTCCTTGTGGTTATTCACGTTATAACCAAAATTGTGATTGCTCTTGAAGACCAAAAGAAGACAACATTCACATGCCCATTTGGAACTTTTGCTTATGGGGTGTTTGGCATATGCAATTCCCAGCCACATCCCAAAGGTGTATGGTTAGCATCTTTACTAGATCATAGTTGTTTTTATGGATGATTTTATAGTGTATGGTAACTCTTTTGATAGATTCTTAGAGAACCTTACACTAGTTCTTAAAATATGCATGGAAACTAACCTTGTATTTAAATTGGGAAAGGTGTCACTTTATGGTAAATCAAGGTATAGTCTCAGGGCATGTTATTTCTGAAAGAGGAATTGAAAAAGATAACTCTAAGAGATCTCATGCTTTCAATATCTTACCTACTTCACTAATATGCAAGAAATGCGTTCTTTTCTTGGTCATGCAGGATTCTATCAAAGATTTATCAAGGATTTCTCCAAGATCTCATTGCCCCTATGCAAACTTTTGCAAAATTATACGGCTTTTGAGTTTCATGACAAGTGCAAGGTAGCATTTGATAAACTTAACAAATTTTTGACTTCTGTCCCTATCATCCAAACCCCAAATTGGAGTTCCTATTTGAGCTTATATGTAATACAAGCAACTATCCAGTTGGGGCTGTTTTGGGTTAGAGAACTGGCAATAGTTACTCGTGCGATTGGCTATGCCTCACACACTTTGAATGATACTAAATTAAATTACTCCACCACTGAAAAGGAGCTTTTGGTAGTAATTTTTTCCTAAGATAAATTTTGTTCTTATCTAATTGGAGAAAAAAATATGTTTATACTGACCATGCAGCACTTAGGTTGTTCACAAAGATGGATGCTAAACCTCGTTTGATTAGGTGGATACTTCTCTAACAAGAATTCCTCTGATTTAGAGATAAAAGATAAGAAAGGTAGTAAGAATGTAGCTACTGATCATCTCAGCCGCCTAGTTCATGATGAAGAAGGATTGCCTTTGCATGAGAATTTTGTGGATGAGCAACTACTTGTAGTGAAACAAATGGCATCTTGATATTGGACATTGTCATCAAAGTGGCTGCCACGTGATTTACCTAGAACTAGGAAAGATCGGATCAAGAGTGATGCCGAGTGTTACATATGAATAATCCTTACCTTTGGAAGTATTATTCAGATCAAGTGATAAGAAGTTGTGTTCCCAAAAGTGAATTTATTTCTATACTCAGCTTTCGTCTTTCTTATACATGTGGAGGACAATTTGGTGCAAGAGAACTCCTATCAAAGTGTTAGAATGTGTGCTCTTTTAGCTTTAGTTGTTTAAGGATGCATATTTTTTTAGGACTTGTGATCATTACCAAAGAATAGGTAATCTTGTCCTAGGAATCAAATGCCTCAAACCCAATACTGATTTTGAAAATTTTTCATGTTTGGGGCATTGATTTCATGAGACCCGTCCCTTCTTGTTTTGTTAATACTTACATTCTCTTAGCTGTTCATTATGTATCTAAATATGTGGAAGCAAAAGCTACTAGAACTAATGATGCCAAAGTTGTTGTAGATTCTATGAAAACTAATATTTTTACAATGTTTGGAACTCCTAAAGCCATCATTAGTGACAAGGGCTCACACTTTTGCAATAGATCCACGAAGGCACAACTAAAGAAAAACAATGTAACTCACAAAGTATCCACTGCATATTATCCTGAAACTAGTGGACAAGTGGAGATTTCCAATACAAAGGTGAAATCCGTCCTTGAGAAAACTATTAATCCAACTAGGAAGGATTGAAGCACTCACCTTGATGATGCACTTTGAGCTAATAAGATAGTATACAAGAACCCATTGGGATGTTTCTATATAAAATAATCTATGGAAAAGCATGTCATATTCCAGTGGAACTCGAGCATAAACATATACACATAATGTAAATCCTACTAAGCTATCAAGCAATGAAACAAGCAGTTGGATGAAATGGGAATACATAGAAACCTTCAATTGCATGAGTTAGAAGAGTTCAGGAATGAAGCCTATGTGAGTGCAAGGATATGTAAAGATAAAACAAAGGCATTTCATGATAAGATGATTTCTAGAATGCACTTTGTTATTGGACAATAAGTTCTTCTTTTCCATTATGACGTTTAACTTTTTTAGTTGTGCTCTCGTGGAGTTGAACCTTTTTTCAGTTTTGTTGCCACTAAACTTTTTTTAGTTAAGTAGTGTTCTCACGGGGTTCTTCTTTTCTTTTTTATTTTCACCTTAGGCTTATATTAAGGACAATGTATGGATTAAGTGCGGGGGGAGCAGATCAGGACTTTTCTTTTGATTTCTTTTAGTTTCTAGATAGTATTTTTTTGAAAATTTTAGCATTTTCTACATGACATTCGTAAGAAACTTTCTCAACGATATGTAAGATCAAAGAAAGTGACAACGACGTGTAGCCTCCAATGATAACATTACACACTTGTGACCTAGGCCATGAGTTTGAGTAACCAAGTGGGTAAGTAGAGATTCACTATAGATCCTCTTTAAAATTATATATATACAAGATTGAAGCAACTAATGAGCTAAGCTTAGTTATCTATGAAAGTTGCATGAATAGATGGACTAAGATAAGCCTACTTTATGAGTATTATTGATATGATGAGTTGATTTTGAAAGGAAACATGTTATAGTAATATTACCTTGTTATATTTTGAACCTATCAAAGATTGAATCAGTCATATCAATCTCTTTTCTTTCTTATGTCTGATGTTCTTCCGTGATTATGTATATCTAGAACTTACTTTAGACCTTTTTGAGATTACATTGAGGTATATATGTTCATGAATATGATAAACCACTAGGATGCAACCATTTTTATCCTAAAAAGCCAACCATTTATGTATTGTCACTTAGTGAGCCCTGATAAGCTCACAAATATCATATATTTTATGTGTCATTTACCGTTAGTTTTGAAGTAATGTGAGCAATAATTGAGTTAATTATGAGCTTAATTGTTCTATTTTTAGTTTGTGTAGGTTTGGAAAGAAAAATGAGTCAAATCGATCAAAAAGTTGGAGAAAAATCATGAGCACGGAAAAACACTGGTAAGGAGTGAATTCAGATACTTTTGGTAGTTTTATAAAACTTTCTTGTCCAAACTCTAATTGAGGTGATTCAAGACGCTTTAGAATGCTAAGAGAGAGGCTACAGCTTGTATGTTTTGAGTATCAAGGTCAAGATTGAGGTGAAAATTGGTACACGTGCACTGGAATTCGTTCATATGCATGAGAAATTCCTTGCTCATGTGTGCAAATATAGAAAGGAAACTTTTGCTTTTGGAAATTGCACACATGTGCGAGTTTCCATGCGCGTATGTGAACATTGCTGTGAGTTTCAATGTAAATTATTAATTGGGCAACTGTTTTCATCCTGGTAGACTCTTTTTCATGGGCTTTCACGACTTTGATCATTAGAAAGAGGATTTAACCCTATTATCACCGATAAATACCCCATTGTAGAGGAGTTAAGGGACGTCATCATCTACATTACATAGGTAGAGTTAGATAGTTAGGGTTAGCTCTCTAGTGTAGTTAGGTTTTTCATTTGAGACGCAAGAATCTTTTGAAATTTCCATTCATTGTCAAGATTTTGTGCTTCATCCCATTAATTCGGGCTACACTGCTCAGTTTGCTTATTCTTATTCAGTTTAATTTCATTAATTCCTTTGATTTTAGTTTTATACTTTTAATTATTGTCACTCGTAGTTTACTTTCGTTCTTAGTTGCAATTCATAGTTTTAATTTAATATCGTTGAAGTAGAGTTTTAAAGTTTCAATCTTAATGTTGTTGATTATGGTCATATTTATTTTATTCAATCGTAGATAGAATTATAGCTTTCTTAGATTTCAATGTTTGCACCAATTAGGTAAATTTTAATAGACATAGTTAGTAGGAAAACCCCTTTTTGAATTGATTTGTCCAAGTAGAATAAAGGTTTGTGAACCCTAGTAATTGCTCGGTAGTTCTCGTGAGAACGATCCTTACTCATCCGATCTACAAACTTAACTCGTATCCTTGCGAGTGTGTGTAAGTATTGGTTAGGGTTATTAAAACTTATTTATTAACTTGTTTGTGAATTGAACTGCCTAATTAATATTTATCCGAACAAGATTTTGGCGTCATTGCAGGGGACTATTTTTGGTGCAGTATTAGGTTTAGCGAACCTTAATATATTAGACATTTTATTTTCTTTTAATTATTTATAATTTTTTTTTGTTCTTTTTAATTTTTCTTTTGGATTTTTGCTTTAATATTCAAACTTTTGTCTTTTTCTTGTAGTTTATGATAAATACTCATTCTTCCAACCAACCACAACTTCTAGGTGATTTGGAGATTGAACAAACTATAACTAGAAACCACAGAAAAAACAAGAATCAAGCCAAGGAGAGAATATAATAGAGAATCCAAATTATCATACTGCAATGTTGAGGATCAAGACGAAGTAGCAGGTAATCAAGGCAATGGATGTAATGCTAATACTCGACCCCTTCGAGATTATGCAGTACCAAATATTGAGGACGCGAGTTCTAGCATTGCTTGAATACCCGTACAGGCCAAGAACTTTAAGATCAAGCCAACTTTGATTCAAATTCTCCAAACCTATACTGGCCAAATGAGGATCCCTATGCTCATTCAGTATATTTTGAATAAGTCATTGGAACATTTAAATACAGTGAAGTACATCCAGATTATATTCGAATGAGAGCTTTTTCGTTTTCTCTGAGGGATAGGGCAAAGGCTTGGTTGCAATCATTCCAACAAGGTACTTTCACCATGTGGAATCAGTTAGGTCAAGAATTTTTGGCCAAGTGCTTTTCACCATCAAGAACTGCAAAGCTCCGCAATAACATTACATCATTCCGACAAATCACTGGGGAGAGCTTAAGTGAAAAATGGGAGCGCTTCAAGGAGTTGTTTAGAAAAAGTGTCCACATCATGCCATTCTATTAGGGCTACAAGTACAAGCATTCTATAATGGATTATTTTTTAAGATGAGATTGATCGTCAATGCCAGATTAAGAGGTGCTTTTCCTCTTAAAACTCCAGAAGAGGCATAAGAACTGTTGGAAAGCATAGCATCAACTCATTACTACCATGGCATGATTACTCCTTTAGCTGGGCAACAACAACAACAACAATAAATCCATCAAATTAATGCCCAACAAGGAGGTATGATTAATCTCAATAATGCTTTCTTAGCTCAATAGAGCATGATGTTGAATATGATGACCAATCTAACAAAGGCCCTGGGAAATTTGGGAAAGAGCCCGGTGAACTCCATAGATTTAGCACCTCTAGGGATCTTAACTTGTGACTTTTGTGGAGGAAACCATCAAAATGACCTTAAACTTTGTGACACACCCATCCCACAAAGTGAGTAAGCCCAGTTTGTTTCAAATCAAAATTTTTGGCTAAGGAATCAACCTATAGCTAAATTCTTATGGTAATACCTACAACTCATCGTGGCAAAACCATCCAAATTTCTCATGAACTAATCAAAACAGTGTTCAAAATCCATCCTTCCAACCCAACCAACCACAGTCAAATTCTTCCAATCAAGCTTCATCCTCTAGACCATATCAACCACCGTACCAGAGGAATTTCCAAAATGTTCTTATCAATAAGATAACTCCTACCGACCTTCATCGTCAAGACCTCCCACATCAAAATCTCAATTATCCTCCATATGTAAACCATGATCAATCTATAGGAGATAATTTGAGGAGAGACTTTGAAGCTTTGTGGAGAGAGTATGAGAACTTGCAAGCTTCTACAAGGAATATGGAACTTCAACTTGGACAATTAGCTCAGCAAAATAATGAAAGACCTATGGGAGCATTGCAAAGAAACAGAATTCCAAATATAAACAAGCAATGCAATGCTATTTGACTAAGTAGTGAAAAGGAATTCAGTGAACAAAACGACAAGAAAAAGGTTCTGTTGATAAGGAAGTTGAGGAGCAAAAGTCCGAGACAAGTGAAGATAAACTTGAAGCTGAATGTGAGGACAGGAAGATGACAGAAGGGAATGCAATGAAGGATTCAAATGAACAACAAATAGAGAAAACCATGAAATTGGATCTAGCAATGAAAGTGCCATTTCTTCAATGACTTATGGATCCAAGAAACGATGAAAAAGAGAAACAATTCCACAAATTCCTTGATATGCTTAAAAAGCTTAATGTAAACATCCCTTTGTTGATTTTCTCAATAAAATGCCCAATTACACACGGTTTATGAAGGATCTTTTTGCTAGGAAGCGGCGGTGGGATAAGGATGAGATAGTTTGCATCGATGCCAAGTGTAGTGCCATTGTTCAACAGAGATTACCCCCAAAACTCAAGGATCCCGAAAGTTTCTCTATATCGGCAAACATAAGAGGACACATGTTGCATTGTTCGCTTTGTGATTTTGGGGCAAGTATCAATATCATGCCGAAAGCAATCTAATGATAAGTTAGGGATTACCAATGCAAAACCAACCAATATTAAACTCCAATTGATGGATTTGTCTGAGATAAAATCTTATGACTTGTTAGAAGATGTGCTTGTTCAAGTGGAAAAGTTGGTATTTCCTGTTGATTTCTTAGTGTTGGACATCGGCGAGAATAATCAAATTTTGTTGATTCTAGGAAGGCCATTTTTATTAGCCACACATGCTTTAATTGACGTTAATAAAGGGAAGTTGATTTTTGAAAGTTGACAATAAATCTGTGGAAATTGATGTTTTTAATTATGATGATAATGTCCTAATATTTGTAGAAAAATGTGTTAAGTATTCCCTAGGTTCACTTTTTGATAGGTTTGAAGACGGGGTATCCAAGGTGGGTTAAGGTAATGCACTCAAAAAGGTTGTTGAAATAAATGACGATTTTACAATTGACTTGGAGAAAAAAAAAATACCTGATGATGAAGGTGAGAAGGGAAAGACTCATGAATCGATTTCACAAGAGCGAAAATGTGAGGGTTTGAGCAAAGTGACCATGAACAGAAAGAAGAAAAAGTGGTGGAGCAACTTGAGGCGATAATTTTTGCACTATCTTTGAAAAATGCATGTAGAAAGGGGCAAGTACAAGTCCAAATCGGGAATCAAGTTTCAAGAGTAGAGAAAAATGCTGTTAAACTTTTCCTGTGAAAGCCGAAAAGAAAAGGATGGCTGACCATCTTTAAGTGCTTGAACTAATCTCAAGTGCCGAAATCGACTCTAAGACTATAAATGAGGGCACTTCTTGGAAGGCTATCTGTACTTTTATTGCTTTCTTATTGTTGTTTTCATTTAGTTACTTAAATATGTTATATTGTGTTTGTTTTCTTTTTCTTAATTTACTGAAGGGATTAACGTTTTGTTTTTGTTTTAGTGTTAATGACGTGTTTCAACTCCTCTCGTGGATATTTATGTTGGAATACACTGCGCCAACCGTTCTACATTGCCAGAGAAACTCTACCTTTTCCTTTTTATCAGCTCTTATTTTCTTTAACATTGAGGACAATGTTTATTTCTAAGTATGGAATAGGGAGTTATCTAGATTTATATTTGTTTGATGTAGTTAGCTCAATTTTCGCTATAATATGCTTTTCTTTTGATCTGAGAGTTTTCTTTAAGATTTTAGACAATTTTTGCTCAAATTAGTGGAATTTTTTTGAAATTTTTTAAAAATTTTCAATCGCTTATCATGTCTCTTTGATTTTCTGCATGATAATTTTTGAGTTGAACCATCATTAATGACTAGTTGATGTTAATATTTTATTACATAATTTCTAAGAATTTTTAGCACTTAGGCATAAAAGATTTTATTTTTGACACTTAGAGATAATTATGTAAACTCACTTGTATTACATTCTAGAACTGGCTTTGTTACATTTTCAAAACTGATTTTGTAGACAACTTAATTTGGTTTAAAGATGAGGGTAGAACCTCCTTTGATCGTTTGATCCTTTCATACCAACCATTATTGAAATTTTTATCAAATCCCTAGTACCCTATTTGAGCCTTAATGTGTAACAAATGGAGACAAACACTATTTGATTTCTTTCATTAAAGCTCATTTCACCTACCTTTATGAGCTTAATATTTTCTCTTATTTTTGTAAACTAAATGTCCCTTAGAAGATTTATTGCACACATTTATTTGGGGATATAAGGGTGAAAGGTTGTTAAATGAGGGAGGAAATTGTAGGAATGAATAGTGTTCATTTTTGGGTCAAGAAGGAAGTATTGGAAAAAAATTAGGAAAAACTCTTTGAAAAGTGCAAGTACTACCTATCACTGGTACTTGCCTTTTTGTGATTACAGGTAATGCCATCACTGGTACCTATATTGGTGTATTTACGAGCAGTGCCTATCACTAGTACCTGTATTAGGAGTGGACATGAAAAATGAAAGTGAAAAAAAATGATAAATAAATGTCCAAAAAATGGTTAGCTAATCAAGTTGATTTTGAAGAAGGAAGACTTTTTGTTTGTGGTTTGAAATTATCTCTATGGTTGTTTGTTCATTAAGTATGGAGTTATTCATCTGTAAGGATATATAGTTTAATGTGCTAGAAAAGCAGTTTTTTTTTTTTATGTGTGACCACCATTAATGTAAAGCTCTTTTGATTTATGATATCCTTATACCTTCTTTGATTAGCCAATACCCTGGCCTAACAAGCTAAAAAGTCCTAGCTGATTTAAATTAAGTTAGTTGTCTATGTTGGTGAAGAAATGTAGGCAAAGTGAGTTATGGAGTGTTCAAAAAAATTCTTGGAGTTTACATGATTATATTCGAGTGTCTTGAAAACTGAGTTTTTATTGAATGTCTATATTCACACACGCACTGGATTTCATGTCTACGATTTTATTGGTATTTGAAATCTTGAGTTCTTGGATTACTTTTGATGATGGTATGGTTCTTGATTATTTATGTGGACAATTGTTGAAATGTTTTGGGTGTATGTTTGATGAGCTTATCTATTTTAATTCTATTTTCGCTCGAGGATAATTTCAAAAGCTAAGTATGGAGTATTTGATAAGCACAAAAATGTCGTATATTTTATGTGTCATTTACTAGGGTTTTATTTTATCACTTTTGATTTCTTTTATAGGGTAGATTAATTTAATTTCTCGTTCTTGATTAAATTAGTGCAAGGGTAGATTTAAATTATTAGTCAATTAGTTTTAATTGCTTTCTGTAAGGTTAAAATTTTACATTCTTGTCCTTATTTTAATTTCACGTGATTAAATTTAGTTTAAATTTAGTCAAAAAAACATTTGATTAATTCGTCTAACTAGTAAATAGGTTTGTGAACCTTGTAATTGTTCCAATAATTCTCGTGGGAACGATCCTTACTCATCCTATATACGAACTCACCTCCTATACTTGTGACTATGTGGGAGTTGATTAGGATAATTAAGGTTTTCTTTATTACCTGTTCATTGTTCTCAAAAACCTAATCAATATTCTATCGAACATGAGGGTGCTTCCTGGTGTGACTATTTGTTGATGTCCAGTTAAAAAGTGATGGGAAAGGGCAAGGCCTTGAAAATATTAAGTGTGTCTAAGAATGAAACAAAAAGACAAAAAAAAAAAGTAGAAAGAAAGAAAATAAAGAGAAAAAAATTTCGTAAGTCTTGCAAAAGAAGCAAGTAGAAAAAAGAAAGACACCAAATAAATGAAAATTGCAAAATTTCTAACCTTGGCGTTGTTGTTGAAAGTTTGAAAGTTCATGAGGAAATGCCTTTGATGAAATGCTCAATACAAAAGCAATAGTTTAAAATGATGGTTTGGGACAACATGCATTAACTGCCCATTTTGAAGATAAAAAAAATGCTCTACGACTCCTAAGATCTTTTGTAAATGGTTTGAATCCTTTCTTCTTTTAACTCACTTTTCCATAGCCCATTACAACCTTCCTTTTGATTCATGTATGAATATAATCCAAGTACTGAGATAAGGTGGACAAGCAAGTGTATGTTAGTTCATTTTCGTGGAAAGAATTGAGTAAACCTTCTAAATCTCGTCTAAATCGCTTGAGTGAATTGAGATTACCTTGGTAAGGATATACTAAACTTTACAATTCTTACTTTTGAATGATGCTTTATCATTGATGTGTATTCATATCAATTAAGTCTTGATCATGAAATTTAATGTTTCTTAAGTATTTAAACTTCGTTTCAATCTATGATAAGCTTGTTCTTTAAGATCATTGGGAAGATAGTTTCATGATGTGTTTGATTTTGCTTGAAGACAATCAAAAGCTAAGTGTGGGGGAATTTGATGAGACCATAATCACATAATTTTATTTTATGCGCTTAGTCTTTTTATCTTGTTCTATGCCTTAAATGATTAATTCTTGATTTTGTGATTGAAGGTACATTTTAAGGCAATGAAAGCAATTGGAGCAAAAGTGGGCTTATTTGGAGCAAATTTATAATTTGGCAATGCGACCTTTAGAGGTTATTTTGGGAAAATCTCATCTTTAAATTCGGAATCTAGAAAGGTGATTCTCATGTAGATTAAATGTAGACATCAACAATGTTTTGCAAATCGGACCGGGTATTGAACCGGTGGCCTGTCCGGTTTGCAGTTCAACCGGTTCACTAATTTAGGTTTTTTTTTTTTTTTTACCAAAGTGTGATATAAATTAAAATGACCTAAAATATATTTATATAAAATCTAAAATAGAAGTGAAACACTATTTTTGGAGAACTATAGCCCTAATATCCAAAAATACTAATCAAATTTCTAATAAGAAAAGTGAAATTTGTACAAAAATAAGTATAAAAAATATTAAAAATAATAATAATTTAATAGTTTAGACTTTGGTATGTTCAATGTTTTGCCATTTTGGAGTTTATTTCATGATTTTTTAATATTTCTCTTTATTTAAATCATTTTTTATTTTGAAATTTAAAAAACCACCAAAACCGGTTCAACCAATTTTTTACCGATTCCCGGTTCTGCCCGATCTTTTAGACAGACCGGATATATAGTTGGACCAGACCGGTGATTCTTCCGGTTCACAGTCTGACCACCCGGGTTTTCCGGTCCGATTTTCAAAACATTGGACATTAGGAGCTTTTCAACATACCAAAAATGCAAAATTTGAATTTTGTTTTCGTAGACAAAGGTCAAGTCAAAGTTCAGCTTATTTCTTGCCAAATCCTACATGTTTTTGTATTCTTGAAACTTACCTTAAAGCAAGAAATCCTATCTTGCTTAGGTTAAGGGTTTGCTAAATCTTAAAAAATGACCCTAAGGATTAAAAAAAGAGGCAGCAAGCAACCTTTTGTATAAGAAAACGTCCACCAGCCTCTTGAAGGGAAAACAATGTCCAACAGTCTATGGAGGCAACATGTGAAAGACTAGGATTTTCTCTATTCTTTAGCTTCCGATTTTACACATTGTTTTTCCAAATTTGGATGTTTTCTTGCAAAATCATGCTAGCTTAGCTTTTCAATTTGGTTAAGGGTTATTTCAAAACCCTAGGCATGATGATTTATAGTTTCAATGGATTATCTCCTTATTTCCTATCGAAATTATCTACGTAATTTTTTGCACTTAATGTTCAAGATTGCTTTCTGGATTTGTTTAATTGGCCAACTAAGTGAATCTTGATGGTTTTCTTTTGATAAATTAAAACCTTGAATTCATAATTGTTCTTATTCTACTTACTTGGTAGCAAAATTATGATTGATGATTATAACCAAATTTTTGTTAATCATAATGCTAAGTTAAATAATTCGAACTTGTGTAATTGTTGCTTAGATAAATCTATTTTTCCAGTTCTCAATGCTTTTGTTAATTAAATATGTAGAGCTTGTTTTGAGTTGTTTAACGAATAGGGTTAAGTAAATAGCTTATTTTGCTTAACTAAGATCTAAGAAAATATTAGAGTAGTATATCTTCTTTACTACCTATGGTTGTAAATTTATTACTTAATAAGATATGGTTGATAATTTCATTAGTTAATAAAATATACTTGTGAGATTAATTAACTTGACTTGTCTAGGGGTGAAGATTAATTATTGATGAAAGTTTATTAATATTTGATTATTTCTTCATTCAATTTTCTTTAATTCTGGTTAATTTAATTGTTTTACCTTTAAACAACTATCAAAAACCCCCATCCTTTACGTTTAATTTCTAGGTTAAAGAACTTACATAAATTGATTAATCATTCCCAGTTGTTTCAACCCTTGATCCGCTATATTACTAGTCTTTAGAGTAAGGTTTAATTTGGTGTATTTGACACATATCAATTAGGCTAGATTTAATTTGAAAACTAAAGGGAGGTTTTATAAAATTTTGACAAGAAAATTTTGTTCTCTATTCGCAAGGAGGCACCCAAGAAATAACTTCCTTTCTAAGTCTACGAGGCTTTCATGGTTTGTCTTTATTTCTCCTTTAATAGCCATGACTTTTATTTAACAAGTACTCCTTCCATAAGAGAATTTGATATAGTCAAACTTGCACACAGTTTTTAAAAAAATAGAGTTTAACACTCTAGTAGGATATTTTTTCTATAATTGTCCTTCAATTAAGATACAAAATATATTGCTAGTTAATTTTGGAGTTTCAGATTTTGAAATGCCTTGTAAGAGCAATTAATGTTAAAATATAAATTTAATGCTATATTTTTAGGACTTGCATGAAGGGCAAATTAGGTAGAATAAGTTTTAGAAATTTATCATTTTAAGGAGTGATAAATAATTTGGTACAAACTAAAATAGAAATAATGACATATAAAATGGGACGGAGAGAGTATGAGTTTATTTACAATTATTATGAAGTAATTTGTTCGTTTGGAATTGGTGTACCTAAAACTACACACTGTAAGTACTTTTTAAAAAAAAAGAAAAAAAAAGATTTGATCTTTTGCTTTATTCATAAGACTGTGTTTTTGTTTTTGATGCCTTCTTTATATGTGACTGATGCGTGTGATTTAATTTACTTTTGGAACAAATCTTATTTCTTTTGAATCGTAGTATATATCAGGATTGAGTTTTGAATGTTAGTGGATAATAATACATACTGATGATGTTGATTAGTGACACATAGCATCTCTATCATCTTCCCTAGATTGTTCTAGAAGTGTCTACGTGGCAGCCTCATTAAGGACAATTATGTAATTCAGTTTCAGCTGAACTAGCATAGAGATAGCCTTATACCTCCTTATGGACATCTATAAATAAAGGGCTTGGGAGCTACCAAAACGGATTTGAAACTCAGATAATCAAATACACCCTTGACACTTAGTTCTTCCGCTTTCTCTCTCTTCCTAGAATATAATTCTAGCTTCTTCAATTGGCGCCGTCTACGGGAAGCAACAGATTTCCATCTCTTTCAATCAATTATCAGTCATCTAAGTTATTTGTTTTTGCTTTGAGGAGGATGAAGAATCGTGAAATACCTTGAACTGCTAGCAAGGAAGCAGAGACGAGCAATCAACACCTCGTGGTGCATACCAACAAGCTAGAAAAACGTCGGTACACCAACCAAAGCAAAACAAAAGCAGAATGATGTCCTGAAGTACATTACTGACCATTTTGAGTCTTTTTGAGCGTTCGTGGAGCAGCCGCTCGAGAGCCAAACTCCGTCCGAGCTCTCGAACCGACCAGCCACTCCACAAGCCGAACAGTAGCGCGACCCCGGCCAACGGCCTGGGAAAGAGCCGATCGATGCCATGAGCCCTACCGACCTACGTCACAAATTGACAAATTCGAGCTCGAATGAACAATCTGATGAGTCATACTCATCGACGAGCGGATCAAAGAAATTACCTGTGCGCGAGAGACTCGGTGCACATTTCTCGAAAAAATCTGGTTCAAGAGAACCCTCCTCGGCTATTTTAAAACAGCTCGAGGAGCAGAGCCTCGAAAATAAGATCCAAGAGATTTTGAGGAAAAACAATTTACTTCTAAATACTCCTGCTACGGCAGAGATTGATAGAGATCCATTCACAATCTCTATCAAGATTGAACCTCTTCCGATGCAATTCAAGTTGTCGGACCGAGACCGCTACAAGGAAGAATCTGATCCGTCAAATCACCTGCAGCACGTGGTAGCGATCACTAGCCTTTATGGTGGAACTACAGTACGCGACCCGCTACAAGTTATTTGCCACCACTCTTCGAGGTCCGGCAAGAAGTGGTTCCAGGAGCTGCCGACGAACTCAATCGCCACTTTCAATGACCTGGCGAAGTCCTTCCTTGGCCACTTCAGGAGTAATCAATATTGCAAAGGACACGTCGCACCTCATGAACATTCGGCAGAGGTCCGATGAGTCACTTAATAAATTTGTGGACCGTTTTAATGATGAGGTGGTCCAAATCAAAAATTTTGATGAAAGAATTCTGGTGGCTACTTTTTGCAGCGGTATCCGACCAGGCAACTTCAACGCCGAGCTAGCCAAAAGGATGCTGAGCTCCTATTCTGAACTCCTAGAAAGAGCATCGAAATTCATACGGGGCGAAGAGTTAAACAGGACAAAAAGAGAATTTTATGATACACAAAAAGAAAAGGTCATGATGACTCCGAACCCTCATCCTCTAAAAAATTGAGAGTCGCAGAAAGGTTGAGCTATCCCAGAGCCACACCGTTGGCGAACCAGGTGGTCTACCCGGGCAACAATCTCGGGAACCAACCCTCCGCTAACAAGGAGCCATCCAGATGCTGACTTCACAACCCTCAATACATCGAGAAGGGAAATTTTGTACCAAATACAGCATCTGGGCCTCTTAGAGCCACCCCTTCGAATGGTGTCAACCTCAGATAAAAGAGACAGGGGAAAGTACTGCACTTTTCATGGTCAACACAGCCATCATACCAAGGCCTGCAACCATCTGAAGGTTGAAATCGTGAAGGTCATTCAAGAAGGACACTTGCAGCAGTTCATCAGCCGAGCTGCTACAGAGTTCCAAAGGAACACTGACAATCAAAGAAATCAGCTCAACCTCGCCCGCAGCCTCGTCAACAGAACTGAGACTGCCAGAGCAGAAGCAATCCCCGGCAAACCAAGATGAACAAATCCGTGTAGCCGGGTAAACACAATAGCCGGAGGACCTGCGACTGGGGATTCAAACAATGTAAGAAAAAAATATGCCCGGAACATTCCTTTGGGCGAAGGATCGGGAGAAGCGACTGAAGCCATTCATGAGCCTCGGTTACACTTTCGAGGACCCCGTTCCAAGCCGAATGCCACACAGTGACCCCTTGGTAATTCATGTAAATGTGGTTGGATATGAAATGCACCGTGTGTTCGTCGACACTGGAAGTTCGGCGGACATAATCTTTTGGGGCGCTTGGGTCAAAATGCATATGGACGCTTCTTTGATAAAACCTTTCAAGACTCCATTGGTTGGCTTCACCGGAGACTCGGTCGTGCCTGAGGGACAGATAATGCTCCCATTGTGTCTTGGAGCCCCCCCGAAGCACAGAATTGAGATGACCAATTTCGTCATCGTCAAAATGGACAGCTCTTACAACATGATCCTAGGCTGACCCACGCAATACACCTATAGAATTCTTCCCTCCGTGTTCCATATTGGGATAAAATTCATGTTGAGGGATGGATCTGAGGGGACAGTCGTTGGTAGCCAGCAGGAGGCCCGAGCCTGCTATATGATGTCCTTGCGATCACAGGTCACAAATGATGTCCATTGCTGATAAGGTTTACTTGCAAACTTTTGATGCCTCATCTACCTGGGATGGCTTCGAAGAGCCTTTGATAAGTCAAAGGGAGGGGGAAAGAGAATGTGAAGCCTCGGAGAGGAGCTACTGAGATCCCAGAACCTCCCGAGCTTAAGGGGATGTGCAAAGGAAAAATTGAGCCCCAAGATGAGGTTCAAATTGAGGAAGTATCACTAGATCCGAGCCTCCCAGATTGGAAAATTAGGATCTGTGCTACCCTTACAGCGGAGTTTAAAACCCTTCTCTTTCATCTTTTAGCCGAGTACCAGGATGTGATCGCCTGGACCGTCGAAGACATGCCATGCTTCCCTCGGGAAATAATCGAGCATAAACTCAGAGTGGACCCGGCATACAAACCAGTGAAGCAGAAGAGCGCCTCTTCGATCCAGAACGCAGTTTAATAATTGAAGCCGAGGTGGATAAACTCTTAGTGCCAAGATTAATTAGAGAAGTATTGTATCCCACCTAACTTTGTAATCAAGTTCTTGTAACAAAACAAGATTCTTCTTGGGAATGTGCCAAGATTTTACTGATCTTAATAAGGCCTGTCCAAAGGATAGTTACCCGTACCCCCGGATCGATACAGTAGTAGATTCATTTGTTGAATTTTATATTTTATATTTTATACTTTTTAGATGCATTCAAGGCTACCATCAAATATATATGGCCAGAGAAGATGAAAAGAAAACCTCTTTCATCACTGATCGAGGTACGTACTGCTACACTACAATACCCTTCGGATTCAAAAATGCCGGAGCTACATATCAATGCCTAGTCAATAAAATCTTCAAGTCACAAATAGGACGAAATATGGAGGTATATATTGATGACATGGTATTCAAGAGTTGAACCTATGAGAAAACCCTGGAAGATCTCAGGAAAATATTTGAGACATTAAGATCCATCCAAATGAGGCTGAATCCCAAAAAATGTACATCTGGGGTCCCCTCGGGAAAATTCTTGGGATTCATTGTCCCAGGGTTCCTCTAACCGGGGAATTGAGGCGAACCCTGAAAAGGTGCAAGCCATAATTAATATGAAAACTCTCACCTCGGTAAATGAGGTTCAGAGACTCACCGGTAGAATGGCAGTCCTGAATCGATTTCTGTCCAAATCAGTAGAAAGAGGCTTGCCGGTCTTCCGGCTCATAAAGAAGATTGAGAGCTTTCAGTGGATTGAAGAAGCTCGTAAAACCTTTAAAGAGTTTAAAGAATATTTGGGCAACTTGCCGAAGCTCACATCTTCCCAAAAAGGAGAACCGCTATACCTGTACATCTCAATCACTGAATTGGCAGTCAGCTCGGTTCTATTGAGACAGGATGAGCAAGAAAACCAATGCCCTGTATATTTTGTAAGCAAAGTGCTTCAAGGTCCAGAAAGGAACTACACCCCTATTGAGAAGGCAGCCTTCTCGTTGGTGGTGTCAGCTCGAAAACTAAGGCCTTATTTTCATGGTCACAAGGTAATTATTTTGACCAACCTTCCTTTGAAAAATATCTTAGCAGCAAGCCAGACACTTCGTGCAGAATGCTAAAGTGGTCTGTAGAGTTGTTCGAATTTGACATAGAGTTCAGGCCTCTGACCTCGATCAAAGCTCAGGCTTTAGCAGATTTTATTGCAGAAAGCTGTGACATCGAGAAGATTGACCTCATCAAGGCGACTGATCCAGTAAAAGAACAAAAAATGAGGAAAGATCTCGCATGGGAGCTTCATGTTGACTGAGGTTCGTGTGAGTCCGGAGCCAGGGCAGGGATAATAATCCGATCCCCAGAAGGGACTATCTCATTTACGCCCTGAGGTTCAGATTCAAGTCAACAAATAACGAAACTGAGTATGAGGCCCTCATCTGCGGGATGGAAATGGCCCACCAGATGGGAGCCCGAACCTTAAAGATACATTCAGATTCTCAGCTAGTTGTAAATCAAAGCTTGGGAAATTACGAGCCTCGAGACGTGATTTTGAAAAGGTACCTAACTGAGGTCAAAAGTTGGATTAAAAAATTTAAAAAGGTGGATATCATTACTAGCTACTTCAAGATTTACACGAACAAGAAACACACATGATGATGCTCTGTCGAAACTAGCCTCAACAATATACTTGCATTTAACGAAAGAGATTTTGGTAGAACTGCGAGAGCGCAAGTCTGTTGACTTCTCTGAAAGAATCTCTTGTGTCCAAGCAGACCTTGGATGGATGGGACCCATAATAAATTATTTGAATAATGAGAAGCTCCCTGAGGATCAGGCCAAAGCTAGAAAGATCAAGTACAGAGCCGCCAAGTATACCCTTATTGACAGAATCTTGTATAAAAAAGCATACTTGTGCCCCCTGTTGAGATGCCTCACACCTTCCGAAACTAACTATGTTTTACGAGAGGTGCATGAGGGCATATGTGGAAGTCAAGTCGGTCCCCGGAGCTTAGCTCGCAAAGTCTTGTTGACTAGGTACTACTGGCCGACCTTACACTCTTACGCAGACACTTTGGTGCGGGGGTGTCATCAGTGGGGAATTGACATTCTGAGCCCACTTCCCAGAAGGATAGGCAATGCTTGAGTTCTTAGTAGTGGCGGTTGCCTACTTCACCAAGTGGATCGAGGCCGAGCCACTGGCTACAATCTCAGGAAAAGTAATAGAAAAATTCTTTTGGAAAAGCATTGTTTGCCGATTCGGTATCCCTGTTGTGCTCATTTCTGATAATGGGAAGTAATTTGAAAAGGAGCATTTCAAGAGCTTCTGCGCTAATCTCGGCATCAAGTAGCACTTCAGAAAAGCAACCGAACCCTGCTGACAGGACTCAAGACTCGACTTGAAAGAGCCAAGGGCGCTTTGGCTGAGGAATTGCCTAGTATCTTATGGGCATACAGAACCACACCTCGAACGACTAACGGAAACACTCTGTTTAGCTTGACCTACGGGTTCGAAACTGTTATCCCTGCAGAGAATGGGCTACCCTTGGCTTGAGTGTCCTTGTGTGCTTTGGAATTAAATGATGAGGCCCTGTGAGCTAACCTGGATTTACTTGAGAATATGTGGTTGGACGCATCCATCCGAGAAGCCAGGTGACAAACAGGTCATGGCTAAACACTACAATGCTAGGGTCAAGCACCGGTATCTGCGATCCGGAGACTTGGTACTTCGAAAGAATGAAGCAAGTCGGGTAGAAGGGACTAAAAAGTTAGATCCAAATTGGGAAGGACCCTATCGTGTAATAGAAGCTCACACCTCGGGGTATTACAAGTTGGTTGACATGAGAGGGGATCCTGTTCCCAGAATGTGAAACATTATAAATTTCAAGAAATATTATCAAGGAATGTAATGAAAGTCCCTTCTCAAATGACAGATGTTCGAGCTGATCCAACCCCCAGAGGTTCGGATCCAGTTCAACAAAAAAGCAAATGATTGAAGGCTGAGGCTTAGCAGTCCCCCCTCAAGGGCAGAGGCTTAGTACCTCCCCAAGTAAAAACAAAGACACGCCAACCCTCAGAGGTTCAGTCAAGGCACAGACAGATGTTCGAGCTGCTCCAACCTGCAGAGGTTCGGACCTAATTCAACAAAAAAGCAAATGATTGAGGGCCGAGGCTATCAGCAGTCCCCCCTCAAGAGCAGAGGCTTAGTAGCCCCCCAAGCAAAAACAAGGCCGCGCCAACCCTCAGAGGTTCGATCAAGGCACAAACAGATGTTCGAGCTGCTCCAACCCTCAGAGGTTTGGATCCAGTTCAACAAAAAAGCAAATGATTGAGGGTCGAGGCTTAGCAGCCCACCCTCAAGAATAGAGGCGTAGTAGCCCCCCAAGCAAAAACAAAGATGCTCCAACCCTCAGAGGTTCGGTTTAAGCACAAAACAAATTCGAGCTGCTCCAACCCTCAGAGGTTCGGATCCAATTCAACACAAAAGCAAATATTGGGAACCGAGGCTTAGCAGTTTCCTCGCAAGGATAGAAACTAGGCAGCCCCTTCCAAGCAAAATGAATTTGAGAGGATCCGATCCTCAAAGAGGCTTGATTGCCCTGCTTAAGCAAAACATTATTCCTTGGACCTTGGAAGGTCTGACTCAAAGTAAATGGGTAAGGCAAACATAAGGAGCTAAGCTTAATCCTTACTATTACCTCAGCTCGGAAGGGTCTAAACAAGGCCTAAGTTCAAAATGAAGGGGAGTCTTAGACAATTTTTTATGGTAGAATTCTTAAGTGTTGAAAGCTTGTTACCTGCTTATATCATAAAACTTTTGTTTTAAATGCAAGAAATAAAGAAATTGAAAGACAGGTATAAGGCCGGAAGCAAGGAAAAGCCGAGGCCTTATTGACAAGACAAAGTTATCAAAGTTTAGGAATTTCATTGATAAATCCTAACTATTACAACAAAATTATATCAGCTTGAGCAACGGAAGTGGAAGGCTCGGTGGAGGAGGCGGAAGCTTGATCACAGGTTCAAACTCAGCCTCAGGATCTACACCCTGAATCAAGAGAGTTGCTTTGAAAGTTTCAGGGATCGGTACGGGGGCTTTGAATTGGGCTTGTAGGCCTTGATGACCTCCTCGGTAAAGGAAGCATCGTATGGCAGTCCCTCGTACAAATCAGGATTTTTCACCAAGTGGTCACAGGCCAGTGTGAACACCCCATGGAGAAGACCTTTTTTGTAAACTCTTTCAACATCTCGTCTGCTTCGACCGAGGCCACGAACTGGTTTTTGCCCTCAAAACACAGCTCCACCTCCCGGGAAGCGAAATTTGCCTGGCCAACTGAGCTTCTTCTTCAATTTGAAGAACCCTTTGCTCTAGATCTGCGATCTTCTTGTCACGATCGCCAACATCCACTTCAAGGGTCTTCTTTTCTACCTCGGCTTGCCGAAACTTGTCCCTCACCTCGGTCAGCTTGGCCTTCCACTCATCGTATTTTTTGCCGGCCTCGATGTTGCATTTCATCTCATTGGTGTTCACTGCCTGATCCACTCCGAATTTGGCGTAAGCCAGCTCCTGCTTCATGGAGTTAATGGTAGAGTTGAAGGAGGACTCCCGATCTGTGATGGTGGGCAAAATTGTGATTGCCTGCAAAAAAGAAAAATGATTAGTTGTATAAGTTGAAGTACGAGGTGCAAAAAGTTGGAATTTCAAGAAGGGTTAGCTAGAGACTTACGTTCATCAAGCTAACGTGAAACTCGTCCAGCCTCTGTTAAGGGGTGAGCCTCTTAATATAGGCTACATCCCAAGGCAATGCCACTATTTTTGCCTGCTCCCGAGCCACCCTCGGCAATTGAGCTCGATCGTTTATGTCGATTGGTGGGGTGGGACGGAGATCAGTGCTCCCCGAGATGAAAGGAATGGGAAGAAGGTCGACAGATAGTGGGCCCCAGGGCACATCCTGTGACCCTGCAGATTTTCTCTCTTTCTCAGGAGTGTATTTTCTATCACCTGAAAAAAGTAAAGTGTTAGCCCTTGACAGTGAAGAAGGAATAAGGAGTGGGAATGAATGAGGCTCGGCAGTCCTTACCATATGAAGTGATAAGTTGTTTTGATAAGGGGACATTTCTAGAGGCTGTCCCTGGGGTCCTTACCCTCGCTACTGGAACGGAGGGCAACTGGGGCGATGACGAGGAGGAGAGGGTCATTGTCGAAAAAGGACCTTCCCTGAGGCCGGCAGCCTGGCCTTGTCCTCTTCTTTGTAACCCAAATTGGCTCAGGTTCGGTAGGCCGAAGAGCCAGAGTTACCTTCTCGGCTGGTCTCTCCGGCGAGCTGACGGCCTCGGATTGATTCCTGTCTCTTAGGAGGTTGAAGGTGTAGCCTCGGCACTC
The DNA here is from genome assembly GCA_025175665.1 of Cinchona pubescens. Lineage (NCBI taxonomy): Eukaryota > Viridiplantae > Streptophyta > Magnoliopsida > Gentianales > Rubiaceae > Cinchona > Cinchona pubescens. Next base: position 558,448 of record JANKKI010000312.1, read on the forward strand.
CCCGAAGGCGTGTTTGTGGTGGCGGATGAAGATCTGCTTGTTGATGAGGAGGGCTGGTTTGAAGGGACTGCACCAGTGTCAAGAGTAGTAGATACCAATCCCCTGAGAAATGCTCCGAGCTCTGTAGAAGACAAAAGGTCAGTAAAAAAAAAAAAGATGATGAAATGACCTTGTTGGGGGTCGTAGCTCGGGAGGATGTCATGGGCAGGGAACAGTCCCGCCTAGGCAAGAATGTTGTTGGATAGAATGGCAGGTTGGTTGTTGAAGTTGATTCTAAGGTTCGATTCAACGAGTCTCCCGGCATGTATGGAGTCCGGGAGAGAGGCGTTTTTGGTTTTAAGGTTCTCTTTGATAAGGTTCCATTGGCCCCGAGGCATTGATGTGAAGGGTCGAGGTATCGGATAAAAAAGAACGAACTTTTCCAGTCATGAATGGATGAGGGGTTACCCGAAGTGAGCTGTTTGCCCGCGGTTCGGGGAGAGATGTAAAAGAATCCCTTTGTAGAGGATAATTTCAGCATCATCCTAAAGGTGTCTAAAGAAAAGGGGATGTTGTGTAATCTACATAGAAAGGTGAAGCCGGCAATGACTCGAAGTGCGTTTGGGGTCAGCTGGGATATGCTAATATCCTAGTGATTGGATAGGTGGACGAGGAGCAGTGCTATTGGGAGCCTCAGCCCCGTCTCGAGCTGCTCCTAGTAAACTGTTAAGTAGCCAGGAGGAGACAGGTGGCCTTGGGCCTCGGTCCTCGGGGACAGGGAGTTTGATGTGCACGTTCTTAGGAAAACGGCATCTATCCCTAAGAATTTAATATCCTCGGAGTCTAGAGAGTTGAATACATCTTGTGTTTGGAGGTTAGGGTGGTCGTTTTGAGGAGGTTCGGCAGAGAGAGGATTCAACATCGGGGTGAAAATTTAGTGGCACTGCTGCCATTAGGGCTTCGTCAAAGGGATTTAGCATTCTGTCAATGGCGTTTACAGGGGAAGGGGGAACCGGCGTGGTAATGAGAGAGGTGGGAGTGAACGTACCGGCCATGTTCTTCTATTTGGAAGGCGTGTGGAATTTTTGGGAAACTTCTAGTGGTGTCCTGTGGTGGCGTTGAGTAGCGGTTGGAAGTCAGCAACGGTAGAACGGCAGAAGATAGAGGAACGGGGAACTGGAGGATGAAGGTGAAGGGAGGAGAATGTGTGAGTCTCTGGGGGAGTAAAGGAGCGAGAAGTAGTAAGGGGCGAAGGAAGGATTGTGGAAAGAGGGTAGTAATAGATTGGGGGGGAATGGATTAAAGTGAGTAAGGGAAATTGCAGATTTGGGGGAGAATGGGGGTATAAATAGGAGGGCTATCTTGCAAAATGTTCAATGGTTTTGGGGGGAAAAAACTGACGGTTTTGAAATGAAAGAAGGCGTCTAGGCGGGAAAAGTTTTTTCCCCACCCCTGATAAGAGGCGAGGCGTTATGGCGTGAAAAGCAAGGCGTTGTGGCGAGAAAAGTGAGGCGTTATGGCGTGAAAAATGAGGCATTTTGTGGGCGTTAGGGCACAAAAAATGAGGCATTTCGTAGCAAAATCAAAGCGAATAATGCAGTGTATGAATGAAAATTCAGTGCATGGGGACTCAACGAAAACGTCACCCATGAGTTAATATTGCACTTACGTCCTGCCGAGGATCCCAAGGGTCGTTACGACCTCGGATCGGTAAGGACGGGTACAAGAGTGTTCCGAAGTTCTGCACCTCGACTCGGCTCGGTTGTAGTCACAGACTTACTAAAGTACTAGAAGTAACATAGCTACATGAATATTGCAAGTACTTGAATCTAATTTTAAATGAGTTCATTCTAGAGAATCAAAACCAAGTTTTACACACCAAAAATCTTATGCCTAGACAACGAATAAAACACCTGTAATTAAATGGGCTATTTCTAACAAATTTTGAGCTCACAAATAAGTATTTCTCACTTTCCAATTTTTCATATACTTGCATGTTCAGCTCGACTGCAGAGTAATCATCACTGAAGCAGACACAAAAGCCTCTAGGGTATTTCAATTTTCCTAGTTATATTTATGTCCATTGACATTCCACTACTAAGCTGCACAAATAATCCAAATCAAACCAAAAAACGAAGAAATGCTCTTGTATAGAGTAAGAGACCGCTTAAAACTCTTAAAGGGTTTCAGGGTGCATCTTACTGGAACATCTTGTTGAGAGTACACTAGCCACTCTAAAACGTGCTAGAGATTTCTTCCAACTTAACTCTAAAATAGCCTAGCAAATTCTATCTTTCCAAGTTAGACTTTTCTTCTAAAATATTCTAGAGAAATCTTTGATCAAGCTCTTACTGACTTTAAGAGCACTATAAATAGGCCTTAGTGTAATAGAGAAAAGTTAATGTAAAATTTTTACTTTCAAGTTTTGTACTAGAGCTTGTGTACATGAAGTTCTGCATTGACATCTTCTTGTTGTGATATTTTTGTGTTCCATGCTTTTAATGTTTCATATAATATTTGATTTATAAGTTATTTATGTGATATATTAGTGTGATATTGTTATATTTATTTGGCCTACCATTTGAAAAAATCAACAAGTGGTATTAGAGTAGGATGATCCGAGATCGTCGCTCCCATTTGAGGTGATTCTTTTGCAAGTTGTTTGGTCAGGGACCCAATATCTGGTTATTCTGTCTAGGTGAACGGTCGGGAACCGTTGAACGAGATACATAAAAAATCTTGTTGATCACAGTCTATGAAATATATTGGTTTGGGACATAGTCAATTGGTTGGTGTTGGGCACACCAAGAAGAGATGACAAATTGTCACATTAGTGAGCGTTGTTGAGAAATTTTAACAATAATCAAAGAAATTAAAGCACCCATATGAGGTATTTTCTAATTGGACAAGGTTTCTGGGACCTTGTTGGTGGTAATAAAACCATGCCACTAAGTGATGCTAAAGCACTAGAAGAGTGTTCATATCGGAAGTGCGGGAAGGCAATATATGTATTGATAGTTATTATGGAGGACGAGCAGTTACAACGGATCAAGTCGATGAAGACACCAAAGAAAGCGTGGGACACCTTAGCATCGGCGTTTGCCAAAAGGAACGAAGCAAAACTGTAGCGACTCAACAACGAGCTCTTCTCCATCTTGCAGCATAATCTAACAGTAAGTCAACACTTTTCCAAAGTAAAATTTCTATGTGAGTACATTTCCATGTTAGATCCGAATAATGAGGTTGTGAGGCAAGAATGAGAAGAATTCTCATTTACGGCCTAAGACCAAAGTTCAAGGGTCTTGTTACTGTAACCTGTGAATGGCTAGTACAAACAGTTCTAGTGGAGTTGCAAAACTTATTAGTGAATGAAGAAATTTTGGATGACAAAATGTCCAAAATCACGATTGAAGAGGATGATCAAGCTCTCTTTGCTAAAACGAGAAGATCAAATCTAAGAGTTGGGAGATTTAAGGATAGAGGAGAGAAAATTAGTCAACTAGATTGGAGAACTGTCTCTGGAAGAGTTCCTAGCAAGAGGGAGCAAATAAAGATTGAGATATAAGTGATGATGATGCCGAAGACTATGATACGATCGAAGGTGAAATGATCGATATTTCAATTCTTGCAGGAGAGGATACTTTGCACCGGATTTCCAATACTAGCGTGAAGCAGGCAATGTGGTAACACCTAAGAAGCACGAGGATAAAAGTTATGAAGAGTGGGATTTCCGAACTTTAATTACACTCGAGGAAAAACAAAATTTTCAAGTTTCCCGTGTATTCGAAAAGGAATGGAATGTTGAAGCATTTACTGCAATCAAAGAGACAAAAGAGGATTGGTGCACAATTATTGAAGAGGAATTAACAGTATTGAATAGGACGATGACTAGAGTAACAATGAGTGGCATTTTGAAGCATCACATATAATTAAAGAAGCGGAGGAAGAGCCCTTCATAATAGCACTTGAAGAGGAGTCATCATTGATGCCCTTACTATAGGTGATGGTAAGGTCACATAATCGCATGTCATTCTAGCTAGATGACATAATAGTATCTCATAACTTGAAAGTCATTGGCAAGACAATCATAGAAATGTGACGTCTAGAGCCACTCTATGCATCTGTCAAGGAAGCTTATGCAAAAACAACAAAGGAGACGACATGCCATTACGATGGTCATTTGGAGTTCAGCAACTTCTAAATCTTAAAGGAGTCCAAGTGAAAAAAGAAGAAAGATGGGAAGAAAAACCTAATAATTTTGAGCTAGATCTTAAACAAATTAAAGAAAATTCCAAGAGTCCTCGAAAGAAGTGGGTGACTACTGAGATTATAGAAGATACTTGGCCAAGCCAAATTGATGGGATGAATGAGAATATGGAATCACAAATTTGAAAACAAACTCATGAGAAGAAAAAGAATTGTAGATATGTGCACGATGCTAGTATTGAGAAGAATCAAGCGAAGACCTTGAAGGGTGGGTTAAAAAGAAGAAATGGAAACATTTGTTAAGTTGAGAAAGAAAATGTTCTAGCAACAAGGCTCAAAAAGTAGTTAGTGAGGGGGAGTATTGAGAGTGCACTAACTACTCTAGAATGTGTTAGAGATTTCTTCCAACTTAACTCTAGAATAGCTTAGCAAATTCTATCTTCCCAAGTTAGACTTTCCCAGTAGAATATTTTTAGAGAAATCTTTGCACAAGCTCTTAGCGACTTAAGGGCACAATAAATACACCTTAGTGTAATAGTGAAAAGTTAAGGTAAGACTTCTACCTTTAAGTTTTGTGCTAGAGTTTAGTATTCTTAGTTGTGAATTGACTTCTTCTTATTTGTTACATTTGTGTTTTATGCTTGTAATATTTGGTATAATATTTAAGCTATAAATGAGTTATTTGTGTGATATATTTTATGTACTATTGTTTGATTTGCCCTCTACCACTTGAGAGAAAACCAATACAGCTTCGTAATCTCAATAAAGTACCTTCTATTGTAGCCTTTCTTAGTACCACATATTCTTGTTGGCATTTCAAACCAGAATTGGAATGAGAATTATAAACTTCACTATTAGAGTAGGTTTATGCTGTTCTTTTTTACTTGTTTGGTTTGAACAATGAATGAATTTTATTATATTAATAAATTAATTTGAATTTCAAGTCACAAGTAGAGAATGAAATTGGACATTTTCTATTACTTTCATTCCTATAGTGATTAACCAAACAATATCTATGGGTAGAATTAACTTTGATTTCTCATTCCTTCTCCTCATACCATAAACCAAACACCTCCTAAAGATTTCAAGAAAAGTTCATCAAATCGCATGCACTTACATCAAGGATCAAATATTTATCTCAAAAGAGCAACAGAAAAGTATGAAAACATTTATTTTCCAAACTTAACTGGTTTATAATTTGTTCGCAGTACATGAATGCGATGATTCAAATGCGAAATAAATTCTTCTCTTTGAAGCTCTCAATAGTGTCCTTCAGGCTCACCTCCAAAGGAATGAACTCAACGCCACAAACCTTTTACTTTCTCATTTGATACTTCGTATTTCGGCTGAATTAAGGGACTACTATCAGAACATCTGCAACAGATCAAAACAATAAGAAAAGAAAATTTTGAAGTAAAATTGAAAATGCTGATATTGGATTAACATTTGCAAAGTGAGGCAGTTTGCTATGCAATGTTACCAAGGTCCATCTTGCATATGATGGATTAGGATTCGAATTAGGTGCTTCTGATTAGTATCAGCATGAACATCATGCACAAACAAGGATTAGGACTATGCTTGTCCCTGACTGAAGTAATTTTAACCAAGGCAGGTAAGATGCTGTGACTTGGTGAACAGGAATAAATAGGCCTACCAGACTCAAAAGTCCAGAATTTCTTGAGGCATCATCTGAAAAACAGCCTAATGACATCTAACAGAAATCAATCACCTGAATTTGGCATAATGCACCTGTTACATGTACGTAAAGTTCATTTAAATATGCTTGCTCCTTCTAACTTATGGTTAAGCAGGATGCAGGGTTGTCACTTGGGCCTGGTAGGTTGGGCTTCACCTGGATAGGAAATCCCATACAACTGGCCAGCAGGCCCGCCTGACCAAAGTGTGCCCTACTTTCAGTTTCATGATCATGACACCATTTAGTGGATCTTTATAATAGTGTTCACAATCAATTTAATCAATGTCCTGACTGGAATTTTGCAATCTAAAAGATCATGAAGCAGCTAAGTTTTGCCTTCTTGGACCAGTGTTGTGAATTTGATCTAATAACAAATTATGTAACTTTTGACCTGATAATTTTAGGACGCAGAATCAATGTTATAGATGTTGTAAATACTCTATTGACTCGGATGCCTAGATTGACAGAAAGTAGAGGAACATTCGGGATTTCTTTTAACTAATTATATAATATCCCTTTCTGCCTTAATTCGTATACACATTTCTATTTTGTTTCTACGTAAATTATCATAAAAAACTGAAATGGTTACTTTGAAAGAGGAAACATGTGAAACATTATTAGATTCAATAGGTAAATATTTTTTTCCGTTGTTTTAATCTTTTATTTCTTATTCATTTTCGACAACAATGCCAGTAACATGGTCCTTCCAGAATTACATGCTGGTACCTTAGTCCTATGTCCTTTGTTAGCTTGTTGGATTATGACTGCATATCAACAACTTTATGCACAGTTAAAATCATAGCTTAAGAAGGTTACCCTATGTAAATGGGAAATCTGTAATGCACGGCTGCATGGCAGCATCTATGACCAAATATCATAGACAAACCCATATCTCTGATCTAAGTGTAATTGCATTGAGTTGATTGGAAGGATTTATGTGCAGTAGGAAATTCTACATGGATTAAAATGGTAAAAACAAAGGCCATTCAAATAATCTCAACAAACTGAAATCAGAATCAAGGTATCTAATGAAATAGATTTCAGTTGTTCCTGACAGAAACAGCTAAATTAGCACGAAGGTATATAATTTACTTGAACAATTTTTTATCACTCCTGATCATAGGAGTCTCATCAACATAATACCATAATGAAAAGTTAGAAAGCAGTTATTTTATAAGAAAATGATTGAGAAGGTTACGCTATTCTTAATTAAGTTAAAAACGAAGTAAAAAGATATGATACACTTTGGAGCTGCAATTCAATTAGCTAAAGCATGCAAGACCTCACTATTGCATAATTGAGTAGGAAAATGAGACTCACTTTTCTGGTAAACGGAGAGTAGGATAAAGTTCATTCAGAATCTTCATGACCTCAGAGCAGTGTGCAAATCTCTCAATTATACAATATCTTCCACAGGCTGAAGGGACTTCGAAGGCTAGAATGTGTGCATATGCAACATCTCTAACATCAACCCATCTAATAGGTGCACTAGGGAATGATTCAGCCCCTGCATTCGACACTTCAATCAATAACATCATTTACCTGAGTCACTGAGTATCTCTGCTTGTAAAGTTGGGATTTTTGAAGAGATATGAAAATAGTCAAATCTAGAACTATGGTATGCTTTTCAGAGGAGGAGCTAAGTGGCTTACATGAGGGTTAAACTTCACTTCTTTTTTTTTTTTGGATACCATTAAGAAACAGCAACTATTTAAAGGGAAAGGGAATACAGTTTAGGTCAACAACCTGGTAAGGGAGGTTTTGAACCACTTGAGACAACTCTCATGCTGAAAATTTTCATATTTAATTAAATAAGCTATCTCCAAATAATTTATTTTTTACATTAAATTAATTAAGCCAAAAGAAGAGGAAAATTAGTTTTCATATTTAAAGAAAATTAAAAGAAGAAGAAGACTGTGTTTCAAATGAAAAGCCTAAAAAGTTATATGGCTAAAGCAGATTACTTGTCTAATTCATTAAATCTCTGTTAGGAAATGCCAACACAGGTAAACCCCAAAGGAGAATGTAGTACCAAACACTTCAGACAATACAAAACAGATACAAACCAACTATATTTATGCGTTTTAATTCATGTGCATTACATTATCAAAGGAATCACTCTGTGCTGTTTGTATTTGAAAGCATATGTAATACAAATCAGCAACTTACAACTTCACCATAGTCAATTACTACTTCATTGTTTACTTTGTGAAGAAGAAACTTTTAATGCAAGACAAAGCTCTAACTATCAAACACCAACAATATTCATTAAAGAATGACTAGTTAACAATCTGAGATTTTCAACGTACCATTTACTAGGTTCAGGACCACTCCTACACTTAAACTGGCAGAAGGCTGCAAGATGGGACCAATGACCATTCCTGGATTAATTGAAATCATGTCAATACCATTCACCTTTGAGAATTCCCAAGCAGCATTCTCAGCCAAAATTTTTGATAGGGGATACCACAACTGACAAGAATAACAAGAGTTTTTAGGTTCAGTTTAAAAAACTGATTCTTGAAGTGGGACAATATAAAATTAAAGGTATTGGTGATGTAAGGTGGAGCAGCCAAAGATCCCACATTGATTGATAGTTAAGAAAGATTCTAACTTATAAGACCCATGTGAGGCACCTTTCCAAGGGTAAAACCGTTAGGCATCGGTCAAAGCAGACAATACCGCATATGAGTGCACGACAAATTCTATCATCAAGAGAATGGCAACATCTACGGGACCCCCGGACCACACACAAGACTCTTTCTTAGGTGGAAGGCTTGTGGTGATGAAAGGTGGAAGGGCTAAAGATTACACATTGGTTGGTAGCTAAGAAAGAGTATACCTTATAAGGCAGGGGGCCACCCCTCCCATGTGAAAAGCCTTTTCAAGGGCAAAATCGTGAGACTCCAATCAAAGCAGATAATACCTCACATGAGCGTACGACAAATTCTAGTATCAACATAATGGCACCGTCTATGGGACCATCGGACCGTATATAAGACTCTTCCATAGGTGGGGGACTTGTGGTGATGTAAGGTGGAAGGGCCATAGATCCCGCATTGGTTGATAGCTAAGAAATAGTCTAGTTTATAAGGAAGAGGGCACCCCTCCCATGTGAAGCGCTTTTTCAAGGGCAAAACCGTGAGGGTTTGAGCCAAAGCGGACAATACATCACATGAGCGCACGACAAATTCTAGTATCAACATAAAGGTGTCGTCTACAGGACCCTCGGACCGTACACAAGACACTTCCTTAGTTGGGGGGCTTGTGGTAATATAAGGTAGAAGGGCCAAAGATTGTATATTGGTTGATAGCTAAGAAAGAGTCTATCTTATAAGGTAGCTGCCACCCCCTGTTTTGTATACTATCTTTGCTCCATCAATAAAATACATCTATCATTTCAGAAAATATATATATATATATATATAAGGCAGGGACCACCCCTCCCATGTGAGGTACCTTTTCAAGGGCAAAAACGTGAAACTCCGGCCAAAGAGTCTCGTTTACAATCTGAGAGTCTTGTAGACGGCACCATTATGTTGATGCTAGATTTTGTCGTGTGCTCAAGTAAGGTATTGTCCGCTTTGTCCGGAACCTCATGGTTTTTCCCGGAACCTCACGGTTTTGTCCTTGAAAAGGCACCTAACATAGGAAGGCGTGGCCCCCTACCTTATAAGTTGGACTATTTCTTTGCTATCAACCGATGTGGGATTTTTTACCCTTCCACCTCACATCATCAACAAGTCCCCCCAACTAAGGAAGAGTCTTGTGTACAGTTCGAGAGTACCATAGACGGCGCCATTATGTTAATGCTAGAATTTGTCGTGTGCTCTTGTAAGGTATTGTCTGCTTTGGCTAGAGGCTCACAGTTTTGCCCTTGAAAAGGCGCCTCACATGGGAGGGGCAGCCCCCTGCTTTATAAGGTAGACTCTTTCTTAGCTATCAACCAATGTGGAATCTTTGACCCTTCTACCTTACATCACCACAAGCCCCCCATCTAAGGAAGAGCCTTGTGTATGGTCCAAGAGCCCCGTAGACGGCACCATTATGTTGATGCTAGAATTTGTCATGCACTCATGTGAGGTATTGTCCGCTTTGACCGGAGCATCATGCTTTTGCCCTTGAAAAGGCACCTAACAAAGGAGGGTTGGCCCAATGCCGTACAACCGTGATAGACTTTTTCTTAGCTGTCAACTAGTGTGGGATCTTTGGTCCCTCCATCTTATATCACCACATGCCCCCTAGCTAAGGAAGAGTCTTGTGTACGGTTCGAGTCCCGTAGACGGCGCCATTATGTTGACACTAGAATTTGTCGTGAGCTCATGTGAGGTATTGCTTGCTTTGGCTGGAGCCTAACGATTTTTTCCTTAAAAAGGCGCCTCACATGGGGCGAGTAGCCCCCTACCTTACATCACCACAAGTCCCCCAACTAAGGAAGAGTTTTATGTACGGTCTGAGGTTCCCGCAGATGGCACCATTATGTTGATGCTAGAATTTGTCATGCATTCATGTGAGATATTGTCCGTTTTGGCCAAAGTCTCACGATTTTGCCCTTGAAAAAGCACCTCATATAGGAGGGGTGGCTCCCTGCCTAATATACTAGACTCTTCCTCAGCTTGGGGGGGGGGGCCTTCTAGTAATGTAAGGTGGAGGGGCAAAAGATCCGACATTGGTTGATAACATAAGAAAAAGTCTAACTTATAAAATAGGGGGCCACCCCTCCTATGTGAGACGCCTTTTCAACGGTAAAACTATAAGGCTCCAGCAGAAGGGCACAGCACCTCACATGAGCGCATGACAAATTCTAGCATCAATAGGTATATTTTCAAAAAACACGGAGACCATCCCGTCATATTCTAGAATTCTTCCAATTTGTGCAAATGAGGCTTGTTTGAGAAGTATATGACTATAGATGAAGGGCTGCAAACAACTATCTTAAGCAACTTTTTTAAGCAGTTTTACCTAGTTCAGATATAGGTCTGTTATATAGTCCGAGCAACACCATACAGTATCGGAACTTTGGCATGTTATGTTGGCAACAACAGATTTTCCACAAAGGTGAATGTGATACTGAGGTTTTGTACCAAATTAGAGGTACGAGGATGAATTGAGTGTTATATAAGGAATTATGTACAGCGGTATTAACAATTTGACTTAAGCGTTGAACTAGTTATGAGGGAAAAAGACTCACATACCTTGTAGGCTTGTGTTACCTAGGGTGATAAAAACTTCCTAACCACAACTAGAATAAATACTCCGTCACATGCCCACCTCTTATCATAGAGTTAAATTTTCCACATTGTGAAGGATAGTATTTGTTTAAAATAGAAGTACTATTCTCCAATTTCTTGAGAACAGCGTTAATGTTTCTTCCCAGAAAACTCTTTCCAGACAATGTCATTTGATTGCATTCAATTCACAATACCGTGAGATTACTTGCTAGCTGCAATGTTTTGACCTCTTGGACTCTGAGTAACAAGAAGACAAAAACTAATTTTTTTTCCCTTTCATTTGTAGTGCCATTTCAGAAATGACTTTGATAAAAACTTCTATGCATACTCTGTGCATCATATTATTATGATACTGTAACAGATGTGGCATGTGCATATGTCACTAAGTTATTTCAAGCAAAGATTTCAATATTCATATGATAGTAAGTCTGTTTTAGATTTCTGAAGTTCGATATTGGTTTCCTAGTGATTTATTTCTTGACAATACTGCAGTTGAATTTACCTGATTCCTACTCACTAAGTTTGAATCTAATGCCACATTTTCTGTCATCTTAAAAACACATGCTTTTGTTCTTCTATCTCTTTCCTTGATTGCTATTAGCCTTATGATTTGGTTAAAGCTGTCAAATAGTTCATGACAGAGAAGGATTCATGTAGCCAGCCCCACTTAGTGTGAATTAAGCTTGGTTGTTGCTGTACTTGTCAAATAGTTGGCAATGGAAACATCCGGAAAAGTTTCTATGCTTGTCTATCCTTTACTTTTTCTAAAGTAGTTTCTTCTTTTGGGAAAGGCTGAGGTTTATATTATTTTTACAGTATCCAATTCTATCTTCTGTGTTACAACTGATTATGTTGTGTCTTTAAGGCTCATTTTATAAAGCCTTTTGAGAGATAATACAGAATGGAGTGAGTAAATACTTAACTCTAAAGCCTTTTGTGAAGGAAACATTAGATAGCAAAATTTTGCCACAAGGTTTCAATTCCATGAGCCGTTTGAGAGATACTATTGTCTTCCATTAACAAATTGAATCAAAATGATGCACCTCCTCAATCAGTCTCCTGAGCTGTTTTCCATCGACAAATTGAACAAACAACAAGCATTCACTCAGGCAGCTTATCAGGGAACAAAAATAACTGATGGACGTACCTTGTGCTCCTCACAGTATGATGGGTCCGAAAACCAACTTTCATCAACTACAACACCATCCTTTAGTTCTTGATTGTATGCAACTGCTGTCATAGAAGACGTTAAAACCACTCTTTTGATTGATGAAACTCTGGCACAAGATTGTAGCACATTCAATGTTCCCTTTACTGCAGGATCCAATAGCTCTGCCTAAGAAATAGAAGGGAAAAGAGAAATGAAGCTATTGCAGATATAACTAAATTCAACATCTTGATTTTGCTATAACTCCATGGGAATTATCACATAAGTATTCACCTTTTTGGATACAGTTGTAAATTTTGCACAGCTTTATCATATTCTCATGTCTATAAACCCGTAAGAATTATCACATAATTGTGTTTTCATTTTTTCAGCTTTCGCAGGGTGACAACTTTAATTGAGGTTTTGTTCATTCCAATAACTCCAGAAAAACAAATAAAACTTATAAGTTAAGGTATGTTACTCAAAGGAAATCCTATTTGCACAAGGAAAAAAAAACCCTTTATTCAAGGAAATCCCAAAGCACAAGTATAGAAACAGAGCAACTTGCAAGAACTAGCTGCTGTGGTCTTTGTGAAACGGTATACAAAGCATTTTAGATAAAACAAACAAACCTAACCATTAGCAGAAGTTAAGTACATTCTGCAGCTCTTTGACTACTACCACTTTGTTGACCACTTTCATTTTGGCTATTGAGAAACTAAAACACACTTTAACTTTCTTACATTCAGGTCTACTGTTATTGTTATACTACTTTACTGTAAATGAAATAAATCATCTCAGTAACTAATAAGTAATCACAGAACAATTTTATAGTAGACAGTAACCTCAAGCATGTCAAGAATTATAAGCTCTAAGATCCAAATAACTAAATTTCGTTGACATTAGAAAAATTCCAAAATTTGGTCATCGGGTAATTAAATGTATGTACCTCTGGATTGCTCACTGAAAGTTGAACTGGAGATGCAGTATGAAAAACACCTTCACATCCGTCAACAATTGCATCAAAGGATCCCTCTACTAGTAAGTTTGCCTCAAACAAGTGAAGTCTTTCCTTGGCTCCATCTAGTGAAAGCAAGAATTCTGTCTTTTTTGGATCATCTGTGCCATCATGCAAAAAAACTACTGAAGGGATGCCAGCCAATCATTGACCAATAAATTTGATAGAAAAATCATTAGAAATTACGTTCTACTAATAAATTAAGCAACGGAGCAAAACTTTTGCTAATTCCAGTGGAGAACGGAAAGAAAATAGCAGCAGTAAAAAGTCACTTACTGAGGTCACGAACTGAAGCTTTGACGGTATAACCACGCTCAAGCAGCAGTTTGCTGGACCAACCAGGAAGCTATGTAGCCTGAAGCTCCCGTCACGCACACCACCTTCCCTTATCCTGCTCCGCTCATTCTCTCCCTCCCTTATTGTGCAACACTGTTTTAATTTTTGTTTTTCGTGTGAATATTAGAGTAGGATGTACTGACGAGAGAAATAAGCTAGTTAAGTCACATATTATAATAAAAATATATTTAAAGTGATTACGTTATTTGTTAAAAAAATTAATAAAAAGTCTGTCAAGTAAGTAAATATTAAAAAAAAATAATGAAAGATAGAGAAATATCAAAAAAAAAATTTGGTAAATAATTTATAAGAAAGACAGGGACTATACAAAAAGTTTACTAAAAAAATTGTGTAGTGCATAATGCTTTTTTAATCCACGGTGCATTACAGACTTAATTACAGGTTTAATTGCTTAAGAGTCCGTTTGAAATCCGGCATAAGGACAAGGATCCTTGTATTCCTTTATCTCTATTTATTTGTCTACCTTTTTTATATTTAAATAATTACAAAATTTGAGAAAATAATATAAATATATACCAGTAGTTTTATTTCACTGAATAAATTATTATATTCAAAATTAATTTAATGAAAAAAAATTTATTATTGAATTATGTGTCATATTTGAACGATTCATAACTTTTCAAATTTTTATGAAAAATAAAGTTGTTTAATCAAACGGTAAAGCTTTATTTTTTTTCTTCTTATTTTTGCAAGGCAATTTATATAAAACATGATTCATAATATTTATATTATGAATAGTTTTGATTTTTAAAATTATTTTTAAAATTTTATAATTTAAGAATAAATAGAGCTCTTTCATTTACACTTAAATGGAGAGAATTTTTATCGTGAAAAAGACAATGTATGTATACTCTATAATATAGAGTAATAGAAACATCACATGCTGTAATTTTTAAAATTACAAACAAGTAAGTAAACAGTACTTTTTGATTTGAACGAATGAGTGATTAAAATATAGGGGTAGGTTATACCTAAAGTATAGAGATGTGAATAGGGAGTAGATAATTGTGTGTGTGAGAAACAAACTATGATCTTTTTATTTTTCATATATAATAAGAAAATCTATTAATAGGAAACTATGGAAAAATGGTACTTGCCATCCCGTTATTATTTGTTTTCTATCTATTGTATTATCAAGTATTAACTACAAAATTTTGATTTTGTTCATAACAAACCTGAAAATTTTCTCATATTCAAAATTTAATTTTATCTGATAATTTATTTTAAAAGAAAAAATACATCTCTTTATACTGTTTAGGGACTTGAAGCCATAATTAGTAGGTCATATCTAAAATATTTTACCATCTAAACTACATTTCATTATCATTTTTATTTGTTAATTATCAGTTATTAGGAAAACAAATACGAACGATTAGGAAAATATATATAAATTAATTATTGGTTAACAAATATTACTTAATTTGTGTGTTTGTTTGATCATTTATATCTACAAAATTTAATTCATTCATTTCTTAAAGAAAAAAGAATACTATGATTATTTTATTGTTTTATCTTGGCATAAACATGACAGACATGGGCTTTTAAAAAAATCAGGCATCCACAATAAAATCATTGCTACTGTATACATATCTATATAATTCTCAGCTAATGAATAACTTATATAATTATTTTTATATTACACAGAAACAGAAGATATTCAATAATTCTAGTTGAAAAACCTATGCTATGTATCAGAAGATTAATATACAATCAATTTAAATGAAAGGATGAGAATGGTTATTTTTTGGTTACTAAACCAAAGCAATAAAATAAAACTAATTAACGATATTATTAATTTTAAAATACCAAAAAATAAAGAAAAAATAATTAAGAAACATCGATCTTTAATGTCCATCTAATGGTTTGCGTTCACATGACACATAAGATGGATAATTAATTAATATAATTAGTCATTTGTACTGTTAGATATGTTCTAATAATTGGATAATAATTCCATCTTTACAACCATATCTTTGTCTAGCAAACAATCACCCACAAGAATTTAAACATTTAGGGGCATTTGGTTTGTGTTTCGGAATTGGAATTATAATCGGAATCATATAGAAAAAATCAGAATAGGTTTCATTTATTGGAATCATTGAAATCATTGGAAAGGAAAAAATCATTCTATTTTCCTTTTCTACCCTTCCTCACTTTATTTTTTTCCCGTAATCTATTCACAGTGACTGTCACAATTGACCACTAGCACCACCACCACTACTACCGCTGACAATCAAGCCAAACAATCAACAACTTATCATCAATTTCGCATCACAATTACTGCCATCATCAAATTCTTTTGGCACAAAAAAAAACTTTTTGTTATAAATTATTTCCAATCTACGAAAACCCCAATAAGAAATTTAAAGAGTTTGGGACGAATTTGCATTTGAAAGCTCTAGGAAAGTCTTGATTGTGAATAAAAGGAAATCCCACATTTTTATACTTCAAGAAACAATCCCACTTGAATAAAGGGGAAATCCCATATTTTTACGACAAACGTATAATGTTGAATGATAACTTTAGGAAACTATAATTATTTTACTTACTTATTCTAGTATTTTGTTAGTATTTTCTAGATTTTAGAGTTTGTTTATGTATTTTTATTTAGTTTCATTACATCTAGTATTTGCATTTGCATTTTTATAAATATCATGATATTAGTTTTAAATTTATTATAAATTGTTAATTATTAACTTTATTGGTATTTTGCAGGTTAGATGAATAGCTATTAAGCTTGATGATTCAAAGATTCAAGGAGCAAAAAGGGCAAAAACAAGAAATTCAAAATTGCTAAACAAGGCAACATATTGCAGTATCTTTGTATAGAAAACGATATCACGGTATCAATGAGGATTTAGAAGGATATTTTGAACTTGATATCATAGTAGCGATTTAAATTTTCACAATAAAAACTTCTTGTTTGGATATGGTAAGGTTTATGTTAAGCAATGAAATCAAAATCAAAAAGTAATAAAATAAAGTCAAATGATCATTAAACCTCACCCGTACTCTTGTCTCACAAGTATACAAGGTAAGAACGCGGACTGATGTTAGTAATTACTAGTCTTAATGGATCTTTGCACTAGTTAGATAAATTTATAAGTAGTTTGTCACTAACTATAAGTATTACAAAAAAAAAAAGTAAATAAATACTAAATTAACTAACTAAACTACAAAAGAAAGTAAATGGTTAATCTAAGAAAACAAGTAGAGATTAACTCTAATCACTACACTACGAAGCATAATTGAACCCATAATAGAACAATCAACTTAATCTAATAAAGCGTGTAAGAATTAATCTCGAAAAACAAGTAAATTACCCTAAGAAAGCTAGTAAATATTGATCCAGGAAAGCAAGAGAATCTAAATTAAGAAAGCAATTAAAATTTACACTAATTGACCACTTTTAAGAAAGCTTGATTAAAATATAAAAATAATTTTAACTAGGAAAGTATTGATTGAACTAGAAGATTAGAAAATCATTATTTTGATAAAATTAATAAATTCTAGGAATGACTAGAGAAATCTAAAGTTAAAACAAGGAATTTTTGGCTTAAAAAGAGATTTTAATGAAAGTCCACTAAATTCTATAGATTGAAAGCAAGAAATTAAAGATTAACTATGAGATCAATAAAAATAGCGAGAACAATAATATCTTTCTAAAAATGCAAGTTTTGTCCTGCTTATATTACAAGAAATTTAAATGAAAAGCAAGTAAAAATTATATCTACTTGTAACAAATTAAAAATTCACTAAGATTAACTAACAAAGATTTAAACTTACAACAAATTAAAGATTAGATCTAAAGATAAAAATGAAAGAGAAATTTTAATAAATACGTAACTTGAATGTTAAGAGAGGTTTTTCTAAACTAAAAATAAACTAAACTACTAGAAAAACTAACTACACTTCTATTATGTGTCCATTGGTATAGTACAAGTTTTGTTTAAATAGGTGGATTGAGTCAAAAGATTATGATGGCAAAATTTTAAAAGTCCATATCACGTGTCCATACCCGCTTTATAGTATGGAAATCAATACCGTAATAGCCTTCTAAATCTACTTCGATACTGTACTATCGTTTGGTATACAAAATGCGATATTGTGATATGGAGCTTTATTCAGCCACTTTGAATTTCTCTTTTTTACCCTTTTTGCTACTTGAATCTTCTAATCTTCAACCTCAATACCTATTATCTAAACACGCTAAATACCAATAAATTTAATAAGTAACAATGTATACTAAAATTAACACTAATATCATGATATTTAACAAAGTACAAATGCAAACACTAGATGCAATGAAACTAAACAAAACATAAATCAACACTAAAATCTGAAAAATATCAACAAAATGTTAGAATAAGCAAGTAAAATAACTCTTGTTTTATAGAGTTATCACACTCTTAAACTTAGCATTTTGCTAGCGTCGGACAAAACAAGAAAAAAAAACATAACTAAACATGTAGACAAGAAAAACACCACCAAAGAAATTAAAATGTTGAACTTAGTGCAATAGTCCAAACAGCGAAAATGGGGTATTAATTTAACAAACTCAACATTTTTATCTACTCCATTTATAAAAGTATAAGCTAGTTTTAGTCACAATCATTACTTTTACGAATGAAGTATTCAAAAAATGCCAATTCAAATGAAAGTGAAATGGAGTAAACAAGTCAATTTCCTCACAAATTTGGTTCAAGTATAGAAAATCTTTAAAACTTGTTTTAAGAAGCACAGAGGGATGTAAATGAACATGCAATGGTATTTGTTGGTATCACAAGATCTAATTAAGGACATCAATTGAAGGAATGCTTAACCCCAACTCTCAATTCTATTATAACCCAGATTAAGGATTATTTAGAATTTTTAAACCTTGTAATGTAGGTTAAGGTAGCAAGATTCGATATATTTGGATAAAGGTGACTTAAATTACCTTAATATTTCCAATTAAAACTCGTGGACCACCACCCCATGCATAAAAGTACCAATAACCAACATGAGTGTAACAATATACACTTTGAAAGACATAAAACACTGCTTCAAATTAGATCAACCTTTGCAGATAAAATGAACTTTCCTTATTCAATATGAACATAACACTTACAATATATATATATATATATATGTACATATGTATTTACATGTGAAATTAAAGAACAATAACATAACAAAACAAATAAAAAAAGGGAAATATATAATATATTAAACTCTCGACTTCATTTTCCAACAAATACACAAAAACTTTCCTTCAAACTATCATATAAACAGTAACTATTACATTGAAAAACTAAGATAGGTTCCACAATGACCAAGGTGATGGGATGAAGAAAGGATAGAAAAATAAAGTGGTATGGTTAAATTATGTGGTTGACAAAGAATTTATGCTATAAGGCTCAACGGAGACACTAGAGATAAAATTCATGTAAAGTTGGCTTTTTGGCTGAAATGGTCCAAAAAAATGCCTAGGTCATTTATAAAATCCAGCTACTTAATTTACATGAGGAATCCACACTACCTAATCAATGTACCAAGCCAAACCTCACAAAACCCAAAAAAAAAAAAAAAAAAAAAACTTGGAATGCAAATCATGCAATATGATCAAACGATACCTTAATTCATTTCTTTCCATACTCGAAACTAATTTCCTAAAACTCTAAAATGTTTAAACCATATCAACAATAAATTGAACTTGGCATTAGACAAACAATACGAAAAAAGTAAAGTTTCAGAGAAAAACTAATTATGAAAAACCATTTTATAATGTAATTGAAAACCTTATTGATTTTCAAGGATTAAATTCCGTCTTTCACATGAATTGCTACCTATGTTCAACATTCAATTTTAACATAATCAAAAACCAAAGAAATAAACCACTCCCAATAAACAAGAAATAACACCCCTAAAATTTTCATTTTATTCCAGTGATTAGTACAATTTATCCTACCAGTCACTCAAAATAGAACAAACACATACTGACATAATTGACATCAAAACATAGATAGCATAAATAAAGAGTAATGTCCTACCAAATCAACTAGACCAAGGACTAACTCAAAACTAATTAACTAATTTAAACGTCAAGAAACCAAGCATGAATAACAAAAACCAATTAATTAATCCCAATAAGTTCAACAAATGTCAATCAAAGCAATCAAGCACAACTACAAATTCTACTTGGCTTCAACTATTTGTCCTCAACTAATTTATTCTAATGAAGTAACTAAACAGTAATATCCAAAATCATACAGAAAACATAATGAAGAAGAAATAAGAAATGCTAAGGAAATAAAAGATGAAAATGTTTCTTCCAACTCTCAAAGCTCTAAAACTAATGGGGGACATTAGAAAGTCAAAGATGTAAGGATAAGGTTGTTCTGCTATATTGCCATGACTCAAGCTTCATCATTAGATGCATTGAGCTCTTAAACGACCAACTCATTGCCGTAATCAACTTTCTTGTGTTGGCTCTATTCAAAATCTTCCTCGCAAACACCTCTAGTTTTATCTATTGGCTTAGTCCTTCCTATATGTCCTTGTTGTGCTGGACACATCTATGCTTGAGTTAACCCCTCATGTGTTTTATAAAAGTGTTGTCCTCAGGGAACTCTATAATGCTGAGTTGGTAGTGGCAGTGGATGAATCCATGAGTTCACTACAGAAGGTTGAGCATTAGCACTATCAATGTCATATTATGGTGGATTACAATTGACTGTAGGTCCAATAACCATATATTTCATTTCTTTCCTCCTCACTTTGTGGTGCATTGAAGACATTGCTAGGTTACGAAAGTGAAGCTTGATGTGGAGTTGATTGAATTGGTGGTTTGATTACTCTTTGATGCTTGTCAGACTCACAAGCCATACTATGAACATACTTATTGTTGATTCGACCTCTCTTAAATGTTTGAGGCTCTCTTGGAATCACTGGGCATCTTTCATCTATATATAAAAATGAAACCGATTCTAATAAGTCAAAAGTTGGACAATTTGACCCCCCCATTAGCTATGAACCCCTATCGAATCAACTTCCCAACATTAATTTGCAAGCTTTCCAAAATAATTTTTTCAGACTATAGGCATAGACTAGAAATACCTTATTCTTTGGATCCACACTCACAGTACTTGAACCCCAAATTTTGCAACTCATAAAATAAAACCAAAATTTTATTATCAATCTAAAATCCATGCGAGAAAGGCTCAAATAAGCATCACCGACAGTATTCATAATCCAATTCACATCTCCTTCACACAACCGGTTCTTAATTGCTGTCATGCCTTTTCTACCCCTAATGAACTCTCTATAGTCATTGTTGGAAACATTTGGCAAGTTGTAAAATCGATTGATCTTCTCGGCAAAAAAGTCTATGAATTTATCTCGTACTCTACGCGGCATCTACCAAATAACGAAGATTGCATTGAAATTTCTGGACTAGGTTAGTGTAGCCCGGTTATTCCATTTGATTAAATGCTCCCATTGGCTTCCACTCAATTAAGCTTCCAATTTCAACCTAAGGCAATGATATGTGTTCCAATTCTTAGGCAAATCAAATGCTCTCTCCCTAATTATTTTGAGCTTTTGACATGATATGATTCAAAGATTCTCTTGGCTCTATCACTCACAAATATTAAATCATCACTAAGTTCAAGTACATCACCCGGTCCTTCATCTGCTTTCCTTTTCTTTGAAGTAGAAATCACAATTCAACAATTCAACACAAAGAATTCCCAAAATCACATCAACCAACCCTTCACAAATATAAAAATTCAATTCTTCAACACCCAAAATTAATTCAAGCAATTCACCATTAATTCAAGAATTCCAAACCAAAATAATGAGCCCACAAGTATGTCAACTTAATTTAATCAACAGAATCACAAACCCAATTCAAAGTCACAAGTGAAGCAAATTAAATTCCACAAATCCAAGAAAAATGTCAATAATAAAGCTCAAACTTAATCTTCAATTACCCCAAAAGTGATTTTGGAACAAGAAGACTTTTGGGCTTGAGCATAATTGGAAAAATATACTCAAAAAATTCAAAATTGAATTTACCCAAAATGAGCAGTTGATCAACCAATTCCTCCCATCTCGTATAATTGTCAATCCCCATGCTAGTGAAGATCCCCCAAGCAATTTAAACCAGAAAATAAAAGAATTTACTTCTTGGCCAAAATCCTAATCCTGGAAAGCTAGAAAGAGGTAGATGATTTGAGAAATAGAGCTACGGAGAAGCAACTTCTCCTTTTTTATGTTTTACATTAAAAGCTACTTGTCTTTTAATTTGGGAGCTTAAGTGGGTATTTTAGACCATTTAAAGCATATTATGATTTAGTAGAATCCGGTTTTGTATGGTTGAACCCAAAATTCGAATTTTGCTCCACTAGTTAATATCATGTTCAGGGTTGTTAATAACTAGCCATGAATATGTTAAAGTTTAGACTAGGCCACGTATGTTATTTAAACCCCACGAAATCATTCTATAAGCTCAAGTCTCTTCTCTGCTTAAATATGATCACTTAAAATACAAATTTAATAATACATACACAAATTATTTTTTTTGCATGTATATTAAATTTCAAATTATCTTAAATATCAGACTTCATCTCATCTCATCTCTTAAATTGGTTTAAACCGCCTTTAAATCTTAATTAGTGTATCATATGCATCACAATATAATATGATACACAATGTGCAACTATTGCACTTTCACTTTCTAGTTTGAAATCAATTGATCATCATGCCCTTGTGTATGCGACCAACTAGGTTCATGAAACTATTGACATTGGAATAATTATCAATAAGTTGATAATGACAAAAATACCGCTTTTGCTCTCATACAAAAATAAGACTTAATAAACATTTGGAGAAACTGGGGTTTTGCTGAAAAGTTTTAGTTTGATTAGAACTTCTTCAGAAACAAACCCAAAAACTCCTGAAACATTTATTAAAGGTATTAGGAATGTTGATAGATTCCTCCATCCTATCAATTAACCCTAAGTCGAGGATTTTATCCATTGTCTAATAACCGGTTGAAAAACCTGATAACTCTAGCAAATAGAGTAATTTTACCTCTAAAAGTCATAGTATTTTAATAGACGTTGTTCGAGTATTAAGTGTTTTTATGTGTGTTTTTCTTTGATTTGGTGTTAGTTAGTATTTTCATATGCATTACATTAATATTAGCATTTTAGTGCTATTTCTATGCTATTTTGATATATTTTGGTCCTTATTAATTTTAGTGTCGGCTAATATTATAAATGGGTCCAAGGTAGAAGAATCAAGCAACGAAGGACTGAAGTGCAAAAAGAGAAGAGTTCGAGAAGTTCAAGCATTCTAAGGTTCAGACCGTGATATCATTTTGAAAGGAGCCAAATTCCACATCATGATCTTCGATCCTTTTGTCTTTGTCTGAGCAAGATTCAGGTCGTAGTATCAAAATTGAAGAAGACAAAAATGATAGCACAGTTTGAGTGCATCAATTAGAAAGGAAAGATTGGCCAATTTTATACCCACTAGCCTTATTTGTAATATACACCTATAGAGTACACCAAAAACACATATTGGATAGTGTAGTAGTTAGACTTAGTTTAACTTAATCATTAGTTTCCAAGTAACTTTAGTTTTTAGTTTAATTTTTCAGCACTTCATCTTAAATTCCTAGTTTAATTTATTGCAAGTTTAAAGCTTTCTTATTTTAAATTGTTGGGCTTTTATTTAGCTTTCTTTAGATATAAAAATTTCTAGTTTTCAAGTTCAATTTCTTGCTATCCAAGTATGCTTAGTTTTACCATTATTTATGTGTTTATGCTTCTTAGTTCAATCATTTGTAGCTGAATACCTTTTGGATTGGGCTAAGGAGATGTGATATATACCTATGTGTGGGTAGGTCCTAGTTGTGTTCAAAAGGTGAAGGGACGTGGCCAATTCTTGAACTTATTTTGTAAGTTCAACACTAGATACAATAGTTGCTTGTTACTCATACAACAAACCTTTACTAGATTAGGGTGAGTAGTAGTTGGGCCAAATTACCATTTTTCTTAGTTGGTTTGTATAGCTCCATATTGAGAGATGGGCTTAGGATCGATTGCCAAGCCAAGGGTTACCCTAATGTTGTCGGTTCATAGTTGGGGTTGAATCCCTAATTAGACCCATTAATTGGACAACCAAGTGGAATGACAACTACGATGGAAATAGCATTTTCCTAAACCTGGTCAACCTTTACTTTTTATTGTTTGTTATAACTCTGTAAAGTGAGTGTTATTTTCATATTTTTCACCTTAGTTTTGTTGCAAATCTTTATTTTTTATGTCCGTTTAGGGTTTTTAAGTGCTTTTAAGTGCCTAACGAGACCTAGCCTCACCTAGCAAAGTGTATCCCTTGCCTTCTAGGCACTGTAGTGCCCAACGAGGCTCTCATCGTGACCAACAAATGATAGCGGCAATAGTCTCGCAATTTTTAGGTTTTCTATGGCTTCAGGAGTTAGTTTTGGGCTCGTTTTAGTGCATTTCAAAGCTTATTTAGAGCCATACTATTTGGAACTCCTAATGCCTATAAATAACGGTCACTAAGACCTGAAGAACATGTTCTAATTCAACCTTCTCCCTGGGGGCCGCAATTTACATACTGGGAGTTTTGTTGCTTTTGTAAGAAAGATTCAAGAGGAAGCTTGAGAGTGACAAGCTCATACCAAGAACTGTTCCTTTATTACAGAAGACTTCTTTAAACCTTTTCTTATGCTATTTAATTCTTGGAGTTTTTGCCAAAATAATCTTCTTTGCCAAAAACATTGCAAAAGTGATTTAGTTTCATATTTTATTCCTACAGTAATATCTTTCTTACTACATGATCTTCCAATTTGTCAAGGTGAATCTTAATCACCACTCCCCAGTAGAGCAGTCATTGTGTGATCATGATACGAGTTGAACAATATTTCTTAAGAATTTTAAACAACAGTATACAATGATAGTTAGGCTAATGTATGGTTATTATTTAAAATCAAAGTTTTGATAATATTAGTTGCTAACTCTTCAATCTCAAAATTTTTTGTACAGTGGTAAAAAATTTTCTTCCCTGTGTTTTATTCAACCAACTGATTTTTAGGCATTTATGGGAAAAAAAGAAATGGGGCCGTGGCATAATTGGAGAAAGAATATATGAATCCACTAGTTAGAAGAGTAAAAAAGGCTATCAACACCATAATCCTTCAATTGAATGTATTAAAGAATTATTTCAAACCAATAACATTCCAAAATATACTGATTTTATAGTTGATCAACTAGTATGTGTAAGTGAATTATAATTTGTATTTTGGCACAATTCAGTGGATAAATTTTAAAATCAAAAAATTGTAGATGTTTAAGATTGTCATTTTTTTTTGGCCTTTTATCATACACATGGCTTAGGGATTAGATGTTAAAAGCCATTACTCAAAATCTATCTAGATGTCTATTAATTTTATAGTTACAATACATTCAAGAATAAAGGGATAAATCTTTGCTTACCAACAACTTGTGTTTGTAAGTACAAAATTTTGAATTATTAAAAAATCACCAAGGATTGATTGTAACATTTTAGATGTCTAACAATACTTGTTAGATTTTTGTGAGGACTTATTTATATTCACCAGAGAAAATGAAATGAAAAGAAGGTAGGTAATAGAAAGGAAAATTCAAAGCAATGGGAATGGTCAGATACATTTCCATTGGGGTTGATTTGAAGTATAAGTTTAAATAAATAGATTAGAGAAAGAATAATATTTAGAAGTCAATTATTTTGGGATTAATTTTTGAAAATGATATTATTTTGGCAAAAAACTCTTGATGCTTGTTTTATGGTTTGTTTACTATTTTTCATGTTCTTACATTCTAGTTTGGATTTTCAAGATGTGCTTGGGTGATATTGATTGATTATGTTTCTATGTTATTCTTGATTAGTGTTCATTACAAGATTGAGTTATTGTTCTAATCTTAATGTTTTCAAGTACCTAATCAGCATTTGAATTAATTTAATCAGTGTGTAATGAGACTAGAACAAGTTCTTTGCATACTTAGATCTAATAATAATCAGCATAAATGTTGAATTAAGCACTGATCAAGTATTAATTCTTTTATGGGTAGTCTTTTGTGAATTCTATGCGACACATAAAATGAAGTCTTTTTGCTACAAATTGGTTATAACTAATCCAAATCGAAAAGTGAAAGAATACTTTTATTGCAGAATTATTTGTACTACAACTTAGGCAAGCCGTCCTAGTTGAAGTAAGTTTATTATGGCATGATCTATGAATAATAATGTCCTATGGAATTAGACTAGGAATCATGAAACTTAAACATGAATAACTAGATTAGAATCAAGCCAGGCAACCAACAAAGTCAAGAAACCCCAACACTTTTCTCATCTCTTGAATTCTTGTTATTTAATTTATTTCTTTTTAATTAGTTATGTCCAATCACTACAATTTTGATCATTCAACTAGTAGTTAAATCATTAATTTTAGTGTTTATCACTAGTCTCTGGACAATACTCTACTCACTACTTTATTACTTGAATATGATTTATGTACTTGCAAGAGTGTAAGGATTTTGCACGTTAAGTTTTTTGCATTGTTGCAGTGGACTAACAACTTATAACATTGATACCAATTGGGTATAAAACTGATTTAATTGCTAATTTGAATTTTGTTTAAATTTTTAGTTTACCACCTTTTTTTTATCTTATGGTGTTGTAGATTCAATAAAAATTTTTGCAATAATGTGTGGAAATAATTTTGGATGGTGTGATCCTAATTCTAAAGATTGCAATTCGGGATGGTGTGACCATTTGATCTTTTTACATGAGTAAGCAAGAGGAAAGCTGTAATTATGATTCTCAGCGTATGACATGTGATGAGCCAAAGCCATGTGTGGATAATGAACGTGATGAGCTTAGTGGAAATTGATGGACTTCATGGAAGAGACAAGGAGCTCATTACAAAGCTTGACAAGTCAATTAGAAGCCACGATGAGCAATTTGTTGAAGAAGGCTTAAAGACATCACCACACATGGTAGAATATGTTTATTAATAATAATGATAATGAATCATCTAATGTTTGCAGTTGGTCGAATCAAATTTGTTAATGCAAAGCAATTGCATGGTTACTATACATGAATATTAGTAAGTGAGGATAAGCAGCCAAGTCAAGAAGAGAAGCTAGAAGATCTCAGGGACAAAGAGGTCTATAAGGGAGAACAATATGTGGTGGATATAAATAATTGACGTAGACCATGCTAACTGCCAATTGAACCTCTATAGAGAGAAGGAATATTCTAGAAGGTTTGTGGTGAAAAGGGCTATTAATGTGTTAGTTCGGAAGATCCCACCATTTGCTAAAGCTCCCACAGCCCTAGGTCACTTTGGATGTGCAACACCTTGCCATGAGCTTTTCAAGGACTAACACACACTTACTAAGCCTCATTGGCTTTAATAGGGGAGTTTTCTATTTTAATTTTGTATTTTATTATTTTATTTGTTATGTGTTTTTGATAACACAAGGGACAATGTTCAATTTAAGTTAGGGGTGTGTTTATGTGTTTGTGTTTTGGTGGTGTATCATGTATACTTTTATGGAATGGGTTTATGTTTTGTTTGAATTTATGTGTTATTTGAGCTTTTGGTGGTGTTATCTTGTTTTGTTTGTTTGTTTTATTGAAAAAAAAAAAGGGAGAAAAAGGCATCATAAAACTTTTCTAAAACTCCAAAAAGATTTTTTGTTTTCTTTGTGTCATAATAGTAGAGAGTTTAAGTATAGAGGATCTGACTGGTTAAAAGACTCCATAGCTACCAAATGGCAGCTTTCAGTTTTTCTAGCCCTCTTTGATTGAAGTATTGCACTATACACTTATATATTCCCCTGCGTAAGAGTGTGAAAGTGAGATACTTTATCATTAGTGTTAATCGTAATTGCCTTGAGATTTTTTGTTTAGTTGGTATTCTAAGTGTTTTAATACTTGCAAAGTACAAGTTAGTATTCAACCAAGGAAATGATTTAGACATTTTCTTTGGACCAATCGAGTCAAATTGCCTACCTTATTTATATGTTATCCCTAGTTACCTCTTTGAGACATATGAGTCTTATATTCTTGATAACCATGTTATATTAGCCAATTTATTTTTTTATTTTACCTATCTTTCTGACCTACCCATCACTTTAGTAGTTAGTGTTGGTGGCGCACAATATCAATACTATGGACACAGTGCATTGGTGGTTAGTTGAATAGGAAGTGTTTTGTTGGGGAAAAAATGCGAAGTATGGCTTTAATGTTTGTAATAATTGATAAGCTCGTAAATATCATATATTTTATGTATCATTTATCTCATTTTTAGTGATGTATAAAAAGGAATTGAGTCAGTATGAGTTAAAATGGGTTATTCTGAGTTTTGTAGGGTTTAGTGAAGAAAGAGGTAATCACAAAATTGGAGGAAAATTGCAAAATTGAAATTTATGTGCACTGATGAGGAGTGATGCAGATACAGTTTGGCAAAAATGACATAAATTTCTTGTCCAAGTTTTGATTGAAGTGATTTTAGATGCATTGGAAAGTAAGAAAAAGATCTACAACTTTCATGTTTTGAGTTTTCTGAGATTCCAACAGCATTAGGATCAAAATTGCGAAAGAAATGAAGGTCTTCTTATTAGAAGTCTTAAAGGTGCCAATTTGTAGAGGCCAAGCACGATGTCTAGTAGCTCAAATCTTTGTTTCTGGAAGTCGTACCCAGGCCCAACATTTATGCAATGCCTAGGCGCGCGTCATCGGGCAGGTTTCATGAGCTTGCATTTTGCAAGAAACGTCTTCCTGTAGGCCTGTTAACGGAAGAGTTCGTGTACTTATCATTCTAGAGCCCCAAAACCCTAATTTTACCTTTAAATACACCAAGAGAAGGGGAGGAAATAATAATCCATCATTGGCCATCATTAGTTTTTAGTTTTCAATAGTTAGAACAATAAGATAGATGTAGGGTAGATTTTCTCAAGTGTTCAAGCTAGAACTTTGTTCTCTTGTAAAGAATTCAAAATTCAACGATCATCAATATTGGTTTTCATTGCAATTACTGAGTTTGATTTGTCTTTGTACAATTCAATTTTATTTTCATTGCGTTCTTGTTCTTTAATTATCATTCTTGTCTTATTGCATTTAGATTATTAATTGCTTAATCTGTAGTCGAGTAGTTAGGGTTTTATTTCATCATTTTTAATCGCTTTTGTAGAGTAGATTAATTTAAATTCTTGCAAGTAGAGTAGATTGATTTAGGTTTTTAGTCAATTATATTTAATTTCTTTGCATAGGATTAGTATTTTACATTCTTGTCTTTATTTTAATTTCTTGTGATTAAATTTAGTTTAAGTTTAGTAAAAAACTCTTGATTATTTCATCTAACTAGTAATGTGAACCTAATACTTGTTCCAGTAGTCCACGTAGGAATGATCCTTATTCATCCTATATAAAACTCATCTCGTGTACTTGAGAGTGTGTGGGAGTTGATTAGGATAATTAAAGATTTTTTATAATTATTATTTGTTCATTGTTTTCAAAAACCTAATCAACATTTCATTGAACAATAATCCCTATGTTATGTGAAAAATAATAAAATATTTGTTGAAAAAAAAAGAAAAAATTGATCAAATGTTTGTGAATAAAGAACAAAAAATTCCTCTCGTGTAATCCTAACATGGTCAAATTTTAACCTTCATTGGCAGTTGGTTAATTGATATGGTAGTTTGGGGGAATGATCTAGAGGATTAGGGTGCAAAGTTAATTACTAACATATCTAAGATGACATGAGTCACTTACATCCAAATATATCCCATATTTATTCCTTAGCCTATGTTACTAGCTTAAAAGACCTATTTAATCCTTGGTTCGGGTTAGTTTGTATTAATAAATAATGTGTACTTAAATTTCTTCAGACATTTTTGCCACTTGTTAAACTTTAGTTCGATGAGTTTTTCATTAATTAGTGAACTTAGCGATATCTATTTTTTTCTTGATTGGAGAGATTAGTATTCTTATGATGATTTGGGACGATTACTAAAGGTCTTTCATGTAAATGTTTGGTTCATTTTTCCATTTAATTAGTTTTCTTTCTTATGACCATTGACGCATTGAATAAAGTTAATGTGCATTGTGTTTTGTGTTTTGTTTGTTTTACTTTACTTAGGACAAGTAATAATAAAATACAACGCTAAGTTGGGAAGGATACGATAACTCTCTAAAATGAGTGTTATTCATATGTTTTACCTTAGTCTTGTTGCAAATCTTGAGTATTTTCTATATTCGTTTTACGTGTTACGTGTTTTTAATTAATTTAGAGCAAAGTAAGGTTTTTAGTTAGTATTGTGATTTTTTTTGTGTGTGTTTTAGTACATGTTTTAATGTGTTTTGATGGATTTAAGAGGTTTGCGACTTATCGGAGTTGAGAAATGCAAGAAAATAGAAAAAATAGGGCAAAACCGATTGAACAGTGCAAGGCTAGGCTCTGCATGCACCCAACAAGGCCTGGCCATGCCTAGCAAAGTGTGTTGACTACATGCTGGGCATTGCAATGCTCGATGAGGTTCTCCAGTGCCCAACAAATGGTAGTAGTAGCCTCCCGATTTTTAGGTTTTCTATAGCTCCAAGTATCCGTTTTGGGTCCGTTTTAGTGCATTTCGAAGCTTATTCAGAGACCTACACTTTGGAACTCAGTGTTAATATCTATAAAGAAGGGTCTCTAGGGCATGAATAACATGTTCAAATTCAGTCTTCCCCCTGGGGCTGCAATTTAGACTAGGGTTTTGTTGCTTTTATAAGAAGGGTTCAAGATGAGGCTAAAGATTGACAACTTGGGCCAAGAACTTGTTTTCGTTTATTAGAGTAGACTTCTTGAAACCTTTTGTCATTCTGTTTATTTTTTGTTTTATGGTTTGTGTACCTTTTTCATGTTCTAACATTATAGTTATAGTTTATAGGAAGTAGTTGGCTGCTAAGGATTGATTTATCTTTCTATGTTATTCTTGATTAGTTTTCATTATATGATTGAGTTATTATTTTGATCTTAATGCTTTCAGGTGCCTGATCAACATTTGAATTAAATTAATCATTGTGTAACGAGACTAGAACAAGTTCTTTGCATGCTTAGATCGAATAACAAGCACCATAAATGTTTAATTGAATACTGATCAGGGATTAGTTCTCATATGTATAGTCTTTTATGTCTCTTATACAATTGCATACACGTAAAATGAATTCTTTCTGCTACAAATTGACTGTAGATAATCAGGAGAAATCGATTTGAAAGGGAATGAATATTTTTATTGCTGAATTGTTTGTACTACAACTTAGACAAGCCATCCAAATAGACGTAAGTTTATTATGGAATGATTTGTGAATAAAAATGGCCTATGAGAATTCCACTAGTAATCATAGTAATTAAGCATGAATAGCTAGATGTAAATCAAACCATGCAACCAACGAAATCAAGAAACCCTAACTTTTTTCTCATCTCTTGAATTCTTATTAATTTATTGCTTTTGAATTAGTTATTTCCAATCACTACAATTTGGATCATTCAAATAGTAGTTAGATCTTTAATTTATGTATTTATCACTTGTCTCTGTTGGATGATACTCTACTCGCTACATTATTACTTTAATACGATCTTGTGGACTTGTGAAAATGTAAGTATTTTAGAAGTCAGTTATTTAATTACTTATTTTTTTTAGTTATAGATTTACAAGGTTCAACTTGTTGAATGTCTAAATAGTACAAAATTCCTAAAAGCCTTACTACTTGTTGTTAAGAAAAATCCCCATGGGACGATCCCCTCACCACTTGCTACCTCTCTTCCCCGTATAACTGCAGGTGTGTGGATGGTGGTTTAGTGTTTGTAGGAGTTTTTTTATTACATAAATGAGTATTTTAGTTGCTACCATCTTTAGTCCACATTAAGTTTTTGGCGTTGTTGTTGGGGGTTAACCTTAAATGTCAATATTAGATGCCTAGGGATAATTACTAATTTATATATTTTTCTTTAATTTTAGTTTTTTAATTCTTGTTTTAGTAAGTTCGAATTGGTTACTTGTTATACTTGACTATTGTGTTTGGTGCATTTTCACTGGTGCTTAACATATTTTTGGTGTTTTGCATTGTAGTTTATGATGGTGAGAAAGGTGAATTACTCCTCTTGACTTAGAAATCAAAAAGTCATTGAGGCAAATCTAAAAGGAAAAGACACTGTTTATTTACAAGAACAAGAGCAAGTCACAATGGAAGACAAAAACAATTATAGAAGGGTAGATAAGCTATCCCTACAGATAATGATAGTAGGAATAGTATTGGTAACAATGGATTCGGTGGCCATGGTAATGGTGGAAATGGATTGAATGGACATGATAGACCAATTAGAGACTATGCTACGCCCAATTTTGACGGAGCAAATTCTAACATAGCACGGATCCCTATACATGTTAATAACTTTGAAATCAAGTCAGCACTTATCCAAATATTGCAAGCACATTCTGTGTTTGGGAGTGGTCCCAATGAAGACCGCCATACACATCTGTTGAACTTTGAAGAGGTGTTGGATACATTTAATTTAATGGAGAATGTAAGGATTGTGTGAAGATGAGAGCATTCCATTTTTCATTAAGAGACCGGGCTAAAGTATGGTTACAAGACCATGAACAAGGCACATTTACATAGTGGAATGGATTTGCACAAGAATTCTTAGCTAAATATTTTCTACCTGCCATCTAAGATGACCAATTTGAGAAATGGGATTTCATTCTTCAAGCAAGATGTTAATGAAGGTGTTGGGGAAGCTTGATAGGGGTATAAGAAGATGCAAAGATGATCCTATCATACTTTTCCTTTATGGATACAAGTGCAAACATTCTATATGGTCTATATAGAGACTAAGTTCATTGTTGATGATAGGCTTGTGGTTCATTCGCATTCAGGATACCAGAAGAAACTCAATGGTTGTTTAACACAAGGGCATCCAACTAATATCAACATGGGTCGGTTGCTCCTCAACAACCCTAACCACAATCTCAACCTCTACCATAAAAGGGAGGAGTGCTTCAATTGGATCATTCGGATGCCTTTTTGGCTAAAAAGAGGACCATAACCAATGTTTTGGCTAATCCTACAAGAACCTTGGAAAACATGGGCAATGCCAATGCAATTTTCACACTGTATCCCCATATCTCTCAATCCCAAATCCCAGTTCTATGTGAATTTTGTTTCTTGGAGGACCATCCAAATGGAAAATGGCCTAATGCACTGGTGAGGAACCTCCACTTTACAATGAACAAGTGAACTACATGGGAAGCCAATTCTCTCAACCTAGACGTACATAAAATGGCTATGGAACACATAGAAAAATCATCCTAAATTGTCACAGTGGTTAATCATCAAAAAATTCCCATCAAACCAATTTCCAAAACTAAGCCTCTTCATCTATACCCTATCAACCACCCAACCAAAGAACTTTCCAATCCTATTTTCAATGTTCTCAAACAAGTTCTTCCCAATAACTTCAATTTCCATATAATCAATCCTAACCTCTAATGCTTAGTCCACCTTCTCAAAAGAGTATGGTGGACACGTTCTCTCAATTAATAAAGAGAAATGAGGAACATGAAAGGGATTTTGAAGTCTTGAGAAGAGAAAGTAGGGGTATAGAGGATCATGAAATGTTTTGAAAAAATCAAGACAGTTTTCAAAGGGATCGAGAGGCATTTGTAAGGAGGAACATTGTGTCTACCATTAAAAAATTTGGAGACACAATTGGACCAAATAGCTAGAGTAGTATTCAAGAGACTTGTTCGTACCCTTTCAACTGATATCCTTCCAAATCCAAGAGATCGATTTCGAAGGGAACAACTTCTACCGGAGCATTGCAATGCAATAACCTTAAGGAGTAGAAGTGAATTGGTTGTTGAAAATGCACAGCAAAAGGCTGAAGATCAAGTTGACAAGCTAAAATCGGAAGTTACAAATTGAGGTTGAAAATGATGAAAAACTGAGGCGTGAAAATGATGATGTGAAGACCTCAAAGAAAAAGAAAAGTAAATGGGAGAAATTGAAAGAGTATTTGGAGCCAAATCCACTGGTGAAAGTCCTTGTCCATAACGTTTGATAGATCACAAGAAAGAGAAGAAAAGTACCAATTTACCAGTTCGTTGAAATTTTCAAAAAGCTCCACATCAATCTTCCATTGGCTGAAGTACTTACCAAGATGCCTCATTATGCTAAGTTCGTGAGAGAAATCTAGTCCAAGAAGAAGAGATGGAATGATGAAGAAACTGTGTGTCTCAATGAGAATTGTATTTCCATAATGCAATGTAAGTTGCTACCAAAGTTGATGGACCTGGAGAGCTTCTCTATTCCAGTTATCACTGGTAATTGTACTTTCAATCGATCATTGTATGATTTGGGGGTTAGTATCAACTTAATGCCTGAATCGATGTATAGTAAGTTAGGAGTTTCTACTGTTAAACCTACACATATCACTCTTCAATTGGTGGATAAGACAGTGAGGAAGCCATATGGTATATTGGAGGATGCACTAGTTCAAGTTGACAAATAGATCATCCCGGTAGATTTTATGGCACTTGAAATGGAAGAAGATGCCAGCATTCAATTGATTTTATGGAGACCATTTTTATCCACATCACATGCCATATCGATGTCAATAAAGTGAAGTTGCAACTCCAAATAGATAATGAAATAGTTTAATTTAATGTTTTTAAGTCATAGCTCTGAAAATGCTTTGGAGTTGAATGAATGTTGTAGAATTGACTCAATTATTTCTAATGATGCTAGGTTTGATGAGAAGGCATCCAAAGTCAAAGTAGCAATCATCTAAGATGAGGCCAAATTCAAGTTGCAAATACCACATGCCAAACATTGAAAGTTTGAAATTGGAGATAAAGTGTTAATGACAAGGAGCAAATGATGTTGGTATGAAGGGGGTAAATCCACGTTGGTTGGTACATTCACCATCCTTGACATTTCTCTAGGTAGACCCATTCAATTCATAGATGGTGATAGGAAATTCATGGTTGATAAGAATATGTTAAAGCTCTATCACGAGAACTAGAAAGAAAAGAGGAGGGCATCCGTCCTCTACTTTGACACTTGAAACTCAACCATGTCATAGTCAATTTGATGACTATAAACAAATGCTCTTGGGAGGCACCCAAGCATTTTTTTTCCTTGTTTTTGCCTTACCTTTATTTGATTTTCTCCTTAGTGTTAATTGAGGTGACTTATTTATGTTTAGCTATGGTAAATTAGGGCTGTTTTAATTAGTTGTGTTTCTTTTGGTATTTTGTTAGAAATGTGAGTGAAAATGTGCTTCAAATTTGTGATTTTGATGAATGTAGGTGATTGACAAAATGTTGGAAGCAATTGAGTTCAAGTTGAAAAGCGGCAAAAATTTGGATAAGTGTTGGTAGCATTGATACCACGATATAGGCTTACAAAGAAGGATTTGATATTGTAGTATCAAACTTCTGCGATTTCAGTTGTAGTTGAGACCATGATATCAATTTCGAAGAAGAAAAATTTAATAATGTGGTATGATTGTAGCAGGTGATACCACAGTATGGACCAGCCAAGAACAAATCTAAGACTGTAGTATCAAACATCTGGGGTGCGTGATGAAACTGATACTATGGCATAAATTTTGAAAAAGGAAAACTCAATACCATGGTCCAAGAGTATTTATGAAGAAAATTCTAGATTCGGATTGTGATATCAAAATTGGGAACATGATCTTATCCATCTATGTGTCTTAGAAATCGATCCCGCGATCAAAAAAATGTCCTGGGCATAAATACACTAACTTAGCCAAATTTTAGCAAAATATCCCATTTTTTCTCCAATTCCAAAACCCTAACTTCCCAATTTCCTATCTACCTATGAAATTCCACTTCCCTTCACCAAATTTCACTACAAATTCAACCCCAAAACTCCAATTTCAGCCTCTCCAACCCAATTGGACCATCTTAAGCTATTAAGAGACACTCAAGGGAGTAATTAAGGGATGAATTCCACAACTAAAAGGGCGCAACAAACTAATCCTCATATAAAATTGTTCAAATTTTAGCCAAGATTGTAAGTTTTCGTGGTTAATTATCAATTGGACATCTTCTATGGTTATTTGGACAATTTTGTGAATGTTTGAGTAGCCTTGAATTGAATTGGGGATTGTTGATTTTTGAAATTTTTAGATTATTTTTCATTGTATTGAATGGATGTTTTAGGCTGTTATTTGTGATTGAATTGATATTAAAATAGACAATAGGTAGGGGAAAAACAAAGGGTGTGGCTTCGTCCTTGGGTTCTAAAAATAGAAAAATCGGAGAGAGGCCAAGTGAGGCCGCTAATACACCTCAATTTATTATTGACGGGGTAGAAGTATAATTTGCAAATAATCAAAAGTGTGATGTGATTCAAGAAAGGGTTTGACTGGTCAAAGATGGGGCAATACGAGAGAATTAGAAAGGAAATAGAGGCACAAGTCCGAGGCTGTAAATGGGAATGCTTTGATAAAACAGTGGAATCTGGGTATACTATCTTAGTTAAAGAGTTTTATTGCAACTTTTATGATCTTGTAGATAGAAAATGCAAGGTTAGGGGTCACTAGGTTGATTTCAGTGCCAAGAACATCAATGCTTATTTCAATTTGCCTAATTTTACCAGGATAATTCGAGGGTTTCATGACTGGTAACAAAGTTTATATAGTTGTATGCAAAGGAATAGGACATGTTTGGTCTATTCGATTCTAAAAGGCAAGTCCATTCATCTGGGAAGAATAATTCGTCAAAACTTCTTAAATAATAGAAAAATAGGGTTACTGAGGTTTGTTCTATAGAGTTTAGTTGCTAAACTGTGTCTTGATGCAGGTTGCCCAATCCTTCCTAGTAAGCTCCAGACGTTCCAAAGGGAAAGGATCGATGTTGATATGTCCACACCATGGTCAAAGAGTTTGAGAGACATTATCGAGGGATTCAGAAACCAATGGTATCACCTCCACAAGCTTCCTACATAAACATGCCAATGGGGGATGTATTTAACTCATCACAAATCGATAAGGAGAGGAATGAGCTTCACAATTATTGTACCTACGGTCACATGTTCATGTACATCAATCTAGCCCTCATAAGTGAAGATTTCCAAGTCACAACACTCAATATTTGGATTCATCCGTGTCCACCTCCAGTCTGGCATTACGGGCTGACCAATGGGGAACAATTCTTCCAACTACATGAGGAGTTGATGCAAGAATAGCAAAGTCAAATGGGGGGAGAAGGAGGAGCTTAGGATGAAAACTTTGAGGAGAGCCAGTTTAATGAAATGATAAATATAATGAGGACGAGAATGATAACTATAAAGAGGACAAGGGATTGATGCTTACCCACATTGAGAAGACCCTTTATCCCTACTTTCTACTTACCCCATTTCCCTTGATAGCATATTATTGAGATTGAGTGATAAGAAATTTCCAATTATATTTCCATAATTATTTTCTTTCTTTTATTTTATTTTGGATGAATTCCTAGTTTACATTGCATGGATAATTAAGTGAGGAACAATAGTTTATTTTCTTGTTAAGGACAAGTAGCTATTACTTTCATTCGAGCTTATGTGATGACTACTTGACTTTGGTTGTGTTGGTCCCAAAGCAACCTAAGTGGGGGGGGGTGAATTAGGTTTCTAAAAATTATGCTTTCACAAAGCAGTGAGTATTTTTAAATTTAAATGCAGAGATAATAAATTTAATAAAACAGTAAAGTAAAGAGAGAAAAAGGGTTGAACAAACAATACTTCCAAGCTAGCAAGCTTGAAGTATCAAATTTCTTGAATGCTTCACACACTTGGTGAGCCAATAATCTTTACAAAGTTGGGAAGTTCTTGCTCACACTAAAACTCTTTTAGTTGAGCCAAGAATCTTAATTACAACCACAATCTTGTACAAGATTATCACTCCACTCAAAGTTGAATTTGCACTCACAACTTCACACTAATACAACAAAGCACTATAGTCAATTTGCACTCAAATTACTCTTTTCTTAGGCTTGTATACAATGTATTAGATTATCTATTCAGGTTCTTAAAGCACCTATTTATAATAGCAATAAATAGAGCTTTCAACTACTTCCTAACGGCTAAGTAATAAATGCACAAAAAATAGCCGTTGGGGGTTCGGACGTCCGAGGAGGTTGGAATACGTCCGAGGAAACGTCTGATCTTCTTTCAGTTTGTTGAGATGCTTCGTTCGGACGTCCGTGCATGCGTCCGGTCCTTCGTCTGACATGAGGTTTCGGACGGTCTGGCGTCGAAGAAAAGGCGAGAATCCCATTCTTTCTCCCAAAAACACATCTAGATGTTGCATATGCGTCCGAGGTGCTTTTGACCTAGTTCGGACGGTCCTGTGCGTCCGAAAGAACTGTTCCTGCAAAAGCTTGTTTTACAGAGTTAAGTGTTTATGTCATCATCAAAATAAGGTTTGGAAAACATCAATCTCCCCCTTTTTGATGATGACAAACCTCAATTGGATATGACTAATTAATTTGCAATATCTCATGTCAATCATATCAAGGCATATCAAAGCATACCAAAGCATATCAATATAACTACTCCCCCTTTTGACATCAATCAAAAAATACTCCCCCTTCTGATCATGCAATCAACAATCATATCAAGACATATCAAAGCATAGCAATATGACATTAATCAAAGGAAAGGACTCCCCCTTAGATTATGCAGGTATTTTGATAGAATTTGAAGCAATTCTTTAAACAAACAAAAAAAAAATTCAAGAGTCAAATACATACAACATAGACATGCCGAGCATGAGGGCCTCTTGGATAATTGTTTGGCGAGTCTCAAGCCGTCTGAACTTGCGATTTGTGCGACGTTGAAAAGAACTGACTTGAGTGCTCAGAGATTGGAGAAGTCCACAGATATGTGAAAGGGATGGTTCAGAAGATGGCGCAGAAGTAGATGGTGCAGATGTGAATGGAGGTGGTTGAGGAGTGGGAGAAGGAGGAATAGCAAAATCAGATGTGGAGGCATGGGATTGTGATTTGGCAATATCAAAGGCTGCCTTAGTAAGCCATTGATCATTAAAAAACCTGAGACCTTTTCTTTCAATGTATGATTTATTAAAATATGGAGGATATTGTTTATTTCCTTTAAAGGGAACGTTTAGGACATCAAAAATTTTTGTGAGAAATTTCCCAAAAGGAATATTTCTAGATGTGTATAAGAGACAGGTAGGACCTTGAAGATACCCTTTGTCAAAGAATACCTTTGAAGACACGAAAAATAAGTACAGTTGCATTTTTCCGGCTCGATCGATGCCGTCGATTGGCAACAAAAGATTTGTTACAAGGGTATACATAATATTTAGTTCGGGGAGAGCGAGTAGTCTTGGCTTCCGAAGCTGTTTAAAATGGACATTGAAAATGGCTCGAACTTCATCGATATCAATGGGTGTTTAGAAACAAATTAAATGAGAAAAGGTGAGATCATAAGAAACAAAGCTAGACTTGTTGCAAGAGCGTTGATGCTCAAGAACCACAATTTAATGATGTTTGAATGAAATCTCAATATCAGTCTTGATTATGAATCGAGAAATAAGGGTGCGAATTGTAGGACCTTTCCAAAGATTGGCCGTGAATTGAAGCACCATATCGTGATATACAGGTAAATCAAGATGTACTAAATGACCCCAATTCTGTTTTTCAAAACACGATTTTATAATTGGAAGATTATACTCATCAAAAAGACTACAGGAAGCAGGATGTTGAACGATAATTGATTTACTAAGAAGAGAAGTATACCGCTCCGATACTTGTCTCTTATACACATTAGATGTGTATAAGAGACAGGAGTGGTGAATCTTGAGAAATTGCTTGGGGATTTTACAGACAGAGCTTTCCCTTTAGTTTTTCTACCCCGAATCGCTGTAGAGGAACCGCCACGTGATTTCACCATTGTTATGGAAGATCAGACGTTTCCTCGGACGTATTCCAACCTCCTCGGACTGTCTCTTATACACATCTAGATGTGTATAAGAGACAGGAAAATGCTTGGGGATTTTACAGAAAAATTTGGCATAGGTGCATAGTTCGGAAGTACTCCTTCGTTTCCGAACAATACAAGCTTGTTCGGACGAATATAGATGTGTATAAGTAACATATGCTTTCGGACGATCCAGAGCGTCCGAAAGATCAGTTGTTCGGACGAAGGAGTACGTCCGAACTATGAACCTATGCCAAATTTTTCTGTATTGGGTTCATAGTTCTGACGCTAAATCCCCAAGCATTTTCTGAGCGATTCAAAGCGATCTAGAGCTAAGGGTTTTGTAAAAATATCAGCCAATTGGTCTGAAGTAGGCACATAATCAATACGAATTTCCTTTTTACAAACGAGGTCTCTAATGAAATGATGCTTAACATCAATGTGTTTGGTTCTAGAGTGCAAAACAGGATTTTTTGTGAGATTGATTGCACTAGTGTTGTCACATAATATAGGAACACAATCAAAAATGACACCAAAATCTTTCAAAGTATGTTTCATCCAAAGAAGTTGAGCACAACAATTTCCGGCAGCAATGTCTTCGGCTTCAGCCGTAGAAAGAAAAATGGAATTTTGTTTTTTACTAAACCAAGACACAAGACAATTTCCCAGAAAATAACACATTCCACTGGTACT
This sequence comes from Cinchona pubescens, assembly GCA_025175665.1. Lineage (NCBI taxonomy): Eukaryota > Viridiplantae > Streptophyta > Magnoliopsida > Gentianales > Rubiaceae > Cinchona > Cinchona pubescens. Next base: position 598,836 of record JANKKI010000312.1, read on the forward strand.
TTTTCTATCAATTTTACACCCAGCAAAATCAGCATCAGAATAGCTAATTAGATCAAAAGTAGAAGACTTTGGATACCACAGACCAAAATCATTATTACTTAGTTGATAATTTGATACTAAATTTATCTAAGTCGTTCATCAAATGTAGATTGTATAATTGACAAGATTGAAATCTATGCACAAAAACAAACAGCAAACATGATATCTGGTCTACTGGTGTTAAGTAAAGGAGACTTCCGATCATACCTCTATAGTGTTTTTCATCAACACTATTACCTTCTTCGTCTTTATCAAGTTTGGTTGAAGTACACATTGGTGTACCAACTTGTTTGCAATCTTCCATACCAAATCGTTTGAGCAGCTCCTTTGTGTACTTGATTTGTGTAATAAATGTTCCTTCCTTAGTTTGATGAATTTGTAGTTCGAGGAAAATTGCAACTTGCCCATCATACTCATCTCAAACTCTTCTTGCATTAGTTGTGAAAAATCCTTGCACAAACTTTCATTAGTTGCACCAAAGATAATATCATCAACATAAATTTGAACAATTAACAATCCTTTTAAATCTGTTTTTGTAAAAAGTGTGGTGTCAACAATACCTCTTTTGAAACCATGTTTCTAACAAGAATCCACTTAATCTTTCATACCAAGCTCTTGGAGCTTGTTTCAAACCATATAAAGCTTTGGAAAGTTTGAAAACATAATTTGGAAGGTTCTTATTTTCAAATCCTGGAGGTTGTTCGACAAAAACTTCTTGGTCAATAAAACCATTTAAAAAAGCACTTTTGATGTCCATTTGAAATAATTTTAAATTATTGAAACATGCAAATGCAAGAAACATGCGGATGGATTCTAATCTAGCCACGGGTGCAAAGGTTTCATCAAAGTCAATACCTTCTTCTTGAGCATAACCTTTTGCAACAAGTCTAGCTTTGTTTCTTATGATCTCACCTTTGTCATTTAATTTGTTTCTAAACACCCATTTAGTACCAATAACGGGATGTGAAGAAGGTCTTTCAACTAAGGTCCATACATTATTTTTCTCAAATTGACTAAGTTCATCTTGCATAGCAATAACCCATGATTCATCACTCAAGGCAACATCTATATGTTTGGTTGTTCAATGTGAGAAAGTAATGCACAATTATTGTTCAAAGGTTTATGAGAACGAGTAGTTACCCCATCGGATAGATCACCTATGATTAAATCTTGAGGATGATTAGAGACGAATCTCCAAGCTTTTGGAAGATCGTTTTGAGCATCCTCATTCTTTTCATCATCAACTTGATGGTTGTTGATATCAACGCTTGATGTAACCTCTTGATGATCTTTATGAATATCAAGCTTTTCTAGCTCCTTTAAAATACCTGTGTCTTCATCTTCACACAAATTATTTGAGATAACATCATTAGATTCATCAAATGTGACATGCACAACTTCTTCAATTAAAAGCGTTCTTCTATTGTAAACTCGGTATGCTTTCTTGTCACTAGAATATGCTAGAAAATCCCTTCATCCAATTTTTTGTCAAATTTTCCAAGGTTCTCTTTGATTTTTAAAATAAAGCATTTGCAACCAAAGACTTTGAAATAGCTCACAACGGGTTTTCTACAAAAAATGAGTTCATAAGGAGTTTTATTTAAAGAAGATCTTAATAAAACTCGATTCATGACATAAGATGACGTGTTAACCGCTTCGGCCCAAAAATATTGTCTTGTTCACAAAAACGAAGCATTTGAAAAAGCCGTTTCTTGAAGAGTCCTATTTTTCTTTCAACAACACCATTTTGTTGAGGAACTCTAACAACCGAAAACTCATGAAAGATACCGTTGTGATCACAAAAGTCGGGAAAACCCCCAAATTTAATATTCGGCACCATTGTCACTTCTTAAACGAACAATTTTTGTATCCAATAAATTTGAATTTTGGAAAACAATTTTACAAATTTTTCAAATGCTTCGTTTTTGTGAACAAGAAATAATACCCAAGTAAACCTCGAATAGTCATCTACGATAACAAACGCATATTTGCAACCACCTAGACTAGCATATTGAGTGGGTCCAAATAAGTCTAAATGCAACAATTCTAAAGGTTTATGAGTAGACACAAAATTCTTAGGTTTAAAGAAGAAACTTTGACTTGTTTACCAAATTGACAAGCATCACAAATTTTATTTTTCAGAAATTTCAGCTTTGGCAAGCCTCTTACCAAATCTTTCTTGGCTAATTTTTCAATCAAATCCATATTAAAATGACAAAGTCTTCTATGCCAAAGCCAAGGATCATCTATAGAAGCGGTAAGACATTTTACATTGCTATTGCTAATTTTATCAAGATAAATCACATAAACGTCGTTGTGCCTAGTGCCTTTGAACAAAACAACATGATTTTTGTCAAGTATAAGACATTCATGCTTGGTAAAGAAAACATATAAATTTTTGTCACAAAGTTGACTAACACTTAATAAATTATAGTTCAAATTATCAACAAGAAGTACATTCTTAATCAAGGTTTCACCATTTTTACCTACATCACCAATGCCGATTGATTTTGCTTTGTTGTTGTCACCAAAAGTGACTTTTCCACTATTTTTTGATGTAAGGTTTGTGAAGAGAGAGGCATCACCCTGTCATGTGCCTTGAACATCCATTATCTATGAACCACTTAGCATTGTTGGCGATGTTAAGTACCTACACAATAAATCAATTGATAACTTTTGGTACCCATGTCTTTTTGGGTCCATGAGCGTTAGTGAGATTGCTTACTATCCATGCAACTTTCATTCCAAGTTTTTCATTTTTCTTGACATAACACATATTCTTAGTATGTCCATGTTGTTGGCAATATCTACAAACAATGCTTTTATTACCATATAAAGAAGATTTTGGTTTTACAATACATAGATCATCCCTTCTAAGCATGACAAAATTCTTGTTGATTGCTACATTTCTATTTCTTTTCATATCAACAACATTTTCTTTCTTTCTAGCTAAGAGGGCATTCAAATCATCCATTCTTTTCTTCAAGGAGGCTTGTTCTTCCTTGACCTTTGATCTCACATGCCTTCTTTTCTTCAAATCACAATTTTCTTGTGATAGCCTCATTGTCTCCAATAGCCATAAAGGCCAGTGATCTCTTTGTGCCGACTCCATTTCTTCTTCAACTTCTCCTTCGGAGTTGCAATCGTCCCATGTGATTTGAAAGTTGTTGAATCTTGGTTTTCTTCCTTCCTTCTTTTTCTTGGAGGGACACTCATTTGCAAAATGCCCGAGTTGACCGCACTCAAAGCATTTATCATTTTGCTTCTTTAGTTCAAGTCTTGACTTCCCTTTGAAATTATTTGTGTTTGCAGCTCCGCCTCTTCTCATTCTTCGTTTGTTGATGTAATGTTTAAGAAATCCTTTGGTGATGAGTGCAAGATCTCCTTCATCAAGATCTTCATCTTCTAGATTGATGGAGCTGTTTTCATCTTCCTCTTGAGAGGTCTTTAGAGCAATGCTCCTTCTTGGCCTTGCTTCTTCATCATCCACAACCTTGGCCTTTAGCTTGAGTTCATAAGAGGTAAGAGAATTGATTAGTGATTCAATAGGCATTAAATTTAAATTCTTAGCTTCCTCTATGGCAATTGTTTTGGCAGGAGCATTCCCATTCTTTGGATAGAGCATTCAGGATTTTTCTATTTTTCTCACCCAAAGAGTACTCCTTACTCAAGGCTTCAAGATCCTTTATAATGTCATTGAATCTGCAGTACATTTTGTCTATATTTTCATGTGGTTCCATCTTGAAGGACTCATACTTGGCAACAAGTAGAGATTTCTTTTGCTCACTAACATCATCGCTTCCTTCGTGAATTTCCTTCAACTTATCCCATATTTCTTTAAGCGGTTAACACGGCTTGTTATGTCGCGAGTTGAGTCTTCATCTGCATCACAAGGCATTATATAGCACATTCATGGCTTTTGCATTCAACGTCAAGTTTGCCTTGTCTTGTGGAGTGAGCTCATTCCTTGTCTTTTCTCTTCTTCTATTTGTGTGATCATCAATGATAGATGCTTCAAATGGACCTTCATTGACAACATACCACAACTCAATGTCAATAGATTGCAGAAATATTTTTATTCTATCTCTCCAACTAATAAAATTAGCCCCATTAAACATGGGAGGCCTAGTAATAGATTGGCCTTCAAAAAATAGAGCATTGTTGGTTGCCATAGTTCTTTTCTCAATAGCAGTTTAAGCAATATGATGAGACCAAGCTCTGATACCAGGTTGGTTATTCCTTGGTTATTTGGATGGTTAGTTTATGTTGATTTTTTTTTTTTGTATTGAGGCAACCTAGGCTGATTTGGCAAGGTTACCTTGTGTATATATGTTTTTGTTTATTGGGTTTGTAAGTGAGTCATTGGACCGGTTTGGCAAGACTTAACTTTGGTTGTGCTTTCATTAATTGTTTAGGATATCTTTCTTTACTTGTTTATAATAAATTTGTTTCTTGTGAATTTTGGGTAAGTGGTAGGATGAATTGGTAACTCATCATTGAATAATGTGAAAAGTTTGGTAGTGTGCTTTTGGGTCGTATTTTGTTTTTGGAAAGATTTAGTAATGTGAAAAATGACATTTTGACCTAAAAATGACATAAAATTTGGTATTAATTTGGGTAAAACACATCGATTTTATAGTTAAAATTGCTAAAGTTTGGTTGCAAGTAGTTGTTTCCAAAACAAATAATTCCTAATTTTTTAAAAAGATAATAATATGGTAATTAGTTTCAAAAATGGTTTATTTAAAACTTTTATTCAATACTCAAAACTGTTTTTTATTGTCAAGTTATTCCCTTGGAAAGATTTTGATTGGGCAGAGATAAGTTAGGCCATTTATATGTTTGTATTTTTTGGATGTATTGTATTTATCTTATGGGTGATTAATTCTAGCTATGATCTTAGGTGTGTTTCATTCCTCTTCCTTGGCTAATATTGTGTGCAATTCGAAAGGAAAAGAAAGAGAAAAGAAAAGTACAAAATTTTTACTTGTTTGTGTTAGGAATAAGGCTAGTAGAGAAATCAGCATCACAAATTTCATACCATTGAAATGATCATTATAGTAGTAAAATAAGGCAAGTAGATGCAAAGTTTTTGAAATGAGCATTTTTTGTGCAATAAGTCTAAAGTAGTGAGTAAATTTGTAGACCCTCTTTCTTTTCCTTCTCTCTAGCTTTCTCTCACTAAAAAGTGTTTCTCAACCAACTGCAATGCCATGGAAATGCAATGTGCCCTTTAGCACTTTACTGAAGGGCATAAAACTCTATCATTTACAATTTTTTCCTTAGGCGAGTATAATTGGCCTCATTTGTCAGTTCTTTTTCGAATACGATTATATCAGCTTTTAGTTCCAAATCTTTTATGAATAGGATTCGCTCTTGGTTCTTAATCTAGTATAATTAGTTACATTTTATGTTTTTATCATGTGTCATTAGATGTTGTTATTCTTTCCAAATGTACTTTGATAGAACTCCTTTCATATTTCTTAATCTAATACAACTAGATATCTTTTATTAGTTCTTAATCTTGCATGATTAGATCTCCTTTTGTGGTTCTAAACAAAGTATGATTTGTTCTCTTTCTTAGTTCTTAATATCATACGATTTCAACTTCATTCTTAGTTCTTAAGCAGAGTTTGTAATTGACCCCATTTCTCAGTCTTTTTTCGAGTACAATTTGGTTATTCTTTATTTCTAAATCTTTTTTTATTTGGTCTCATTCTTAGTTCCTAATCTAGTATTCTCAAGTGCTTCATGGACAGTCACAAGTAGATCAATCACAAGGTGATAAGGGATTCGACGAAGGTTTGAAGCCTATGCAATTTTATTAGTAGGAGCTTGCTTTTAGCTTTTCAGATCAAGAGGTTGAAGAACTTTCACAGCCTTTGAAACTAGCTTTGATTGGAAAGTTTCAAAGAGGAAAGCCCATCATGGATATTCTTCATATAAGTTTCCTTACTATTGGGTTTAAAAGGGAACTCTCCCTTGGATTTCTAGATTATAATCACATACTTATCAAGTTTCAATTGGAGGAAGATTTTCTTGTTTGTTGTCTTAAAGGTACTTGGTTTATTAATGGCTTTCACATGAAAGTTTTTAAATGGCATCCTGTATGGTGCTCTAACATGGAACCTTCAATTATGTTGGTTTGGATTTTATTTAAAGACTTCCATTGATTTTATTCAAGAAAATAATCATCTTTTCTTCGGCTTAGGCAGTAGGGAAGCCACTAAAAATGGATATTGCCACAGTTTCAGTGACGAAGCCAAACATAGCTAGGGTATGCATGGAGGTGAATGTTTAGAAAAAAATTGCCTGCTCGTGTAAGGATTGAAAACAAATGTGAAGGATTTTGGCAGCCCATACTTTATGAGAATCTTTCCCAATATTTCTCTACTTGTAGTGTGTAAGGACATCAAACTGATGAACGCAAAAAGAATTTAGATGGAAAAAAGAATGATCAAGCCTTGAAGGTCGATGACAGAAGCCATTCTTAGATTCTTGTGATTTTGTTGATGGAAAAAATTCTTATGATGATTTTGTTGATGAAATCAAGGAGAAAAACCAGGAACAAACTAGTAGATTTAGAGGAAAGTTGAAATTAAAAAAAAATCAATATTGAATATTCAGGATAGTTAGAGAAGGAAACTATTTTGCTGTCAATAGGTGGCTATGACTACTGTTGATTATGTAGAACCTTCCTCTATTAGGTACAAGTCACCAGTAATAGAAATCACTCATGCAGCTAAACTCACGCAAGATTTGTAGCCTGTTATAATTTATATTTCAAAACCCTCGGAGTTAGGGTTTAATATCTCGGATTGTAATTCTTTGTCTGAATCAGTGATAGATGAGCAAGCTTCTATTTTTAGATTTATACGAGGTAATCTTGAAGATACTCGTAGATATTTTTCAGATGCGGAGAACTTGCAAAAAGACTTGCTTCCTAGGGATCAACAGATGGATTCATGGAAGCAATTCTTATCTCATGTGAACAAGAAAACTATCCCTGCAAATACAGATTTCACTTTGGTGGTTTGTAAGAAACTGAAGAAGAAAAAATTCTGTTTCTAGTCCTAATATGATTGCTAGAAGTACAACAAGATCTTCCAAGTTGCTCCCCCATCTAATTTAGTTCTAATTAATCTATTACTTTAGAATATCACAAGGGGACTAGGTAATAAACTATCTTTGAGAAGGTTGAAGAAACTTATTTGGATGCATAATATTCAATATTTTGTTCTTATAGAGCCATGCTTGATTCTAACAAAGTTCAACATTTGCAGCACAAGTTAGGGTTCACTCACTGTATGTCTAATAATTGTAGTCCTATTTGGATTTTCTAGTGTTTTTTTTCAGTACTATTTTTGTTTTATCAAAGGAGGAACAGGTTGTCCATGTTTATATGGATTGCATTAACTTCTCAGGTCCAATGAATTGTTCCTTGCTGTATGTAGAAATGCACCACTTAAGGAAGAAGTCTTTAGATTAGGCTTTCTCTAACTCAGGTAAGGAGGCTTCGTTGGTTGGAGGAGACTTAATTGTTGTACTGGAGTCTCCTGAGTATCAAGGTTCTGCTAAGCTTCATATTAGAATTATGACTGAATTTAAAGATTATGTTATTCAGTGTAGCTTTCAAAATATTCCTTTTTCTTGTTCTTTGTTTATCCTCCTAGTGTGGAAAGTGAATTGGCAGTTTTGTTTACAAAAGACATGATAGGGTCTTTATAACAATTGCTTATTAATAATTTCCAGGATGTAATTGTCTCTCATTTCAATAGAACGTGCCCAGATCATAGTCCATTGTTTCTTTCTCTTTCCACAAATCATTATTCAGGACCTAAGCTATTTAGGTTCCCTAATATGTGGGTGCAAAATCCTTCTTTTCTTAGACTTGTGCAGTTACTCCATTGTAGAAGTTTAGTGCTAAATTGAAAAGATTGAAGTATGACCTAAAGGCTTTGAATAGGTTCCATTTTTAAAATATCTTGCAAAGGGAAAATTTAGATGAAGAATCAGTAAGGAATCAAGAAGTTTTATTGCCAAATGATCCTATAGAGCAAAATCAAATACTTATTGCTCAAAATCAAGATTTACTACTAAAATGCTTATTCAAAGAATAAATTTTTTTTGGAAGCAAAAAGCTAGCATTAAATGGTTGAAAGAAGAATAGCTCTCATAACTCTAAGCTTTTCATTCCCATTTGAAGACCAAGTAGAATAAGTTGTGTTGGTCCCAAAGGGCAACCTAAGAGGGGGGTGAATTAGGTTATTTAAAAAACAAACCTTATGATGTGCTTAATAAGAAATGCGAACTTTATGTACCAAATAAAAACTTAAGCACAAATGAATACAATAGATATTCAACAATTTAAGCTTAAAGAACAAATTAGAAGATTGAGATTAAGAGTATCAAACCAAACTCCCAAGCTTCTCAAGCTTGGAGCTTACAACCACAAAGAGCTTCTTACAAGGCAACTACGAAGTTCTCAACTTGAAGTTTAGCCACTAAAAGTCTCTTCAAAATAGGTGAGACAATAATTTCTTGTACACAAATGAGGATCACTCTTGCTGACACTAATTTCCTTTAGTTGAGCCAAGAGTTTTACACTCACAACCTCTCTTTGTTACAATTGTTATCTCTCCACTCTTACACTTGAAGAACTCTTACACTTCTAAGACTCTCTTTTCACAAAACTACCTACACTATTACAACACTTGTACCCACTATTTCTCCCAAATAGCTCAAGTATTACTTCTAATCAATGTAGAAGTCTATTTCTATTTAATTCAGGCTTAGGGGTATTTATAGTTGCCCAAAATCTACTTCCAACAACTTTCCAACGGCTATTTTCTGTTTACTGGAAAACTGGCCGTTGGACCTTTCGGACGGCCGATGCAGCAAGTGTGCGTTAGAACGAACTAGACGTTGGACCGTTCGGACGGCCGCTGCTAAACCCTGCACCGGACGCTGCATCTGTTCTATGAGGATATTCGTTAGGACGTCCGAGGATGCGTCCGAACATGCCTCCGATCGAAGCAAAGTCTTCTGTAAATATGATCGGCCATTGTTCTTCGTCCGAAACTTGCTTCAAATTCTTTGTGTCAGACGATTACCACTAGATATAGCATTTTTTTTGCAGGTTTATCACTAGATATAGCATTTGTGTATTGCACCTAGACCAAATCTAGTTAATAGATTAGGACGAGTCATAGTCGGGTCAAGATGCCATTTTTCTTTGTTGGTTCTATAGCTCCACATTGAGAGATAGGCTAAGAATTAATTGCCAAGCCAAGGGTTTGGTTCATAGTTGGGAGTGAGACCCTAATTGGACCCATTAGGTGGACAACCAAGTGGAATGACAACCATGGTAGGAAGAGCAATTTTCTAGCCTGGTCCACCTTTACATGATATTGCTAGTTAAAAACTTGTTATTTCTTTACTTTGCTTAATTTAGTTATAGTTTACTGCATTCAACTTGTTGATTATCTAAATAGGATAAAAATTCTGAAAGTCTTAGTACTTGTTGTTAAGAAAAATTCTCATGGGACAATACCCTTCACTGGCCACTTGCTATCTATCTTTTTCATATACTTGCAGGTGTGCAGATTGTAGTTTAGTGTTTGTAGGATTTTTTTATTACTTGAGTGATTATTTTATTTTTTACCATCTTTAGTCGACATTAAAATTCTAAAGTTGAAAGTATCTTTTGTGAAACTTACTCTTAATTTTGAAATTGCTCTCGAAATCCACGAGCAATATCTAGCATCCTATCGTGGCTCACAATAGGATATGAGTGAAAGAAATTCATCATAAACATTTATATCATGATTACCACATATTAAATCCTTCTATTTTGTTATTCAATCTAAATCTTGACCATAGTTTTCTGGTCGATCCGATCTACGATCTCTTATATAATTTGTGTATATCTAGCACGTATACTTAATTAGGAAACTATTTCCTTTATACTTCAACTACATTGGCCAAGGATTTCCTTGTTAATATTTACTATTATCATATCATTGACACCCTATTGATTTTTTACTTAAGAGTAATGGATTTTTACGTGATATACAACCTCTTCATGTTCGAACTGTATTGTGCCAACTAATGCTTTATTTACCCTTAAAAGTGTACAATATTATATACCATGAGTATCATATATTCAAGCATGAGATGTTCATAACACTATAAGTCAGGGTGTAAAGGACTAATCCATACTATCATGACACTGTTGAATCATTGACAAGTATATGAAAACCCCATGTGATCCAATGTGAGTTATGGTCTATTTCAACACATTGCTTAGCAATTGTCATCTATCATGTTAATCCTTACAACTCATTAGAAATGATATAAAGACTTAACCATCCTAACTTGTCACACAGAGGGAAAGTCACGATACTATCTTCTAAGGGTAGTCATGCCCAATTTAGTACCCTCCACTAGAAATTTTAAATATTTATGAATGATATAATTAAAAATTTAGTGTCACATATTTACAACTCTTTTGAATAAATATTTAACATCACCGAATGGACTCACTAAGAATAAGTTGATTACTAGAGATACATTAATGAAATATAAATTTTTCATTAATTAAATTATGAAATAAGTGTAAATATCAAAAGTTGTTTTATTACATTCATGATAATCTAATTGGGTTTAATGAACTACTTTAACAAAAATTGTTGATGACTTTAGTAGAACTGCTCTGTTAATACGAAATAGGTGATCATCGTGGAGTCAAAATTAGATTCTTAAAAATAGCTGAAATTTTAAATCCGATCAAAAACTTGTTTTATTAAGTATAAGTTCTTGATTGATTCATTTATACCAACATATATGAGTGAGAAAGATATCGTATATTACTATTGAAGGAGATTTTGCAACAGAATCAAGAAAACAAATCCATGGGTTAAATTTATTTTACCCCCTTAACATTTAGGGTTATTATCACTGTATTCCTTAACATTATTTTTTCAACACTTAAGTCATTCCGTTAAATTCAACTCAACATTCGTTCTTTGACAAAAATACCCTTTTTTCTCTATTTTTTTTACATTGTTACTTGATTCATTTTTTCACTCTCTCCTACTTTGTTGACATAGTTCAATAATTTTTATCATCCATCATCATGTTAAATTTCATCAATTTCTATTTATGTAAAGAAAATAAAATATTCTAGGTGTCATGGGAAAGAGGGCAGAAACAGCCTGAATTGTCATTTTAGGTAAAAATCTAACACAGTTAGTTTTGACTATTAGTATAGGAAAGTGTCTAGAAGATAACATTAGAAACAAAAGTAACAATAACCCTAAAAGTTAAGGGGATAAAGTGAAACTAACCCAAATATCAATGACAAAGGACTAATGGATCTCATTACTTATTTGTAGTTGGTAAGTTTGAAAAAGTAATGTACAATATGGGCAATGAAATAAGTAGGATAAGATAATTATCAATTGACAAAAGGGGAAATAATGATATAAGAAATAATTATGTGAATTATAAATTGATTCCTCTGAGTTGGTTAATAAAGGGCCTCGTAGAGCCTTCCTCCGATTCTAGTCTATAGCTGGAAGTGTTTGCTAGTGTTAGTTTAGTATGTGCATTGTGTATTAGATTAACACTCCTCTTGTACAAAAAAACATTTAGTGATTTTGTAATGCTTTTAATAAAAATTTCACTTGCATCCATGCCCCAAAAAGAAGAAAGTGATTTTTTTTTTGCTTTGGAAATAAGAAAAATCGGCATAAAAATGACAAATGATGATATGTTTGGTATAAAATATTACTAAAATGTATCGAACATCACATAAGAAAGAAAATGTACCATGTTGTACGAGGAGCACAATAACATAAATGTTGACAACAATAAAATTGACATAAAATTTCATTATTGGCAAACAATTGACACAAAAATATACTAAGCGACATTCATATTTATGTGGAGAATACATTTTCATGAAATGAGGATATTTTATTTGAAGATCAAAGAATACATGACTTGTGAATCCTCAAAATCTTACAACCCAAATCTATCTAAGCCAGATATACCTCAAGCTAGATAAGGTGAACTAGATTTTTCCAAAGAAAGATTAGATTTTCCATCACAACCAATATTAGAAAAAAAATATACCAATTGATTCCTCTCCATCTAAGTATGCTGAATTGAAAAGCTCATATTAACTAGAGTTCCAAGAATTTGTTGTACCATGCTATGTATTATCCAAGTATGGTGTTTTTGCAAAATCTTCAACAATATTATCAATACTTTCGGAATCCACTTCAATGATCACTTTGGGAAACCCTAATTGAACACAGCTTTGTGAAATAAGGACCTTAAAGGATTAGAATGCAGAGATGACACTACCTTGTGAATCCCTAATAACTCCACCTCTTTCATCTAAATCAGGATTCCCTCCTGACATTGCATCTATGTTAAGCTTTACAAAGCTTTCAAATGGAGAAATCCAACTAATCATTGAGAATCTAGGAGCCATTGGAGAGAGAAAGTTAATCTTGATATATAATTTTAGTGGCATGGGATCATTCTGATTAGTAGAGAAAAAGGCAAAGCCATATACAATGAGTGCTAGATATTTTTGACCCTTATTATAACTGATTCAACTAAAATTAACTTTGAATCTAAAATGCTTGAGTTCCTAGCTTTCTGATAACTCTAGTAAATAGAGTTATTTTACTCACAAAAACCATAGTATTTTCATAGTGTTAGCCTAATTTATGTGTCTATACTTTTAATGTGTGTTTTTCTTTGGATAAGTCTTAATTAGTATTTTCTTATGCATTACAGTAAAACCAGAAGTTTTGATACTAAACTTATGCTATTTTTAATATATTTTATGCACAAATGTGTTTTGGTTTTCTATTGTAAATAAATATTGTAGTGAGCCCAAGTTAGGATAATAAAAATCTGAAGGACCAAAATGCAAATTGAAAGACTTCAAGAGTCCAAAGCAAAGGATAGACCGCAATTAAATATTCCAAGGCTAAAAAGATCTAACCATGGTCTGCCTAGACAATTTACATAGACCAACCAAGACACAGACTGCGATTAGCCATTTAAAGAAAAAAATTTCTTAACTATAGTCCTCTAGTAGATTTCAAAAGTGTAATTTGGCCTATTTTGTAATACGTAGTATAGATGTTGTAATATTGGAACCTCAGAGTATACTTAGGACACATAATAGTAGCATAGTAAGTATTTTCTAAGCTTGTAGGTGTCCCATGAATTGCAAATATGTATATGCAAGTGCACGTATCATTATAAGTAGTGCAATGATAAGTAGAGATTGTTCTCACGAGGAGTTTGTCTTAAACCTATTAAGTACTACAATTGGCACAAATTAATTCTATTCAAACAATCGATAAATGGATAGCAAAGGTAATGAAATAGATATGTAAATTAAGTAAAGAAAATAAATGAAATAGTAACTCAACTTATAAAAACATAGGGTTCAATAATCACTCAACACTTTGTATGACTATCTCATCTCTCTTCTCTTGCAATTACAAACTTGGGTTTTATTAACATAGGGTTCTCATGTATTCATAAGATCCTTTGAAATCATGCAAACCAAACAATCCTGACCAAATCACTATATGTCTATGTGAATTGCAATGAAGGCAATGCCATTAATACTAATCCTAATCTTCGTTACCTAAGGCGTATAGGTATATATCTATCCTATACACTAATCAATTTACTCAACCATGCAAAAATAAAAAATAAAAAAAGGCTACTCATAAGTTTATCTAATTATACATTCCCTTTGTCAAATTCAATCTAGGGTTTCCATATCAATTCACTTGATGGTCAAACAATTGAAAGTATTAAGATCAAATTTGAATAAACAGATACTCATCCATAATCAAAAGAGAGAAAGAATTAATAATCAAACAACATGTCTAGATCAAATTGAAATCCAACTAAAGTAAATTAATGAAAAAATTAAACATATAAATAAGAAAGGGTTTACAATCATCTCCATAGCAAAGAACATGGAAGAATAAGGTAGAAGACTTGTTAAAATTCATGATCTTCAATCTTGCTCTTCATCTTGAAACTTGGATGTTTGACGGCTCCTGTTGATGTTAAAATGCCCTAATACACTCTAAATTATGTTAGGAATCCCTGTAACACTTATTTATAGAGTTTCCTATGGTTTCACAAAGTTATAGGCTGAAACAACCCTCGGAAGGTTGAAAAAACCCGCAAGTGTAGATTGGGAGTGGTGCCTAAAACCCCTCTAACTAGGCATAGCTACACCTTGGAAATAGTCCTTGGGTGTAGCTGCCAAGTTTCAAGGCGTGCTTGTGCCCGTGTCAGGTACACCGTCAGATGAAATTTTGCCTTTTTATGTGCCGTGCTTCCGTTTGACTTCCAAATTATTCCAAATCTATAAAACCACATTTAAACACATTAGTAAATGTACTTAAACATTTAAAACATATAAACTAACAATTGCACATAAAAAATCATAAAATGACTAAATTACCCCTACTAACGCACACAAAACATCGAAATTTGATTAAAATCCCTAGCTAGAATGCATGCAAATATCTCACTTTTGGAAAATTAAAAGGACTAGTTACTAGTTTTAGCTTTATAATTAGTTTTAATTAAAAATTTTAAGCACTTAATTCACTTTAAACTTAGTTTAATTTCCTTGAAAGTTTAATGCTTTCTTGGATTAATTTGTTGGGCTCTTGTTTTTCTTCCTATCTATACAAAAATCTTATATTTTTAATTAGAATTTCTTACTTTCCATGTAGTTCTTGCCTAAGCTTATCCCTTTTGTTATTGTTATTTCTTGCTTTGATGATGGTTCACATGTGTTTTTTTGCTTTCTTTTTTTTTTTAGCAAACCACTAGTTTGTTGATGTGGATTAGACACCCATTTATTGATATTAGAAAAATGATAAATGGAAGGTCGAGGCCAAAACCTTATCAAGAAGAAATACAAAATAATGGTTTGGAAACCCAAGCAAAATGAACAACCTTTTTATGCAAATCTTGTATACTATCAAGTCTTGTTAAACCTTTAGCTAATCTAGGTAAAGTACAACTATTATATACAATATTACATTGTTCATTATAACCTTTATTAGCAAGAAAATCCACAAGTTGATTACCTTCCATATAAACATGCTGAGAAGCGAATGAAAATCTTCCCAGAAGCTATTTGATTTACTGAAATAAACTCGCAATACTCCAAGGAATACTGCATTTAGCCTATAAGATATGAACCAAAATCATCAGCTGGGATAAGTCCATTTCTAGAATAAGTTGTTGGGTATTTTTATTTGCACATAGTTTTAACCCCTCTAGTAGTGCCTTTGTTTTAGCAAACTAATTGGAGTGATAACTGCCATAGTTTGAAGAAAAAGTAGCAACAATTTTACTCTGAAATTCTCTTAGCATACCTCCTCCTAAAGCACCACCTGGATTCCCTTTTGAAGCACCATAAATATTAAGTTTGTGAAAGCCAGTTGGTGGACACAAACTATCTTGAGCAATTCTTGTCTAGTAGCCTTGAATGTGATTCTAATACCAGTAAGCTCCGAGAATTTATTAGATTGAGAAATGGAATAAAAAGGAAAGGCTAGAGACGTGGATTACGTTTGCCTCTTTACTGCACAACCTTACTTATCTTCAAAAAAATTCTTATTCCTAGCCTTCCAGAGTTCCCACTAATTAACATTAGGCTACACTCTCCAAAGTTCTCCCTGCACCAAAGTTGAATAACCATTGAGCCGTCAATAATTCAAGTAGATTTTTAAGAGTACTACTTGTAGCAGTTTGGGGAAAGTAAAGCTGAAAAAACTCTCACATCTCTCTTGCCAAAGGACAATGATAGAAAAGATGCTCTATAGTTTCTTTAGCCTCACAGAATTGGCATTTAGATGCCAAGAGAAAACCTTTTTTTCTTCAACAAAACACCTACTACCAAAGCATCATTCAGAAATCTCCACATAAATATAGAGATATTTAAACGCAATCTTGCATTCCATATCATTTCCTTGAAAATAGTATTGCCTTAGAATCTCTTAATCAATTTCAATGCGGAAGTAACAGTTAACTTACAAGAAGCGGTAAAATCCCAAATCACAGAATCCTAATAATCAATCAAGTTGACAGAGACATTTCTCAACTTATCTAATTTGGAAATTAGGAGAAGCTTGAATGATTGGATCCCAATTCCAATCATGCCCATTCCATACTTCCTTGAGCTTTGAATCATAATCAAGAAGATTAGAAGAATCCCACAAAGCACCATCTCTACCTTCTCAATTGTCAAACAACAAGGAAGCTTCCCCATTACAAACAATTTAATGATACATTCCTCAGCCAAGTGCATAATAAAAAGCATTCTCCACCAACAATGTGAAGAAGCACCGGAAGGCCAAACATAGACTGGATGTATTACTCTATTAGAGTATGTTGATGTTATAAATTTACTCCGAATTGACTATTTTTATATAAAAAACTGCTAGTGTTTTAGAAATAAAGCTTTAGTAGCCTCGTACAAACTGTATACTCCTAAACCATTTCCTTGAGTATGATAACACACTTTCCTCCAAGATAACCAATGCAATCCTTTGCCAAAATCTAAAGAACTGTGGTGAAAGTCTACAAAACATTGCTATAACTCCTTAAGAACATATTTAGGAGGATCAAGGATAGCCAATAGAAATAATGGGATTGAGCTCAGAACATGTTTGATAAAAACTAACCTTTTCCCAGGTGATAACAACCTTGATTTCCATCTAGCAATTTTCTTCTTGTCAAGATTATACTAACCAAAGGTTGATATATTTTCTTTTCTTCCTATCCTTAGTAATTGGACTACAAAGGAAAGTGAAAGGCAAACTCTTCTTTGATAAACCTGGTAATATTGAAATGGATCTAACTCTGGCCAAACCAGGCTTTGAACTATATTGAAGTTACTATTAGAAACAATCACCAATTTACCAGAAATAGCTTCATCATGTTAATGAACTGCTTAATGTTCTTCAAAGTTCTTTTTCCCACCATTATTAGTGTGGTGTTCTTTGTTTTATCAAGAACTCTGAAAAGAACTAGCTCAACTCCATGATGAGTACACTCAATTCCTTCAGGAACAAGCTCAACTCCGAGGAGAGAAAATTAGATTCTTCAAAGACCTAGACAATTCCATCTAGAGGTTTCAAGATCAACTTACCAAGGTTCAAAGAATGATGAGTAGTAAAGACCAAGAGACTCCAAAAATTGCACCAATGGATAAAGTTAATCTGGATTCACTCCTGACATGCCATAGGAAGAACTTTGTTAAGCTTTACGAAGCTTTCAAATGGAGAAATAGAACTAATCATTAAGATTCTTGGAGCCTTTGGATAGAGAAATTTAATTTTGATCCCTAATGGTAGTAACATGGAATCATTCTACTTAGTAGAAAAAAAGACAAAGCCATAGACAATGAGTGCAACATAACTTTGACCCTTTTTACAATTGATTCAGCTAAAATTAACTTTGAAAAAAAGAAAGCTCAAGTTCCTAGCTTTCTAATAACACTAGTAAATATAATTATTTTACCTATAAAAATCATAGTATTTTGATAATGTTGGCCCGATTTATGTGTTTTAATTTGTGTTTTTCATTGGATTAGCATTAATTAGTATTTTCTTATGCATTATAGTAAAAGCAAAAGTTTTGATGCTAAACTTATGCTATTTTTAATATATTTAGGCACTTATGTGTTTTGGTGTTGTAGGTAAATATTGCAATTGAGCACAAGTTAGGATAAAAACAAGGTGAAGGACCAAAGTACATAAATTCGAAGACTTCAAGAGTCCAGAGGAAAGGATCGACCTTGGTTAAATATTCCAAGGCTAAAAAGATCTAACTGTGGTCCACCTAAACAATTTATATTGACTAACCAAGACACAGACAGTGGTCAACCATTTAAAGAAAATATTTTCTTAACTGTGGTCCTTTATTATGTTTCAGAAATGTAGTTTAGCAAGTTTTGGAATACAGAGTGAAGGTTTTATAATATTGGAATGTAAGAGTAGACTTAGGACACATAGTAGTAGCGTAGTAAGTATTTTCTTAGCTTATAGGTGCTCCACGAATTTCATATGCAAGTGCACGTACCATTATAAGTAATGTAATGATAAGTATACATCATTCCCATGAGGACTTTGTCTAAAACCTATTAAGTACTAAAATTGGCACAAACTAATTCTATTCAAACAATTGATAAATGGAGAGCAAGGGCAATGAAATAGAAAAGTAAATTAAATAAAGAAAATAAATGAAAGAGTAACTCAGAGATGACAAAAACTTAGGATTCAATTATCATTAAACATTTTGTATGAATATCTCATCTTTCCTCTCTTCCAGTTATGAACTTGGGTTTTGTTAAAATAGGGTTCTCATGTGTTTACATGATCCTTCTGAAATCATGCAAATCAAACAATTCAAACCAAATCACAATATGTCTATGTGATTTGCAATAGGAACTATAGCATTAAAAACTGAACCTAATCTTGGCTACCTAAGGCCTATGGAAAATACTCAGGTAGACCCGATCTTTGGCTCCACCTATTGACCTTGTGGTCAGGATTAAATCTTAAAGAATCTTGCTTACATCAGCTGATGTCATAGATAATCCACACCATACAGTCTACAAATGGGGTCAAAGACAGGGTCTACCAAAGTATTTGCCAAGGCTTATAGGTATATATATCCTATGCACTAATCAATTTACTCAACCACACAAATAAATCAAAAAAGGCTACTCAAACCTTATCTAACCTGAAATTCCCTTTGTCATAGACAAAGTTCAATCTAGGATTACATATCAATTCAAATGATAGCAAACAATGGAAAGCATTAAAATCAAATTTGAATAAATAAACACTCATTCATAATCAAAAGAGAGAAAGAATTATATTCAAACTACATCTCGAGATCAAATTGAATTCCTAGTAAAATAAATTAGTGAACAAATTAAACATATAAACAATCAAGAAAGGGTTTACAATCATCTCCATTGCAAAGGACAAGGAAGAAAAAGATAGAAGAATGAAAACTCTTGTTAGAAGTCTTGATCTTCAATCTTGCTCTTCATCTTGAAACTTAGATGTTTGACGACTCTTCTCGATATAAAACTACCCTAATGCACTCTAAATTATGTTAGAAATGCCCACCTATTTGTAGAATTTCCTAGGTTTTCACAAAGTTATGGGACGAAACAATCCCCAGAAAGCCAAAAAAAACACTAAATTTGCTAATACAGAATGGAAGTGGTGCTTGGAACCCTTCTCTAGGCATAGCTGCACCTGGAGGGCAACTTTAATGGGAAACAATCCTTGCGTGCAGTTGCCAAGCCTTTAGGTGTGCCTGCAGACTGAATTTTGCCTTTTTGTGCACCGGGATTCCGTTGCAGCTCCAATTGTTCCAAATCTATAAAAAAACACATCTAAACACATTAGTAAATGTACTCAAACACTAAAAACATATAAACTGAACAATTCCACATAAAAACTATAAAATGACTTAATACCCCTACTAATGCACACAAAAGATCAGAGTTTGATTAAAATACCTAGCTAGACGCATGCAAATGTCTCTTTTGGATAGTTAAAAAAAGGACTAGTTTACTAGCTTTAGCTTTATACTTTGTTTCAATTTAAAAATTTCAGCACTTAATTTCTTTAATATAAGTTTAATTTCCTTGCAAGTTTAATGGTTTCTTGGATTAATTTGTTGGATTTTGATTTTCTTCCTATCTATATAAAAATCTAATATTTTTAATTAGAATTACTAAGTTTCCAATTAATGCTTGCTTGAGTTTATCCTTTTATTTGTCTCTTATACTTGGGTTTCCAAAGTAATTGTTGTTTCTTACTTTTTGATGGTTCACATGAGTTTTTTGTTTTTTTTTTTTGAGCGAACCAATGGTTCCTTGGTGAGAATCGGACAAAAATAAGTACATGAAAGGAGACTAGGCCACAACCTTTCCAACAGGAAATAGAAAATTAGGGTTTGGAAACCCAAGCAAAATTAACAACCCTTTTATGTAAACAGTGTGTACTACCAAGTCTTGCTAAACCTTTAGCTAATCTAGGTAAAGTACAACTGCTATAAACAATACTGCATTTTTCATTTTAACCTACATTAACAAAAAAATCCATTTGTTGATTACCCTTCCTATAAACATATTGTTTAGTGAATGAAAATCTTCCCAAAAATGGTTTGATTTACTGAAATAAACTGGCAAAACTCCAAAGAATACAGTATTTAGCCTATAAGATATGTACCAAAATCATCGAGTCCATTTCTAGAATAAGTTGTTGAATTTTTTTATTTGCACACAGTTTTAACCCTTCTAGTAAGTGCCTTTGTTTCAGCAAACAAATTGGAGTGATAACTACAACAGTATGAAGAAAAGGTAGCAATAGTTTTACTCTCAAAGTCTTTCAGCATACCTCATCTTGAAGGACCACATGGATTCCCTTTTGAAGTACCATCAATATTGAGTTTGTGAAAGCCAATTGGTGGAGATGTCCAGCAAACTATCTTGAGAAAGTCATGTCTAGTAGCCTTAAAAGTGATTCTAATACTAGTAAGCTCTAAGAATTTATTAGATTGAGAAATAGAGTAAAAAGGAAAGACTAGAGACATGGAATACATTTGCCTCTTTATGCCACAAATAATATCCTCATTATTGGCCTTCGTATCTTCAAAAAAACTCTTGTTTGTAGTCTTTCAGAGTTCCTACCAATTCACATTAGGCAACAATCTTGAAAGTTCTCCTTGCATAGAACCTCAATGTTCATTGAGCCACCGATCATTCCAATAGAGCTTGAGAGTACTACATATACCAGTTTGAGGAAAGACTTATACAGATAAGCAGAAAAAACTCTATCTCTCTTGCCAAAGGACAATGCTATGAAAGATACTCTATAGTTTCTTTCGCATCACAGAATTGGTATTTAGATGCAAGGGAAACCCTTTCTTCTTCAACAAAACATCAACTACCAAAGCATCATTCAGAAACCTTCACATGAATATAGTGATATTTAAAGGCAATCTTGTATCCCAATTCCAATCCTATCTATTCCATACTTCCTTAAGCTTCAAATCATAACCAGGAAGATTAGAAAAATCCCATAAAGCACCATTACCCTCTCAATTATCAAAGCACATGAAAGCTTCCCCATTGCCAAAATTACTAATGATATTTTCCTCGAGCAAGTTCTTAGTAGAAAGCATTCCCCACCAACTATGTGAAGAAGTACCAGAAGGCCGAACATAGGCAGGATGTAATACTATTCTGGAGAATTTTTGATGTTATAAATTTACTCTGAATTGATTATTTTGGTCTAAAACACCAACTAAATTTCAGAGATGAGAAGAAGCTTTAGTAACCTCCTGCAAACTATATACTACTAAGCAATTTTCTTGATTAGGATGACACACTTTCCTTCAAGATAACCAATGCAATCTTTTACCAAATTATGAATTACTGCAGAAAAAGTCTGCAAAACATTGCTCTAACTCCTTAAGAACAGATCTAGGAAGATCTGGGACAACCAATAGAAATAATAGGATTGAGCTCAAAACATGTTTGATCAAAAGTAACCTTCCCCTATTGATAATAGTCTTGATTTCCATCCAGCAATTTTCTATGTTATTTATTAACCAAAGGTTGATATATTCTCTTTTCTTCGCATCCTTAGTAATTGGACTACCAAGGAAAGTGAAAGGCAAACTCTTCTTTGAGAAACATGTTAATATTGGAATGGATCTAACTCTAACCAAACCCAGCTTCTCAAATACAATGTAGTTACTCTTAGAAACATTCACCTATTGACTAGAAACAACTTCATAAACGTTAATGGACTTCATAATGTTCTAAGCACAAAGTTTTTTTTCCCACCATTAGCAAAAAAAACAGCATTTGTATATGATAAGTGAGAAGTAGGCATTTGATAACTCCAGGAAACTAGTGTTATATGTACCTTAAATTTGGGTATTTTGACATTAATTTCAAACATTTTTGGGGATTAAGTTTTGTTTTTGTCTATTTTTGCTCTTATGTTCTAGAATGTCTTAGTTTATGTTAATTTAGTATTTTTAATATTATCTAAGTGTTTTTGTTATAATTAATAAAATGTGTTTATGGTAGGGTTTGGTAGGTAAAAAATGGTGTGGAAATTAGATGAGAAAACGGAAAAATCAAGCCATAACTGGGTGATTTAACCAAGCTAACTTTTAGGAGAAAATAGACATCTTCAACATTATGGTGCCAGATCTCACACTATCGAGTCCTGTGAGCTCACTTGATGTGACACCACATTCTGACACTGTAGTATACAGTGAAGAGTTCAACCCCACGGTGTCAAAATTGAATAAAGGAAAAATGACATAGTATGGTGTTAGTGAAGATTTTGGTTGAGTGCTCCACAACATCAGTGTCCAAATTGAAGAAGGGAAATTGATGCTGCATTGTCAAAATTGAGCAACTTCATGTTCAACACCGCACTTCAACACCACGTTCCAGAAGTTTCAAAGGCCAAAAATGTCCAACACGGGGAAAATTCTTGCTGCAGCCACTTCCTCTAATAGCAGTACATAAATACAACTTTTAAGCCTCTTTGGAGATTAAGTAGACATAGTTATAGTGTGTTAGTAGGTGTAATTGTAGGCTAGGTTGGTTCTTTCTTTTCCTCCATATCTGGGAAGAATGTTCTTAGATTAGATGTAGTTCAATTGTAATTTCTTGAAGAATTCTTGAAGATTCTTAGTGTAAGACTTCAATTTTATGTTTATTCCATTTAAATTCATGTGAATTTCATGTAGTTTATTTTAATTTCTTTATTTACTTGCTGTCTATAGTTGTTAGATTAGTTTATGGCTTTCTTTAAATCACTGTTGTATGTGTCTTAGTGGTAACTTTTAGTTAGGATGTTTAAATTGTTTGTGAGAATGCTTTTCTTTTTACATGCTTTCTTAAATGCTTTCTTTACATTTTCAGTCTGTAACAATGCACTAGTTAGTATGGGTTCAAGTTTGATGATATGAATTCCCCATGAGTTTTGATTAATTGGTGGGTTGGATGGTTAAAATGCGAGATAATTGATTAATATTAAATGGCTTAGTTTCTTGGTTAGAGGGAAGAATCCTTCTTTGAGCCATGTTTTTGAGGTTAACACAACATACGAGCACTAAGTGTTAATTCATAGACAGGTTTATCACATGATTAGGATGGGTAGTAGTTGGGCTATGATGCTAACTTTTTTAGTTGCTTCCTTTAACTCCATGTGAAGAATTAGACTAGAATCATGAGTCGGGCCAAAGGATTAATTAATAGTTGGGAGGGAATCTCTAATTAGACCTATTGAGCTAGTTGACCGATCAAGTGATTAAATCCCAAGAATTGTGACTAATCAAACCCTAGCCCATTTTAAGTTGCATTTCTAGTCTTAAAGTTGTTTTCTAGTATCTTTAAATCTAGTTTTAGTTAATTCTTCTTTTAATCAATCTCTTCAAAGAGTAATTCAATCAAATAATCCATAATTACTGACCAATTCTTGTGGGTTCGATCGATACTCCCATGTGCTACTATTTGACCCCATATATTTGATGTGCATCATCCAGTTAAAAGTTAGGTTTAGGTGTTTATAAATATAGAACTGGATGCAATTACACATAAAATTTTTGGCACCATTGCCGGGGATTGATTTTTGGTGATATCAATATAATTTGGTTAAAAGACTAGATTGAAATCTTTTGTGTTATTATATAGTTGTTTTGTTAGTTTGAAAAATCTAAAATGATTTTCATTTTGTAGTTGTGTTCTTATATTGAAAAATCCAAAAAGATATATATATATATATATATATATTTTGTAATAGATAGTTTAGACTAACTAGTAGTCTAAAGTTAAGTTTCCTACTTTTCTTGTTTGTGTGTTTAGTTCTTTTTCTTGTTTTTGGCTTCTTCTATTTGTTTCTTCAAGAACATTCAAAAACCTAATTAGTATTATTCGTACTAAGGAGTTATCATTTTTATGGTAATGCAAGTGTGCCCAATGAGCATGATTCTTGTTATAATTACTCTCCTTACCCTTTAGATTATCAAGTGGGATGGTTATCCATTGATATCTTTTGAGAGCTATCAAGAAAATCCCTATTCTTTCCCTCCACCACAAGAACCTTCACATGAACCAACAAAGCCCCAATTCTTTCACCCACCAACCCAAGAATACGAAGAGGCAAAAATGATGGATGCATGGATGACACTTCAATAACTCCAAGAAGAACTAGCTCAACTCCATGAATAACACGCTCAACTCCTTAAGTAACAAGCTTAACTTCGTGGAGAGCGAGTTAGATTCTTTGAAGACGAAGACAACTCCATCTAGAGGTTTCAAGACCAATTTGCCGAGGTATCTTTCAAATAATGATGGGTAATGAAGACCAAGAGACTACAAAACTCTTACCAATGGATAAAAAACCAGTTCAAGAAGAATAAATAGAGGAATACATAATGAATGATTTCTAGTTTTCCCAGAACCTTTTGAACTTGAAGTTACTACAACTGGATCACTCAACAGTTATATAGAAGCATCATCGCCCTATCAAATGAATGAATTTGAGTATTTCTTGGTGAGCACAAAAGAGGTACCATATGGAGTGTTTGTGGAGAAAGATGAGGCTCAAGGAGTAAAAGAAAAATGGTACTTTCTAGAACAGGCCACTGATGTTCCAGCTACTTATGCTGAAGTTCAACAAATCCTTTAGGACTTCAGGTGCATTCAATAATGGAACAAATTCATGAAAGACTATGATATCCTTGGAAAGCCTCATTGGTGCTGAGGGAGTATTTCTTTCTCTTTTCTTTATTTATGCTTTATTTTACTTTACTTGATATAGTTTAAGAACTCGGTGGTTAATAAAAGGTTTGTAACCTTGTGCTTAGTTAGTTATGTTTTGTTGTTGGTGAATGTTTGTTTCAGTAAAGAACTCGGTGGGTAATAAAGGTTTGCAGCCTTGTGCTTAGTTTAGTTAACAAATTGAGGCTTTTGATTAGCATGAAATTATTCATTACTTAGATGCAATCTTGAAATCTTCATTTGTAGTCAAATTCTAGGATAATCTATCCTTGCATTCCCATTACACTCCTGATTGATAGTTATTTGCATGTGTTTTGATTAAGTTTTGTTGCTAATCCCGAGCATTTACTGTGTTATTTTAGGGCTTTTATGCATTTAAGTGTTTTTAGTTAAAATTTTTATTTTTAGCATTTTAGATAATTTGTAAATCTGTTTTAATTTGTTCTTATAGGTTTTGAATAAACTAGAGTCGAACTAGATGATTAGCATGCAAATCGTGAAGATCGGGTAAAATGTGAAAAGTGTCGAAGTTGGAACTTCGACCAAGAAGAGTTGGCAGAGCCTAGCCATTAGATCACTTGGGCACCATGGTGAGCCAGCAGTGGAGATGCCGACTACAAAGTAAAACACGAGAGCAACAATTTTAGGGTTTATTGGGTTCATTTGGGGTCAAGTTTGTTCCATTCAGCAGTTATTTCAAACCTATGCCTTTCTACACCTAAATGCCTATAAATATGACTCTTTTAGACCTAATTTGAGGAGGGTATTCCATCTTTAGTTTAGAATAGCTGTTGTTACTTTTAATTCCTTACACAACTTTTAAAGACAAGGGCTTGAAGCTTCAATAGTGATAGCCTTGGTTCATTATTCTGGTGAGTTCTATTGTTATTTTATGGTTCTTTATCATTAGTTTTTTATATTTATGGTGTACTTTATGACTTATGACTTTTTTAGTCGCAATTATACTCTAAGCATTCCCAGTTAGGGTTTTATTGCAACAATTTAAACACTTGTTCTTTTCATATTCATTGCAAATTTCCATTGAGGATTTGCTATGATCTTATTACATTCAAATAGCATTAACTTGATCACTATTTGAATTAACACATAAATATGTGATTAGACTAGTGATAATTCTAGGAAACTAGATTTATATGCACCCTAAACTTGTTGGTTTTGCTACTAGTTTTGAACATTTTTAGTGTTTTCGTGTGTGTTTTTGTCTATTTTGCTTTTATGTATTATAATGTGTTAGTATGTGTTTATTATGTGTTTTAGTACTTAATTTAGTTCTTAATTGGCATATTTTATTAGGTTCTTATGTTTAGGGTTGTGTCATGTCTTTAACCTAACTTCGTTGGGAGTTAGGTTTTCGTTCGTCTTTATTTGTCTTTTGTTTTCTGACCTATTTATTAGAATTTTATTTATATATTTAGGATTTATTTGAGGTGTTTATATAGTTAATAATTTCCTTCTATGTGTTAGGGTCGCATGAAAAAAAATGGCGAATCAATCAAATGTCAGACGAAGATTTTCAAAGAAAAACTGTCAAGTGATGCAGAAGTTGCAGTTTGATGTTGTGGCACCTGAATTTTAATGTCACGACACCGAGGCAGCTGGAGAAAAATTGACTTTTTTTGAGGTTTCTTTATAGTGCACAATTCTTCGATCCCCTTTTAAGCCTCATTTGAGGCATAACTTAGGTAGTAAGAGTAGGCTAGATAAAAGAGTAATTTTCTTCTTTTTTCCTTCCCATTTTGGGAGGGTTTTCTTTGATTAGAGTAGAGTAGGATTTCTCTTTCTTGTAATCTTAATTTCCAAACTAAAGATTAAAGCTTTTTAATGGTAGGTACTTTGTTTATATTAAAACTCCTTTAGTTAAACTTTAAATTCATGTTCTTTTAGTTAATTAGTTTGATTGTCTTAATCTCATTGTTTTCTTTACTTGATTTCTTAGTGTAGCTGTTAGATTAGTTGGTGGGTTTCCTTAAAAATTACTTTCTTCGTGGTAATTTCTAGTTTAGATTAGTTTATAGGCTTTTAGTTTAATTGATTTCTTTAATTGTTTTCTTAGTTTAATTAGTAGATTAGTTATCTAATGGGCTTTCTTTAATCACGTTTTCTTAGTGCTAATTTGTAGCTTAGAATAGTTAATTTGTTTTTAAAAGTGCTTTCTTTTTACATGCTTTCTTAGGGATAATGAGTAGTTTAGATTAACTAATTGCTTACTTAATATGCTTTTTATTTTAATTTCTCTTTAATTGCTTTCTAAATATACTTCCTTTTGAATTTCTTTCTTACAAAATGCATTATTAGTGTTTAATCTTTGGTTTCATTAGTTCTAGTTTTAGTTAAATCTCTTCTCTTATTCAACCACTTCAACTTGTAATCTAACCAAATAATCGGTAATTATTGACCAATCCTTGTGGGTACGATCCCTAGTTCCCTTTACTACTAGGTTACAACCATATATTTGCGAGATGTCACCTATTGAATAGTAGGCTTTAGGTGTTTCATAAATTTCATAACTAGGTGTATAAGACATCAAGTTTTTGGAATCGTTGCCGGGGATTAGTTTTCGGTAATATAGATAAGATAACTTGGTTGGAATACTAGATTGAAATTTTTTGTTTTCTTGTATAGTTGTTTCACCCATTTAAAAACCAAAAAGATTTTCATTTTGTAATTGTGTTCTTATTTTAAAAAATCTAAAAAGATTTTCATTTAGGCTAGCTAGTAGTCTAAGCTTTCATAATTTTCTTGTTTGTATTGTTCTTAGTTCTTTTTCTTGCTTTTATTGGTGTTGGTTGTTGTCCAAAACATGCAAGGAATGTGTTGGAATTATTCATACCAAGGAAATCCCTACTTTTTCCCTCAACCTCAAGATCGATTTTATGAACTAATGGAGGATGCTACTTCAAGAAATGGGCCAACTATGAGCAGAAATGGCTCAATTTCGAGAAGTCACGACCAAAGATCGAGAAAAATTAGCTCAACTCCTAGAAGAACAAGCTCAACTACAAGAAAAGATATCTAGATTTCGTGAAGAGCAAGTGTTTGGTGAAATGTTGATTAAGTTTTTGAAAACAATAAACAAGTAATAAGCTTTATAGAAAAACCTTAATTATCCTAATCAACTCCCACACACTCGCAAGTATACGAGGTGAGTTTGTATATAGGATGAGCAAGGATCATTCCCATGAGGACTATTGGAATAAGTATTAGGTTCACAAGCCTATTTACTAGTTAGACGAAATAATCAAGAGTTTTTGACTAAACTTAAAGTAAATTTAATAATGAAAAATTAAAAAAAAAAGAAGACAAGAATGTAAAATACTAATCCTACAAAAAGCAATTAAATAGTTTTTGACTAAAAATCTAAATCAATCTACTCTACTTCCAAGAATTTAAATTAATCTACTCTACAAAAGCGAGTGAAACAATGAAATAAAACCCGAACTACTTGACTACGGAAGCAATTAAGAATCTAAATGCAATAAGACAAGAACAATAATTAAAGAACAAGAATGCAATGAAAACAAAATTTGAATTGCATAAACATAAATCAAACTCAGTAGTTGCAGTGAAAACCAATATTGATGATTGTTGAAGCAAGTCTTTGAATTGTTGATAAGAGAACAAAATTCTAGCTTGAACACTTAAGAAAATCTACCCTATGCCTAAATTATTGTTCTAAATATTGAAAACTAAAAAATAATGATGGCTAACGATGGATTATTATTTCGTCCCCTTCTCTTGGTGTATTTATAGGTAAAATTAGCATTTTGGGGCTCTGGAATGAAAAGTACACGAATCTCCCGCAAACGGGCCCACGGGAGGACGTTTCTTGAAAAATAAGCAAGCTCATCAAACCTGCCCGATGACACACTCTTGGGCTCTGCATAAATGTCGTTCTTGGGTGTGACTTCCAGAAACAAAGATTTGAGATACTGGAAGTTGCGCCTGGCCTCTACAAATTGGTCATGCCTAGGCACAACTTCCAGTAAGAAGACCTCTATTTCTTTCACGATTTTGATCCCGATGCTGTTGGAATCTTGGAAAACTTAAAACATAAAAATTTTAGATCTTTGTCTTAGATTTCCAATGCATCCAAAATCATTTCCCAATCAAAGCTTGGACAATAAAGTTATTCCATTTCTACCGAACGGCATCTACATCACTTCTCACTGGTACACGTAAATTCCAATTTTTCAATTTTCCTCCAATTTGTGATCAATTTTAACTCTTTCTTCACTAAACCCTACAAAACTCAGAGTAACCGATTTTAGCTCATGATTACTCAATTATTGATTATACATCACTAAAAACAAGTTAAACGATACATAAAATATCCTATATTTACGAGTTTATCAACTACCCCACAATTAATTTTTGATCGTCCTCGAGCAAAACCTAGAAATAAATAACAAACATACTCAACACATCTCATAAATTATCCACATAAATAACAAAGAACCAAACCATCATAAGGAAAATTGTCAAATGATAATAAACCCCCATACATGAATTCCTTTGTAGGTGTGTGCATAGCCATTCAAAACTAACTTTTAAGACACTCTGATCAAATCATGAAAACCCTTTGAATTTTTCTAAACACTCCATAGACGGTGACCTTATATCCTTACTCTTCTTACATTTCTCCACTAATGTAGACAACTGACTCAACTTAAATTACGTAGGACTTTTAGCTTGTAACGTAAGGCTAGGGTCCTAGTTAACAAAGAATGGGAAAAGGATAAACAAATAAGAAAAGAGCTTTAAATTTCAACCCTATTCACCGACACTTTGTAAAAATATCTTCTTTTTTTTCCTTTGAATCAAAATACTACTTCATTTTCTATCTTTTCTTTTTTGATTTCCCACCATCTAGGTATCAGTGGTAGGCACTGTATAAAAAAAAAAAAATCTACGCAAGTACCGGTGATGGACATTACTTGCTAACTATTCAGTCAATTGTTGATTAGGTTTTTAAAAACAATGAACAAGTGATAATAAAAAAGACCTTAATTATTCTAATCAACTCCCACACATTCGCAAGTATACGAGGTGAGTTTGTATGTAGGATGAGTAAGGATCGTTCCAAAAAAGACTATTAGAACAAGTACTAGTTTCACAAGCCAATTTACTAGATTTTTAGACGAAATAATCAATAGTTTTTGACTAAAGTTAAACAAAATTTAATCACGAAAAATTAAAATGAGGACAAGAATATAAAATATTAATCCTACAGAAAGCAATTAAAAATAATTGATTAAAACCCTAAATTAATCTACTCCACTGGCAAGAATTTAATCAAGAACAATAGTTTCAATTAATCTATTCTTGTAAAAATGATAAAAAAATGATGGAATAAAACCACAACTACTGAACTACGGAAGCAATCAAGAATCTAAATGCAATAAGACAAAAATGATAATGAAGGAACAAGAACGCCATGAAAACAAAAATTGAATTGCATACAGATAAATCAAACTCAGTAATTGCAACAAAAACAAATGTTCATGATCGTTGAATCTCGAATTCTTGACAAGAGAACAAAATTCTAGCTTGAATACTTGAGAAAATCTACCCTCCATCTAAATTATTGTTCTAACTATTGAAAACTAAAAACTAATGATAGCTGATTATGATTCAGAGTTTTCTTCCTCCCCTTCTCTTGGTGTATTTATAAGTAAAATTAGGGTTTTGGGGCTTTGGGATGATAAGTACACGAATTCCCACGTAAACGAGCCCATAGGAGGATGTTTCCTGCAAAAATAAGTAAGCCCATGAAACCTAACCGACGACGCGTGCTTGGGCACTGCATAAACGTAGCACTTGAGCGCCACTTCCAGAACCAAAGATTGGAGCTA
The DNA here is from genome assembly GCA_025175665.1 of Cinchona pubescens. NCBI lineage: Eukaryota > Viridiplantae > Streptophyta > Magnoliopsida > Gentianales > Rubiaceae > Cinchona > Cinchona pubescens. The sequence goes on from JANKKI010000312.1 coordinate 629,655, forward strand.
CTGGAGTTGATGCCTAGGTGCTTCAAATTGGTTGTGCCTAGGCACGCCTGGCAATACCAACTCCAAATTCCTCCTCAATTTTGAATATGATGCAGGCCGAATTTTGAAAAACACAAAACATGAAAGTTGTAGCAAATGTCTTAGCATTCAAAAACATCTTGAATCAGCCCAATTAGAGTTCGGACAAGAAAATTATTCTCAATCTACTAAACTGTGTCCATATTGCTCATCGCCAGTGCACATAAATTTCAATTTCACAATTTTCCTCCAATTTTGTGGTCAATTTTAACTCTTTTTTCTTCACTCAAACCCAAAAAAAACTCAAATTAAACTATTTTAGCTCATAATTACTCAATTCTTTCTTACACATCACTAAAAATGAGGTAAACGATACATAAAATATACTATATTTACGAGCTAATCAACCACCCCATACTTAATTTTTGATTGGCCTTGAGCAAAACATAGAAATACATTACAAACATATTCAACACATCTCATCAATTATCCACATATATAACCAAGAATCAAACCATCATAAGGAAAATTGTCAAATGATAGTAAACTCCCATACATGAATTCTAGTGCAGGTGTATCATTAGCCATATCTAAATAACTTTTAAGACACTCAGATCAAATCACGCAAGCCCTTTGAAGTTTTCTAAACACTCCATAGCTTACACTTCTTACATTTCTCCACTAATGTAGACAACTGACTCGACTTAAATTAGGTAGGAATTTTAGTTTGTAACGTAAGGCTAGGGTCTTGACTAACAAAGAAGGGAAAAGGATAAATACACAAAATAAGAAAAAGAGCTTTAAATTTCAACCCTATTCGCCAACACTTTATAAAAATACCTCCATTTTTTTCTTTTGAATCGCAATGCTTCTCCATGTTCCATCTTTTTTTTTTCTTTTGAATCTCAATGCTTCGCCATGTTCCATCTATTTTTTTTCGAAATGGGTTCCAGTGATAGGTATTATCCATAAAAAAATATCTACACAAATACCAGTGATAGGCACTACCTGCTACGCTCCACTGCAAGTGCCAATGATGTGCACCACCGCAATGGCCAACAAAAAAGAATTTTTTTTATCTCCCCTACACCTTAACTATGCACCATTCATTCTAATAGTCACATACAACTAGCTTCAATTCTTATATCCCTTTAACAATTAATGTGGCATTTAAAACTCTTAAGGGACATTTAAGATAGCTCACAAATGTAGAAAAAATGGGTTACAAAAAAAAAAACGAATGGTGCTTCTGTCCACTGAAAACAAATTAAGGCTCAAGTAGGGTTTTAGGGATAAATTTTACAGTAGGGTTGTCTTGAAAGGCACAAACGTCCAAATAAATTCCTAAGCTTATCTTTAAATCAAATCAAATTATCTAAAATTTTGCCTCAAAAATGTAATAAAGCAAGTGTCTACAACATTGTAGGGCTGTTAGTGCTAAAAAATTGGAAATCATGCGAGAAAAATATGAACACCAACTACCCTACTCATGACAACATAGCTCAAAAATTATCGAGTAGAAAATCAAAGAAACATGCTAAGCAATTTGTGAACAAAATGTTCAAAATTTTGAATAGCTCTCAAATCAAAAGCTAAGCTACAAATATGAAAGCTAAATTTGAACAAAATGAACAAACAAACCACCAAACAAATAGAAATTAAGAAAACTCCTCACCACGCACTTAGAGTATAGCATTGTCCCCAATGCAAAAATAAAAAAGAGAAAGGGAAAAAGGGAAGCTTCTTTGTCAATGAAAAACATTTGGTCATTTATGTTGAACTAAATACCCTTGAGTCCTAGAAATCGAAAACATCCACTACTAAAACAAAAACAGAACATAAAAACCCTTATGACATTAAAAAAAAAAAACAATAAAACCAAGAAATTAAACAAAAGCATAAGACATAAAACATAAGAAATAAAATTAACATGGGTTGCCTCCCATATAGCACCCTTGTATATAGTTTTAGGCTCGACTATTGCATTCCCGCTAATGTGAAACATGCTAGGGTGGTTGGCGACCTCCTTCCTTTAGGACTCCACGGTAAAAGTTTAATCCTATTCTTCTTAATTGTTATTTGTTGATTCCTAGCTTTTACTTGAAGAAATCTACGTTTCTTTGTAGTCACCAAAGCTAATGTCCTCAGTAGCACATCCAATTCTTTTTCGAACCATTTCCTCTTCTTTTTGTGCTTTTAAACTTTTGGACGTCACAAACTTTCTGATACTTTTTACAACTTTCTTGATCTTTTCTCACCCCACACATATCATTTTGTGGTTTTTGATTCTTTATTTGACCTGCCAATAGAAGGGTATCGAGTAAATGATTAGCACATTTTTCTTCAAAAATAGGAAAATTATCATTATAACCAAAAATATCAATTTCAAACGATTTATTTTCAATTTGTAAAATCAACTTCCTTTTATTAACATCTATAAATGCATAGGAAGTTGATAAAAATGGTCTCCCAAGAATCAACAGTATTTCATTGTCCTTGTTGATGTCCGACACCCAAATATCAACGGGAAACTCCAAATTCTCTACTTGCACAAGCAAGTCCTCCAGCAAGCCATATGGTTTCCTTTCTGTCAGGTCCATGAGTTGGAGTGTAATGTTAGTCTGTTTGGTGGTGGTGATTCCTAACTTATCACAAATGGATTTTGGCATAATGTTGATACTAGCCCCAAAATCACAAAGTGAATGATGTAGCGTTATTCCTCCAATATTTACCGGTATTGAGAAGTTACTAGGATCTTTGAGTTTAGGTGATAATCTCCTTTGAAAAATTGCACTACATTTGGCATTGAGATAAATTTTACTCTCAACATCATCCCATATCTGCTTCCTTGATAATAAATCCTTCATAAACCGCACGTAGTTGCGCAATTTGGTGAGCACATCAACCAAGGGAATGTTGACATTAACATTTTTGAACATGTTGATGAATTGTTGAAATTACTTGTCTTTTTCATCCTTTCTGGAATTATTTAGCCTTTCATGGAATGGAATCTTTATCAAAGGATGTAAATTCAAAGGCTTCACTACGTGCTTCTTTTCCACTCCCTGTTTTCATCCACTTTCTTCATCTTGTTATCATCACAACCAACTTCATTCTTCTCCTCAATCACCTTAGAGTTTTTCTTCTCTTCTTCTTTACCATCCTCTTGTTTTTCATACGGCATAACCAAATATTCCCACTTCTTAGAGGAGATAGCATTGCATTGCTCTTTCAGGTTTGGGATTGTATCACTCAACAATGCTCCAACCGGTCTCTCATTGTTTTGTTGGGCTATTTGTTCTAATTGTAGCTCAAGGTTCCTCAAGTGGTAGCCCGAAAATTTTCAAACTGCCTTTGCAATCTCTCAAAATCCCTTCTGAGATTGTCATCATTGGGTGTATCATAATTCACATGTGTGGGATAATTTGGGTTTTGAGATGATGGTCTTGGTGGTGGAGGTTGGTATGAGTTATTTTGATAAGGTGGAAAATTTTGGGGATTCCTTTGATGTGGTGGTTGATATAGTCTAGATAATAGGGTTTGGTTGGAAAAATTTTGCTGTGGTTGGTTGGACTGAAATGAAGGATTTTGGACATTGTTTTGGTTAGTCCAAGAAAAGTTAGAATGATTTCACCAAGAAGGGTTGTATGTATTGCCATAGTATGTGGGCTGATTATGTAAGCTAAAATTTTGATTAGAAACATATTGAACCTACTCATCTTGCATCACCGAAATCTCACAAAAGCCATTTTGGTGATTTATTCTCCAGAAATCACATCTTAGGAACCCTTGAGATGTCTATCCAATTGAATTCACTAAACTCTTTCCCATGTTCTTTACCGCCTTGGTCAAGTTTGTAATGGCACTCTTCATTACGTTTTGCTGAGATAAGAAAGAATCATAATTAGGCATACCTCCTTGTTGGATGTTGGCTTGATTCATTTGTTATTGTTGACCAACTACGGGAGTTATTGCTCCATGATAATAACGAGTGGATGCTATTCTTTCCAATAACTCTTGTTGTTCCTCCAAAGTCTTACGGGGGAAAGAACCTCCCGCACTAGCATCAACTGTCAATCTCGTCTCCAGAAATAGTACATTATAGAAAGTTTGGACTTGCAGCCATAGTGGTATAGCATGGTACGGGTACTTCTTCAATAGCTCCTTGAAGTGGTCCCACACTTCAGCTAAGCTCTCTCTAGTGATTTGTCTGAATAATGTGATTTCGTTTCGGAACTTAGCGGTCCAAAATAGAGGAAAGTGTTTGTCTTGGAACTCTTGAGCTAGTTGGTCCCATGTTGTGAAAGTACCTTGTCTATATGACTGCAACCAAGTCTAACGACCTTGCTCTATCACGTAAAGAAAAAAAGAATGCTCTCATTCGGATACAATCTGAGTGGACTCTATTATATCGAAATGTATCAATAACCTTCTCGAATTTGTATAAGTATAGGTTTGATTTCGAAGTTGTTTGCTTGCACGGGTAGCCAGGCAAATGCTAGAACTCGCCTCCTCAAAATTGGGTATGGCATAATCTCTAAGATGTCGGGGGTTAGCATTAGCATTAACTTAGTTGCCATTGTTGCCTGCAACCTCCTCTCGTTCATTCACAAGGCGGTATGGATTCTCCATTAGATTGTCACCTTGGTTTGAGTCTTGTCGTCTATGGTTTCTACTTATAGTCCATTCAATTTTCAAGTCAATCAGATGAAGTGGTTGATTGTAAGAACGAGTATCTACCATAAACTACAAGAAGAGAAAAGCGAAGATCAATTATCGAAGACAAAAATCCAAACAAAATGAGAGAACAAGAAATAACTGTAAATAAATAACAAAAGAAATGAATAAGTCTAATCTAATAAGACTCACTATACCTAATATTGTTACCAAATAAAAATAATCTCGGGCAATGGCAACAAAAACTTGTTCAATGAATTGTTGATTAGGTTGTTGAAAAAAGTGAACAAATGATAATAAAAAAGACCTTAATTAGCCTAATCAACTCCCATACACTCGCAAGTATACAAGATAAGTTTTTATATAGGATGAGTAAGGATCGCTCCCACGAGGACGATTGGAACAAGTAATAGGTTCACAAGCCTATTTACTAGTTAGCAAAATAATCAATAGTTTTTTATTTAACTTAAACTAAATTTAATCATGAGAAATTAAAATAAACACAAGAATATAAAATATTAATCCTACGGAAAGTAATTAAATATAATTGACTAAAACCGTAAATCAATCAATTCTACTTGCAAGAATTTAATCAAGAACAAGAATTTCAATTAATCTACTCCTATAAAGGCAATAAAAAAATGATAGAATAAAACCCTAACTACTCAAGTACGAAAGCAATCAAAAATCTAAACACAATAAGACAAAAATGATAATGAAAGAACGAGAACGCAATGAAAAGAAAAATTGAATGGCAATCAAACTTAGTAATTGCAGCAAAAACCAATGTTGATGATCGTTGAATCTCAAATTCTTGACAAGAGAACAAAATTCTAACTTGGACACTTCAGAAAATCTACCCTACATCTATAGTATTGTTCTAACTATTGAAAACTAAAAACTAATGATGACCGATGATGATTCTTCTTCCCCCCCCCCCTCTTTCTCTTGGTGTATTTATAGGTAAAATTAGGGTTTTGGGGCTCCGGGATGTGAGTACACGAATTCTCACGTAAACAGGCCCACAGGAGGACGTTTCTTGCGAAATAATTAAACCCATGAAACCTATTTGACGATGTGAGCTTGGGTGCTACATAAACATCATGCTTGGGTGCCATTTCTAGAACCAAAGATTGGAGCTACTTGAGTTGGCGCCTAGGTGCTGCAAAATGATCATGCTTACTTGGGCACGCCTGGCATCACCCGCTCCAAAGTTCTCCTCGATTTTGACCATAATATAGGACAAATTTGGAAAACTCAAAAAATGAAAGTTGTGGAACTATGTCTTATCTTTCCAAAAAATTTTAAATCTCCCCAATTGGTGTTTGGACAAAAAAATTATGCTCAATCTACCAAACTGTGTCCACATTGCTCCTCGTCGGTGCACATAAATTCCAATTTCACAATTTCTCTCCAATTTTGTGATCAATTTTAACTCACTATTCACTGAAACGCGGGTTTAAAAATCAAAATAAACCATTTTAGCTCATAATTACTCAATTCTTGCTTATACATCACTAAAAATGAGGTAAACGACACATAAAATATGTGATATTTACGAGCTTATTACTCACACTGCAATGCAGGTACCAGTGATGGGCACCACCTGCAATGGTCAACACATTTTTTTTTAACACCCCACATTAAACTGTACACCATTCAATCTAAGACTCTCATACAACTACCTTCCATAGTCCATTATATTCCCTTGACAATTAATGTGGCATTAAAGCTCTTCAGGGATAGCTCACAACGGTAGATAAAAAATGAGTTTAAAAAAATGAATACTGCTTCTGTCCATTCAAAAAAAATTAAGGTTCAAGTAGGGTTCTAGGCATAAATTTTACCGTAATGGTTGGTGTGAAAGGCTCAAACGTCCAAAGAAATGCCTATCCTCATCTTTAAATAAAATCAAATTATCTAAAATTTCACCTCTAAAATATAATAAATAATGTGTTTGGAATGTAATGTAAGTGGATCTACACAATTATCTCTTAGTTCCAAAAAGCTACAACATTGTAGGCTTGTTGTGCTAAAAAATTAGAAATCATGATAGGAAAATATTAACACCGACTACCCTACTAATGAAAACTTCGTTCAAAAATTATCGAGTAGAAATCAAAGAAACATGCTAAGCAATTTGTGATCAAAATTTTCAAAAATTTGAATAGCTCTCAAATCAAGAGCTAAGTTACAAATATTAATGGAATTAGCAAAATTTGAACAAAATGAACAAACAAACCACCAAACAAATAAAAATTAAGAAAACTCCCCACCACACACTTAGAGTATAACATTGTCCCCAATGCAAAGATGAAGAAGAGAAAGGGAAAAAGGGAAGCTTCTCTATCAATGAAGAATGTTTGGTGCCATTTATGTTGAACAAAATACCCTTGAGTCGATGTCGAAAACATAAACCACTAAAACAAAAACAAAACATAAAAACCCTTAAGACATTAAGTAAAACATTAAAACCAATAAACTAAATTTTTCGACAGCTAAGAAAGAAATCATAACCCCTTATGGCTATACATAATAAAGCTATGAAATAAAATATAAAAGAGTATGATAAATTAAAATGTTGGAAAATAGGAAAAATCATGTCTGAGAGTTTAAAAGAATATGGTCAATCCTTATTATTTGAGAAAATAGTTGCGGCCAACTTTTGAAGGAAAGAAGGAAAAGGTGAAAACGTCGATAGACCTTCCCATGCTTGCGGACCTAGCCATTTGCCAAACCTCCATTGTTTGTTGCCACATATGCTAGTACAGAATATAGGCATCAAATCGTTGTTGCATTCATTGTTGTTCTTGTAAAATTTGCTGTAGAATCGCCTCTTGAGTCATCGGCTCACATTCACTTGTAGATTGTTTGGAAGTAGAAGCATGAGCGTGTGTCATTCTAGCATGTTGCTTGATGACCCCTTCATCACAATTTGTTTTCCAGTCTTCAATCTTTCCTCACTCGGATCCATAGCCACACCTGTCCCTAAACATAAGGTAGTGATCAATTGCGGATACCACAACCCATATTGCTTGGTAGTTGCAGAATGACAAATCTCATTATGTATCCGACATCAATAGACTTTCCATTGGCGACATAATACAACAATTTTGCCCGTTCCAAAGTAACATGTGAAAGATGACTTACAAAAAGAAGTCAAGCACATATAAATTTAAACCAAACTTGCCATTTAGATTTAAGCCTATCGAAATCAAAATTCCATTGCCGAGCTACTCCCCCAACATTTGTAAAGGTCCATTGTACCTCCCCATCATTTAGGACATTGGTAATTGTGCTGATCACCGTGTTGGCATCGCAAAACTTCAGCCACTCATTTCTTCGGACCTGGTTTAGCTTCAAAATTTGATTGATCGCATTTGCCAAGTGTCCACATGCTGCCCCCTCACATACGCCTGCTGGTCACTATAATGAGTCAAATTAGAATAAAATTCCCTCACCACAGGTAGTACCACATCAATAGGGGTAACAATGAAGTGGTTCCATCCATGTTCTTGTGTAACTTGGCGAATCTCCAGTGCCCTACGTAGAGGTACATATACCGCTTTTTCTTTGATCGCCGCCCACTTTGAGATGTCAGTCTCGTATTTCTTATGGGAAGTAACATTTATAAATTGCTCCGGCACTATCAGTTGCTGGGGTTGCTCTTGTTATGCTTGCTGTGGCCCAGATGATGATAATACAGGAGCCTTGTCCTTTGCCGGATCATGTGGATGTATGCCCCATACCTACAAGAGTCACTTGTTATGATAACAAACAACCCTACACTTATGTAGTTCTACAATTCCAATTAATAACCCATCCTATTCACTTAGAATTGAATGATAAGATTACTGGTCATTCTAAGTAACATATAAGTATGGAATTATCCCAAGACCAAATAGTCAAAAGATGAACAATCTTACTCACAAATCACGAAAGACATCCTTGGATAGAATTTCATGCAAATATACCGAGTGCTTTAACAAAAGCACTCATTAAGGCATTTTAACAAACACTTGGTATGCATAATCTAATAACTCCATAATTTGAATCAAAAGTGGTCCAATTACTTAGTACTAACTACCTGAACCACAGTAAACAACCAAATTTCAATTCATAAACATAATTATGTCACAAAACCATGTATCGAGATGTTTGAATGTAAACTCAATCACACATACCTTTGCAATTACAGAATAATAAAATCACAAGGGAAAATATAAGACAAAGGTCAAACAACCCATCCTTATGATCATATTGTCACATAATTGAAGTAAGTCTAATGATAGGAATAGACATTCGCACATGAAATCAACCCAAACAATTTATCGAACACATGGTGGGCATAAACACAGTTCACTTATTAAAAAAATTCAAATAAAAAACCATCACGCAAAACAATAAGAATACAATCCATGCATAATTTATAAAAATTAAACAATTTAAGATCAATGATGCATGAAAAATTGAACCTTTAATGATATGCAGGTAAAAACCCAAAAAGGAAAAAATTTAAGAAAGAAAAAAAGAGAAAATCATACCTTAATGCAAAAGTTGTGTGGAATTGAAATTTGGATGAATATAGAATGGAGAAATCAATTGAAAAGTTGAAAACTTATGGGTTAAAGAGGGTTTTGGGACGAGGCTTGGGAGAGAATTGAAAAATAGGAAGAAAAAGCTAACCCTTTGTAGTTATAATCAAAGGGTTAAATAACCATTTTCGGTATCACGCTTGTGCACTGTAGGGTAAATTGCACTACCCAGGTGCAAAATCTAGTAGGGCTGAGTAACCTCACTGACTATCTCGCCTGGGCACTACAATTTTGTAAAGCCCATTATGAACTCCAGTGAGTAACTGTTCATCGCAGTGCAAAATTTTTCAACACAATAACTTAAAACACTCCTCCCTTGACCCTAAAACTAACTTTTCTTCCAACCGTTTCCCCACAAATTAATTTAATGCACACATAAACAACATAAAAGCAAGGAAAACAAGAAAAAAGAATGTAAGAACAAAAATTTTTAAAAAAAAAAAAAACATGGGTTGCCTCCTATGTAGCACCCTTTTTTACTTTGGCTCGTTTGATCAAATGTTGACAAGGTGGATGATTTCTTGTCCCTCGTTAATAATCCCACCATAGTAGCACTTCACCTATTGGCCATTAACCTTGAAGTTGTCTTGATTTTCTTTGAGTTCCATCGCACCATACAAGAATATCCGCACTACTTCAAATGACCTGCTCCATCTTGACTTGACAACTTTCCGGGAAACAGCTTGAGCCTCGAATTGTGTAATAAAACCGTGTCCTGGGCCTTCAAATTCTTTTCAAGATTATGTTTGTTGTGCCACATCTTAGCTCTCTCCTTGTACAAGCTTGTATTCTCATAGGCTTCTCTTCAGAGCTCACCTAACTCATTTAAATCAAGAAGCCTTTTCTCACCGGCCTCCTTTAGGTCATAATGAAGAGTTATGATCGCCTAATATATCTCCTGCTCAATCTTAACCGAAAGATGACAACCTTTACCATAAACTAGTCAGTAAGAAGACATCTCAGTTGGGGTCTTGAAGATAGTATTATAGACCCAAAATGCATTATTTAGCTTCTTGAACCAATCATTCCTCGACGAATTTACGGTCTTTTCAGGTATGCGCTTCAATTGTCAATTTGAAAAATCTACTTGCCCAGAAGTATGCAGATGGTATGGTAAGGTAATTTTGTGGGTGACTCCATATTGAGATAAGAAAGATTCAACAAAAGATATTTCCCTGAAATGTGATCCTCCGTCACTTACAATAGCCCGCAGAACACCAAATTATGAGAAAATATTTTTTCTCACAAAGTTTGCCACCACGCTTGTGTCGTTCGTTGGTAATGCCACAAGTTCAACCCACTTGGACAATAATCCACTACCACAAGAATGTATTTTTTATTATGTGACGATGCAAAAGGACCCATAAAATCAATACCCCACATGTAAAAACTCTCGCAAACTAGTGTGTGTTGCAATGGCATTTCATCTTTTCTAGACAAACTCCCTACACATTGACATCGATCGTATTGGGTTACAAAATTTCTTGCATCACGAAATAATGTCGACCAGAACAATCCGCTTTGCAACACCTTTTCAGTCGTCCTTTGTGAGTCGTGATGTCCCCCTACTTGTGAAGAGTGGCAATGAAATAAGACACTTTGTACCTCACTCTCTAGAATGCACCGCCAGACTACTTGATCCTTACACCGATGATAGAGGTAAGGGTTATCCCAAATATAGTGATGTACTTCATTTTCGAAAGAAATTTCTTTCTTCAATTTACATCTATGGTGGACGGAATGATCATGGCGGCTAAGAAGTTGACAATATCCACGTACCAAGGTGCTCCATCCTCCATTCTCATCAAATGCTCTTTCGAAAATGTCTCATTTATGGGCACTTCATCACCATTTTCTTGCCATGGGTCTCTCGACTTGTGAAAGATAATCCGCCACAGTATTTTCGACTCCTTGCTTGTCCACCACCTCCTAATAAAATTCCTACAATAGCAAAATCCATCTAATAAGTCTAGATTTAGCATCATTTTTGGTCAATAGGAATTTAAAGGCTAAATGCCTATTACAAACTATCACCTTATTACCTATCAAATATAATCTAAACTTATCAAATGCAAAAACTATTGCCAATAATTCCTTTTTGGTGGTAAAGGAATTCATTTGTGCATCATTAAGGATTTGACTAGCATAATATACAACATGTAAACATTTTTTTCTTTCTTTTGACACATATAATGTCGCACCCACGGCATAATCGTTTGCATCACACATCAATTCAAAGGGTAAATTCCAATTTGGTGTGACTATCAAGGGAGAGGTAATCAAAGCTTCTTTTAAGTTATTAAATACAGACAAACATTTATCATAAAAAACAAAAGGCACATCTTTTTGCAATAAATCACATAAAGGGCGAGAAATCAAAGCAAAATTTTAATAAAACACCAGTAAAATTGGCATGACCAAGAAAACGTCTCACTCCCTTCACATTCGTAGGAGGTGGTAATTTTTCAATTATTTCTACTTTACTTTTATCTACTTTATGCCCTTAGATGAAATACAATGGTCTAAACCAATCCCCTCCCGAACCATAAAATGACACTTTTCCCAGTTAAGTGCCCAGTTTGAAGACTCACATCTTTCCAATACATATGCAAGATTATTGAAACATGAATAAAAAGAGTCACCAAACATACTAAAATCATCCATAAAAACTTTAGTAAACTTTTCAATCATATCTGACAAGATAGCAAACATACATCTCTGAAAGGTACAAGGAGCATTGTATAATCCAAAAAGGCATGCGCTGATATGTAAATGTGCCATATGGACAAGTTAAAGTGGTTTTGTCTTGATCTTCAAGGGCTATGGCAATTTGAAAATACCCTAGATAACCAGCGAGAAAGTAATAAAATACATGTCCAGATAATATTTCAAGCATCTAATCAATGAAAGGTAAAGGAAAATGGTCATTCCTAGTGGCTTCATTAAGTTTTCTATAGTCTATACACTTCTGCCACTCCATTACTAATCTAGAGGGAATTAATTCATTATTTTCATCTAGATGACTATAAGGTCATCCCCCCTTCTTTGGTACTACTTCCGTTAGGTTAACACCTACTGTGATACCCAAAATATCCTTGTCATACTTTAGTCATGTTAATTTTGAGGATTAGAAATTTTGGGGTCAATTTATAATTAGAGCAAAGGTTGGGGGTCAAATCTAAATAATTAAACTAGTTTATATACTACGGTTAAAACAATTTTCTCATTCTATTTTCCCAATTCTTCCACATAGAACAAGGGTTTCACTTCCAAGAGCTTGAGGGAGGAGGAGAAATAGCAAATTCAACCACAAATTTCCATAATTGAGGTAAGAAATTCCTTCTTTCTTGAGTTCAATTAGCTAATTTGATAGATTAAGAGATGGAGTTTAGGAATTTTTCAAGAATATTGTGGGTTTCAAAATCTTAGCTTGTGGTGATGATTTAATTGTTAGAATTGTTGTAATTGGATTTATTTTCTTGCTCTTTGTTGTTAAAGTTAAACCTATGGATGTATGTGTTGAATTTAAAGGATTTGGATGGTTTAATAACCAAGAAAAATGCAAGAAATATGCTAAATTCGTAGCTGGAAATTCGCAGACAGCACTGCGTAACTTTAGAAAATTGGTCATATCTCAGCGTAGAAATATCGAAATTGCACACCGTTTGTTGCGTTGGAAACTAGAATCATAGAATTTCGAAATGGTATAAAGTATGTTGTTCTGTTTCTCAGTATATTAACAGCAGTTAAACCATAAAGTGGACTGAAAATCTGGTTCTGCAGCAGAGTATTTTCTGAATTTCGAGCCATTTTTGAGCAAGTTGTGTTTTGAACTGGGAAATGTTGTCTTCTTGAAACATCTAGTAAATTGAGTCCAGTTTCTATAGGAATCAGTTTTGTGGCTTTTGGAAGAATATAACTTGAGTTATGGTCATTTTTGTTCAGCACTGTCAGTGCTGAAAATGTCATAGCTAACTTTTTTATGCTATAGATCATGCCTTATTAGAATTTAATGAGGCAAATATTATTGTAACTTACCTTTTAGGTTATGAGGAGATGATTTATGTTCTGATTTTATTATTTAGGAAGGATTAACGGGAGTTCAAGTAGCTTGGATTTCAAATTGGAAACATTTTGATTACTTGGTAAGTGGCTTTTTCATATTTCTATTGTTTTAAAAAAAACTGATTTCTTAAGTACTTTTGTACTAAATGTTGTTGTTAATGCTTTGAAAATCTATTTGCGTATTAAATTGGATTGAGCATATGGATAATTTGTTTGGTGATTATATGTCTGTGAATGATTGTTTATTATGCTTTCTGTGGTATCATTGGACTCATTAAACTAGTAAAGGAATGGGAAAGACTATTGAATTGTTATGTTAAAATGTCGGTATGGCCCTTCCACGGGATACAATAGTGGACAAACGGCCCTGTCACGGATTATAATAGTGACCGTAGTATGATATTCGGAACTACGTTTAACTGACATATGGCCCTACCATGGGTAAGAATAGTGGGTTACGGCCCTATCACGGGTTATAATAGTGACCATAGCATATTCTTTAGCTGAAGGCAAATGAAAAAGAAATAGATTGTAAGAATTAAATAGAACAAAATATAAGAAAATATGTCTATTATAGTTGTGTATGCCATGCATATATGGTGCTTGATTGTGGTTAAATGATTGTTGTGAAATGATTTTCATGAAATGTAATACCTACGCTTTTAACGTGCTCAATCCAGTGGAGATATGAGTGAGTTACTTACTGAGCAAATGAAAGCTCATCCCACTTGCCTTATGCCTTTGCAGGTGATCACGTTTAGATCGCTTTCTGGAGGAGTTTTGATATACTGCCGAGTAGAATTAGTTTTGTTATGTTTCACCTTGTTTAGAAAGTCTTGTGTAGTTGTATATATATAAGGCTATGGTGATTCTAGTGGGATGTTGTGGTTATGCTTTTCTTCTAGGTTGAAGATTTGTGTTGTTCATGATTTGATGTAAATATTTGGGTTTGTATTTATATAGGTTGTGTATGTATGTTTTGGCAATTGTTACTTATAAGCGAGATAGACGGCTTTGTATCCTCTTGGAAGGGTATGCCGGTGCCACACTCTAAATTACAGGTTGTTTTAATTATGCCGAGTTTAGGGTGTGACACCTACTCATTATCACTGATGAGATATATGATCCCAGCATCTAGAAATTTTGAAACCTCCTTCTCACTATGCTCTTTAACCACCTCTTTTAAAGTTAGATTTAACCGCCTTTGAGGTTGTCTAATAGGCTTATAAGTGTCATTAAGGATTATTTTGTGCATGAAAATAGTGGGACTTATGCCTTTTATATGGTCAATGTTCCATGCAATAACTCCACAATATTTCTTTGATACAAATATTAATTTACCCAATTCAATATCAGAAAGAGAAGCATTAACAATTACTTGATATGTATCATTCTATCCTAGAAAAATGTATTTAAGCTGAGAAGGCAGTGGGTTGAGCTCAACCTTGTGGGATTCGTTAGTCAGATACCACTTTTACCTTTATTCCTCATCTTGTTCTCTTCAATTGCCCTTTCTATCTCATCATCCATCACTCTTTTTTTGTTGCTAGCCTTCATCTCCTCTTTCATGGATTTCCTAGAAAAATCATTAACCAAATCATCAATAATATCTATACTCATAACATCATCATATTTAACTGGAAATTTAAAAGAATAAAAAATATTAAAGGAAATATTCCCCAATGTCATCATAGACTCTAAATTGTAAGTTTCCAACTTGGACATCAATGATGGCTCACCCAATGGCCAAGAAAAGTCTTCTTAATATGAGTGGGGTCACCACGTCTTCTTCCATGTCGAGCACAATGACATCCACTGGTAGAAATACCTTACCAACTTTGACAATAAGGTCTTCTACTACTCCCACTGATCGCCTCACACTTCTATTGGCTAATTAGAAAGTGACATTTGTCAGCTTCAATCCTTCTCCATTTAACCTCTTAAAGATGGAATGAGACATGAGGTTGATGAAAGCTCCCAAGTTGCATAGAGCTCGGTAGCTCCTCTTTACCCTCCAATTTGTATGGAATCGAGAACGAGCCGGGTTCATTGAGCTAAAAGGAAAGATTCTTTTAAATGATGGGACTATACCATTCGCTTAAGCATAAAATCTCGTCCCTCACCAATCTCCTCTTGCTCGATAATATCTGCTTAATAAACTTAGCATAACTGGGAATATTTTCTATTACTTCAATAAAAGAAAGGTTAATCTCAATTTTCATAAAAATTTCCTAAACTTTTTCATCTTTTCTTCCTCTTTCAGTGTTTGGAGAAAATGAATACTTACCTATTTACCTGTAGGTGTTGAATGATCCTTGAACTTACCTCATTAGTCAAGAGCTTTAGATGGTTCCTCATTATTGTGCTTGCTCTTTGATATGTCTTCCTTTTCCTTTGCACCATTCTCCATTTTGCTTGATCATCATCCTCCACTTTCTTTGGCTCTTGTGTTTTCTCACTTCTCAATGTGACTACTTGAACATGCTCTCTCCTATGGTTATTATCTCGTGGGTTACGAATATTATCGCTCGATAATGTTCCCGTTGGTCGCTCATTGTTTTGGTGAGTTATCTGTCCCAATTGCATCTCAAGGTTCCTAGTGGTAGCTCGCAAATTCTCATACTCCCTTTGCAACCTCTCAAAATCCCTTCTCAAATTATCATCATTGGGTGTATCATGATTCAGACATATGCGGGATAATTTAGATTTTGAGATGTGTGATTTTGGTGGTGGAGGTTGGTATGAGTTTTTTTGATAAGGTGGAAAATTTTGGGGATTCCTTAGATGTGGTGATTAGTATGGTCAAGATGACGATGGTTGATTGGACAAATTTTGTTGAGGTTCATTTGACTGAAATAATAGATTTTGGACATTTGTTTGATTTGTCCAGGAAAAGTTGGCATGGTTCCGCCAAGATAGTTATATGTATTTCCATAGTTGGTGGCTTGATTTCTTGTGGTGGGATTTTGATTGGAAATGAATTGAATCTACTTAAATTGCATCACTGAAGCATCACAAAAGTCATTTTGGTGATTTCCTCCGCATAAATCACAACTCAAGATCCCTTGGGATGTCAAACCAATGGAGTTCACTAAGCTTCTTTCCATATTCTCTACAACTTTTGTCAAATTTGTAATGACATTCATCATCATATTCTACTGAGATATGAAAGTATCATAGCTAGGCATGTCCATGTAACTACCTCCTTGTTGGACGTTGGCTTGATTCACCTATTGTTATTGTCCAACTATGGGAGTTATTGCTCCATGATAATAATGAGTGGATGCCTTTTTTTGCAACAACTCTTGCGCTTCCTTTGGAGTCTTGTAGGAAAATGTACCTCCCGCACTAGCATCAACTATCAATCTCATCTCAGGAAATAGTCCATTATAGAAGGTTTGGACTTGCAGACATAGAGGTATAGGATAGTGCAAACACTTCTTCAATAGCTCCTTGAAGCAGTCCAACACTTCACCTAAACTTTCTCCTGTGATTTGTCTGAATGATGTAATCTCGTTTCAGAGTTTAGCAGTCCTAGCCAGTGAAAAGTGTTTGGCTGGGAACTTTTGAGTGAGTTGGTCCCCTGTTATCAGAGTACCTTCTCTATATGACTACAACCATGATTTTGCTTTATCACATAAAAAAGAAAAGGAATGCTCTCATCTAGATACAATGGGGGTGGACTCTATTGTACCAGAATGTATTAATCTGGCCTCCACGAATTTGATCAAATGTTCATAAGGATCTTCATTTGGTCCTTCTCCAAACATCGCATGTGTTTGGAGCATTTTTATGTGTGTAGGCTTCATTTCGAAGTTATTTGTGTGCATGGGTAGCCGAGCAATACTAGAACTCTCCCCCTCAAAATTTGGCATGGCATAATTTCTACAATGTCAGGGGTTTAGCATTAACATTAACCTAGTTGCCATTGTTGCCTGCAATATCTTGTTGTTCATTAACAGAGCGGTTAAGATTCTCTATTAGATTATCATCTTGGTTTGAGTCTTTTCATTTGTGGTTTCTACTTATATTCTGTTCATTCTCCAAGTCAATCGGATGAAGTGGTTATTGGATGAACTATCGACTATCGAAGACAAAAATCCAAACCAAAAAGAGAGAACAAGGAATAATTATAAGTAAATAAATAAATAAATAAATAAAGAGAAACAAAAAGCCTAATCTAGTAAGACTCACTACAACTAATATTGTTACCTAATTATGGAAAATACTCCCCGGCAATGGCGCCAAAACTTGTTTGGTGAATTGTTGATTAGGTTTTTGAAAATAATAAACAAGTCATAATAAAAAAACGTTAATTATTCTAATGAACTCCTACACACTCACAGTATACGAGGTGAGTTTGTATATATAATGAGTAAAGATCGTTCTCACGAGGATTATTGGAACAAGTAATATTGTTACCAAAATAGTCCCCGGCAACGGCGCCAAAACTTGTTTGGTGAAATATTGTTTAGATTTTTGAAAACAATAAACAAGTAATAATAAAAAAACCTTAATTATCCTAATCAACTCCCACACACTCGCAGTATATGAGGGGAGTTTGTATATATAATGAGTAAAGATCATTCTCACGAGGATTATTGGAACAAGTATTAGGTTCACAAGCCTATTTACTAGTTAGATGAAATAATCAAGAGTTTTTTACTAAACTTAAACTAAATTTAATCACGAGAAATTAAAATAAGGACAAGAATATAAAATACTAATCCGACGGAGAAAGCAATTAAATATAATTGACTAAAAACCTATATCAATCTACTCTACTTGAAAGAATTTAAACAGGAACAAGAATTTAAATTAGTCTCCTCTACAAAAGCAATTAAAAATGATGAAATAAAACCCTAACTACTCATCTACAGAAGCAATTAAGAATCTAAATGTAACAAGACAAGAATGATAATTAAAGAATAAGAACACATTAAAAACAAAAAGTTAATTTCATAAAGATATATCAAACTCAGTAATTGCTGTGAAAACCAATGTTGATAATCGTTGAGTTTTGAATTCTTGACAAGAGAACAAATTCTAGCTTGAACACTTGAGAAAATCTACCCTACGTTTAAATTATTGTTCTAACTATTGAAAACTAAAAACTAACAATGGCCGATGATGGATTATTATTTCCTCCCCTTCTCTTGGGGATTTATAGGTAAAATTAGGATTTTGGGGCTCTGGAATGATAAGTACATGAACTCTCCTATAAACAGTCCCACGAGAAGACGTTTCTTGCTAAATAAGCAAGCTCATGAAACCTAACCAAAGACGCGTGCCTAGGTGCTGCATAAATGTCTCGCCTTGGCTTGACTTCTAGAAACAAAGATTTTAGCTACTGGATATCGTGCTTGGCCTTTGCAAATTGGTCGTGCCTGGGCATGACTTCCAATAAAGAAACATGCATTTCTTTTACTATTTTGATCCTGTTGTTGTTGGAATCTCTTAAAACTCAAAACTGAAAAGTTGTAGATCTTTGTCTTAGCTTTTCAATGCATCCAAAATCACTTCAATTAGAACTTAGACAAGAAAGTTATGCCATTTTTCCCAAACTACATCCACATCGCTCCTCACCAGCGCATGTAAATTCCAATTTTGCAATTTTCCTCCAATTTTGTGATCAATTTTAGCTCTTCCTTCACTAAGCCCTACAAAAATCAAAATAACCCATTTTAGATCATAATTACTCAATTCTTCCTTATACATCACTTAAAATGAGGTAAAGGATATCAGCATAAAATATACAATATTTACGAGCTTATCAACAAGCTGCATCCAACAATTAGGTATAAGACCAACTTTTTGAGATTCAAGGAGTGATAACTGGTGAAGAACATTGGACTCCAACCCCCTACCAATGGGTGAAGAACCAGTTCAAGAAGAATAAAAATTGAAAATATCTTGCAAGAAACTGGTTCCTAAGAGCCTCATGAAATTGAAGTTACAACAGCAGAGACACTCAATACTTAGGTAGAGGAATCACTAACTTTTCCTTTACATAAGTGTGAGTTTGTCCCGGTTACAACAAAGGAGGTTCCATTTGGAGTGTTTGTGGAGAAAGAGCCAGTTCTTGGATTAGAAGAAAAATGATACATTTTAGAAGGGATCGGGGAAGCTTAATCTACTTATGTCGGAGTTCAAATCCTTGGGGGCTTCGGAAGAGCTAAGCAACTGTGCAAGTTCACCAAGGATTACAATGTCCTTGGGAGTCTCCTTGGTATTGAGGGAGTATCTCTTTCCTATATTTTTTATTTATTATGCTTTATTTTAGTTTCTTTTCTTTAGTTTAAGTACCCCGTTGGTAATAAAAGCTTGTAACCTTGTGATTAGTTTAGCTTATATTTTGTTATTTGAATTTGAATTTGGATATACTTGGATGAATTTGGCCATCGATGACAATATATGACTTGTTGTGATTTGTAAATAATATACATACTTTACGGAATGACTTTTGACTTGGTTTTTACATTTTACTTGTGGACATTCATTCTAGTTGTTGTACACCTCATGTGCTTAATAGTTGTGCTTAGTTTGAAGAAATCATGGGAATCATTGATTTGGATTGAGAGTATTCTTGGTGATTGAATGTTTCTTTGAAGCCGATTATGTCTGAAACAAAGTTTAGGGGGATGAGTTAAGCATTTAGATAACCTATTTGTTGTGTTAAACCTTGTTACCCTTATGTGTGTTTTTCTTCTTCTTTTTTTAACTATTTGAACCCCATGAAGCCCCAAGGACCTCTCCATACACAAGTATAGCCATGATTGGTTGTTAAAGAAAAATCAATTTCTATGACTCTCGTTTAATTGAAAATTGCATTTATATGATTTATTTGACATTTGCTCATTGCTTAGCATTGATAACTATTGTGCTTAATTTTGGTGAAGTCCGTAATTAAAAGGTAGAATTCTTGTTTTTAAGTTCAATTTGAGTTTACTTGGTTGCGTCCACCTTCACTCTATTAATATGTTATTCACCTTCTATTTCAGCTTTTTGATTGTCCAAGTATAATTCAAAATCATTGTCTAATATTTTATTTTTATGCTTTCTAGTAGTATTATTGTGTATTTATTCTATTTTGGGTAAGTGGTAGGATGAGTTGTACTCATCACTTGAATAAAATGATAAATTTGGTGGTGTTCTTTACTTGTGTTAGAAGGGTGTCTTTTTGTGACTGTAAATATTTGTGTGATGAATTTTGGATGGAAAGTTGATTGACTGTGGTACTTGATGATGGCAAATGATTTGTAATATGACATATTATTGAGTTATTTAAACTTGGCATTCCATGGATTTTGGTGTGTGTTGAGTAGTTCTTTTGCGACCGAAGAATTTTCAAAAGCCATGTATTATTATTATATTCAAAAAGTAAAGGACTCACGTTTTTTGAATGGATTCATTTAAAACATTGTTTTTTATCAAATCAATTGTATTACCTTATTGGTCAATTTATCTTTTGGAAAAATTGGTCTAATTAACATAGAAGTGATTTAAGCCATTTTGAGTGTTTTTGCATGTGGAGTTTTATTCTATCCAGTGAGCGATTGGTTTGCATATAATCTTGGGAACATTTTACTTCTCTTCCCCGGTTTAGGGCTCCAGAAAAAAAAAAAAGAAAAAGAAAGAACTTTGCTCTTAGGAATAAAGTAAATACAGGATTCCGGCATGTACCCAACCTATGTCTCCAAATATGCCATTAGAGTAGTAATAAGGTTTGTATGGGATTCTGGCATTTGCCCATATTATTTCTCTGAAATGGACATTACTGGAGTTACATTTTAGAATCCCAACAAGTCAAGGAGGAAATATTTGTAATACCCATCATTGATGTCATGCTACCCACTCCTTGATAGATTAATATTCCCAATTGTATGAAATGTGTATATTAGGTAGACTCGTAAACATCTTCTATTTCCATGTGGCCTTGTCAAGATGGTTGAAAAATGTTTTAGTCCTTTTGATTTGAGCAAAACTATATTTTGGATGAATGGAACTTGTTTTTCAAAAACCTTTTTGATGATGGTTAATACTTGGTTATTTGAAATCTTTTGATGGCATTTGAACTCATTTTCTTTAGGAAAGTTGAAAAACTTGGAATGACCTGTTAAATGGTTCAATTGTCGAGGTCCCTTAAGAAGTCTCCTAATTATTTAAAGCACATATATTATGCACCTTTTGTGCTGTCATCTTGGTAGTATCTGGTGTGTTATATCTTGTGTTTTGCATTGTTTGTTTTTGTTGTTCTTTTTCTTGTCTTCCCGAGAAAAAGTTAGGATAAGTTTGGGGGTGTGACAACTCTACGAAACTAGAGTTATATGTACCCTAAACTTGATAGTTTTGCTACTAGTTTCAAGCATTTTTAGTGTTTTCGTGTATGTTTTTGTCTATTTTATTTTTATGTTTTAGAATGTGTTAATATGTGTTTATTAAGTGTTTTAGTACTTATTTGGGACTTAATTAGCATCTTTTATTAGGTTCTTGTGTCAAGAGTTGTGTCGTATCTTTAACCTAACTTCGTTGGGAGTTAGGTTTACGTTCGTCTTTGTTTGTCTTTTGTTTTTTCGCCTATTTTGTGAGAATTTTATTCATATATTAAGACTTATTTTAAGTGTTTATTATAACTAATAATGTTCTCATATGTGTTAGGGCCGCATAAAAAATTTGTACATCAATTGGACGTCAGACGAAGATTTTCAAAACAAAACTGTGAAGTGTTGCAGAAGTTGCAGTTTGACGTCGCGACAATGAGCCTGCTGGAGCAAAAATGACTTTGTTTGGGGTTTCAATTTTGCTGCACAATTCTCCCACTACCCTAGCACTATATATACCATTTAAAGTCTCGTTTGAGTTATAATTTAGCTAGTATGAGTAGGTTATATTAGAAAGTAATTATCTTCCTTTTTCCTCCCAATTTGGGGATAGTTTTCTTCGATTAGAGTAGATTAGGATTTTTCTTTCTTGTAATCTTAATTTTCTAACTAAAGATTGAAGTTTTTTAGTGGTAGGTACTTTATTTACATTAAAACTCCATTAGTTAAGCTTTAAATTCATGTTCTTTTAGTTAATTAGATTAATTGCTTTAATCTAACTGTTTTCTTTACTTGATTTCTTAGTGTTATTGTTAGATTAGTTGGTAGGTTTCCTTAAAAAATCCTTTCTTAGTGGTAATTTCTTGTTCAGATTAGTTAATTACGTTAGATTAGTTTATAGGCTTTTAGTTTAATTGTTTTTTTTTACTTGTTTTCTTAGTTTAATTAGTAGATTAACTGTTGGGCTTTCTTTAATCATGTATTTCTTAGTGATAGTTTATAGTTTAGGTTAGTTAATTGCTTTTAAAAATGCTTCTTTTTGCATGCTTTCTTATAATAGGTTATGGGTTTTCTCTAATTGTGCTTGCTTAGGGATAATGAGTAGTTTAGATTAACTAATTGTTTGCTTAATATGCTTTTCATTTTAATTGTTCCCTTTAATTTCTTTCTAAAGATACTTCCTTTTTAAATGCTTTCTTTCAAAATGCTTTGTTGGTGTTTAATATTTACAATAAATTGCTTCCTTAGTCCTATTAATTATAGTTTTAGTTAAATCACTTCTCTTAATCAACTGTTTCAACTTGTAATCTAATCAAATAATTGGTAATTATCAACCAATCCTTGTAGGTACAATCCCTACTTCCTTTTACTACTAGATTACAATTGTATACTTGTAAGATGTCACCTAGTTAGTAGTAGGATTTAGGTGTTCTATAAATTTCATAAATGGGTGTGTAAGGCATCAAGTTTTTGTGCCAACTAACCATGTAATTTCATATTTTATACCAATTAGTAATTACCATGAATTGTTCAAAATGTCTAGCCACGGATTGCTACAATTTGTGTGGTCATTATAAGAATTCCTAGTTCTCGCCAGAAGCACGTTTACTTCTAATTATTTGTGCTTTGCCACAAACAAACAAATTAGTGAAAATAGAGTTATTATTGCATGGCCAATGAGTAATATCTATAATAGGGAATTCGGCCAGCAATCATGAAAGTTAACCTAGAATGAGTTGAATAGTTTCCAAACTTAGCAATGGTGAAATCAAGAAACCCAAAACGCTTGTTTACTGTTCAATTAATTTTACTTTACAATTTTTTAATTTAATCTTTAATTTGGTAGTTTAGATAATTCTATCTCTCAACAATCGATTTTTCCAAATAGTAGTAAAACTAGTAATTTCCGAGCTTATTTCCTAGTTCTCATGAGAACGTTACTCACTCACTTCTATATTACTTGACACGATCATGTGCACTTGCGATACATTGGTGTAGGGAAATCGACCCATAAAATTTTTGGCATCGTTTTCAGGGACTGCTTTGAAATAACATTGCTACGAACTAGTTTTGTTACTAATTTGGAATTGTTTTTTTATATATTTAATTTTTTTTCTTGATTTGATATTTTCTTTTTTAACTATTGTTGTTTATGCTTTTTCCGTCTCAACTAATTCCTATAGATCCAAAAATTGAGAGCACCTTATATAGACTTCGAAGAGAGAAACAACAAGCAGTGAGACGCAATATTAGCCTAATAATAAATGTACACCCCAAGTGTACTCTTACACACCCCTTACGTCTTTGGATTGTGTAAGTTGGCAATAATAACCTTCATCTTGACTTTTGGTGCCCAGTTTACCCTCAGCACTTTCTCCCTCATCTCTGTAATTTCAACTATCACAACACATTAGTTTGTATCATTTTTATCTCCATAAGCCAAAGCTTATGACAGTGGAGATGCCTCAAGCATGGATATAAGGAGATTTGAACATGAGGTCTCTTTTTGATTCTAAAACAGGTTCCGTGCAAATGAAGAAATTTCAAACAGAAGGACTAAAATCACATGTTTCTATTTCGTGAGAATTACGAACCTTGCAAAAGCTAGAGGAAGTTATGGTTGCAAAATTGATACCTCTGTTCTCATATATTTGAACTAATTGGAATTTTTAAATTTTTACTTTTGCTTTTTTATCCACATGATACACTACTATCATTGTATTTCTCAAACTTTCGTTCAGTCCTTGGTAAAATTCCAAATCCTTATGGTTTCACTAGTACCCAGAAGAAATAGCAAGTTACAAAGGAATAAAAGAAAAGGATACCATTTGATTTAGACAGTGAATAAGACATATGCCCCCTTCTCTACAATGCATCCGTATACAAAACCCATCTCCACGAGTGATATTGGAGTATAATTCTTTACTTTTGTTTTTATTTTTATTACCTGTATTTTCAGTTCTATAATTTTTAGTCCTCGTATTCTGCATCTAAATAATAATAGTCCGAAGGTGGAGTAACTTTCCAGCAAAAGTTTGGATTCTTGTCATGGAATTATGAGTTAATCAACTGTTACTATTGGTTTTTTTAATATACAGATTGTTTTTTTGGAGAATTTTTGTTGTATTTAGTGATCATTGTGATACGTGTTTTGATACAAATCAAGGGCTTGTGGCTGTGTTGGGTAAGTAGAGAAGCATAGGTAGGGGAAAAGCATACGGTAATTTGAGTACGGAAGATATAATGAATGATATTATTATCATTTTCGACTATATAAAGATATAGGAATGATATAATGAATGATATTATTATCATCTTAGACTATATAAAGATATAGGAATGTGTATGAATACATTTGAGGTATGTATTTATTAATATATATATTTATGTAGGCATGCATGCATACACTTATAAGACACCAACTTGTTAATTTAAAACTTCTTGGACAGTTTGATAATTAAATTCTTTTTCGTTTTGATAATTCTCAACACTAAATTCTTTCTTGCTTTTTGTCCCTCAGAAATAAAATGTCACTTGGTCAATTCAATATTTGGCTTATGATTAAGCAGAGAAGGATGT
The DNA here is from genome assembly GCA_025175665.1 of Cinchona pubescens. Classification (NCBI taxonomy): domain Eukaryota; kingdom Viridiplantae; phylum Streptophyta; class Magnoliopsida; order Gentianales; family Rubiaceae; genus Cinchona; species Cinchona pubescens. The sequence goes on from JANKKI010000312.1 coordinate 654,910, forward strand.
GAGTTTTGACTGCATATTAACTTCTTGTGGCCCCACCGTAGTTAAACTGAAAGCTTATGCTAGTGAACCTATTCATTCCGGTGGATCTTTAATACATGGCAATATTTGTACAGAAACTTCTATGACAATCCAATTCCCCAAGTGTTGTACTATTGTTGCATCGATCGTTTTACACTTTAATATGTGATACAAGCATAGATACAAACTTTTTCTTCACAAGTGGTATAGGGATATGGTTACTCTGTCATCACGCATAAGTTTTAATTTATAATATTAAGTCGTAAATAAATTATGAAGCCTAAATGCATAAGAAGCAACAACAGAAAATAACTGATGATGTAGAAAATATCCCCCAATTAAGTATTGACACGTGCATAAGAATAAAAATACTCATTGGACTATTACGCGGGAGCAAGCCCAATACGTTAAAGGCTTAAAGGTATTCTGTAAATATGACAATCATAATTTTGTCTTTATAAAGTAATACAATTGTACATAATATATTCACAACATTCTCTGTGAATTTCATTTTAGAGTAACGATTTCTTTTTTTATATTCTACAGATTTAAGCATCAGAGTGACACTGAGGTAGCCCACCACTCCTTGTAGGACTTAAAGACTTCACTCTATTTTGAATCTATACATGAATTAAGTTTAGATAGGAATGCGCCATTAAAATTTTGAAAGTTAGTTACAACATTTGTTGCCATTTTGGCATCAATATATGACATCATCTATGGGAAATAGCAAGCGCACCAATGCATGCTTGCTTTGCAGATGAAACATGATCTAACCTTTTTCCTAACTTAGTTCCAACTGGACATGAACCATAAGAAAGAATGCCCACAAATATTCATCTGCAGTCTACATGCAAATCTGGTTGCATAAACCATGACTTTACACTGTCTGCCTTTAGGCATGAGGAGCAATTATATGTATACAAAAGAATAGTCAGTGAAGCCAATGGTTGAATTATCCCAGACAACTAGAAAATGTCTACACCTATGCTCATTATGCAGATTACCACACCAAGTATGCCTTTTCCACTGCAATATCAATGGCAACATCTTGGAGGCTATAGTCCTATCTGCTCTTAGCCATCGAAGTGATGAGCGTCTCCCAAATCACGATGCTGGTTCTCAATAATAGGTCAAAAAGACCACCTAAATCATCAGAAACTTCTACAAATGACTACGATGATTCCTTGCGAATAATGACAACAACTAGTGAGATGACAATGCCACAGCCATTACGACTAGAGACGACCCTACTAAGAAAGTCAAGAACCAGGACCAGCTATTCGTATTGTATCTAAGATTGAATAATCTCAGTTCCCAATTTGATAAACATAAAGACGTGCATCAGGGAGTAACTCACCGAAGCTTCTAATAGAAGCTAGAAGAAAAACATCTATAAGGAAGTTGAAGTTAATAACCCTAATCTCTAGCTAGGTGAAACAAGAGTGAGGCACAACCAAGACTTCTCTTTTAGAAGCAGTGAAGTTCACCAATTAATACGAACATGTCTCCCTGAAGAAGGAAAAAAATGTCTATTAATGTAGATCCATGGTCTTTAGTAGCATACTCATGACCAAGCAACTCAAAAGCTGAGAATAAGAAAAAACTATCAACCACAGTCCCTTTTTAACAAACGAGCTACTTCTCAAGCTCTTCTGACCTCTCAATAAAGCCAATTAATCACTGAGCAATTATTTAGTGGAGCATTTGTTTAGTGCCTTGACCACTGTACCATCTTTTACCATAATTTCGCGCATTTCCATAATAGGGACACATTGCAAAAGAAATAATGGGGAAAATACCACAATACACCCCTAACTAGCAAAAAAGTATCTAGTCAAGTGATTACAATGACAGGCCTCAAGACAACCATTCCATATTGATCAACTTCATTAAAAAAGTGAGGGATTGCCTACTTTAACTGCTATTAAGCCAAGAAAAATCATTGGAAGTTTGAAGTTTTCTCCACCATACAAGCATTAAGTGAGATTTGAAAGAGACTAATTTACGACCATCATAAGTACAGGACTCAATCTATTAAGATAAAAATACCCTTAATCTCTACAAAGAGAGAAAGGTGAACGTATAAGAAGGAGAATAGAATGAAAGTGATGAGGATACCACAAATTCTCTAAGAAGTTAAACTCACTGTCATGGTGGAGTCTCTGAAAACATTATTGTAAATTAAGGCCTGGGAGTTCCTCCATGTTGTGAAATTATAAACATAGAGCGCACAAAGAACACCTATTAGCAAGAGTTCACCGTATAAAGGCCTTGGATCACACTCCGCTTGTAAAAGGGATCCAGGTATGCCACCATATAAGATTCTGGTGTCTAGTACTGCTCCACCTTTCAATGTTGAGTTTGACTCCATGCTTGATTGACAGTCTAAGATCATCAGGATATGAAAGTTCATAACCATAGAGCTTATTAGCTTAATCTAGAATGAGGGACATAGAGTCCTAGTGTTTGAAATGCATAGAAATTGAAAAAATTATTTTACCAAGCTCTCTATATTCAGTTCCCTTCCTGCGGAAAGTTGACCAAGAAAATCATGGTATAGGCATCCTTGGCTGTAATTCCACGATTTTTTAAAGACTAAGTACTTGCAATTTCTATGTAATCTTTTTGGCTAATAAAATTCCCTCCTCTGCTTGCAAGTTCCTTGCAAGAAAAAGGTAAAAGAGACTTTAGCCAAAAGGTATGTTCAGAGAAAAAAGTTACAAGAGGCGTATGAAAAATACCCTTGCTTTAAAAATCCCTATTAGGTACCTAGAAAAAATCCATCATTGGTACTTATAAAGTTCCCTACGTGGTAGTATTAAGGATTTCTACAGGAAAACCTACACATAAGTCTATGGCTGCCTTGGCCAAGCCCTTGAGGCCTTTGGCTCCCATGGTCGTTCCTATGAAGGCACTTTAGTTCATGCCGAAACCCAAGATCTTGCAACTACTTATAGAGGCCACTTATACAGAAATTGCTACAAGAAAGCCACAAAATGATTTTCTACAATGAAGAAAGACAACATAATAAATAATTCTCTTCTACACCTGCTATGATTAGTTCTGCAAAAAGTGACAAGTTACAAAAAGTCATAGTAGGATGAAAAAGTATCTTTGGGGGCAAGAAGTTTCCCTTAGACAACAAAATGACAAAACCAAAAGGAAAGTGGACAATGAATCAATATTCAAAAAAAAAAATTGCAAGCTAGAAGACAAAATTGTTCCTAAATTCTACTCCGAACTACATACTACTACATAGGAGGAATGAAGAAGTCTCTAAGTCGCACAAATCATACATCAAATGGGTATACTAGTTAGATCTGATGTACAAATATGTTAATCAATCAATGACAAGGAAAAGAGACAATGAAGCATACTCAAGTCTTATCATCCGGAGAAATCTCCTCCCAAAAGTTTTTCTAGTTGAATAAGTTTCACCTTGTCTCTCTTCCACTGTGTTTCAGCCTCCATAACACTTGATATCAACAAAAAGCAATGGTCTTGATGCTTAGTCAAGACAGTCCAAGACATAGTATCATTTCTAATTTGACCATGCAAGACTATGGGGCAACTGCAAAATCAATAAAATAAAATACTGAGCTTGGAGATTACATAGTCTCCTTAAATTACTTAAGAGTAATGTTCTCTGAGAATTTGGAAGCTAACTTCAGAGGTAACTAAGAGACCATAAAAGGGATTCTTGCCCATAGTTTCCTCCTTCTTATCTACTTTCTCAATCCTACCAAAAAATTTATTGTACACGATACTGCTAAGTTTGCACATATATCAACTCAGAAACTCCCAACCTAGACGTACCTCCACCAAGGAAAAATTGAACTTCTCCGAGAGATCTTATATAAAGCATGATCAATCACCAGCTTTTGTGATCGTTGAGATTGAATTAAAGCTTCTTAGGGCCCTGACATCATAACAGCTTTAAAGAACAACTTAAACAGGTGGTAACTCGAACACATAACCTTCGGGCCATATGGCTTCCAGGCCACTTAGCCTTTTGGGCACCTAGCCTATGGGCCATTTAACCTCCAGGCCACATAGCCTTTGAGCCACCTAGCCATCAAGCACTGGTCTTTTGGCAATTATTCATCCATTATCAAACAATTTTTTCCTCATTGTAAATATTTGAATGCCAACAACTAAAATATACTCCATCAAAACTTATATCGATAGTGAAGTGCCTACAGGCCACTTAGTATCTGGGTACTTAAATGAAATGTTCAGTGCTTCGACAAGCAATTTATATTTGTTAGCAACTCAATGCTCCCTGCATGTTAACTCTCCAGGGAAACACTTTCGAGAACATCCTATTAATGACCTCATCTCCCAACAACAGGCACTCACCCTATGGGAAAAAGCCAACTTTGATGACACTAAGTCAAGAACACGGCCTGGCAGAAAGACTAATGGTGAACGAAACAAGCATAGGACAAAATCCCAGTACAGAAGAATGGAATCTAATGGTGAATGAAACAAGCATAGGACGAAATCCCGGAACAAGAAGAATAAAGGCCCAAGAAAATCTGAGTTGATCTCAAAAAAAAATAAATAAATAAATAAATATCAGGCAAACAAGTTCGAGCAAACAAAAATTCTAAACGAAACTTGCTCGCTTTTGTGCCTAGAAACACCCTTCTAGTTCACTATACTGAGTTCGCCGCATGACATCATGGAGCCAATGAGCGTTCATGTCATTATTTGTCCACGCGTTGCCTTTTTTTACTGGGGCTACGGCCGCTGCTGGTATATTCGTTTTCGTATCGGGCCTTGTCACGAGCTGGACTCGACCAACACTTCTTGGTAGTCAGAAAAAACCCCAACGAACTACCAAAATGATTATTATCGTTACTTTTGTAGACCGCTTCCCCACGCGGAGCGGGAAGCTCGCTATTGGGCTCATCTTCTTGACAGCCCATTTCAGGCTTTCCTTGGTGGGAGCCCCCTTTAAACTCATCTTGCTGGGATCAAGCCCCCTTTAGTTTCACCTTACTTTGATCCCCAATTCAGACTTCCCTTGCTAGGATCCCCTTTAAAATTTATTTGACTTGTAGACTATTTTGCAATGAAGGCCCTAAGAAAGGAAAAGGGGTCCAAAAAGGGAAAAATAAAATATAAGAAAAAAAGAAAAAAGGAAACTGATTTTCCGAAAAAAATTGTGAGAAGAGGCCAACAAAACAAATTGTAAGGGACGGGGACTCAACTCAAAAGGAAAAATGCCAAAAAATTGCAAAAAGGAAGGCCAAAATGTTTTCTAAATCCAAAAAGTTGTCTTATCGAACAAGTGTCTTTGGTAAATAAAGTTGTCCATTAGCACTTCAATTTAGGCCATCTATCACGCTGAAACGAAAGCACTAGTGGGTTCGACATGCTATACACAAGAGTTGGGGGTATGTAGAAAATATCCTCTAATAAAATAGTGATACGTGGCCTCGACTATGCATAGCTAATACATACCAATAACTGCTCTTTGGATCTAGGCCCGACATTGATAACTCCACAAAAGTGGTTATTATTTTCTTTTATTATGCTTAGCCAATGTGTTTTTAGTAGGAAATTAGGGTTTTCATTCCGCATAGAGTTGCATTCTATTGTATAGTACTGTCAGTATAATTGTTATTTATTTGAATTATCTTAATAAGTGTTTTGTTTGCATGTCGGAAAGGTTAAGGGAAAGGCTTTAGCTGGACATGAAGTCAAAGCCGAGAACCAAAGGAAGTCTTTTGGTTATCTAATGGTTGCAACAAGTACCTATTTGGCTGTGATGAAGATATCAAAGCGTCAAACATTCGGTAGCACATTGGTTGCAGTAAGGATCCATTTGGCAACGACAAATCATTCAGACATGAAAAGTGACCATCATTTGAGATCACTTTAGCAGCGACCAAAGTCATCTTTGTAGAGGCAAAAGAGTATTACAGCAGCAATGAAAATTCAATTGCCAGAATTATCCAATGACATCTATAAATACAACACAGAGCATGAAACACTTCAAATATTGAGGCATATAGTTACGGTTAGGGTTAGAAGAAGGTTTTAGAGCATCATTACACCAAGTAAACATTTCTGTTCCATCGTTGGCTAAGATTTACTTTATTTTTCTACAATGCTAAGAATTTTCTGCAATCATGGAAAAATTTGTGCTTCATCCACGAGAAGTCTTCTTTCTCAGGTTGTTTTGTTGCTTTTTATTTTGAGCAGTTAAATTTTATGATCTAGGGTTTAAATAGAACCGTAGTTAGGAATTTTATGCGTCCGTTATATTACGTTTTGATTTAATCAATATGAATATTTGTTTTATTCTCCATATCTAATATGTGAAAGTATTTATTGATCTAATTCTTTTGTCAGTTAGGCTTCTACCTAATCGGGGTATTAGTGTAGTTCTTGGAGTTCTATTCGGGAGAACCCTTAGATTGATAATCATTGAATATAATCATTGATGAGTATGTAGTCCGCGCTTTAGTTAAATGGGACATCTTAACAACTATTAATTCATAATGGACTATCTTTCTAGAGAAATTGGGACTGAAGCTTCCAAACCTAATACGAATTGAATTAGATTCATAAATTAAATGATTACATTTGAATGAAACTGATGGGAAAATCGTAGCTCTAGGTTGTTTATTATCTATCTTCATATTTCTTGTATTTTTGTTTGCTTTAATTGCATTATATGGTTTAAGTTCATAATTCTAAGAACCAATTTCCTATTTATTAAATTAGAGCCCTTCGGTTCCTGTTCTCAAAAGCTTTCAGTCCCTGAGGGATCGACACCCTGCTTCTTTATCTACATCCAAATTTCATATGCTGCGAGGAAAGGAAAGTAGGTTATCATTATTATGGCATAACTTTAGGTCATTCCAAATATCTACCCAAGAGGCCCAGTACAATGAAGTCCCATTATGGCACACAGGTAACCAAAAATAAAATAATCAAAACTATATTTTCATAAGCTCACACAATTGTGTGCAATGTTCACGAACATTCTCTATGAATTCTGTTTAGAGTTATGCTACCCTTTTGAATATTCTATTGACTTAAACATCGGAGAGATACTAGGGATAGCCCTTACCACTACCTACAACACTTGAAGATTTCACTCCACTTAAGACGAACCCCAATAGGAAAGTGTTGGATATTTAGTCACAAAAAACTTATTGCCATTTTTTGGCATCAATAATAACAAAATCATAAAACACTTTCTATTTTGGGGTATCAAGTATGAACTCTATATTTTTATTCTCTTAACACTTGCTATTTTGTGTGTTTTTTTTTTTTTTATTAATTTTTTGCTTACATTTTAACATGAGAATGTTATTTTAAGTGCTTTGGATCATAAATGACCCATATTTCGATACAAACATTCCCAAACATGGGAAATTTGGAATATGATCTCTTCCATGTAACATTATGTTGTGCCATGTCATGGTTGAAAGGACCATACATGCTTTTACATGAACTATAATCGAAAGGGAAATATTTAGGTAGACCGGAAGTTTTCGTTTCCGATCTTTTGTCTTACTTCTAGACCTTGTAATGTGGATTAAATTTTATAGAATCTATGACATAGCTGATATAAACAAAATTGTATAAGATTTAATCTTGACTGCAAATCTACAATTAAGACTCAAGATCAGGTTTATGTTAGTATTTTCCATAATCAAAACTAGGTGAAGCAATATAAGATAATTCTTCAAAAGCATGGAAATTTTATGGGTAGATCAAAGTCACAAAAATTACCAAAAAAAGCACAGGTGTAATTTGTAGATATAACATATTGTTGATTGTTGGACCTATTTCTAATGAGAACTTGATTGTTTAAAAAAATAGGTTCATTTGTCAAAGCAAGATACCCAAGATAAGAATGCCTTGATTTTGCTTTTTATTAAGTTCATATTCGGAATAGGAGGCAAATGATTAAACGACAATTTTGGGAGATTGGTGGTCTATTCTGGATCGCCGTCATAATTTCAAAGAATTATGGCTCATATAAAAATGATTTGTATGATATGAACTTATTTTCATCCTCATGGCACTGGAATTCAGTGAATAGTTTTCTATTTTTAGAAGTTTTTATGTCTATACAATGCTTTGTTTGACTGTATATACTACCAACCATTACAAACCTACTCCTTTTGGAATGCATATAAAAGGAGATGACGTGTCATTAAGCTATATCATACAGTATAGACATCAAAAATTGATTAATTGGATCAGTGAACAATTTTCTACTTTTACAATTTCTTAGGTTTTTATAAGGGTAAATTACAAGGAATCTTTTGTAGTTTTGCTAATGTTCACGGTATCTGTTTATGATTTTTAAAGCTATAGTATACCTCTTTTTGTGGTTGGATTAAAGTAAAATCGTTAAATATTCGATTAAGTGACCGTTATGAGGCTGAATTTTTTTATATAAAGGATTATTTTAGTCATTTAAAGCCTCTAAACTAGGTTAATTATATATTTTAATATAAAATATAACCTATCACATCCAGAGAGGGGTTTTCCGAGCGGTAGAGAGACATTAGGGTTAGGGGTATTTTGGACTTTTTGCATAAATTCATTAACTTTTTAACTTTTCACCTATTTTACAAAAATAAAAAATAAAAAACCCAAATCACTGGGGAACGGATTGTAGTTTTAAAAATTATAAGAAGGTACCGTAAATGTTAGCCAAACCACAAAAGATTCATTGTAATTTATCCTTTTTATAATATTTTGTGAATGTGTAACATTTCCTAGGTTGTACTAGTTACGTAATGGTAGTGCTGCCAATCCTTCCAAACCTACTCCATTTAGAATGCATATAAAAGGAAATGACATGTCATCAAGTAATATCATGTAGAGTAGACACTAAAAGTGGATTAATTTCACTACAAGAAAATTGCAAATTTCATGCGGATTTTTGCTGCTGATTTTTTTCCCAGGAATTATATACGGATTTTACTGTAAATTTTAGTTTTCACGATTTGGGATTAAAATTTTGCTACGGATTAAAAAATCCGCATCAAAATCCGCAGATAACAGTTCCTCGGACAATAAAGCGGGAACGTATTATTTAAAAAAATTGAATATATTTCCGCAGGAAATTTGCTGCGGAATTAAATTTCCGCAGCAGGTGTGCTGCGGAATTAATTTTCCGCAGCAAGTGTGCTGCGGAATTTAAAGTTAAATTCCGCAGCAAATTTGATGCGGAAATTCCTGCGGAAAATTCCGCAGGAAAATTCAATTTACAGTGCAGAAATTCAGCACATTTTGGACAGATCTAATCGGAAAAAAATTACTTTTCCTCTCCATTTCCTGCACCACCATTCACCCTCCACCTTCCTTCCAACTACCATTCATTATTTTCAAACCTAAATTTCATCCCTTCTTCCTCATTTCTTTCTCTCCTCAAGCAATTTTTCTCCATCATTCCTCTTGAAGAAGCCGCGTGAACTTGGTGTTCATCTTGGATTCGATTTGTCCAGCCACCATCTCCTCTAGCTGCAACCGTGCACATCCTCAACCATTTCCAAGGTGATTGATTGATCTACCATTTCAATGGTTCTTTTTGTTCTTTTATCTATTTTTTTTTTAATTCTTTTTATCCATAATTTTTGTGAGTGGTTTATTTTGTTATTTTCAGTTTTTTTATTTTTTTTGCAGCTATTTGTTGTCAATAAATTGTGTAGGATTTTGCTATGTTATTTTCATTTTTTTTATCCCTAATTTCTGTAGGATTTTGCCATAATTTTTGCGTTTTATTTTTATTTTTATTTTTATTTTGTTTGTTATCGTATAGATTTTTGCTATGTTATTTTGATTTTTTATCCCTAATTTCTGTAGGATTTTGCTATAATTTTTGCATTTTTATTTTTTTATTTTTTATTTTGTTTGTTATCGTATAGATTTTTGTTGAGTTATTTACATTTTTGTTGTGTTATCCATAAATCATCTGGCTCTAATACCATTTTGTAGGAATACCTGTGTGCCATAATGGGACTTCATTGTACTGGGCCTGTCTCTTATACACATCTCTTGTATTCAAAGATTTACAAAATTAAAAGTCTGTTCCATAATTTGTAAATCTTTCATTACAAGGTCAACCTCTTCTTCTTCATTTTTCATGTTCAAATTCCTTTGATAAGCATTAGCAGCCTATTTATAGGAGTTCTCACCGATTAAGGTCAATGGCCAACTCTCATGTCTTCAATCCTAAACAAGCAAACTCATTTTTTAATAAATTACTATAGCCTAAGATTCCACAAGACAAACCAATCAAATGAAAGTTGCTAACAAACTCGACCAATCAAACAAAACTAATACAAACTTAAACAACAAACCCAACTTCAAAGCAATCTCTACTACCGCCATAAGAACCGCCAAAGCAAAGCCCTAAAGATAAAGACTTCACAATTAAGCAACTAAAGGCTGTAAATGACTTTGATTAAAATATTTTCCAAGAAATGTCGACTTTTCATTGCGTATAAGACTAACTAGAGCACGAACTGCCTTGGGTTTTCCAAGTCCTTGACAATTCCAGTAAACCGTTTCATATTTAAGAGTAATATTGCCAAACAGTATTGATGAATGTTATTATGAGCAAGCGTATGGAATAGTGAGGAAAAAAACTCCTACACAGAGGAGAAAGGAACTCCTCAACAAGGAGAAAGAGACTCCTACAAAGAGGAGAGAAAACTCCTACAAAGAGAAGACTTTGTAATCTTTATAGGTTTATACACAAGTCAAATAAAATGATTTGAAAATTTTTACAATCTCTTTATAGAACAATTCTATTATAATTTAAAAATTTGTATGGAGTCAAACTAACACTAACCAGCAAGGAATCTCAAAAGTTAAAATACTACTAGGAATTTGAACAACATTTTCGAACTTATATTAAGCTTCTGAATGACCTAAAAATGTCAAGGAAATTGCTTTTAGCCCATGAATGAGTTATCAATCTTAGGTCATGGTCATTACCTTAACTAAGCTTGTTGATTTGAGGAAAACATTTAGATAAGTTTGGTTTCTGGACATTCTGTAGACCTTGTGATCATTAAAAATTACATGGCCCATGTGGCTTATATCTGATAGCCACAAGGTCTAGTAGGAGGCTCATAGATCAAACCTATCTAAGTATTTCCTATCAGAGGCAAACCCAAGAGTTGAACTTTCGGGGGCAAAAATTATATTTACATATCTGTGGGGAGAAAGGTTTAAGATATTTGCTACAGAATTTTAGGGGGTAAAATCCAAATGTTTTCCTCAAATCAACAAGCTTAGTTAATAACAATGACCATAAAAATCTGTATTTTCGACACATTTTGATGGGAATAAGACTATATAAATACATACATAAGCAACTATTTTTATATTCTCTAAAAAATTTGAGGAGAAAAAGTCTAATTTTTATGATAGTGTAATAATAATTTTTAAAAAAAAATTTAAAGGGATAACAATATAATTTTAAAACAGCCCTAGGGTTGTTAATCAAAGTCAAAATACCGCTGACAGAATATACACATCTATGCAGTTGTATATGAGACCAGGATTGTTTCTTACTGTGAGAGTCTTGTACTTGTTACAGTATCATCAATCCGCAGCATTTTCTAGATACGTTTGTCAATTATTATCCCCATGAGAAGAAGTTGGACAACTATTAGACTCTACTGTAGGGTTTGGAGTTTAATTCTGTAGGACTCAAGTAATCTCCACCCTCTCATAAAGAACTGCAAGCTACACACTCCAGTATTTACTGATCAACAACATAAGGGTAAGAATTGGTTAATTGATTAGTTAACCATCAATAAAATCAGTCAAAATTTGGAAAAGGATCCAAAAAGTTTTAACTATTTTTTATTTCAAATTCAATTTGGTAGAAATTCAATTAATAGAATTCGAATTCTGTAATCGATTTTGAATTTGATTAACCAAATTGAACTAGGGCAAATTAGGCCCTTGACATATGATTAAATTCCTATATACAAAACTATGTTCCTCAAATAAAAAATTTCTAATTTTGTTTAATTTTCACCATAGACTTTTTAATATGTCTGGCTGTTATTGATTAATCTAATAAAAACATGTAAAAAGTTATAACATGTAATTTAATTTAATAACTAACAATATAAACATGTGCAAGTCATAATCAATATAACTATATATGAAAGTACATGATTTACTCTATGTAACTATCTGAAACAAGAAACCAGTTGCATACTTTGATGGAGCGATTAGGCGTTCTTCCTGGATCCTCTCGCCACCAGCGTTCCCCACCCCTTGATGCAGATGGTAGCTCGGATGATTAGACTGTATTTGGTTGTTTACTTAGATAACTAAATGCTATATATGTATTGTATTTGAATTTGTTTCGTCGAATTGTTTTTTGAGATGAAATTGCTCGAATGTGACATGATGATCAATGCGAATTGTTTTTTGTGATGAAATTGCTGGAATGTGGCATGATGGTACAGGGGGATGAAAAAACCAAACAATACTAACAAAAATTTTCTGTGAAAATTATTTGGGGATTTTGCTGCGAAAATTATATGGGGAATTTGCTGGGGATATTTGCTAGGGATTTTCCTACGGAAATTATATAGGGATTTTGCGGAATGATTATATGCATGAATTTGCTGGGGATATTTGCTAGGGATTTTGCTGCGGAAATTTACATAGGGATAATTTCCGCAGCAATATCCCCATCAAAAACCCTTGCAAAATGATGAAATTTTGATGCGGAATTACCAGCGCAAAATATCCGCATGTATATTTCCGCAGCAAAATCCCCATCAAATTTAGCTGCGGATTTTATAATCCGCAGCAAATTATTATCCACGGCCTTTTTACCCGCGGATTATTTTTGGCACCCAAATCCGCAGAAAGTCTTGTTTGCTGCGGATTTTTCATTATAATCCGCAGCAAAATCCGCATGAAATTTGCAATTTTCTTGTAGTGTTTGATTAGAGATGAATTAAGTTACTTGATATTTTAATGGAGTTCAACTCAATAAGAACTCTTCGATCTTAGTTCGCCAATTAATCAAGTCAAAGATCAACAAGATTTATCTTTAGTTAAATTTTCAAACATGGTCAATTAGCTTAAAACTTGACAATGTATAAAGTTTCTAAGCTACTCGAATTCAATGTCATAAAAACTCATTCGAATTTGATTACAAAATAAATAAATCAATTTTGAGCACAATTTTAATCTTTTTAAAATAAATAGATAAAGTTAAAGGTTAGAATGTTAGGATTAACTAAAGTTGTTTGCACCTTAGGATTAAAATACCTAAAAGTGACATAACTGAGAAAGGAAAGGTACTCAGTTTGCTCGAAATTTTAGAGTAGGGTAAAGTTCTTGAAGAATCTCCATAAGCTGAGAGCTGTTTGCAAATCTCTCTACCTTACAATATCTTCCACTAGTAGAAGGAATTTCCATTGCAAGAATATGTACATAGGCAACATCTTTAGCATCGATCCATGTGAGAGTTGCATTAGGAAATGATTGAGCCCCTTTATTGCGCATATTAGTTAATACTTGTATGGAACCATAAGAATGGTTATTCTAGCTGGGATAAAATCTTTGGACCCCATGATGATTGTATGAATCCTTGTCCATAGGAATTCATGTATATGAACGTACGCGTATGAATTATGTGTAATTCTATAATAAACTGATTAACAGAGTAGTACACAATCATTGGAGCCATCATTTCTTTTTTTTAATTGAAAAGAACAAACATTTGGAGAGCAATAAAGATGTAACTAAAATAATATCAACAATTCAGGTATATATTATAATTTCTCCAATCACCAGTTACTAGGTTCAGGACAAGTTCTACACTCATGTTGATAGATGGCTACTACAGAGGATCAATGACCAATGCTGGATTAATCGTAACCAAGTCAATGCCATGCTTGTCTGCAAATTCCCATGTAGCATTTTCTGCCAAGGTCTTTGAAAGCACATACCACATCTAAAACACCAAAAAGTTGGTAGGTTGTTACTAAAAAAGAATGGGTTTTCAAACATACAAGATATGCTTATTACAAACATTGAAAAAAATATAAGAAACCAATATTTTTAAACCCCAGACCAGCGATGACCCTAGTTATTGGGTTTCATATTTTAACTAGTAGTGCCGCCTAAGTTTTTTTTTTTTTTTTTTTCTTATTGAAAATTATAAACATTGTGTAAATTTTAATGTCCTTGCGCTGTACCCATGCTTGATAACCCTAGGAAATTAGGGTTGTTTGTATTGTTTTGTATGATTTTTGCGCTAAACGCAACTTCTAGGTTTTATGTGTTCGTTTTCGTGCATTTCTATTTCTATGTGTTAATATACGTATAGTGCAGCGTTTTAGTGTTTATTTTATGGTTATTTAACTTATATTTACATGTGCATGTGTTTAGGTTATTTATCGAATTCCTCACAAAATTAGAGTTCCTCGTGTGTTTTTATTTGCCTTTTTATAGTTTTACTAAGTTTTTAAGTATTATTTTAGAGTTAAATTATAGATATTAATGTGTGTTATTGTTCTAGGGTCATGAAGGAACAAATAGTGTATCAATCGGACGTCAAACAAAGATTTTAGAGGCAAAATGGCGAAACTGCACGAAGCTGTGAAAGGCTAATCCAAGTAACTGCAATTGACCAAGACTGCTATTGAAAAATATAAGGATGAAAATTTATGTGATGTTGTGGCAATGCAAGAGAATCACGTATTGTTATGTAGACCATGGCAGTTTGACAAACACACTAACAATGATGGCCATATTAACAAATATACATTCTTTAAAGATGGCCAAAAGATTGTACTTAAGCCACTGCCTCCACATCAAGTGAGTAAGGAACAATTGTATAAAAACAACTCATTTGATGAATACTATAAGAAAAAAGTTGAATTGAAAAGGGTAAACAAGTAGAAAAAGCAAATGAATCCCTTAAATCTGAAAATCCTATAGGTGAATTGGTTAAGTTTAAAAATTCTATGGGTAAGAAATTGAAAAAGAAAGCTAATTTCTTTATAGGTTTAAACAGGTTCAGTCAGCTATGAGTTCCTATGCTATTTCTTATTTTCAAAGAAAATTACTTTGTGCATGCTGACCTTGATCTAGCCTTGCCGAGATCTTTTAAATCTCTTTTGCACTAGAAGGAGTTCATGGATGTGTTCCCTGAAGAGATTTCCCTTGGCTTTCCATCTATCAGGGGTACTGAGCACCACATTGATTTTGTATCAGGCACAGTTATTCCTAAAAAACTTCATATAGATTGTCGAGGATCAACATAATGCCACAAGGGCTAACAAATGTTGAAATCTTGTAGTCTTCCAACCGGGAGATTGGGTTTGGGTATATTACCGGAAGGAGAGATTTCCAAACACAAGGAAATCTAATTTAGATTCTCGGGGAGATGGACTTTTCAAGTTCTTGAGAGAATAAATGACAATGCCTATAAGATCGGCCTTTCTAGTGAGTATAACGTTAGTACGACATTAATGTTACTTATCTTTCTCCTTTTTATTTTGATATAAGAAGCAATTCGAGGACAAATCATCTAAACGGGGAGAGAGATGATGCACACATGAGCCAAAGAACAAGTGATGGAGTCATGAAACAAGCTCATGGAATGGATCCAATTCAAGTTCCAGTTGGGCCAAGTGGACGATCATGGGTCGAGGGCCAAGAAATTGCATCAAGCTATGCTGGGCTTTGTTAAGGCGATTTTGGACCAACAAGCATCATTGTTTGTAAATGGAGGCCAAGAATTCATTCAAGCTCAAGTTAAGAGGTCTATGCATGTTTTAGAAGTTGAAATCCAAGAAGATTCATATCCAAGAAGTCCACGTATTGAAGAGCTTCAAGAAGGGTCTTTAAAACCCTAATTCCACCATAGTCCTGGTTTCAGCCATACTCAAAATCAGCCACTTTAATCCTATTTGATTTAGGATTTAGTTTCAAGACTTGTTCTTAGGAGTTATTGTTTTAGTTGTTTTCTTAACTTGGACAAGTGTTCGTCCACATTAGTCTTATAGCTATTTTTTTGTCTTGTGTGCCAAATTCAATCCTAAACCTATTTGGATATGATAAGTTGGAATTTCTAGAGTTGGTAAGACTTATGTGTAGGGTTTAGGAATAATTTTCAAGTTACTTGTACCCCATCCAGCTGTCAAAATATTCATTAAACATTATTCACAAAAACTTTGTGAGAAAATTCTCCAACTAGTCTTCCAAAAACTTAAGTATCTTGCAAGATTGATTCTTGTGATTACCTAATTTGAATACTATTGGTTCTTGTTTCATTATAGACAACGAATCGATATCTCGTATAGTCAAGAATAGATGGTTCAAATTCTTAATTTCTTAATCATAGGGTTCAAATCCATCAAGTCAAATTTGTTTAGGTATTATTGGGTTCCGTATCAGTTCCGGTTCTCATCAGCTTGTCTGTGGGGTTCGCATCAAAACCAAATAATCCATACTTGCTAAACCAATCCTTGTATCTTCAACTCTTACATGCACTATATATTATTTAACCCGTATACTTGCAGTGTGTTATCTAGTTAATAGTAAAGTTAAGTGATTATAAATTTTATAATTAGATATTTAACGTATCAATGCTTCTTGCCAAAACCTAAATTTCCCCTTGAGATGATCATATTATAATGAACTCTCTCAAAATCTAAGTTTGCTCAGGACTTAATTTTCAATCAAAATAACCGCCAATAGGAAAACCAAAAATTTATAGAAAGATAAAAATGTTACATGAATATACAAAAACTCCTTATTGAGTTGAGAAGGAAGAAAAATGTTTTAAAAAAAGATAAAACCCAAATCTATAAATCAACTTTAATTTAGAAAAAATAGCTAAGAAAAAGAAAAACCAATATAAAAAATGCAATTGTCATCGTTGTTTCTTCATTAACACTACTATAATCTTCAACTTCGAATTGGTTGGGCCGGTACCATTACTGGTTATAGGTTCTAAAGACATGCAATTGTTCAAGAAAAATGTGATATCCTCCAATTTCTTGAGAATGGTTTTAATTTTTCTTAAGTCCTGCAGTCCACATGTAATTTGGTTTGCTCCATTCTATAGGCATGACGTACTCCTGACTTTGTGTTTTCTACACCCATATATGAGGCTACAATAATACTACAATGGAATGTGATCTTTTGTCATCAATCATACAGCCACATGAGCTTTCTGTTTTTGAGACAGCCAAACTACTATTTTATTTAAAGAAGAATATATTTGTGATTAACCAATATATTATTAGTTTTGGACGTTATGAGTATAAAAATATTTCATTTTTTGTGAAAATACCAAGAAGCAATCAAGACCTTATCTTTTCTTGAATTGGGGAAAAACGTTTCATCAATTTGTAAAGTGAAAACTATTTAATAGTATAGACCTTTTGATACGAGTATGGATAGGCTAATAATGTACCATGTTTAAGAGATGAAAACTGGAGAAAGTATGGACTCAAGCTCACCAAGATTAGAGCATATTCGAGGTGTTATGATCAAATTGGATTGAATTATCCTCAATTCATTAATACATAAAGTTCAATTCTTAAAAGTAAAGCACAAGTAGCTAGATAACGTTCAACTGCAAAAAGATTTAAGTTCAAGAAGTCCACGAATTAAAGAGCTTCACGAAGGGTTCGAAAAATCCTAATTTGGACCAAGGCCCTATTTGACCATCCATTCCTAATTAAATTAGGATTTATTTTCTTAACATTTGTTTATAGCATATTTTTTGTTTTATTTGGGGTGAAAATATCAACCTATATCAATGTTAGTTTAGCCGATTTTATGTCTAGTATTCCAATCCTAAATCTGCTAGGATTTGGCAAGGATGTTTCGTATTAGTATTAGGCCTATTTTGTAGGGTTTGGCCAGCCCGTTGTTACGTTAAAAACACCCCTAGCTGATTATTCATTCAGAAATATTCAAAAAAAAACTTTGTGAGGAAATTGTCCAACTTGTCTTCCAAAGATTTTGGTATTTTGCAAGATTGATTCTTGCGACTACCTATCTTGAATACTATCGGTTCTTATCTTGTTATAGACAACAAGTCGATATCTTGTATAATTGATAACAGATACTTTAGATTCTTGATTTCTTAATCAATGGGTTTAAATCCGTCAAGTCGAATTTGTTTAGGCATTTTTAGGTACCGCATCACAGATTTTGAGGTCAGTTTGTCTGTGGGGTTCACATCAACTTCAAAGATAGTTTTTACTAGAAGAGAATAGAAGATATGCATGTCGTGCTCTTCACGATAAGAAGCATCAGAAAACCAACTTTCATCAACAACCACATTGTCTTTTAATTCTCTACTGTTTATAACTGCTGCCATAGATGATGTTAGGACCACTATTTTGATAGATGAAACTCTTGCACAAGATCGTAGAAAATTTAGCGTTCCTTTTACTGTAGGGTCCAATAGTTCACACTAACAACTGAAGCAAAAACAAGAATAAAATCATTTTTAGGCAATTAAATATAAAACTACAAATCAAAATAGTGATATAGATGTACCTGTGGATCACTGACGGAGAGTTGTACGGATGCAGTATGAAAAACGCCTTGACATCCGCCAACTACTTCATCGAAGGATCCATCTTCAAGTAAGTTTGCCTTAAACAAGTGAAGCCTTTCATTGGTTGCAGGAAATGAATTCAAGAATAGATGTTCTGATTTTGTTGGATCGTCTATGGTATCATGATGCATACAAGAACATGTTAGTAGACAAATCCACAAGAATTTAAGGCACGTTAGTTTGCTAAAGATGGACACATTTTTACTACAAGGAATTCTACAAAATAATGTGCTGAAGTTATAAGAACACAATGATTGAAGGAAATGGGCAAAAACAAAAGAAAATCAGGGACGAGTGTACTATGACTACGAGGGCAATTGTATTGATGCATGATGATTTCTAGTTCAACAAATTGTATTACAGCTTTTCTTGATAGTTACTGCCATCGTCCCATTGAAATTGTCATACTTTCCATTTTGAGACGTCCTAAAATATATCATGTTTACAAAGTCAAAGAAATCTTTCAGACCTTTTCTCAATATTGTCCCTCTCATTACTTTTTTAATCATGTTATTCAAATTCAAATTTTGAATTTTGGCAGGAAAAATTAGAAAGTAAAACACTAACATCACATTCAAAGCCATATTGTTCTTAAAAAGTTGGATTCCTGAAAAGCGACAAATAAATTGGGACAAAGTGAGCATAGATTTTGAAATTTTTAGATGGATGATTTTATATCATCTTACAACATTCCATTGCAAACTCATTCCTTTAGTACAAAGGATCAGGAGTTAAGAGTAAAGGTATTTGATAATTGTGGTAGAGATGGTTAGGTTTTGGTTCCTATTTAAATTTAAAGTAAGAAGGTGTTTGATTCACATTTGAGAATCCAAATTGGAATGCGAATCATAAATCCTAATATAGATATGGAATTATATCATTGCCCCTTTTGAATAAGAGATTAGTTTTATTGTATTGATAAGTTTATCAATTTGAAACTCAAGGAAGAAGTAGAGAATGAAAGTAGGCATTTTCTAATACTTTCATTCCTATAGAATAATTTTCATAGTAATTAAATGCACAACATCTATATCTATTATTAATCTTGATTCTCAATCATTCCCCTCATACTAATAAACCAAACACCTCCTAAGTCCTGAGTTTGTTAGGTAAAATTTAATATTAGCTATAGTCAACTTCTAAATTTATGGATAAATAATAGGTTTGTCTTTTTGAGAAAAAGGCATATGGGTCTCTTAAGCTTAGTGCATTCATGTCTATAGCAAAATTGTTAACAAGAAGTTGGAGAAAATATCCATTAACCATCCAAAAACATAGGAAGAGGACTGTTCGTCTGGCTACCCTCAGTTTGGCCCACCTATGCCTTAAAAGAATGCCAAGACTAATATGAAGACTGGTTGTGCCAAACTTGAACCCAAATGTGGCCTAATTTAAATTTCAACCATGTGCTTAGTCCATGTTAAGCTGTGGCCTATATATAATAGTAATACTACAAAAAATATGTGTATTTAGGTGTCTGGAATTTGAAGAAAGAAAATTTTCATAGGGATAGTGATAACTCTATGGGATAGAGTTATTTTTCACCTATGTTGTTCTAATTTTGGTTAGGTTAGTTTTAGATGTTTTGTGCATGTTTTACCTGGCATTTGTTGAGTCTGAATTCATTTTGTTAGTTTTATGTGTGTTTTGATTGTTTTGCAGGAGAATTAAGATTTGATGATTTAAGAGGAAGAAGAATGCGGAGCTAATAACGTCAAGCGAGGATGCTCATGCAGTACTGCAGCATTCTTGTGCAAAATATTCAATAGTGTCATGACGTTCTCTAAGTGCAAAGTGCCATGGAGATCTACTAAAGAGGAAAGCCAGCGCCGCAGCATTACGACTTTTCAAGAAACGAGGCAGTTCACGAGTTTATTAATTTGGGCCCTATTTCAAGTCCTGCTGTAGTATTTTCAACTTACAACTTGTCAAGGGACGCCTAGAATCTATATATATGGCATCTTAGGAGTTTTTAGAGAGGTTGGCAATTCCTATAACGTCGTTCAGCTATACTTTAGTTTGTACAAAATTCTTAAGACTTCGAAAAGAAGAACATCCTTTTTTGAAAGGAGACTCAAGAATTTATTACTTTGCAACAGTTTCCATTCATTCTCAAGAGTTTGCTCTATTTTATTATTGTTTTTCCTTGGCTTTCGTTAAAAATTCGTTGTTGATCTTTTTTGTAGCAATCGAGTATTTTTCTTTGTTAAGATTTGATGTAGGCACAATTATGTTTTATGCACTTCTTTTTATTGAGTAATATTTAATTTTATTATTTCAATTGTAATTGTCTGAACTTGTGCATTTGATGCTTTCTTGTTTGTGATTTAAGTAATTTGGGTTAGTCTCTATCCGAAAAGAAAATCTAGTCCACATACCCCAATCATATACCTGAATTGAATGACAATCATAGTTATACCAATTCCCACCATAAGTTGGGTAGAATTACTTGAAGAAATAAATTCTGGAAGGAAGATTTATGTGACTAGTGTAGTTACCTCAACAGAGACCTTTTCGCAAGGGGGTTCCATAGTATAACACCGATCTTGTGATATTCATGTTAATTAACTCTAAGAAGACTTAGTTAATAGTGAGTCAAACACAAATATTATATGACTCTAACCTGAGAAAGCCAGTACTGACTGATGTCAACCTACAATTGTCTCAACTAAATTCTTGTGAAGCTCAAGGAATGTGTAATCATAGTTTTAGGTGAAATCAATTTCCGTAATAACTCAATTAATCTGTTTAAATTCCATTTATTTTTAGCTAGATTGGTACTAATTAATTAATAGTTAGAATATTCTTTATTGAACTTCAAGTTAACTAAGAACATTAACTATGATAATTTTTATCAACTGTGATGGAGCTTCAAAAGGAAAACCTAGACAGTCTTCTGGAGGAGGCTTAATTAGGAACAATGCAGGTGATATCATTGCAGGCTTTTCTAACTTTTATGATACTCAATCCAACATGCAGGCTGAAGCACTAGCTTTACTGGATGGAATAAAACTTTGCAACCAGTATAACATTCACTCAGTCTAAGTTGAGCTAGACTCTCAAGTTTCCATAAATGTTCTTAAAGGAAGCATCCAAACTCCATGGTCAATTGACGCAGTTTAGTTCAACCAATTCTTAGTTTATGCAAGCATTGGACCATTTCTTACCAGCACACATTCAAAGAGGCAAACCAGATTGCTGATTTTCTAGCCAATAAGGGCCTTCAGGATAGACATTTGGTTTTGTATGATAGTTCTTTTCCAGCTAGGGTTAGCCAACTTGCTCTCCTAGAGAAGCAAGGTTGTCCTTACATTTGTGTTGTTAAGTTTTAGCAAATCTTGTAACTCCTAGGAAGTTTTGGCCTAGTTCCAGTTCTTGTAATTTGTTTTGTTTGCATATTAATAAAATTGGGAGTGAGGCCTCCTGATATGGGTTGATGCCCAGGGTATGTAGAACTTGGTCACAAACGTAGGGTTTATATGCACAAGCGAAAAATAGTTGTTAATAGACCTCCTTGATTAGCCACAAGGCAATCTTTTAACTATGAACAAGGAATTGATCCAAAGCCATTGATCCAAAGCCTAATTGGCAGAAAATCAATACTGGTGTTGGTTATAACCTCAATTGTGCTCAATCTTGAAGCCCCAACTAGATTCCTAGTCTAGACAAGACTAAAGAGAATCTAAAATTCTAATTCACTCGTATGAGAGGAAAAAGAAAAACTGAAATCTTATTGCCAAAATTCATCCTTCAATTGTGTACAAGACCACTCTATTTATAGTTGAGGGTGGAGGATTCTAGGACTAAATTATTCAATGTGGGATAGCTAGTTTTAATAGTTGGGTTGGATCCTACAGCCCATTAGCCTTTAAACCCAATTCTTGTACACTTAACTAATGGCCGAAATACATGGCCCAAAAATAATTAATTACGTCTTGAAACCAGGCCAATTAAACACACTAACACTTAAAACAATTGGGCTCAAAATAAAAGACTAGACAACTAAATAAAAGAATATTTCATGGCCGAAATAATGAGACTAAATTTCGGCCCTTCAGCTTCTCATCCTAGGCTTGATCTTCAATGATTTGGACGTCCATTACTAAGAACATCTTAGACTCTTTAGTACAGGACTTCATCTCCAAAAGGTTTGTGAGCTCTTCTTGATCTTCAATAACTTCAACTAAGCCCAACATAGCTTTATTGAGGTTCTTAGCTCTTGATCTCGTAATTGGACCTTGTAGAACTTGAAGTGCGGATTCCGTGAGCCTATATCGAGCCTTCGTGGACAATTGATCACCATCAAGTCCTTGGGATGTATCATCTCCCTCCCCCTTAGCAGGATTCGTCCACGAATCGTCACCTATATCAAAAACAAAGGGAGAAAGATCAGTGACGTTAAAAGTTGCAGAAACTTGATAGTCACCAGGTAAGTCTAAGCTTGTATGCGTTGTCGTTAATGCGAGCCATGACTTGGAACGGTCCATCACCACGTGAATCTAACTTAGATTTTCTCTTGTTGGGAAATCTCTCCTTGCGCCATGAACCCATACCCAATCTCCAGGTTCAAAGACAACCTTCTTGCGACCCTTGTTTCGTACCTCAGCTATCTTAGCATTTGCTTCCTCAATGCGCTCTTGCGGGCCTTCTCGTGCAACTTCTTGACCATTTCAGCCTTCTTTTGTCCATCTACATTGACAGCAGAAGAAACTGGTAGTGGCAGTAAATCCAAAGGAGTAGTGGGATTAAAACCATACACTAATTCAAATGGTGAAAACTTAGTGGATGAATGCATAGCACGGTTATAAGCAAATTCAACAATTGGCAAACAATCTTCCCAAGTTTTCAAATTCCTTTTCAAAACAGCACGCAATAAGGTGCCTAGTGTACGATTGACAACCTCAGTTTGACCGTCTGTTTGTGGATGGTAAGCAGTAGAAAACAACAATTTAGTACCCAATTTATTCCACAATAAACGCCAAAAGTGTGACAAGAATTTAACATCCCTATCAGAAATAATGGTATGTGGAATGCCATGCAAACGCACAATCTCCCTAAAGAACACAGATGCTATATGAGATGCATCATCAGATTTTGTGCAGGGGATAAAATGTGCCATCTTGCTAAACCTATCTACAACCACAACACATCTAGATGTGTATAAGAGACAGATACTCTAGAGAATTCATTATTCACTTTGATCATGAGTCTCTAAAGCACTTAGAGGGCCAAAACTTAAGAACAGTATGGAAACTTAGATGTGCTCAACTTAGACTGAGTGAATGCTGTCTCTTGGACACATTAGATGTGTATAAGAGACAGTATTTATACTCTAGAGAATTCATTATTCACTTTGATCATGAGTCTCTAAAGCACTGGAATTTAGACATTCAGTATAAGTGCTCAGAAACTATCATGATAAGAAACATCAAAGATTTAATATGCTCAAATCTAAAGAAATTAGCATGCAATGTAGTGATCAAGGTGTACCTACGGGACAAAGCATCCGCTACAATGTTATCCTTCCCACTCTTATATTGTAACAGAACCACATAAGGAAATGACTCAATGAACTCATTCCACCTAGCATGTCTACAACTCAATTTGTTTTGGCCCTTTAAGTGCTTTAGAGACTCATGATCAGAGTGAATAATGAATTCTCTAGAGTATAAATAATGACTCCAATTTTCCAAAGCACGTACTAAGGCATAAAGTTCTTTGTCATAGGTGGAATAATTTAAAGAAGCACCACTTAATTTCTCAGAAAAATATGCAATAGGTTGCTTCTTTTGTAACAATACAGCTCCTATACCTATGCCAGATGCATCACATTCAATCTCAAAGGAGTATCAAAATCTGGCAAAAGTAAAAGAGGGGCAGAGGCTAACTTAACTTTGAGCGTGACGAACGCCTTTAGTTGAGCTTCTCCCCATCTAAAGCCGACGTTCTTCTTGATAACCTCAGTTAGCGGGGCTGCTATGGTGCTAAAGTCCTTCACAAACCTCCGGTAGAAACTCGCAAGCCCATGAAAGCTACGCACTTCAGAAACACGTCTTGGGGATCGGCCAGTCCTTGATAGCAGCAACCTTGGACTCGTCCACTTGGATACCCCTAGAGGAAACAACAAACCCAAGAAACACAACACTTTCCAAACAAAAGTGGCATTTCTTAAAGTTAGCATACAACTTTTCTTGTCTTAAAACAAGCAAAACAGCACGAACATGTTCAATATGCTCATTAAAGCTTTTACTGTAAATCAAAATATCATCAAAATAGACAACGACAAATTTACCAATGAAAGCTCTAAGAACATGATTCATAAGCCTCATAAATGTGCTCGGTGCATTAGTGAGACCAAACGGCATGACTAACCACTCATACAAACCATGTTTGGTTTTGAAAGCAGTTTTCCATTCATCACCTTCTCTCATCCTAATCTGCCAGTATCCACTTTTTAAATCTATCTTAGTGTAAGTGCTGGATCCATGTAACTCATCAAGCATGTCATCAAGACGGGGAATAGGATGGCGATACTTTACCGTGATTTTATTGACCTAGTCTATCTCTGCTCAAAGACTAGTCTAGTATTTCTCTTCACACGGGCTCATACTTTCTCTTACACGGCCTTGACTAACTAGTTCTTTGACTTGCTGTTGAATCTCCTTAGTCTCCTCAGGACTAGTTCTATAAGCAGGACGATTGGGGATCACGGCTCCAGGCACTAAGTCGATTTGATGCTCTATGCCTCGAAGAGGAGGCAAACCAGATGGTATGTCTTCGGGAAAGACATCACTAAACTCCTGCAAGAGAGCTTTAAACATACTTGGCAGAGAATCATCTAGTCAGTGGTAGAGAACTAAACATCCTTATACACAAGCAAGACCATAGACAAATTACACTTCTGTACGTCTTTAACTTGCAGGGTTAATTTTCCATCTTCTTTCACTTTAGACTTAGCAAACTCCCTTTCATTAGTCTTCTTTGACCTAAGTTCGGCCAAAGCCTTGTTATGCTCATCAACATTCTTTTTAAGAGATCTAGTCCTAGGCCTGTTTGATTTTGCTCTTGAAGGACTTGTTGGGGAGGTAGAGGATGCAACACAATGGTTTTACCACCCTCTTCAAATCTAAGACAATTAGTATGACCATCATGCAGTGTTTTCCTATCAAATTGCCAAGGGCGTCCAAAAAGTAAATGACTTGCATTCATAGGGACGACATCACACAACAATTTGTCATTATATTTGCCTAGGTTAATTGAGACATGCACTTGCTTAGTTACTTTTAGTTCACCATTGTCATTTAACCATTGCAGTCTATAAGGTCTAGGGTGTTTAAACGTTGGCAAATTTAGCTTATCTACCATGTATTGTGAAGCTATGTTCACGCAACTCCCATTATCAACAATTAAACCACAAGTCTTACCTTGGACATGACATTTGGTGTAGAATATGTTCTCACGTTGTACCTTAGTAGGGTCGTCAGTGGCTTGAGCCTGTAAGTTTCTTAGTACGACCAGTACTTGTCCATCCATGCCAATCTCATGGTATTCATCATTGTCTTCATCACTCAAATCAGGTCCTTCTAATGGTGGCATCTCGTCTTCACTTTCACTCGTCCAATTGCCATTAGGGTTAGTGTATAAGACTTTCTTATTCGGGCATTGGGATGAAATGTGTCCTCTCCCACTACATCTGAAACACTGAATGTCCCTTGAGCGGTTAGGGGCCGAGGTATTACCTTGGCTGGTTTGGGCCTTTGGCTTTGCAGGAATGGGGTTCTCCTTGAGTTTCTCCATTCTCTTGCTTTGTTCAGGGTTAGTTCGAGGAAATCTCCAATTTGAACTGGAAGTAGAGCTAGACTTGGATTTACCTCGGAGAGCCTTTTCTACCTTGTTTGCCCTTTGTAACAGCTCTTTATAGTCCAAGTACTCGTGAAGATCAACCACGTCAGCAATCTCTTTGTTGAGGCCGTTGATGAATCTCTCCATGGTGGTCTCTTCATCTTCATACAAGTGAGCTTTGCTCATTGCCATCTCCATCTCTCGAGCATACTCCCAGTCTCCACAGTCAGATTTCCTTGTCGGAGAAACTGGAGCTTATTAGCATCTAGATGTGTATAAGAGCAGGTACAAACCTCGATGACGAAGAAGGGGTTTGAGGTTAGTACACATACAGTTGTAGAATAGGTGATTACCGTATAACTTTTGTTTCTTATACACATCAAGTTGAGCACATCAACAGAAAGGCTGGATACAGCCAACTTATATTTCTTTTCGTCTGAATAGTCATAACAATCAAACAAAAGTCTACCTTTGTTCCCAGTTTAAGTATTCTTCAGTATAAGAGACAGGTACAAGGGACTGCCATACGATGCTTCCGTAAAATTTGCGTGTCCCTCCTCCCGGGTGGTGAATCCTCCCTTGGTTCTCGTCGAGCCTTGACGAACCCCTCTAGACCTTTAAAGAATTTGTCGTGGACCACGCCTCCTATCAAAAGACAAATTGGTTAATTCATCATAACCTAAATCATAATCAGACTCTCATTTGTCTTCTTGAGTATTGGTTTGGCGTGTGGTCTCTCGATTTGGAGTAGTTGAAGTAGATGCTTGTGGTTTGCCTCGAAGTTGTTGAATTTCAAGACTCATAGTGGCAAACTTCTCATCAAAGTCCTCCGTCTTATTTAAGATCCTTGCCATTACACTTTGCATAGCAGTTTCTTGCATCTCCTTGTTCCTCTGTTGCACGTCCTTTTCCTGTGCCATAGTCACAAACAAAGACTAAAGAGAAGAGGTAAAAACAAAAAAAAGGTTAGTGATAATCAATAAGAGAGGTTTCACTCTTTGGGGAGTAATGCACTCAAGTCCTCACTTTGGGTTTTATCACTCTTAATGATCTCACCTTACTCTTTGAAAATCTCACTTCACTCAAAGATTCTCTTATGAAGCCTTGTAAAAACTATGAAAATAGCCAAAGGGTTCCAAAAGTTGATCCTCAAAGCAACCAATCGTATTGATTGGAAATAATGTCCAAAAGGATCTCGGATCAATATATTTTGAAAAATTTAGTTCATTGAAGGCTTAACCTTTCGGATATGAGTCAAGGCAAAAATCCGAAAGCAAAAGGACACAAAGAAAAGCACAAAAAGAACAATAAGATCACAAAATTTAGTAAAGAGAGTTTACTAAATTAAAGAAGATAATTTCAAAAGAAAGAAAAGAAAGTAAATTTTTTTTTAATGAAAATAAGAATAGAATTTTCTTTGGTGATATAAGATGTGAACCGTGAACAGTAACTGGTGAACAGTATAATGAACAGAACCAGTTTTTTTTTCAGTCCGGTGAACAGTAGCGGTGAACAGTACAATGAACAGTAACAGAACCATGTTTTTTTTTAATGAACAGTCGCTAAACATTAGCGGTGAACAGTACAATGAACAGTATGAACAAACCCGATTTTTTTTTTCAATGAACAGTACCGGCGGTGAACAGTACACGATGAACAGTACGCGATGAATAGTATATGAGTATATGAATAGTATATGAACAGTGTGATGAACTTACAATTTGAGTTTGACCAAAATTCTAGCCTACAATAATGCTCTGATACCACGATGATACGGGTTGATGCCCAGGGTATGTAGAACTTGGTCACAAACGTAGGGTTTATATGCACAAGCGAAAAATAGTTATTAATAGACCTCCTTGATTAGCCACAAGGCAATCTTTTAACTATGATCAAGGAATTGATCCAAAGCCTAATTGGCAGAAAATCAATACTGCTGTTGGTTATAACCTCAAGTGCTCAATCTTGAAGCCCCAACTAGATTCCTAGTCTAGACAAGACTAAAGAGAATCTAAAATTCTAATTCACTCGTATGAGAGGAAAAAGAAAAACTGAAATCTTATTGCCAAAATTCATCCTTCAATTGTGTACAAGACCCCTCTATTTATAGTTGAGGGTGGAGGATTCTAGGACTAAATTATTCAATGTGGGATAGCTAGTTTTAATAGTTGGGTTGGATCCTACAGCCCATTAGCCTTTAAACCCAATTCTTGTACACTTAACTAATGGCCGAAATACATGGCCCAAAAATAACTGTATTAATTACGTCTTGAAACCAGGCCAATTAAACACACTAACACTTAAAACAATTGGGCTCAAAATAAAAGACTAGACAACTAAATAAAAGAATATTCCATGGCCGAAATAATGAGACTAAATTTCGGCCCTTCAGCTTCTCATCCTAGGCTTGATCTTCAATGATTTGGACGTCCATTACTAAGAACATCGTAGACTCTTTAGTGGACTTCATCTCCAAAAGGTTTGTGAGCTCTTCTTGATCTTCAATAACTTCAACTAAGCCCAACATAGCTTTATTGAGGTTCTTAGCTCTTGATCTCGTAATTGGACCTTGTAGAACTTGAAGTGCGGATTCCGTGAGCCTATATCGAGCCTTCGTGGACAATTGATCACCATCAAGTCCTTGGGATGTATCACCTCCCCACCAAGATACCAGTGGTTACTCAAAAAAAAAAGTCTTCGTAGAAATGATACTCTTATTATTTATCACTTTATTACTTGAAACGATTAGTGCACTTGCTAATATGGATTTAGCACGCATCAAATAGGATAACTATAAGTTCAAAGGATAGATGTTCATCAGATTAATATTGAAGAAGGATAAGGCTTCTAACGAATAGGGTAAGTGAGATAGAGTTAGATTTTGATATGTGCTAGAGACATCGTTTATTTGACCACTCTGAATACTTACACTTTTCATGAAGTTTGGAAGAAATTAACTTTGCATCCTGTAAAACAATTTGAAGGTGCCAAGGGAAATGGTGTTACTTATTTTGTCTCAACTAATATATTTGAGAAAAAAGTTGAGGAAACAGGTAAATGTTGTTGATCTTACAAGTGGAGAGCGCAACACAAAATTAGCTGTTACACCCTCCAGAAATTCAACAACTCTTGGAAGAATTTAGGAAAATTGTCAGTGAAGAGTTGACGAATGAGTTACAAACTAATGAGAAGTACTGAACATGCCATTGATTTAGTACATGATACTACCCTACATAATCAAGGGACTAATCGTCTATTTTAATGATATTTGTTGATTTATAGTCGTGGAAAAGGTAACATTTGTTGATATTCTAATTTACTAGATTGGAACTCATTGCTAATCTATGATGTTTATCCATATTAACATTGTGGTCACCTTAGTTCTCTATACCTACACCTTTATCGACACATGTTTGTCTTAGTTCTCTATCTATGCCTTCAAAATATCAAGGAAATACGTATTTTTAGAAACTAGAAAGCAACTTGTTAGTCTTGCAATTTACAATGAGCAACAAAATGTACACATCATTTTCTTTTTCTTTTTTTTTTTAATGCTATACATGTGTAGATTCGTGTAAGTAGTATTCAGCAATCCTCTTAAGGCATTAGTTTAAGGCATATTTTTTTCATTAGATAGAAATGTTCTATACCCCCAATTTTAAAATTCCTTAATTTACGAGTCATTCAATTATATAATTTAGTATGACCAAAAAAAAACTTTATAATATTGAATGTTTTTTAATGAGCTTGGTGACTTAATAATTTTGAAAACATTCAGTAGGACAGATGCAAGGAAACGAAGTATAACTAAAATGTAAGACTCTACTTCTTTATGACCTACGTCATGCGTTCGAATAACAAGGGATAGGTGCCGATTCACTATAAATCGTCTTTAAAAAAAATGCAAGGAAAAGTTTAAGGAGTAGAAGTAAACTTAGTCAACTAAAACTTGGGCCAAGACTCAGTTTATTTTGTAAATGGAAGTGTATCTTTATGTATATTCTCTGGTGATCTGAACTTAAGATCACAGACATCTAAAGTTAAGTTCAGCCAAGCTCGGTTCGAGCTTTGAATCATAAAGCTCAAGTCAGAAATAATTGCCATCACGTTTAACCTGATGGAGCTTAGAATGGGAATGGAAAAGACAAAAGTAGGAGTAAAAGAAAATTAAAACGTAGGAAAAAGGTCGTACAGCCCACTTAACTTTTATACGTTAATGAAATTGCCCACTCAACTTCTTTTGTGGCCAAAATAACCATTAACTTTCGAAATTGTCGACTATTCATCCATATATGCCCATTCCGTCCATTCTAGACGTTAAAGTCACTGTTCTATGAAAAACATGTGAGAGGCACGCTTTTTGGAGAGGCAAAAATGTCAAAATGAATAACATTTTATTCTATCTCTCTCCAGAAACCCTAACCACCTTTTATTGAACCTATCAATCCCACACCTCTACCCTTTTGCCATCGCCATCACCTCATTCTCTTCCTCCTCTACCTCTGCCACCACTACCTCCCATCTCCCATGCCTTTCCTACTTTTGTTTCTTCTACCCCCTTCTGTCCCTTGACTTTCTCTTCCTTCCCATCTCCCGTTCCTTCTGCTCTTGTCTCCTCCTTCCCCTTCCTTGCTGCTCCCATCTCATCCTCCTCTTTCCCCTTCCTTCATGCTCCTCTTTAGTTGATTTTTGTTTTTTTGGGATCATTAGAATGAGTAAACAACAAATTCTTGAACATTCTTCTTTTTGGGGTTCTTTGTTGGACAATGGATTATTTTCTACTAATATTCAAGGTTAGATTCTTTTTTTTTTCTTTTGGAAAAATTAGAGTTCGTTAATGCATTTTTGGTAAAAAGTGAAGGATTATCATGGTTGAATTGTTTTTTCTTGGAAATTTTAAAATGAAATCTAGAGATAATAACTGAATTTATTTTGAACAAAAATCTAAATCTCATTTCCTTTTGGGAACAAATACCTGATTTTTTTTTCTTTTTAGGATCATTTTTTCAAACAAAGATCCAAGAATTTTTATTGAATTTTTTTTGGAACCCGTTACGTGGAACAAAGATCTTGAAAAAATTTATGATTTTTTTTTATTATTATTTTGAATAAAGATCTGAACTCATTTCCTTTTGGGAACAAAGACTCGATTTGGTTTTCTTTTTTCC
This sequence comes from Cinchona pubescens, assembly GCA_025175665.1. Classification (NCBI taxonomy): domain Eukaryota; kingdom Viridiplantae; phylum Streptophyta; class Magnoliopsida; order Gentianales; family Rubiaceae; genus Cinchona; species Cinchona pubescens. The sequence goes on from JANKKI010000312.1 coordinate 686,551, forward strand.
TTTCAAATTTTTGGGATCTCGTTACTTGGAACAAAGATCCTGAAAAAAATTTAGATTTTTTTTCTCTTAATTTTGAACAAAGATCAGACAAATGTTTTTTTTTATTTAGAACAAATGTTTTTATTGAGAATTATTTATTTATTTATCTTATTTTTGCAGGATACGGGTAATTTTTGTGCTAAAATTCAAAATTGAGAATGATTTTTATCCAAAACTTAGAATTTATTTATGTATTTTTTGACTAAAGGTATCATGGGAAAGAATGGAGAAGGCTAGAGGGGAGTGGCAAGAAGAACAATTGGGTAGTAGCAGAGGAGGTAGCGGAGTAGGGAAAGGGAAGGGTGGGAAACAAATAGTCCTTTCTTAGAATTTTAATTTGACCCACCAATTATTTTATAAATATTAGTTTGGCCCCATTGAACAAAACAATTACTGTAAAGACATTTTTACCCTTTAAAAAATTCTTGTGTAAATCACATGTTGCTCATACCAGTCACTTTAACATCCAAAATAGACGGTATTGGCAGTGGTCAATGATTTTGAAAGTTCAATGGTAGCTTTGGCTACAAAAAAGTTGAGTGGGCAATTTCAATAACATGTGAAAGTTAAGTGGGTTGTACGGCTTTTTGTCCTAAAATATATTACTTGCATGACATAGAGTCATAGTTATGCGTCTAGACTAGAACAAGCTCCTCTTCAATACATCTCTTCAATTTTCCTCAATACCTATAAGGATTGGTGTCACTTATATTTTTTGATTATTAAGGATGTAGATTACTTTCTATGACAATAGTTATTATCCTCAATTAAAACCCAAAATTTAGTTGAAAATTGATAAGGTGTTCTAATTTTTATTTACCCAGATGATCACCTCTCTTTCTATTCCTTAATGACTCGAACTCTTAACTAATAGGCCATAATAAGCGTCTTATCACCTAAATTACATTTTGTTATCATTAGGACTGATTTGGCCGTGAGTGATTTCTCAATTATTTCTGGTGAATTTCATTTCTTTATCTATTTTTTCATTACCTTAATATGAATTTACAAATGAACGTGAACAAATTTAAGGGGTAAAAATATATCATTTTTTTATCAATTGTAAAGATTAAAATCATGAAATGCATAATTTTCTAGCAAATGCATTTTTTTCTGTCTTACATGTATTGCTTTGAAACGATCCAATAATTGTACAAAACAAGTTTTTTTTTCCTCATATTTTTGTGTAAATTGGGGAATACTTTTGAATTAGATATAAAGACTTTCATGAAATAAAATAAAAATATCATTTTAGGTATCGATCTATCAAACCTCTTATCTATTACAATAGCCCAATTTGGACCTTATCTGTATGTATGTGTGTGTGTGTGTCTATATCTATATAATTACTCTATCTAAGGCGTGAGATGGAAATTATGGAAAAACTAACAGAGCAAACCATGTGATAATTACAGGACATTAACATGCAATAGACGTGTTTTTAATGGCACCGTTAGTTTGTCTTGAATTCTTATTACGGACCTTAGATTGGTTAAATTTTTTAAATATGAGTGACCAAGTTGTTATTTGTGATAGAGTATTCCTTAACAAATCATCTTCCTCTTCCTCCTCCTCCTTCTCCTCCTCCTAATCATAATCATCATCATCATCATCTTCATCTTCTCGGGGCTTATATTCATCATCATCTTCATCTTCATCTTTATCTTCTTATTCATCATCATTTTCTTCTTCCTCACCTCCTACTTCTTCTTCTTCCAGACCAACTGCTGTAGACTTACCCAAGTCATATCATCAATTTCTTTGAATGCCCCGTTAATGTGTACAAGAAGTCCTACAGGATCATTATAAAAAACATCTCTAACAATTGAAGGATGTTGATCCTAATAAGGATTTTCTGTAGTGTGGTCTTTGTCAATTCTATACCAAGGCTTTGTCTTTATAACAACCTGCCAATCCATTTTGTCTTTGATTCACCCTGGATATGGTACATAATACACTTGAAATGCATGTTGTGTCTGTACAAATCAAATTTTGGATACCTCCTTGTTCTTTTGACTTCAACAATTCCATATTGATTATGCACTCTAATGCCTCGATTGTTCACTGAATCATACCAGTCACAGTTGAACGAAACAACCTTGTTTTGTCCTGGATATTGTAGCTGAACCACCTAAATTCAATATACCGTAAAAGTCACTTGTACTTTTACTTTTGACACAGAATCTACTATTAATAGTTTTTCTATCCTCTACCCATTCGTTTGTGTGGAAGATGTATCCGTTGACAAGAATTTTTGCCATGCTGCAACCGCTTTACTAGGACCCCACACAAGATTATTCAAGTACTTACTACGTATCATGTTTTGTGGATTTTGAACCTAACATAACAACTGAAACTTTAGAATGCATTACTACGTATAAAATTATATGATAGCATATAGCTTTAATATTATTACTTACATATTGTTAGAACCACGTTATAAAATTTTTCTCTACTAATAGTTGAACTTTCTTGTCACTAAGATGAGGCCAATATGTTCGAACAACTTGCTCGTACATCCTACAAAATATTTTTACTTTAAATACATTAAAACTGTGTTAAATTAATATTATTTATTGAATAACAAAATGCTTAAGTTAAGAAAGGCTTCAATTCATCATAGTTTAAGAGCACGTTGTGTAATGCAGTTGTGCCATCTCTTAATTTGTCAAAAATTTTTGTTTACACTTTCATGTCGGTTGACCCAGTTGATTGAAAATTGACCAAGTATGTGGCATGATTGCATCGAATCCATCATCTTCATTGCATTCAATTCTTTTGGATTTACGTTGGACATGAAATTCGAAATAATAAAAACAAAAATACGAAGTGTCTAAAGACAAGTAGCCGCACATATAGTGCCTTTCGGACGGGCTTTATTTTTAACCATACCTTTCAAGTCATGTAAAGACCTGAATGTTAATTGCACATACAAATTAAAAATTACTTCACAACTATATATTTAACCAGAAATACAAGTCAGTATAAATTTTGTTTTACCAATGTTTTAAGGTTTATAATTACTTCTCGAACGGATACATCCATATATGTTGAACCAACTAGTGCTTCATATTGCAGGTCCATGGGTACATGCTCTATTACGTCAAAAAATCCTAGAGGAATTATTCATACCAATTTGCATCTAAGATGACCAGAAGATTCATTTCCATTTGAAGAAGCACATCTTCCAGCAATTTAGTGCAACGCAAATCCCCAAAAAGATTACTCAATTCAGTAAAAGGCTTCCATATTAATTAAGGAAATCCACCAAATGCAATAAGAAGTAGTCGTTCCCTAAACATGACAGTCATGACTTTTCGTCCCAAGTAACTTGCCTCCATTTCTATCCATACATCTTGCCAAATTCGAAGCATATCCATCTGGCATCTTTAACTTGTCGGCCCAATGACATATTTCACATCGTTGGTCCAATGAGAATGTGAAGTTAACTTTTGGTTATGCAACTTTCCTGTTATTTAGCGCTTTCAACTCTAATTCATGTCGCCTACAATAAATACTCAAATCCCTTTGAGCCTTTGTATTATCTTTGATCCTGTCTTTGTTATCCATCACAATGTGAAACACATTATCGAAAACATTTTTCTCGATATGCATCACATTTAAGTTGTGACGAATTAAATTTTCACTTCCAATAAGGTAAATTCCAAAATATTCTTCGTTTGGTCTAGTTGCATGTTACCGAATATCCATCAAATTTTTTGTACTGAACCTTCAATTTCTTTATCTTCAGTAAGTTTCTAACTCCCTCCCACAATTCTTCACCGCTTAATCTGCTAGGGGGATATGACCTTTTAACATGATTCTTGTAGAATGCATATTTATTCCTCTTAAACACATTATCCTCAGGCAAGAATTGGCGATGACAATCAAATGAAGAATTCTTTCTTTCAAATCTCAACCTGAATGCTATGGTTTGCTCCATACAAATGGAGCACGCCAATTTTTTGGCTTTACTCCATCATGATAGCATGTCGTACGTAGGATAGTCACTAATTATCCACATCAGTGCTACTCTCATATTAAAGTTCTGTTTCGTAGAGATGTCATATATCGGACACCCTATAACTATAACTATTTCAACTCATCAATCAAAGGTTGTAAATATGCATCAATTCAGCTTTTGAGGTTATGTTGGATTGCAAATCAAGCAAGTTAAAAACATAAAAGGAGCAGTCATGCACATTTCAGGTGCAAGATTATATAGAGTTATAATAACAGGGCAGCATGAGTAAGGTTTACCATTATTGTTGAAAGGATTAAAACCATCTACACACAGACCAAGTCGTATATTTCTTTGGTCTAAGGCAAAATTTGGATGTTTTTGATCAAAGTGTTTCCAATCTTCTCTATCTGAGGGGTGACATAAGACACCTGCATTTCTCCTATTCTTAACATGCCATCTCATGAGTTCAGTTGATCTAGGAGAGGTGCATAGTCGCTTAAGTCTTGGTATCAGCGGCATGTAATGCATTTGCTTGTACAAAACTGGATTACTCCTACCACCTTTCTTTTTAGGTGGTTTATATTGAGGACACTTGTTATGTGTACAAAAAGTTCTGCTACTTCTGTAATATAGTATGTACCTTGTTGGACCCCAATTATGATAATCAAGTTTTGATAATACCCAAATCATTCAAATGATTAGGCTTCAAAATAAGTGTGCAAAAAAAAAAAAGGAATGCTCAGACAAAAATGATCATCCGAACACAATCAAGAAAAATAACCAAAAGTTAAACAACACTTTACAGACGATGAAGAGCATCCGAAAGAAAGGAACTTGGACGCAAGGGAGAGTCCGAAACATGACTAGACAACACTGAAGAAGAACACATCTTTTGGACGCAGATAAATGTCCGAAGGACAGTGCTTCAGATGCAAAAGACTGTCTGAGGCAAGGAATCTGAAAGCTAAAAGAATCGGACGTTGAAGACCGTTCGAAGAAAAGAGCTCGAAATGAAGAAATTTTCTGTCAAATCTGTAGGACGCATATGACTGTCCAAGAAAATGTTCATAAAGCTGTAGGACGCATATGACTGTCTAAGACACTATTCACAAAGCTATAGGATGCATAACTGGATGTTCAAACCACCATCCGTACCCCTTACGGCTAGTTTTTAACTGCTAGTTTTTTTGACCATTGGAGCACAAATTTCAGGTATACATCTTTCATTTATAAATAACCTAAGGACATCCAAATGATGTGAACAACTACTCAATTCACTACAAACACTTGTAAGAGCTATTTGGGGAGAATTAGGCTAAAATATTATGGGTTTTACTAGTATGTATATAGTTCTCTTGGCGCAACTAGAGGGAATTAGGGTGAGCAAGTGTAGACTAGTGAGTGATCTTCAAGTGTAAGAGTAGAGGGATAACAAGTGTACAAAAGTGATGATGTAATGTAAAACCATTTGGCTCAACTGAAGAAACTTAGTTGGTGCAAAGGTGAGTCTACTTTAGGTATAAGAAGTCTATTGCCTCAGCCTCCTTGAAGAGGCACTACTAGTGGATGTACTCTAAGCTTGAGGAGCTTGGGAGTTCGATTTGATATTCTTCATCTCAATCTTCAATTTGTTCTTTAAGCTTCAATTGTTAAATATTTATCTTTGACCATTTGTGCTTAAGTGTTCATTTTTTGCACAAGGTTTGTATTTTCATTCAAGCATATTAAAAGGTTTGTTTTAAGAGACAACCTAATTCACCCCCCCTCTTAGGTTGCTTTTGGGGCAACGTTTGGTATCAGAGCTTGGTCTCTTCTTGTTTTGGTTTAATCACCTTTGAGTAAAGATCATTATGGTGATTTTAGAGGGGCATTCCATTACTAGACCTCCCATGTTAAATGGCTTTGATTTTGTTACCTGGAGGGAAAGAATGAAAATTTTCATACAATCCATTGATATTGATTTGTGGTACATTGTTGATGAAGTCCTTTTGTGGCTAATATTCTGGATGAAAATACACATAGATTAAAGCCGAAGACTAGATAAGATTTAAATGCATAAGATAGAGTAAATTTATCTTTAAATGCTAAAGCCATGAATATTTTAGTATAATGCTTTGGATGTAGATGAGTCTTCTAAAGTGAAAGGTTGCAAATCGGCCGAGACATGGCACAAATTGAAATAAATCCATGGAGGAAATGATGATATAAGAGAGCAAAAGATCTACTTGTCACTTCTTGTGGCTAAATACTAATCCCTCAAAATGGAGCCTCATGAGAATACTAACAAGATGTCTTGTAGGTTCAATGATATTGTAAAGGATTTGTATGGTTTAGGTAAAAAATAATCTGTAAGTGAAAAGAATAGAACGATATTGAATGCTTTACCTAAGGAGTAGGAACCAAAATCTATTGCAATAGAAGAGTCTAAAAAATTAAATTCTATGCTTATTGAGTCTTTGATTAATTCACTAACCTCCTTTGAATTGATGTTGAAATATAACGTACAAGATGATGAGAATGCAAGGGCAAAAAGAAGCATAGTGTTGAAGGCTTCACAAAAAGATACAAGCAAGAAGCCAAGTGAAAAATGCTACAAATATGGTCAATTGGGATACTTTGAAAATGAGTGTCCATCCAAGAAGAAGAAAAAAGAAAGAAGAAAGAAAGCCTTACTTCAACAACACATGGTAGGATTGCAATTCGGATGGAGAAGTTGAAGAAGAACATGGGGTGACTCTAATGGCTTTCTTGGCCATTGGAGATAATAAGGTATCCTCGAGTTATGATTCTTCTAATGATTGTTGTGATGATTTTTACGATGACGATGTTGAATCATTTATTTTTAAAATGCATGAATGTTTGAAAGAATCATATACTAGGAACAAAGAGTTAAAAATTAAAATTAATACTTTATTGAGTGCTAACGCAAACCTTTTGCATGAAAATAATTTGTTGACAAAAGAAAATGATTCTTTAAAAAAGGGAGTTGATGTGAAAACCAAGATCAAGGATGAACAAGCTTCATTAAAGAAGAGTTTAGATGATCTTGATGTACTTTTGCAAAAGAAAAAGGAAAATGTTTTTAAGAAGGAAAGAACTGGAATTATGCATGTCAACAAAAATTTTGTCACCTATAGAAAGGATGATTTGAACATTATTAAATCTAAATCTTCCTTGTATGGCAATAAGAATATTGTATGCTATTGTTGTCATTAACATGGTTATATAAAGATAGAACTGTTATGTCAAAAGAAATGAAAAGTTGGGAATAAATTTTATTTGGGTGCTTAAACATGTTGCTAACCCAATTGGACCCAAGAAAGTTTGGATACCGAAAGTTTTTGCTTAATTTTGCATTCAAGTATGCTTGGATAGCACCAAGGGATTCAAGATGGCTTATCAATGGAGCTGTTCAATGAACATAAGTTAAGATAACATTGAAATGGGCAACATTTAAATTTTTTGAGAATGTGTTAATGTGAACTATGATCTCTTGAATATTAGTCAACTATGTGATTGAATTTATTTAGAATTCTTGGGTATAAGTATCCCCAAAATTTGTCTATATTAAGTTACTATTTACAAAAGAAAGAGGGAGCATTCTCTTTTCTAAATGACTTATTTGTTAGAAATTAATTTGTATCACAAGAAATTGTGTCACATATTCTTTATTGTTTTGATGATTCTTTTTGGTAAGGAATGAGTAATAAAGGCCTTGTTGTTAATCCTTTGCAAATAGATTTCCACATTTCTACTTGATTTTATATTGTTGAAGGGAAGAAATGTTTTGAACTTGACTTATCCTCTATATACTTACTTGAACTGCATGCATAGTTTAAGGGGAGATTGTGCCTATAAATTGCTTTGTACTATTATGTTTCGATGATGCCAAAACGGGGAGAAATAATGGACAAAATATCTTGTCTTGTGCTTTAGATTTTAGGGTTGTTTTTAGAATTGTCAAATTGATTTGTCATCATCAAAAAGGAGGAGATTGTTGGAACCTGTTGTGATATTCATGTGTTCATTCTCAGCAAATCGTACTAATTGCTTGAAAAGAAGTGTGTAGAAAAATAGGATGGCTCTGGTAAAAATGATCATCCAAATACAATAAAAAAAAACAACCAAAAGTTCAACAACACCTTATGGACAATGAAGAACGTCCCAAAGAAAGGAGCTTGGTTGCAATAGAGCGTCCAAAATATGACCAGACAATAATGAAGAAGAACACATCTTTCAGTAACGCAGATAACTGTCTGAAGGACAGTACTTCAGACGCAAAAGACTATTCGAGACAAGGAATTCGAAAGCCAAAAGAATCGGACGTTGACGATTGTCCGAAGAAAAGAGCTCAAAATGAAGAAATTTTTTGTCAAAACTATAGGATATATATGACCGTCTGAGACACTGTTCATAAAATTGTAGGACGCTTATTACCGTCCGAGAACTATTCACGAAGTTGTAGGATGCATGATCGGACGTCCGAACCACCGTTCGAACCCATGACGGCTAGTTTTTAACAGCCAATTTTTGACCGTTGGAACTCAAATTTTAGCACATCTTTCATCTATTAATAACCGAAGGACATCCAAATGATGCGAACAACTACTACATTCAATAACAACACTTGTAAGAACTATTTGGGGAGAAATAGCATAAAATAATTTGGGTTGTATTGGTTTGGGTAGTATAATTCTCTTGGTTCAACTAGAGGGAATTAGTGTGAGCAAGAATAGATTAGTGAGTGTAATCTTCAAGTGTAAGAGTAGAGGGATAACAAGTGTACAAAAGTGAGGTAGTAATGTAAAACCCTTTGGTTCAACTAAAGGAACTTTGTTTGTGCAAGGTTGAGCCTACTTTGTATACAAGAAGGTTATTACCTCACCTTCTTCGAAGAGACACTACAAGTGGATGTACTCCATGTTTGAGGAGCTTGAGAGTTTGGTTTGATATTCTTCATCTCAATCTTCAATTTGTTCTTTAAGCTTCAATTTTTAAATATTTATCTTTGATCATTTGTGCTTAAGTGTTCATTTGTTGCACAAAGTTTGCATTTTCATTAAGCACAGTAAAAGGTTTGTTTTAAGTGACAACCTAATTCGCTCCCCTCTTAGGTTACTTTTGGGCCAACAATTGCTATCAGAGTTTGGTCTCTTCTTGTTTTGGTTTAATCACCTTAGAGGAAAGATCATTATGGCAACCAATAATATTTTATTTTTTAGGGGCATTCCATTACTAGACCTCCCATGTTAAATTGGCTTTGATTTTGTTACCTAGAGGGAAAGAATAAAAATTTTTATACAATCCATTAATATTGATTTGTGGTACATTGTTGATGAAGATCCTTTTGTGGCTAATATTCTTGAAAAAAATATACATATATTAAGGCCTAAGACTAGATATGAGTTAAATGCACAAGATAGAGTAAATTTATCTTTAAATGCTAAAACCATGAATATTTTGTATTAGGCTTTGGATGCAGATGAGTATTCTAAAGTAAAAGGCTGCAAATCTACCAAGTAGATATGGGACAAATTGAAATAAATCCATGAAAGAAATGAAGATATAAAAGAGCAAAAGAAGTCACTTCTTGTAGCTAAATATAAATCCTTCAAAATGGAATCTCATGAGAATACTGACAAGATGTGTTGTAGGTTCAATGCTATTGCAAAGGATTCATAAGGTTTAGGTAAAGAATATTCTTTGGGTGAAAACAATAGAAAGATATTGCATGCTTTACCTAAGAAATTGGAACCACCTAAATCTATTGCCGTAGAAGAGTCTAAAGATTGAAATTCTATGCCTATTGAGTCTTTGATTAATTCACTAACCTCCTTTGAATTGAAGTTGAAATATAAGGTACAAGATGATGAGGGGGCAAGGGCAAAAAGAAGGACAACATTGAAGGATTCACAAAAAGATACAAGAAAGAAGCAAAGTGAAAAATGCCATAAATATGGTCTATTGGGATGCTTTGTAAATGAGTGTCCATCCAAATAGAATAAAGAAGAAAGAAAGTCCCACTACAAAAACTTTATAATCATATGGTATGATTGCAATTCGGATGAAGAAGTTGAAGAACAACATGAGGCGACTCAAATGGCTTCCTAGGCCTTTGGAGATAATATGGTATCCTCTAGTTATGATTCTTGTAATGATTGTTGTGATGATTGTTGTAATGATGATGATGATGTTGAATCATTTATTTTTAAATTGCATGAATGTTTGAAAGAATCATATGCGAGGAACAAAGAGTTTAAAATCACATTATTAATATTAATGCTTTATTGAGTGCTAACTCAAAGCTTGTGCATTAAAATAATTTGTTGACAAAAGAAAATGATTCTTTAAAAAAGGGAGTTGAGGTGAAAACCAAGATGAAGGAAGCACAAGTTTCATTAGTGAAGAGATTAGATGATCTTGATGTACTTTTGTAAAAGAAAACAGAAAATGTTTTTAAAAAGGAAAGAACTGGAATTATACATATCAACAAAAATTTTGTCTCCTATAGAAAGGATGATTTGTGCTTTATTAAATCTAAATCTTCCTTGTATGGCAATAAGACTATTGAAGAGATTTGATGATCATGATGTACTTTTGCAAAAGAAAACTGAAAATGTTTTTAAAAAGGAAAGAACTGGAATTATGAATATCAACAAAAATTTTGTCTCCTATAGAAAGGATGATTTGTGCATTATTAAATCAAAATATTCCTTGTATGGCAATAAGAATATTGTATGCTATTATTGCCATCAACATGGTCATAAAAAGAGGAATTGTTATGTCAAAAGAAATGAAAACTTGGGAATAAATTCTGTTTGGGTGCTTAAACATGTTACTAACCCAATTGAACCCAAAAAGGTTTGGGTGCCGAAAATTGTCGCTTAATTTTGCATGTTAGTATGCTTGGATAGCACCAAGTGATTCAAGATGGATTATCGATGAAGGATATTCAATGAATATAAGCTAAGACGACATTGAAATGGGTAAGATTTAAATTTTTTGAGAATTTTATAATGTGAACTATGATCTCCTAAATATTAGTCAACTGTGTGATTGAATTTGTTTAGAATGCTTGGATATGAGTATCCCCAAAATTTGTCTATATTAAGTCACTATTTACAAAAGAAAGGGGGAGCATTCTCTTTTCTAAATGGCTTATTTGTTAGAAATTAATTTGCATCATAAGAAATTGCATCACATGTTCTTTATTGTTTTGATGATGCTTTTTGGTAAGAAATGAGTGATAAATGCCTTAATGTTAATCCTTTGCTTAATAGAAATAGATTTCCTCATTTCTACTTGATTTTACATTCTTTAAGGGAAGAAATGTTTTGAATTTGATTTATCCTCTATATACTTACTTGAATTACTTGCAAAGTTTAAGGGGGAGATTGTGAATATAAATTGCTTTATATTGTTATGTTTTGATGATGCCAAAAGGAAGAGAAATAATGGACAAAATCTCGTCTTCCGCTTCATATCTTAGGGTTGTTTTTAGAATTGTCTAAATGATTTGTTATCATCAAAAAAAGGGACATTATTGGGCCGAGTTATGATAATCATGTTTTGATGATGACCAAATCGTACTAACGGCTTAAAAACAAGTGTACAGAAAAATAGTGTGGTTTGGACAAAAATGATCATCGGAACATAATAAAGAAAAACTTCCAACAGTTGAACAATACCTTAAGGACGATGAACAGTGTCTTAAAGAAAGGAGCTCGAACGCAAGGGAGCGTCCAAAATATGACCAGACAACACCAAAGAAGAACACATCTTTTGGTCTTTCATGCAGATAACTGTCCAAAGATAGTGCTTCAGTCGAAAAAGACCATTCGAGACAAGGAATTCGAAAGCCAAAAGAATCAGACGTTGAAGACTATCCGAAGAAAGGAGATTTCTGTTAAAACTGTAAGACGCATATGACCGTCGTAGACATTGTTCATAAAGCTATAGGCCGCATATTACCGTCCAAGATACTATTCATGAAGCTGTAGGATGCATGATCGGACGCCCGAACCACCGTTCAAACCTCTAACAGCTAGTTTTTAACAGCTAGTTTCTGATCGTTGGTGCTCAAATTTTAGTACATCTTTCATCTATATATAACCCAAGGACTTCAAAATGATGTGATCAACTACTATATTCAATACAAACACTTGTAAGAGTTATTTGGAAAGAAATAGCGTAAAATATTGTGGGTTGTACTAGTTTTGGTAGTATAGTTCTCTTGGCTCAAGTAGTTGGAATTAGTGTGAGCAAGGGTAGACTAGTGAGTGATCTTCAAGTGTAATAAGTAGAGGGGTAACAAGTGTACAAAGTGAGGTTGTAATGTAAAACCCTTTGGCTTAACTAAAGGAACTTAGATGGTGCAAGACTGAGTACAAGAAGATTATTGCCGCACCTTCTTTGAAGAGGCACAATTAGTGGATGTACTCCAAACTTGAGGAGTTTGGAAGTTTGGTTTGATATTCTTCATCTCAATCTTCTATTTGTTCTTTAAGCTTCAATTGTTAAATATTTATTTTTGATCGTTTGTGCTTAAGTGTTCATTTGTTGCACAAAATTTGCATTTTTATTAAGTACATTAAAAGGTTTGTTTTAAGAGACAACCTAATTCACCCCCGCACTTAGGTTACTTTTGGGCCAACAATTGGTATCAGAGCTTGGTCTCTTCTTGTTTTGGTTTAATCACCTCAGAGTAAAGATTATTATTGCAACCAATAGTGCTTTGTTTTTAGAGGAGCATTCCGTTACTAGACCTCCCATGTTTAATGGCATTTATTTTGTTATCTGGAAAGGAAAGAATGAAAATTTTCATACAATCCAATGATATTGATTTGTGGTACATTGTTGATGAAAGTACTTTTGTGGCTAATATTCTTGATGAAAATACAAAGAGATTAAGGCCTAAGACTAGATATCAGTTATATGCACAAGATAGAATAAATTTATCTTTAAATGCTAAAGCCATGAATATTTTGTATAATGCTTTGGATACAGATGAGTCTTCTAAAGTGAAAGGTTGCAAATCGACCAAGGAGATATGGGACAAATTGAAAGAAATCCGTGAAGGAAATGAAGGTATAAGAGAGCAAAAGATGTCATTTCTTTCGGCTAAATACAAATCCTTCAAAATAGAATCTCATGAGAATACTGACAATATTTGTTGTAGGGTCAATGATATTTTAATGGATTTGGAAGGTTTGAGTAAATAATATTCTTTGGGTGAAAAGAATAGAAAGATATTCAATGCTTTACCTAAGGAATGGGAACCTAAATCTATTGCCATAGAAGACTCAGTCTAAATATTTAAATTCTATGCCTATTGAATATTTGATTAATTAACTAACATCCTTTGAATTCATGTTGAAATACAAGGTACAAGAGGATGAGGGGACAAGGGCAGAAAGAAGGACAACATTGAAGGATTCACAAAAAGATACAAGAAAGAAGCCAAGTGAAAAATGCTATAATATGGTCTATTGGGATGCTTTGCAAATGAGTGTCCATCCAAGTAGAATAAAGAAGAAAGAAAGTCCCACTAAAACAACTTCATAATCATATGGGATGATTTCAATTCGGGTGAAGAAGTTGAAAAAGAACATGAGCCGACTCAAATGGCTTTCATGGCCATTGGAGATAATATGGTATCCTCTAGTTATGATTTTTGTAATGATTGTTGTGATGATTGTTGTGATGATGATGACGATGTTGAATCATTTATTTTTGAATTGCATGAATGTTTGAAAGAATCATATTCCAGGAACAAAGAGTTTAAAAATTAATATTAATGGTTTATTGGAGGAGTGCTAACTCAAAGCTTGTGCATTAAAATAATTTGTTGACAAAAGAAAATGATTCTTTAAAAAAGGGAGTTGAGGTGAAAACCAAGATCAAGAAAGAACAAGTTTCATTAATGAAGAGATTAGATGATTTTGATGTACTTTTGCAAAAGAAAACGGAAAATGTTTTTAAAAAGGAAAGAACTGGAATTATGCATATGAACAAAAATTTTGTCTCCTATAAAAAGGATGATTTGTGCTTTATTAAATCTAAATCTTCCTTGTATGGCAATAAGAATATTGTATGCTATTATTTCCATCAACATGATCATATAAAGAGGAATTATTATGTCATAAGAAATGAAAAGTTTCTGAATAAATTCTGTTTGGGTGCTTATGCATGTTACTAACCCAATTGGACCCAAGAAAGTTTGGGTACCAAGAGTTGTTGCTTAATTTTGCATGTAGATATGCTTGGATAGCACCAAGGGATTAAAGACGGATTATCAATGGAGGGTGTTCAATGCATATAAGCTAAGATGACATTGAAATGGGTAACATTTAAATTTTTTGAGAATTCGTTAATGTGAACTATGATATCCTAAATATTAGTCAATTGTCTGATAGAATTTATTTAGAATGCTTGTGTACGAGTATCCCCAAAATTTGTCTATATTAAGTCACTATTTACAAAAGAAAGGGGAGCAAATAAATAGCTTATTTGTTAGAAATTAATTTGCATCACAAGAAATCGCATCACCTATTTTTTATTGTTTTGATGATGATTTTTGGTAAGGAATGAGTGATAACGCCTTGATATTAATCATTTGCAGAGATTTCCTCGTTTCTACTTGATTTTATATTCTTTAAGCGCGAAAATGATTTGAACTTCACTTATCCTCTATGTACTTACATGAATTGCATGCATAGATTAAGGGGGAGATTGTGCATATAAATTGCTTTATACTATTATGTTTTGATGATGCCAAAAAGGGGAGAAATAATGGACAAAATCTCTTGTCTTGTGCTGAGATCATATTTTAGGGTTGCTTTTAGAATTTTCCAATTGATTTGTCAACATCAGAAAGGGGGAGATTGTTGGACCCCAGTTATGATGATCATGTTTTGATGATAACCAAATCGTACTCACGGCTTGAAAACAAGTGTGCAGAAAAATAGGAAGGCTTGGACGAAAATGATCATCCAAACACAATCAAGAAAAACAACCAAAAGTTGAACAACACCTTATGGATGATGAAGAGCATCCGAAAGAAATGAGCTCGGACGCAAGGGACCGTCCGAAACATGACCAGACAACACCAAAGAAGAACATGTCTTTCAAACACAAATAACTATCTGAAGGACAGTGCTTCGGATGCAAAAAACTGTCCGAGACAAGGAATCCGAAAGCCGAAAAAGTCGGACGTTGAAGACCTTCTGAAGAAAGGAGCTCGAAATGAAGAAATTTTCTGTCAAAGCTATAAGATGCATATGACCATCCGAGAAATAGTTCATAAAGCTATAGGACGCATATGATATCTGAAGAAAGCCCATCTTAGACCTGTTAATGAAGCTGTAGTATGCATGATTGGATGTCCGAACCACTATCTGAACCCCTAATAGCTAGTTTTCGACTATTGGAGCTCAAATTTCAGCACATCTTTCATCTATAAATAACCTAAAGACATCCAAATGATATGAACAACTAGTACATTCAATACCAAAACTTGTAAGAGCAATTTGAGGAGAAATAGCACAAAATATCATGGGTTGTATTGGTTTAGATAGTATAGTTCTATTGGCTCAACTAGAGGAAATTAGTGCGAGCAAGAATAGACTAGTGAGTGATCTTCAAGTGTCAGAGTAGAGGGATAACAATTGTACAAAAGTAAGGTTCTAATGTAAAACCCTTTGGCTCAACTAAAAGAACTTAATTGGTGCATGGCAAAGCCTACTTTGTGTACAAGAAGGTTATTGCCTCACCTTCTTTGGAGTGGCACTACTAGTGGATGTACTCAAAAGTTGAGAAGTTTGGGAGTTTGGTTTGACATCTCTATCTTCATCTCAATATTTCTATTTGTTATTTAAACTTCAATTGTTAAATATTTATCTTTGATCATTTGTGCTTAAGTGTTCATTTGTTGCACCAAATTTGCATTTTCATTAAGCACATTAAAAGGTTTGTTTTAAGTGACAACCTAATTCACCCCCTTTCTTAGCTTGCTTTTAGGCCACATGCCTATTTATGCAATAGTCTTATCTAATGATAGACAAACCAAGTTTCTTCACTAACTTTTCTGTGTCATCAAAATTATTGATAATGCAGTTGCCAGGATAAGTTGTCCATTTCACAGTGTCACATATTATGTTAATACAACTCTTTGACAAGTTATAATCTGATTTCAAACTCATCAATTGAACTACCATGGATAGTTCAGTAAAAGTTTCACAATCAGGGTATAGCTGTTGTTGAGCAGATTACAACATAGCATAGAAATAAGTGGCTTCACTATTAGGAGACTCTTCAACATTGACTCTCTTATGTTTCTCCTATTAGAACATTCATATCCAGAATTATTTGGACCAACAGTATCAAACACCATATTTTGGTTCATATTATGATGTTCAGTTGATAGGAATTCATAATTACTTGAACTTTCTCCATGAACATCAACCCCTATTGGTTTAGATTCTCCATGTGTAGTCAAATACCAATAATCTTCCATGAAACCATATTTCAAAATTTGTCAACCACATGATCTGGAATCATCAATTTTTTATTTTGATTTTTAGAACAAGGGCACCTGATTTCTTTATCATTAGCATATTGTGGTTGTTTGTACATAAACTGGACAAATTCTCTTGCCCATTCTAAAAAGTGTGGTACTAAACAAGCACGATTAGGCAAGAGCCTGTCGTACATCTAATGACGATGAGATCCAATATCTATAATCTGTGAGAATCAATATTCAAACATTTTCAGTCATGACTATAATACTACAATTTTGTATACCTATTGGAACTATAAGTTCTAGTGTCATAGTTGAAAAATAATTAAACTATTCCGTTGTATTATGATTATTGTTATTATTATTATTATTATTTCATTATTTGTTATTAGTCACAAACTAATAAAAAAATCAATCATGACTCAATGAAGGTTGATTTAAAATGCTAACTCAAATTTGTAGGAGCTACAGAAGGACCAGGTTAACCACTACAACCAAATATTAAGATATAAATAATGATTAATTCATTTATCATATGAATGTTTCGATACTTTTTAAATAGAATTTCACTAAGTTGTGTGTGTAACAATCATACAAAGAAGGATCCATAGTTGAGAAATTAATATGCAAAATATCTATACAACAACTAAATTGGAAAAATTATGCACTACATAAAAATGATATCACATCTACCCATTTCTGAATATAAGAGCAACAATTTTAGAGCACTTAGATATTGTATTTATATTAAAAGTAAAGATCCAAGGACTACAGAAGCATACTTGTTGCCAAGAAGAAGCTTTCCACTGCTAAGAGTAATTTTATCCCTTAAACCCAACTCCTCTTGTACCTCTAACTGTTGGTCCCAAAGCAACCTAAGAGGGGGGGTGAATTAGGGTTCTAAAAATTATGCTTTCACAAAGCAGTGAGTTTTTTTTAAATTTAAATGCAGAGATAATAAATTTAATAAAACAGTAAAATAAAGAGAGAAAAATTGAACAAACAATACTTCCAAGCTAGCAAGCTTGAAATATCAAATTTCTTGAATGCTTCACACACTTGGTGAGCCAATAATCTTTACAAAGTTGGGAAGTTCTTGCTCACACTAAAACTCTTTTAGTTGAGCCAAGAATCTTACTTACAACCACACTCTTGTACAGGATTATCACTCCACTCAAAGTTGAATTTGCACTCACAACTTCACACTAATACAACAAAGCACTATAGTCAATTTGCAGTCAAATTACTCTTTTCTTAGGCTTGTATACAATGTATTAGATGATTTATTCAGGTTCTTAAAGCACTTATTTATAATAGCAATCTAAATAGAGCTTTCAACTACTTCCTAACGGCATAAGTAATAAATGCACAAAAAATAGTCGTTGGGGGTTCGGACGTCCGAAGAGTTTGGAATGCGTCCGAGGAAGCGTCCGAGGAAGCGTCCGAGGAAGCGTCCGAGGAAGCGTCCGATCTTCTTTCAGTTTGTTGAGATGCTTCGTTCGGACGTCCGTGCATGCGTCTGGTCCTTCGTCTGACAGAGGTTTCGGACGGTTGAGCGTCGAAGAAAAGGCAATAGAATCCCATTCTTTCTGTCAGTTTATTCGGACGTTGCAATGTGTCCGAGGTGCTTTTGACCTAGTTCGGACGGTCCTGTGCGTCCGAAAGAGCTGTTCCTGCAAAAGCTTGTTTTACAGAGTTAAGTGTTTATGTCATCATCAAAATAAGGTTTGGAAAACATCAATCTCCCCCTTTTTGATGATGACAAGCCTCAATTGGTTATGACTAATTAATTCATATCAAGGCATATCAAAGCATATCAATATAACTACTCCCCCTTTTGACATCAATCAAAAAATACTCCCCCACTAATTAGATCATGCAATCAACAATCATATCAAGACATAGCAATATGACATTAATCAAAGGAAAGGACTCCCCCTTAGATTATGCAGGTAATTTGATAGAATTTGAAACAATTCATAAAAAATTCAAGAGTCAAATACATAACCAAGCTTCAGAGTAGCTGAAAGCAAATATAATGGTAAAAGAACTAATTAGAGTCAAGGCGCTTTTTGGAGCGCTTTTCGATTTTTTGGCGCTTGGATGGAATGGCTTCTGCAGTGGCTTCACTGTCATCCTCCCCCCCGGTACGACGTTGCATGATGAAGTCAAATGTAGCGTCAATATCTTCATCCTCGTCGTCATCGTCATCGTCATCGTCATCGTCATCGTCATCGTCATCGTCATCGTCATCGTCATCGTCATCGTCATCGTCATCGTTATTGGCAGCTCCTTGAGTAGCTTCTACACTGTCTTCTTGTGTAGGTTCATCTTCAGTTTCATCACTGTCAGAGGATGACTCAAGTGGATGTTGGGACTGAAGTTCAGCGAACTGGACTTGAGCTGAAGCAGACATGCCAAGACTGAGCTACTCTTGGAGCTGTGTATAACGAGACATGACGTCTGACGATGACGATGACGATGACGTCTGACGATGACGATGACTAGATGTGTATCAGAGACAGTGACAAAGGTACAGATATGTGAAAGGGATGGTTCAGAAGATGGCACAGAAGTAGATGGTGCAGATGTGAATGGAGGTGGTTGAGGAGTGGGAGAAGGAGGGATGGCAAAATCAGATGTGGAGGCATGGGATTGGGACTGAGCAATATCAAAGGCTGCCTTAGTGAGCCATTGATCATTAAAAAACCTGAGACCTTTTCTTTCAATGTAAGATTTATTAAAATATGGAGGAGATTGTTTATTTCCTGTAAAGGGAACGTTGAGGACATCAAAAATTTTTGTGAGAAATTTCCCAAAAGGAATATTTCTTCGAGTATCGGTTAGAAAAAGTTCCCATAGGGAACAAAAAAGATACCCAAAGTCAAGAGAAATACCTTTGAGGTCAAGACACAGAAAAATAAGTACAGTTGCATTTTTCCGGCTCAGTACGATACCCGTCAGTTGGCAACAAAAGATTTGTTACAAGGGTATACATAATATTAATTATGTTTGATGAAATCTCAATATCAGTGTGATTAACACGAGAAATAAGGGTGCGAATAGTAGGACCTTTCCGAAGATTGGCCGTGAATTGAAGCACCATATCGTGATAAACAGGCAAATCAAGATGTACTAAATGACCCCAATTCTATTTTTCAAAACACGATTTTATAATTGGAAGATTATACTCATCAAAAAGACTACTGGAAGCAGGACGTTGAACGATAATTGATTTACTAAGAAGAGAAGTATACCGCTCCGATGCCTTGGCATCGATAAATTTGGACAGAGTCGGAGTGGTGGAAACTTGAGGATTTGCTGAGGATTCTCCTCGTACACCCTTTAGTTTTTCTACCCCGAATCGCTGTAGAGGAACCGCCACGTGCTTTCACCATTGTAGTGGAAGAGAGTTTCCAAAAGAAAAACCCAAAAAAATTTAAAAAGTTTGAAGATTTGAGAGATTTTGAGGAATTGAGATGGTGAATGGGTGAAATGGGATGTGATTTAGGTGATAGGGGTTATGGGTAGGATGATTTTTTAATCAATTTGGGAAGAGAGATTGGAAATTTTGAGGGGGTAGGGAAGAGATGAAAAATTGCCTAAGGGTTTTCGGGTGTGAGAGTGAGTCCGAAAGGGGGAATTTGGACGGTTTTAATCAAACAGGGGTACCGTTCGGACGGCCGAACGTTTAGTGTGCGTCCGACACAGCGTTCGGAAGCTGAAGAACGGACGGCCGAAGGATGAGCTAGTGCGTCCGAAGTTCTTTCGGACGATTAGTGCGTCCGGAAGATTTCCAGAGAGTTTTAGAAAAACCAGAACATTGTTCGGACGAATATGAGCGTCCGAGACCAAACAGATACTTTCGGACTATTCAGAGCGTCCGAAATATCAGTGTTTCGGATGAAGGAGTGCGTCCGAAATATGAACCTCTGAATGCCAAATTTTTCTGTAAAATCCCTAAGCATTTTCTGAGTGATTCAAAGCGATCGAGAGCTAAGGGTTTTGTAAAAATATCAGCTAATTGATCTGAAGTAGGCACATAATCAACACGAATTTCCTTTTTACGAACAAGGTCTCTAATGAAATGATGCTTAACATCAATGTGTTTGGTTCTAGAGTGCAACACAGGATTTTTTGTGAGATTAATTGCACTAGTGTTGTCACATAATATAGGAACACAATCAAAAATTACACCAAAATCTTTCTTATACACATCCAGATGTGTTAAGAGACAGATTTACGGTAGTAATATCTCGATCTGTCTGTTATACTCATCTAAGATGTGTATAAGAGACAGAAAACACTTAACTCCTTGGAAAGTCTCTTCATATGGATCTAGACGCAATTAAGAGACAGTGTTCAAGGCACATGACGGGTGATGTGAATAGCTAATTAAGTCAAAAGTAGAAGATTTTGGATACCACAGACCAAAATCACGTTGTTCCTTTTAGATATCTAAAAATTCTTTTAACTGCCATCAAATGTGATTCTTTAGGACACGATTGAAATCTAGCACATAAACAAACCGCAAACATGATATCTGGTCTACTAGCAGTTAAGTAAAGTAAACTTCCGAGAAGACCTCTAGATGTTTTTCATCAACAAGTTGCCTTCGCTGCCTTTATCAAGTTTGGTTGAAGTACACATTGGTGTACCAACTTGTTTGCAATCTTCCATACCAAATCGTTTGAGCAGCTCCTTTGTGTACTTGATTTGTGTAATAAATGTTTCTTCCTTAGTTTGATGAATTTGTAGTCCGAGGAAAAATTGCAACTTGCCCATCATACTCATCTCAAACTCTTCTTGCATTAGTAGTGAAAAATCCTTGCACAAACTTTCATTAGTTGCTCCAAAAATAATATCATCAACATAAATTTGAACAATTAACAGTCCTTTTAAATCAGTTTTTGTAAAAAGTGTGGTGTCAACAATACAGCTCTTTTGAAACCATTTTCCAACAAGAATCCACTTAATCTTTCATACCAAGCTCTTGGAGCTTGTTTCAAACCATATAAAGCTTTGGAAAGTTTGAAAACATAATTTGGCAGATTCTTATTTTCAAAGCCCGGAGGTTGTTCAACGAAAACTTCTTGGTCGATAAAACCATTTAAAAAAGCACTTTTGACATCCATTTGAAATAATTTTAAATTATTGAAACATGCAAATGCAAGAAACATGCGGATAGATTCTAATCTAGCCACGGGTGCAAAGGTTTCATCAAAGTCAATACCTTCTTCTTGAGCGTA
The DNA here is from genome assembly GCA_025175665.1 of Cinchona pubescens. Taxonomy (NCBI): domain Eukaryota; kingdom Viridiplantae; phylum Streptophyta; class Magnoliopsida; order Gentianales; family Rubiaceae; genus Cinchona; species Cinchona pubescens. Next base: position 708,320 of record JANKKI010000312.1, read on the forward strand.
ACCTTTTGCAACAAGTCTAGCTTTGTTTCTTATGATCTCACCTTTGTCATTTAATTTGTTTCTAAACACCCATTTAGTACCAATAACGGGATGAGAAGATGGTCTTTCAACTAAAGTCCATACATTATTTTTCTCAAATTGACTAAGTTCATCTTGCATAGCATTAACCCATGATTCATCACTTAAGGGGGTTTCATTCCCGACTTTTGTGATCACAACGGTATCTTTCATGAGTTTTCGGTTGTTAGAGTTCCTCAACAAAATGGTGTTGTTGAAAGAAAAAATAGGACTCTTCAAGAAACGGCTAGAACTATGATTAGTGAGTGTGACTCTTATACAATACTTTTGTGTATAAGAAACAAATTAAATGACAAATGTTAGATCATAAGAATCAAAATTAGACTCTGATCTCTTTATACACATCTACGCGATGTTAAAAGACAGGCTTATACTTCCTGTCTCTTATTGTGAGCTCTTGTATAAGAGTCAGCCAATCTTACTAGGCCTCCCATGTTTAATGGGGCAAATTTTATTAGTTGGAGAATTTGACAAAAAATCGGATGAAGGAATTTTTCTAGGATATTCTAGTGACAAGAAAGCATACCGAGTTTACAATAGAAGAACGCTTTTAATTGAAGAAGTTGTGCATGTTACATTTGATGAATCTAATGATGTTATCTCAAAGAATTTATGTGAAGATGAAGACACAGGTATTTTAAAGGAGCTCATAAAAAGATTGCAGAAATATTTTCATTCTATCTCTCCAACTAATAAAATTTGCCCCATTAAACATGGGAGGCCTAGTAATAGATTGGCCTTCAAAAAATAGAGCATTGTTGGTTGCCATAGTTCTTTTCTCAATAGCAGTTTAAGCAATATGATGAGACCAAGCTCTGATACCAATTGTTGGTCCCAAAGCAACCTAAGAGGGGGGTGAATTAGGGTTCTAAAAATTATGCTTTCACAAAGAAGTGAGTTTTTTTTAAATTTAAATGCAGAGATAATAAATTTAATAAAACAGTAAAATAAAGAGAGAAAAATTGAACAAACAATACTTCCAAGCTAGCAAGCTTGAAGTATCAAATTTCTTGAATGCTTCACACACTTAGTGAGCCAATAATCTTTACAAAGTTGGGAAGTTCTTGCTCACACTAAAACTCTTTTAGTTGAGCCAAGAATCTTACTTACAACCACACTCTTGTACAGGATTATCACTCCACTCAAAGTTGAATTTGCAACTCACAACTTCACACTAATACAACAAAGCACTATAGTCAATTTGCAGTCAAATTACTCTTTTCTTAGGCTTGTATACAATGTATTAGATGATTTATTCAGGTTCTTAAAGCACCTATTTATAATAGCAATAAATAGAGCTTTCAACTACTTCCTAACGGCTAAGTAATAAATGCACAAAAAATAGTCGTTGGGGGTTCGGACGTCCGAGGAGTTTGGAATGCGTCCGAGGAAGCGTCCGATCTTCTTTCAGTTTGTTGAGATGCTTCGTTCGGACGTCCGTGCATGCGTCCGGTCCTTCGTCCGACAGAGGTTTCGGACGGTCCTGAGCGTCCGAAGAAAAGGCAGTAGAATCCCATTCTTTCTGCCAGTTTGTTCGGACGTTGCAATGCGTCCGAGGTGCTTTTGACCTAGTTCGGACGGTCTTGTGCGTCCGAAAGAGCTGTTCCTGCAAAAGCTTGTTTTACAGAGTTAAGTGTTTATGTCATCATCAAAATAAGGTTTGGAAGCTAACATCACTAACATCTTTCCTAAGCATGGTTCAAAATGGAACAATAAGTGGAACAAAGGGAAAAGACAACTAAGTTAATGATTTATGACAAACAAAACCAAAGTAAAAGAAGAGACTAGAGAATCAGCACAAGAATGCATGAATATTTTATACATTTTATTATTTGAAGATGACACACCTAATTATTTGGAAAAGAACTTTGAAAATTTCAAGACAATTAAGATTAATAAGCGCATTTCACAACTAAATATCAGTTGTAAACATGAAAATTGACAGCAAGTTTAGCATCAGCTGTAAATATTACTACTGTAGAATAGGGACTAAATCAAGTTCATCCATTCTTTTTGCACCTAATATATAGAGATAGAATTCTGCATCAAGACTATTGAATATAAACTCAACTTTGATTTTAGATTGGAAAAGGAAATTAAAATTAAGTTTTCAACAAAACATTATGCACTATTAAAAAATAAAGTAGACTTGTCAAAAAATGAAAAAGTGTAAATAAGAGAAAATAGAGAACTTAGAATACCTTCTTCGAGATATATGTTTTCCTACAATGAATAAACATAAATCAATGCACTAACAAAGTGTTTTGAGAAAACAGGACAATCTAATAAGGAAAAACAAACCTGTACCAGATAGCATATAAATATGAGATTTAATCTGGTTAAACACAAAAAAACTTGTACCAAATAAGCATTCAATAGAAACCAAAAGAATTTTTCCATGTTACTTGTATAATTTAATTTTCTCTATTGATCAACAATGAATTCTACCATCCTGTCTATATCACACCAAAGAAACCACCATTATAAGAGCATAAATAACACATCAATATTATTCATAGACTCACAATTATTATCTCAATTTCCCAAATAACCATTCGTATGGTTTTTCTTTCTTCATTTTAATGTATTTGTAATCCACTTTACATTGAAAAAGGTTTGATTAATCCCATTTTTTCAGTTTAAACGAACCTTGTACCATGTGAGATTTTTATGTGCACAAAGTCTCTTTCCATTGTCTTTGGTAGAATAAGATTTCAAAATTAAGTGTCACTTTCTTTATTTACTTATTTTCTTAGTAATTAAGTATACTTGAAGGTGCTGAAATTTTGGATAATGTATGATGCCTATCATGCTGGTTTACTATGTAATTAATGGCCATTATTTATTCTTGAATGCAGAAGTTGGCCACTGCAATTAATCTACTTCAATTTTTTAAGAGATTATTATTAATCACTCTTCGAGGTAGCTAAAGGTTTGGATGGATGTAGATGTTTTATCACCTAGGTTTGATGTTGCTACTTCACATTATGATGTATTTTGTATCTCTGAGTATTCTTATACCAACTTATGATTAAACCCATTTTACCTTTATATAGATATATGTATATATACGTATATTCATTTTCACAATGACATGAATACTCAACTAGAAACAATTTATAAATTGGGTCCATAATTATTCATGAGTAATTCCTTTCGGAATAAGTATTAGAGTAGAAGTTGACAAAACTATTAAGTAGGTTCATAAATTTTGTGTCTAGGATGTCTATGAATAAGACAGAATATCATCTTTAGATAGCAAACTATGTCCCGTGAGATTACTAATTTTGTATTAGTGAGGCCAAAGGGAAGACAACATTAATTTGAGCTCATGATTTATACTTTGACAGGATGAGATATATTAATAGAATCCCATATCAACAGACCAAACAACAAATTGGGATTGGTCTATTTATCAATAAACAATACTAGCATGACTTCTAAATAGAAAATCATATTATGTTACTTTGGCTCCCAAAATTTATCACCACTTACCTCATTGTACCTCGAACTAATTCTTTGATCAATTTACCCCCTACATTTTTTATGCATGATACTTTACCTCTAACTTTAATGAAAGTCATAAAAATAAAAGATATTTGCAAGCTCATTAATAAACCAACAATCCAAAAATTGGCAATTTCTTTTTTATTTTTTTGCAATATATTTTAGATGTTGAGGTACATAAATAATTGCTTCCATATTTGTATATGATACTTACATAAGATGAAGTAGGTTTTAGATTTTTGCTCTTATTATATAAGTATTTTATAGGGAAAAATCAAATAAACCTTAATCCAATATTTTAGACTATCATCAATAGTTTTAAATGCCATGAGACGGCAATTAGCAGCACGTACAACAAAACAAACAAAGGAAAGTTGAATTTCATTCTGTTAAGTTTGCAGAGGAGGCTTCAAGCCTTCAACTTTGCACTAGGCTTGAGAAAATAACTAGGAAGTTTAGAAATAAAATTGGCAGGGCAAATCAAACAAATTGTTATACTGCCTCAAATAATTAATTATGAGAAAAAGAACACAAAATTAGATATTATAGAAGGAGAATGAAAGATTATAGTTACCAATAACCAAGGGATTTACACTTGTTAAAATCTACAATTCCCTTCTAATCATTATCAGAGAAAAGCTTTGAGTTGAAAAATGGTGAAAACATCTAACCAACTTACATTAACAAATAATTAAAATTAATTATAGGAAAAATTATCGATGGACAAGGCGAATCAATGAATTACTGTGGAAGAGACTTCAGTCGGAACAGTGAATTGACAAGTTCTTCGTGGTGAATATTTCCCTGAGTTGATCGGTGCTAAAGGTGGAAGGAACAAAAATTGGCCGGTGGTGATGGTTGGTGCATCAGACAAGGCGATCGATAGGTGGCAACGGTGGAAGAGAAGGAAAAAAAAAAAGGAAAAAAAGTAGGTTTATGAATGGAAAGAAAGTGTCAAGTGAAATGAATAGAGGAGCATTGTTTTGTCCGTCACTTAGAAACGGAATTTCCGTTGCTAACGACCAGATATAAAAAAAAAAAAAATCATTCCCATGGTTAAACCCGTTGGTACACCTCAAAAAATGTGTATAATCATTTCCTTGACATGTATGTTTCCGTCATTAATTCCGTCAGCATTAGTAACGGATTCTAAGTGGTCGACAATTTCTGTCAGTAATTTGTGAATTTCCAGTGTTGTAGGGTGTGTGTGTATATATATATATATATATATACATATATGTGTGTATATATTGATAACTATAGTAAACTAAACTTATTTTACTCTAAATTATGACATTTTGATAGTTTAAATTCGGAAGTTTGGTTAATTAATTGAATATTTTAGATAATTTCTTTATTATGTGTTTATATTTTTTTATTGTTAAATATGATAAGTTTTGAATAGAATTTTGGCTAAATTAATTACTTAATTAGTTTAATATTATGCAGGTTTAAATTAGAGATTAGAAGTTGGAATGAATGAAGTGCAATGACCAAAATGCAATTAAAGAGGAAGTGAAGATTTGCTGAAAGGAAAGTCCAGATCGTGATCTGGACACAAAAATATGCGAATGTAATTTGAGCTCCATGTCGCGATCTCCTTTATTCCAGATCGCGACATGGACTCGCTTGCAGCACAAGTAGTAATGGCAATTCTGTAATATTCTAGTAGCCAATTTCTGATTTTGCCTTGTATCAACAGAAGAATACTCCACTATTTAAGCTAGTTTAAAGATGTAATAGAGAAGTAAGTAAGTAATAGAGAAAAAGTAGTGTAGTTAGTTGAGGATAGAATTTTAGTTAGTTTACGATAGAATAGAGTAGCTTAACTCTCAAGATATATTTGAATACAAGTTCTCATTAATTATCATTTAGATCTAGTTTTAATTCCTTCCAAGTTTAAATTTTGATGACATAGTTGTAGTGGGTTAATCATTAGCTTCAAGTAGATATATTTTTTACTTGCTTTCTAGTTTAAATTAGTGAAAATCTCTCTGCTTTCATTTCAAGCTTTTATATAGAAATTAGGGTTCTTGTTGATTTAGTGCTTCCTAGTTAAAAATTTTCAATTCCTTGCATAAATTTCTAGTTAATTTTTAGTGGGCTTTCTTTATTATTGTGAAAAATCTAAAAATATTTAGATTTCAAGTTAACTCTTTACAAATTATTGTTTAGAAATGGTAGTTTCTATCTTTATGACCTCTTTTATAGTCTTTTTTAGTTGGGTTAATTACTTGCTCTTTAATTCTAATCCTATTTTAGTTAATTTAGAGTAGAATTAAGTGTTTCTATTTACTTGCATTTATTAGAATAGATTAAGTAGTTTCTCAATTTCCTAGTTGCTTAGTTTTATTTACTTGCTTTAGTAGAAAATTTAGATTAATTTAGATTTCAATAGCTTAAGTTTAATTATGGTTTTAATTAGTGTAGTTTCATCTCATCGTATTTCAATTTGCTTAACTATACAAAGATTCATAAATCTCGGTACTTGCTTGCCAAACAATCTTCCTGGGAATGATACCCACTCATCCTATACTACTACCAACTCTATATACTTGCGGAAGTAAGGTAGAATGTAGTGATTTTGTGAGATTTATTATTACTTGTTTGCTTTAATTTGACCTGTACCTAAGGGCTTGAGAAGTTTTTAGCGCCATTTTCAGGGATTGTCCTTGGTATTTGGCACTATTGAGCACTTTACAGGTCGTGTTAGATTAAGCACTTTAGTTTAATTTAGTTGTTAATTTTTATTTATTCGTTTATGTTGGTTTTTTGTCTTGTTGAATTGTCTTGACACTTGAATTGATTGCTTGCTTTGGCTTTTGTAGTGCATGGTAAGAAGAGATAAAGGGCTGTTTATTTGCTTGGACGAAGAAAGAGAAAAAGAGTTAAGCAAAATCTGAAAGTTTAGAAGATTACAACAAGAGCAAGAGAGATTTGAAATGGCAAATGCTAAAGGAATTTGAACATTGAGAATGATGAAGAAGAGGTTGCCAGAAATAATGGAATGGGTGGTTACGAAAATGGGAATGGCATGAATATGAATGGAAGACCTTTAAGAGAATATGTCATACCAAACTTTGATGGGGCAAATTCTAGCATTGCACGGATAATTTTGAGATTAAACCGCTTTGATACAAATATTTCAAGCTCATGCAATGATTGGGGGTGGTCCCAATAAAGATGCATATACACACCTCAAGAACTTTGAATGGGAAGTTTTGGACACATTTAAATTCAAGGTGTGCCCCCAGATTGTATAAGAATAAGAGTTTTTCCTTTCTCTCTAAGGGATAAGGAAAAATCTTGGCTTCAATCTCATGCCCTAGGGACGTTTATCACTTGGAATCAACTTGCTCAAGAATTCTTGGCAAAATATTTTCCACCTTCAAGGACTGCCAAATTGAGGAATGAAATTACCTCCTTTAAGCAAGAGGTTGGTGAGAGCTTAGGAGAGGCTTGGCAGCAGTTTAAGGATTTGCTAAGGAAATGTCCTCATCATCCGATTTGTCACGAAACTTCTACTTGACACGACACCCAAACGTGCCAAGGCGGAATAAGAAGCTCGCACCGGCACCAAAAATCCCCCAACCGAATTTTCAGTCAGCCTCACACACTCGTGCTTAGTTTTCACTCGTTTCGCAAACAAGCACTCACTCAAACACACGGAACCGGAATTTTAGGCAACCCACAAGAATATAGCACAACACAATGAAAGTAAATCACAGCACATAAATGATTTACGGCCCCAGACCAACCCTTGCAACACTTTATTTCTTTTAAAAGCTTACAACGGGACTTTTTACAAACACTTGGTATACAGAACACTCTTGGCCTAAATCCAAACGGATTCCTCTCTATGCCAAGTCTCTGACTACCAATATTTAAGGGAAAGTGCGGTTGACAAGCCCAACCGCTTAGCTTTGCTGGACAAACGAAATGCCTACAACTAGGCTGCCTGGCCAACTGGCAGCACACATGGCCTGGTCATGCCCCAAAAGGTGGTAACTGCAATAACCGCCACTAAGCACTACTCCATGTGCTGCCCACGTTTCCAGCCATTTTCTCGCACATGCAGCCCACCAGCTCGGCCAAGTAGCCCCACTCAGCCACACGAACTCCAACTTCTGCTGATCACCATACCCGTGCGAGTGCACTTACCCGACGTGCACGCTGCCTAGCCGTTTCCCGCATTGTCCAGCACGTTGGCAACCTGGTTGCCTACGTTCGTAGCTCGGCCAACACTCTTGCCGACCAGCCTTGCCACCCAAAAGGCTTTACTTGGGCTCCCAGCAATGCCCAAGATTGTGCCACAAGCTATGCCAATCTCGTGTGCATGTGTGCACGGGTCCATTCGTGCCACTGCCGTTAGCCACCATTTGCCCAGCTCGTTCATGTCTTGAGCTGTCCACAGCCAGCGTTTGCCAACGTCCCGAAGTCAATACTTGCCTAAGGACTTCCAGCACACCATTGCATAGTTTTGAAGCACTCACGTCAACGACTCAAATCGGCCCACCTCTGTTTGCTGAACTCGCACACTGCCTTGCCGACAGGCAGTCTGCCTAGCCGACGTGCAGGCTGTTTGGGGCCAGGCCTGTACGCAGCCTTGCCGATGCGTGAAACTTTGTCAAAGGGTCTAACACGATTCCATTATGGCTTCAAATTCAAACCTTCTACAATGGGCTGATAGAAGAGACAAAATCAATAGTGGATGCCTCCACTGATGGTTCCATCTCGTATAAGACACTGGAGTCTTACCTAAAGGTAAAGAATTGCTCAATAGGATGGCCAACAATCATTATTATCATGGATCAATGACTCCACTGGTGGCACAACACCAAGCCAATCAAGCTAATGCACATAGTGGAGTATAGAATTTGAATATGGAAGATGCTCTTTTGGCACAACAAAGTATGTTTATGAATGTAATGAAAAATATTGAAAAAATGTTGGAGAACTTCGGGAAACCAAATAATGTGAATGCAATGTCTTCTTCTCCAACCCAACCACCCATGGTGTGTGATTTTTTTGGAGGTGGTCATGCAAATGGACAATGTGAAATGCCATATGAGTCTAATGAGCAACTCAACTATGTGTCTAATCAATCATGCTTTCCAAGGAACCCATCCAGAGTTTATGGGAACACATATAATCCCTCTTGGAGGAATCATCCCAACTTTTCATGGAGCAATACCAACAATCAATCCAATCCTCCTTATCAACAAAATGTCCCATCTCAAAATTTCCAACACAATCAAGCTTTTGGCTCCGTTCCTCATCTAAACCCTATCAACCACCACATCAAAGAAATTTTTAAACCAATTCATATCAATCTTCCCCTACCCCTCCATTTCAAAACCAACAACCAGGACCTCCCTTCCAATATGCAAATTCTTTCCAGCCTATGTATAATGACCAATTTGCTCCAAGAGAGAATGTATCTGAAGATGGTTGGAAAAAGAAGATGAGCATTTGAGAGGAGAGTTGGAAAGGGAAAAGGAACAACATAAGAGAAGTTTTGAGAATTTGAAAGCATCGACGAGAAATTTGGAAATTCAATTAGGGCAATTGGCAAGGTAGAATAATGAAAAACATATTGGGATACTTCTGAGTGATACTATTCCAAGTCCAAATGAACAATGCCATGCTATAACCCTAAGGAGTGGAAAAGAGTTGGTAGAATCTAATGAGAAGAAAAAGGTGGAGGAAGGAAGTAAGGAATAAAAGTCTAAGGTAATTGAGAATGAAAAGGAAGTTGTTGGTGATGAAGATAAGCTCGAGAAGGAACAAAAGGATGAGATCAAGGTATTCAAGAAGAAACATGTGGAAGAACTTTTGAAGATGGGTTCATCGATAAAAGTTCCATTCCCTCAAAGGCTCATTGATCCAAGAAAGGAGGAAAAAGAGAAGCAATTCAACCATTTCCTGGATATGTTGAAAAAGATTAATGTCAACGTTCTTTTAATTGATGTGATCACCAAGATGTCTAACTATGCTCGTTTTATGAAAAATCTTTTGGCAAGAAAGCAAAAGTGGGATGATTATGAGAAAGTACACCTTGATGCCAAAAAGTAGTAATGACAATTCTGTAATACTCTAGCAGCCAATTTTTTATTTTTCCTTGTGTAATACTCCATTATTTAAGCTAACTATGCTGAATAATATCAATATTTCTTTAATTGTTGTGCTCACCAAGATGCCTAACTATGCTCGTTTCATGAAAAATCTTTTGGCAAGAAAGCAAAAGTGGGATGATTACGAGAAAGTATGCCTTGATGCCAAAAAAGTAGTAATGGCAATTCTGTAATATTCTAGCAGCCAATTTCTGATTTTGCCTTATGTAATACTCGACTATTTAAACTACTTTAAAGATGTAATAGAGAAGTAAGTAGGTAATAGAGAAAAGTAGTGCAGTTAGTAATTTTAGTTAGTTTAGGGTAGAATAAGTAGCTTAACTCTCAAGATATATTTGAATACAAGTTCTCTTTAATTATCCTTTAGATCCAGTTTTAAATTCCTTAAAAGTTTAAATTTTGATTACATAGTTGTAGTGGGTTAATCATTAGCTTTAAGTATATATAATTTTTACTTGCTTTCTAGTTTAAATTAGTGAAAATCTCTTTACTTTCATTTCAAGCTTTCATATAGAATTAGGGTTCTTGTTGATTTAGTGCTTTCTAGTTAAGAATTTTTAATTTCTTGCATAAATTTCTAATTAATTTTTAGTGGGATTTCTTTATTATTGTAGAAAATCCAAAAATATTAGATTTCAAGTTTAACTCCTTGCAGCACAAATTCTACTTTAGAATTAGTAGTTTCTAGCTTTACAACATCTCTTATAATATTTTTTTAGTTGTGTATATATATATATATGTATACATATATATATACACAAACACGTATACATATATATACATATACATGCACATATGTATGCATATATACACACGCACACACACACAAACACAGACAAACACACATATATATAGACAAACACGTGTGTATATATACATACATGTATGTATAAATATGTATATGTACATATTTATATATACACATGTGTGGATGTATATATATATACACACACATATATATGTATGTGTGTACATATGTGTGTGTTTGTATATATATATCAGTATAAAAATATGAATATATGTATACATATATATACACACATATGTGCATACATACACACATATATGTATGTATGTACATGTTTGTGTATGTGTGTATATATACATATGTGTATACATATATGCATATTTGTGTGTATATATATATATATATATACTTACAAATGCACACACCCACACACAAATATATATATATTTATATATGTATACGCACACACGACTTCTCTCTCCCTCTTGAAGGCATTATAGGGCTCTAGTAAATCCTAGTTATGGTCCTTTCAGTCACTAACTGTAGGGCAATCATCTTGAACTGGTTCCCGTTCTTTTGCTTGTATCCTGTCTAATACTACTCCTAATGGCCCTGAAATCATCCCTATAGGAGAAGCTTCAACATATAAAGGAGAGGCGGCTGTACTTTTTTCACAAAAAGAGATTCAGAAGTTATCAATTCCATTCAAATCTGCGCTTGTAGGCAAATTTTCGAATAGGAGCCTTCAATGGAATCGCTTTGTAAAGATTTTCTTGCTATCGATTTCAAGGGTTCATATACCCTAGGATTGCTTAATTATCGGCAAATCCTTTCAAGATTCTTTTGGGGAGAATAAAGTTATGGTGATCGACCTCATTGGGTAAGTTGGAAAAAATGTTGTTTCTTACAGCACTCAGAAAATGGGTTTGGTGTGCATAGCTTTCAAGGCATTATAGATTATGTTAAAATTATGGTGGAACTTTCAAACATTTGATTCTCTTTGGGCAATTAGACAAGATACCGATCACACAAAGTCTTGCTTCCCTCTTAAGTGTGACGACGTATGTTGAAGTTCAAGCACTTGGCAAATTCAAACTTTCACAGGCTAGTTCATAAAGGCAATCTAAGTTTCTGGTTTGATAATTGGGTTAGCAACTCCACTATTGCAGATTGGGAGAAGAAATAACTCAACCAGACATAATGCTGGCTCTACTTAATTCCAATGTGGCTAGGATTGGCTGGAATTGACTCAAATGTTGCCTCAATCGATTGTCCATCGAGTTCGAGCTCAAAATATTTTTTTAAGCGATCAGCTGGATGAGTATGTTTAGAACAATATAGTATCAGGTCAGTTTACCCATTTATCCGCTTTTGAGGTGACTTGAAAACACATCACAAAACTGTCTTCAAGGAGAAACATTTGGGATTCTCGGATTCCATGGAAAATTTCTATCCTAATATGGAGGTTGCTCAATGACATCGATAGCAAGAAAATAGAGACAAACTCATAACTACTTCATCAAATTGTCACTAAACGTGTTGTAATTCCTTGGTCGATAGATGCAGTAGTATGGAAAATTCAAGACTTATATGCCCGAGATTATAATACAATTTCTCATGTCCATTGCGAGACTAATATGGTAGCTGATAGTTTAGCAAAGCTAGGCTGTGAATCAACTTGTTTTAATCTTCTTTTCAATGCTAATTCCATTCCTCAAACACTACAAGGACTCTTGCTGCTTGATCAATTGCAAGTTTCGTCTTTAAGGCATTGTAATCACTAGCACTTGGTTATAGTCATTAAATTAATAACATTAGTTTTTCTTTTCGAATATCTATACATACATATATATATATATATATATATATATACACATGTATATGTAAATATACACACACATATGTGTGTGTATATACGTTTATATGTATATATATATGTACTAGAAAATTGCACGTGCTTTGCACGTGTAATACTTATATATATTTATTAAAAATATTCATTTTTAAAAAAATAAATGAATAGTTAGTGAATGATAATCAATTATAAAAATTTGCCTATTGAGTTTTTTATACAAGATTTAGATATTATACATATATTTTATATCTTTTCTCTTTCATTGTAATTATTTTCACCTATAATTTTTATTATTATTATTTTCAATATTATTATTTGTTAGAACATTATATATAAATTTTATTTTGCTTAAAAAATTAAATCGATATTCTCTTTTATGAGAACAACGCATGATAATTGTATTTTCTTATAAAATTTGTATTTGTATGATTATTAGTCTTGTAATTTTAAATTGAAACAAAATATTCATATTAAAAAGAGATTTTATTGAATTTAAAAAATAAAGTCAAACATAATACATAAATTTATCAAAGGCATTTCCTATTTCTTTGCTATTTAGCATAAACAATTAAGATATATATTAAATGTTTTGGTAAATAATAAAATGAATAACAAAAAAAGTATGAAAAATGAAAAAAAATAAATCTATAAGTTTTTATTAGCCTTTATTTTGTTTATATATTTAATAAATGCAAATTTAATTTCGTATTAAAATACTATATCAAAATACAATTTTAGAGTTAACCACATTCAATACCATTCAAGAATGAACGGAAGAGTTCAGAACATCAATAACTGCATGTCACCACCAAACTCTAAACTCTTTATTCATCTTTATTAGCATAAGATGTAGTTTACTCTAATCTAAAATAGTTTTATTTTTCTTTTAGGTTCCTAGGTCATAATTTTTTATAACGATACCACCAATAACTTGATTAATTATAGATGAAGACTTTTTCCATAATATTAAACTTTTTTTAGATATATCGATATATTTTTCATCATTAGTAAATGATAAAATCACTACCAAGCAGTATCAAATATCATTTAATAGATGAAGTATGTCAAAATTCTCTTTTATTAATGAAAATATTTATAGGAGATTAAATAATATAGTGATAATTAAAAAAATGATTAATTTAAATTCCAAAAATATAAGAAAGAATAAACTTAAGTATAAAGAACAAAGATATCAAATAAAAATTATGTTTCTTGTATAAGAAAACTAACAAATTAAACTAATATGTTATGTATAATATAAATTGGTATCACACAGTATATTAAGATCATAAACAAAATGTAAACATAAAAATTTATTCTTTTATCTTACTTTGAATTTTCCAAAAAAGTAATGAAAAAAATTCTCTATATTACTCTAAAATACACGCAACTCAAATGAAAAATATTTAATTCTAAAGACCTACAAAATAACATGTAATTTCTATAATTTCTATTCTTATTATTTTAGCATATTGTGTAAAGTGATTATGTATCCAGATAGAAAATATATTGAAAATTTTCATGATTCTTAATCTTATGATAATATTGATGTTCTAAACTCTTACATTCATTCTGAAATTGTATTGATGTGATTAACTCCAAAATTGTATTTTGATATAGTATTTTAGTATGAAATTATATTTGCATTTATTAAATAGATAAACAAAATGAAGGGTAATAACAGTGTATGGATTTATTTTTCATTTTTCGTACTTTTTTGATTAATTCATTTTATTATATACTAAAACATTTAATCTACATCTTAATTGTTTTGCTAAAGAGTAAAGAATTGCATTGTAATTTCCAAAATCGATGTAAAATCAATCTATATCTGTAATTATTTTAGAGTATTTAATAGTATGATTATATTTAAATAATTTATATTGTCTTTTACAGTACTTACCTACTTTTTTTTTTTTTTTCTATAGTAGCATTCCTACAATTTATATGCAGTATTCTTGTTGTCTTTTGCAATAATTATTCTAAACTATATATTTTGGACATAAATCATACAATTGGTTGAACTATTTTTGCCTTATCAATAGTTATTCTACACCAATATTTCTTATTGTTTTTTATATACGATATTGCAACAACTGGCGTTGTAATTTCCGTATTTGACATTTAATACAAATATTATTAAAGATAAAGATTTAGTAATCAAAATACTATTAAAGAGATATAAATTAACAAATACTTTAAAATTGTGAGTTTTCTATTTTGTTCCTAAACTTTACTTTCATTGCTTGGTTAATTTTCTATTCTTCATATAGGATAGAGAAAAACAAATTTAAATGAATCATAATACAAGAATTAAAAGAAATAAGAAAATAGTGTTATATATTCTACGATTTTTTTACTTTATAAAATTTTAATTTTTTTTATTTGTATGATTATTAATTTTGTAGATTTTAAGTTGGAACATACCCAAAATTCTATACTCATTAGTCGTGAAATTATTATAATTAACCAACAGTTAAGGAAAGTTTTGCCTAAAAAATGATGTCGGCCAGATTTGTTATTTTCTTAAGTTATTCCCAGCCAAAAAGGTTAGCAGAAATGCCAAATTCAACTTCAATGTATATTTTCATCAAATTCTATATGAATTAAATACTTTCTATATGAAAAAATTATTTATCAAACAAAAATGATCAAAAAAATTAAAATATAATAGGCAAATATAGTTATTTTAGTTTATAAAATTAACATTAGACCCGTTTTATATTTCTTTTTTTCTTTGAAGATTGAAGGCCATTTATGGTCATACAACTTGAAGAAACTTAAAAGAGAAGTCATTGATATTTTTTTGATTAAAAAATGAATTTAATTTTCTATGTGATACTCATTTGTAATATGAATAATATATTAGTTTAATATGTTTAATTTTTTATACATAAGATACAATTTTTGTTTGATTAATTTAATCTTTACACACATTTTAAAGAGATTCATTTTTATTTTTTGAAAGTTTTTAATTGTAATAAATATTTTTATACAAATTAAAACTAATATCTTATTATGTATTTATGATGAAATAGGTGTTTGTATCCTAAAAAATAGGTAGAATAGATGATGAGTAATTTAATTATATTTTCCTACTGGGAATTGGAAATTATAAATATTATTTAATAATAAATGTGATTTTAGTTATACTTTTTATAGTAAATTATAATTTTTATAATAAATATGATTCACTTTTTCTATTTTTCAAAATTTTAATTAAATAAATATTTTTATACGAATAAAAATCTTCTATCTTATTATGTATTTATGTCAAAATAAGTAGTTGTATCCTAAAAAATAGGTAGAATAGATGATAAGTAATTTAATTATGTTTTCCTATTGGGAATTGAAAATTATATTTCATTAAGGACGGGTATTTTAGGCATTACAAAAAAAAGTAGAGAAACAATTAATTATATTTTCCTATTGGGAATTGGAAATAATATTTCATTAAGGGTGGGTACTTTAGACATTACAAAAAAGGGAAGAAACACTTACATATGTTTTGTATTAAGAATTAGAAATTATATTTCATTAAAGACGGGTATTTTAGTCATCACAAAAAAGGGGAGAAACACTTTGAGGGGAGAATCAAAAAAATTGGAGAAACATATGTCACTCGCATATATATAATAGTATAGATATACACACACACACATATATCTATGTGTGTGTATATATATATATGTATGTATGTGTGTGTGTATTTTTTTAAATCCAACCGGGTTAAAATTTTATTGAAACTAGATTCAAGTTTCACAAAGTCGAATGTAGGGGCATCTTTGAGCATCCAGCCGCAACAATCCTTTCACAAGGTGATAAATTGTGTGCTAGTTATAGTCAAGATATGTCTCATTTTTTATGCCCTCATTTACAAGGTTATCTGCAAATGAGGGCATAAAAAATGGGACATATACACACAGACATATGTATACATATGTATATGTATATATATACATATATATATATACATATATACATATATTTATATGTATATATTTATATATACATATATACACACATATATTTATTTACTTTTTCTGAGTTGACCACATGTTCGCTGGTTGAGAGCCTTACTCCAAAATTTTATTAATGTCATTTGCAAAGGACAAGGAAGTGGACGCTATAATACCAAAACTTTCTTAAATTAGAGCTTAAAAAACCCTAAATTAGCTAGAGGATTTTTTAAATTCTAAGATAAGTGCAAGATATTTTGTCTACCCTTAGAATTCCTTGAGCTAATCTAGGTAAAGAAGTACAGTCATAAACGTTGTTACAAAGTTCATCACATCCTATATTAGCTAACAAATCAGCAAGTTCATTCCCATCCCAAAAAGTGTGGCACGCAAAATAATCCAGACTACGAAGTTTCTGCCTGATTTGCTGCAGAATACTATCCAACTGACATGGAGGTCTTATCTGCCCTATGATGATTCGTAATGCCACCGTAAAATTGAATCTATGAACACCTTATAAAGTTTCATCCTGTTGCAAAGTTGTAGTTCATCAAGAATAGCCATCATCTCAGCATATAGATTAGTATGACAACCTACATAAAATGTTGAAAATGCTGCAAGAAGCTGTGTGATACCCAAAATATCCTTGTCATACTTTAGTCATGTTAATATTGAGGATTATAAATTTTTGGGGTCAATTTATAACAAGAGCAAAGGTTGGGGGTCAAATCTAAATAATTAAAGTAGTTTATATACTACTAAACAATTATCTCATTCTATTTTCCCAATTCTTCCATTTAGAACAAGGGTTTCACTTCCAAGAGCTTGAGGAAGGACGAGAAATAGCAAATTCAATCACAAATTTCCAAACTTGAGGTAAGAAATTCATTCTTTCTTGAGTTCAATTAGCTAATTTGAAAGATTAAGAGATGCGGTTTAGGAATTTTTCAAGAATATTGTGGGTTTCAAAATCTTAGCTTGTGGTGATGATTTAATGGTTAGAATTGGTGTAATTGGATTTACTTTCTTGCTCTTTGTTGTTAAAGTTAAACCTATGGATGTATGTGTTGAATTTAAAGGATTTGGTTGGTTTAATAACCAAGAAAAAGGCAAGAAATATGCTAAATTCGTAGATAGAAATTCGCAGACAGCATGCGTAACTTCTTCAAATTAATAGGTCAATTCTACATCCATAGCAAGATATCGAAATTGCACACCGTTTGTTGCGTTGGAAACTAGACTCGTAGCTCTTCAAAATGTTAAATATGTTGCTCTGTTTTTCAGAATATTAACAGCAGTTCGTCCATAAAGTGGAATGAAAATCTGGTTCTGCAGCAGAATATTTTCTGAATTGCGAGCCATTTTTGAGCAAGTAGTATTTTGAACTGGGAAATGTTGTCTTCTTGAAACATTTAGTAAATTGAGTCCAGTTTCTATCGGAATCAGTTTTGTGGCTTTTGGATTAATATAACTTGAGTTATGGTCATTTTTGTTCAGCACTGTCAATGATAAAAATATCATAGCTAGCCTTGTTATGCTATAGATCATGACTTATTAGAATTTAATGAGGCTTATATTATTGTAGATTACCTTTTAGGTTATGAGGAGATGGTTTATGTTCTGATTTTATTATTTAGGAAGGATTAACGGGAGTTCAAGTAGCTTGGATTTCGAATTGGATCCTTAAACATTTTGAATAATTGGTAAGTGGCTTGTTCATATTTCTATTGTTTTTAAGACCGATTTCTTAAGTACTTCTGTACTAAATGATTGTTAATGCTTTGAAAATCTATTTGTGTATGAAATTGGATTGAGCATATGGATAATTTGTTTAGTGATTATATGTCTGTGAATGATTGTTTATTATGCTATCTTTGGTATCATTGGAATCATTAAACTAGTACAGGAATGGGAAAGGCTATTAAATTGCTATGTTAAAATGTCAGTATACACCTTCCACGGGATACAATAGTGGACAAACGGCCCTGTCACGGGTTATAATAGTGACCGTAGTATGATATCCGGAACTACGTTTAACTGACATATGGCCTTACCCCGGGCAAGAATAGTGGGTTACGGCCCTTTCACGGGTTATAATAGTGACCATGGCATATTCTTTAGCTGAAGGCAAATGAAAAATTGTAAGAATTAAATAGAACAAAATATGAGAAAATGTGTCTATTATAGTTGTACGTATGCCATGCATATATGATGCTTGATTGTGGTTAAATGATTGCTGTGAAAAGATTTTCATGAAATGTATTATACACTTTTAACGTGCTCAATCTAGTGGAGATATGAGTGAGTTACTTACTGAGCAAATGAAAGCTCATCCCACTTACCTTATGCCCTTGCAGGTGATCACGTTTAGATCTCTTTCTAGCGGAGTTTTGATATACTGATGAGTAGAATTAGTTTTGTTATGTTTCACCTTGTTTAGAAAGTCTTGTGTAGTTGTATATACATAAGGCTATGGTGATTCTAGTGCGATGTTATGATTATGCTTTTCTTCTAGGTTGAAGATTTGTGGTGTTCATGGTTTGAATTTATGTAAATATTTGGGTTTGTATTTATATAGGTGTATGTATGTTTTGGCTTATAAACGTGATAGACGGCTTTGTATCCTCTTGGGAGGGTATGTCGGTGCCACACTCTAAATTACAGGTTGATTTAATTATGCCGAATTTGGGGTGTGCCACAAGCTGCTCCATCTGAATTGCTAATTGCTCCACCTCGTGCTGCCAAAACTGGATTTCCCCTTAAGACCCTAAAGTCTTGAGCTTAACATATTTTGGTGTCGGAGATTTCAAACTGATCAAAGAGATCAACTTATGCTTGCATGAGAAGTTTAAAGTGATATCCAACAACCTGCAAATACCCTCTCTTTTATCTGTTATGATAGAAAAAGCCTGTGAGTTGGAAATCAATATGCTCTTAACAATTACAATGATATTAACTGCATTAGCTTTTTTTCCTTCAAAGAAGCTGGAACATCTTGCCTTCCAAATTTCCTGGCAGATGAAACTTGGAAGCAATCTACTTAGAATCCCTAACATAGTGGAATCTGAAGCTTGCAACCACCAAGCATTCAACAACTACTTCACTGTTTCCAGTGGTGATATAACCTTCAGCAACTTAATGAAAAAAGCCCCACACTTCTTTAGCCAAGGCACAGTCCATAAAGATATGCTGAAAAGTCTCCTGGAGTCTTAATTATAGAATTGACACTTTGATTCAAAACTGAATCCATGTGTCTCAAAATGTCATCTAATGGCAAACCATAATTCAGCAATTTCCACATGAAAATGGATTTTTGAATTGTAATCCTCCAATTCCAAATCATTTTCCTGAAAAACAACTAAGAATGATACTTTCTTACTGATTGAACAGCCTTTGACACTATAAATTCACATCTGAGATGCCTTTCCATGCAATACGATCTTCCCTTTGTACTAGTAAAACTGATCTACCAGCCAGTAAGTTTATGTTGAAATTTGGATGTGAAGCAAGAATGACAGCCTCATTCTAATTTTGCCCACTCCAAGCTTGAGAAATGATCAAATCTAATAATAGCTGAGAATTCATATAAGATGACAGTGACCCTCATGACTCCAATCTTTAATCCAGAAGGATGAATTCCCTTGTCTGACATAGCCACCATATTTTCTTCAGCAGCATCTTTGAATTTAATCATCCTTTTCCGAGTAGGGGAAGCTAATGCTTGAGATAGTACCAGTACTTGGGAGTTGATCCTTTTGTAGGTACCTTGATGCCATGAAATGGCTCTAAAATGTCTTTTTAACTCTAAAGTTCCACCAGAGTTTAAAGGAAAAGTCATTTGCACATCCTCTAGCTTGTTAATTCCCAATCCACCTTCCTCCTTTGGACAACAAATCTTCCTCCAATATAATCCAGTGCCTTCTGTGACCTTAATCAGTATCTCCCCAAAAGAAATGTGAAAAATAACTTTCCAATTTTTTCAATACACTCTTAGGAGGATCAATAACAGTCATGAGATATAAAGGAGTGGAGCTTAACACATGTTTAATTAGAATCAGCTTACCCCTTGGGGACAAAAACTTCATATTCCAACACAAAATTTTCTTCTTTACCTTGTCCAGCATAGGCTGAAAAACCCACTTCCTTTTTTTAGTATTGTTTATTGGGCAACCTAGATAGGTAAAAGGCTAGGTCTTTTGTGTGAAACCAGTTAATCTTACTACCCTTGACTGATTATAGACCTTTCAACCTCCAACTTTTTAGAAAACACAAAAGAACTTTTTGCTGAGTTCACCAACTTAGCAGACTTAGCTTCATATTCGTAAATGAAGGACATCAAGTTCTTAATACCCCTTTTCTATCCATTGGCAAAAATAATAATATCATCTGCATAGGAAAGGTGAGTTACTAGTATGTAGCCTCTACCAGTAGGAAAACCTCCTATTTACCAGTTTGGAAAGCTTTTTTAATGCCCCTAGAAAATGCTTCTACAGCAATGATAAAGAGGGAAAGGGACAAAGAATCTCCTTGCCACTCCGTATGAATAAGGGAAGAATCCAGTTGGTGATCCATTGATGAGTATGGAGTACCAACAAGACTTAATAGAATGAGATATCAAAGAAATCCAAGCAGGTGAGAAACCCAAGGCTTTTAAAACATCAAAGAGGAATTGCCAAGAAACCCTATCAAAAGTGTTTGCCATATCCAATTTGAATATAACATTGCCTCTCTTATTTNTCTTATCAATGAACTCAATCATTTACTCAGCTAAAAAAATGTTATCAGCAAACACCCTCCCTTGAACATAGCCTCCTTGCTCTTGAGAGATGATCTTAGGCAATAAGGAATTAAGTCTATTGGCAAGTATCTTGGAAAACATTTTACTGGCAAATGTACATAAGCTTATTGGCCTAAAATCAGCAAAGTTTGAAGGATTTGTAACCTTTGGGATCAGACACAATAAAGTGTTGGAAATAGCTTTAGACATTACTCCCCCATTAAAGAACTCAACTACTGCCTACTATATATTCTCAGCTATAATGTACCAGCAAGTGTTGAAGAAAACACCATTGAAACCATCTACTCTTGCTGCACTATCTCAGTTGAGAGAAAAATTAGCATTTTTAACCTTTTTTATTGATGGACTAGTCAGCAGGAAAACATTGTCTTCTTCCGTTACCAGATCAGGAATGCATTCTAGAAAATCATCCATAGATTATGTCTCTTCTACTGCAAATAAACCCTGGAAGAAATTCACTACATCTGTTATAATTTTATCCATATCTTTAGTCCAAATTCCATTAGCATCTTTGATCTTTCTAATACATAGATTGTTTCTTTTGGCTTGTAAGTGGTAATGGAAATATTTGGAGTTATTATCACCTTCTTTGAGCCACTCTATTCCTTCTTTTGCCTCTAGAAGTTTTCTTCATCTGCCAATGATTTATTGAGTATAGCTTGAGCTTGAGCTAATTCTCCTTGAGTTACCAATGAAGGATTGTGTTGAAGCTCAAACTCCTTTTGCAACACCTCCTATTTGCATCTTTGATTTTCCTAAAGATATCTCCAAAGTGAATCATATTCCAGCTTTTTAAGTCAAAATTTAACCTCTGCCGCTGCAGCTTCTTCCCTCTCTCTTTTCTCCCAAAAAAGGAGAGAGATGTCCCGTCCCTTCTTTATGCAGATCCATATACATAGCCAGACACAAAGGTGTACAATCCGGTCAAAATCTGCGGTTCTTTAAGTTTACATTGACTGTAGGTTCTCTTACTTGCTCTAGTAAGGCTCGGACGCATTCCAACCGAGAGGGGAGAACGAATGGCTTAGAAATTGACCGGTTCCGAGCAGACTCGTGGAGCTGCTGCTTGGATTATCGTAGAATAAGAGGAGCCGTCTTAGGAAACATTCACTTAAAAAATAGATGCCGCTGCTGTGGGGCTAGGGAGCAACTTGTCTAGTCTTGCGGTGCACTCATTCCCGTTACGAGAATGAAATGACGCCCCAGCTTGACTCGAGACCAAGACTCCTTAGGTTAAATCACCAATAGCGGCACTGAGCGGCTGGAGATTTATGAAAAAGGAAGCCCAGCCGCCCCTCTCCCCATTAGCCGCCTACCTACTCGTGTTTGTAGCTCGATCAGAGGTCAAGACTGTGGTCCGACGGAAAAATAGAAGTCGTCCGTATCAAGTGATACGTGAATTGCTCAGTAGTGCTTCGCCACTACCGTAGCTGGCAAAAATAGCTTAATGGTAGAGCATAACAGCTATCTCCTGTTACTTGACTTCGTCGTTTAGTGGTAACGAGTGGAGTGCATAAGCCCCTTTAGAGATAGAGGCGAGCAGCAAGCAGCCCCTTGTATAGGGCGTTAAGCACCTATCTTACTAGTAAAGGGGCTGCTAGTTGTAGCGCGCAGTGTACTAGTGAATAGGAAAAGCGAATTGAGATTACTAATGACGGATAGAGGTTGAGGCTCGATGGAATTGAGTTCTGTGCCTCGCCCTTGTCTCCTTCACCGGAGACTCAAAATGATGGGAATCCTATCGATAAAAAAGAGGCATAAGCATTGCCTCTCGATCCAATCCGTCTTTCCTGGCCTCCCCAACACACTCTTGATATGAAAGAAACCTCCCGCCATAAAGAGGAGATCTATTCACTAGTACACTGCGCGCTACAACTAGCAGCCCCTTTACTAGATAAGATAGCACCTTATTTGCCCTATAAACCTTATACACCAACTAGACTTGGAATTCCATAACCTAAATAAACAACTCAGTTGAGAGCCCTGTGACTGGAAAAAGGGAAGGTAGTGGAAATGATTGATAGAGGCCATTCCCCTCCTATCTGTCTCTTGATCTCCTATTCCACTAATCCGTTGTTACTGATTCATTCAAGGCATAGACTGCCCATTTCTTTTTATTAGCGTAGGTGTTCGTCAACGTGAAAGCTGCTGAACTTAAGACTCGAGTTGAGAAAGAGGGCGAGGCCCCGGGAGGGCTTTTTGGGACTGGGAAAGACGGGTGGATTATAGAGTTAGAGGCAAATCGAAGGTTTGTCCATCGGGATTGGGCATGGACGAGCCTCGACTGGGCTAGCATTGATGAAAAAATGACAAAATAAAAGCTTCTTCCATTGCATCTGTCTCTTAACACATCTGTAGGATTAAAGATCAGGTCCAAGATTCGAGCCAAATCTACCTTCTGAACCATCTTCTGAACCATCTCAAATCACATGTTCGTTGTTCACTTGGTAAACTTCTATTGAGTATTGATTCGACTCTAGGGACTCCTAGCAGTAAACTTGTATAAAGGGGCCCCACAGAGATGCAGGAGCCGCTAGCCGAATCGACCAACAAATGATAGGCCAGATCTAGATGGGTATAAGAGACTAATCAGTGATCCCTAGGCCTACCTAACACAGATGTCCCTTAAATAGGGATTGGTTGATCGGAAAGCTCAGGGCAGGAGTAGGACATTCCATACAAATCTTTCTGATCCGCTAGCTTTTCGCTCCTCTCAAATCCGAAAGGAATTGAAAATGAAAGAAGAATCTGTGTGCACTATCTATGGAGTGGAGTGACTATCCTTAATCTTCTCTTCCCTATCTCCCCCCTTTTTGCCTTCGGCTATTACCGGCTGGCTAGGCTTGGCCCTGTTCGTCCCAAAGCAACCTAAGAGGGAGGGTGAATTAGGTTTCTAAAAATTAAGCTTTCAGAAAATAGTGAGCTCTTTAATTTAAATGCAGATATAATAAATTTAATAGAACAGTAAAGTAAAGAGAGAAAATTGAACAAACAATACTTCCAAGCTAGCAAGCTTGAAGTATCAAATTTCTTGAATGCTTCACACACTTGGTGAGCCAATAATCTTTACAAAGTTGGGAAGTTCTTGCTCACACTAAAACTCTTTTAGTTGAGCCAAGATTCTTACTTACAACATGTATGCCATTTGCATACAAGATTATCACTCCACTCAAAGTTGAATTTGCACTCACAACTTCACACTAATACAACAAAGCACTATAGTCAATTTGCACTCAAATTACTCTTTTCTTAGGCTTGTATTCAATGTATTAGATGATTTATTCCGGTTATTAAAGAACCTATTTATAAGAGCAATAAATAGAGCTTTCAACTACTTCCTAACGGCTAAGTAATAAATGCACAAAAAATAGCCGTTAGGGTTTCGGACGTCCGAGGAGGATTGGAATGCGTCCGAGGAAGCGTCCGATCTTCTTTCAGTTTGTTGAGAGGCTTCGTTCGGACGTCCGTGCATGCGTCCGGTCCTTCGTCCGAGAGGTTTCGGACGGTCTGAAGCGTCGAAGAAAAGGCCAAGGATCCCATTCTTTCTGCCAGTTTGTTTGGACGATGCAATGCGTCCGAGGAGCTTTTGACCTAGTTCGGACGGTTCTGTGCGTCCGAAAGATCTGTTCCTGCAAAAGCTTGTTTCAGTACAGAGTTAAGTGTTTATGTCATCATCAAAATAAGGTTTGGAAAACATCAATCTCCCCCTTTTTGATGATGACAAACCTCAATTGTATATGACTAATCAATTTGCAATATCTCATAATTGGATATCAATTAACAACATATCAATCATATCAAGGCATATCATATATCAAAGCATAACAATATACATATCATATATCAAAGCATAACAATATAACTACTCCCCCTTTTGACATCAATAAAAAAGACTCCCCCTTAGATCATGCAAGTAGTTTGATAGAAATGAAACAAGTTTAATACATTCAACTAAAAGGTTCCAATGGTGCAAGAGTCAAATACATAACCAAGCCACAGAGGTGCTAAAAAGTAAAAGAAATACAATGGTAAAAGAACTAATGAGAATCATTACGCTTTTTGGAGCGCTTTTCAGTTTTTTGTCGTTTGGATGGAACATCTTCAGCGGTGGCTTCACTGTCATCCTCCTCCCCGGTACGACGTTGCATGATAAACTCAATGCATGTGTCGTCAATATCTTCATCATCATCGTCATCGTCATCGGCAGCTCCTTGAGCAGCTTCTGCATTGTCTTCACGTGTATGTTCATCTTCAGGTTCATCACTGTCAGAAGATGACTCAAGTGGATGTTGGGACTGAAGATCAGCAAATTGGACTTGAGCCGAAGCAGACATGCCAAGACTGAGTGCCTCTTGGAGAATTATTTGACGAGTTTCAAGTCGTTTTAACTTGCGATTTGTGCGACGTTGAAATGAACTGACTTGAGTGCTCAGAGATGTGAGAAGTCCACAGATATGTGAAAGAGATGGTTCAGAAGATGGTTCAGAAGTAGATGGTGCAGATGTGAGTGGAGGTGGTTGAGGAGTAGGAGAATGAGGGATAGCAAAATCAGATGTGGAGGCATGGGATTGTGACTGGGCAATATCAAAGGCTGCCTTAGTTAGCCATTGATCATTGAAAAAACGGAGACCTTTTCGTTCAATGTAGGATTTATTAAAATAGGAAGGATATTTTTGATTTCTTCAACGTTCCCTTTACCGAACCCGACAAAAATAGATGTTAAAAATGGCTCGAACTTCATCTATATCAAACTGAGTATCCTCAGCGGGCCATTTATCTAATGAAAAGAAGTAGGAAAAATCAGAGGGGTTTGAGATTTCACATTCAAAAATGGTGTTGATTATGTTCGATGAAATCTCAAGATCAGTGTTGTTAACACGAGAAATGAGGGTGCGAATAGTAGGACCTTTCCGAAGATTGGCCGTGAATTGAAGGCACCATGTCATGATAAACAGGTAGATCAAGATGCACTAGATGACCCCAATTTTGTTTTTCAAAACAGGATTTGATAATTGGAAGATTATATTCATCAAAAAGACTATTAGAAGCAGGACGTTGAACGATGATGGATTTACTGAGAAGAGAAGTATACCGTTCGGATGCCTTGGCATCGATAAATTTGGATAAAGTTGGAGTGGTGGAAACTTGAGGATTTGCCGATGATTCTCCTCATACAGGAGCCTTCCCTTTAGTTTTACGACCCCGAATTGCTGTAGAGGAACCGCCACGAGATTTCACCATTGTAGTGGAAGAAGAGAAACTTAAAAAAAATTGAAGATTGGTGAGATTTTGAGGAAATGAGATGGTGAATGGGGGAAATGAGATGTGATTTAGGTGATAAGGGTTATGGGTAGGACGATTTTTCAATCAATTTTGGAAGAGAGAGTGGGAATTTGGAGGGGGAGTGGAGAGAAGAAAAATCGCCTAAGGGTTTTCGGGGGACTCCGAAAGGTAAGTCCGAAAAGGGGGATTTGGAAGGTTTTAATCAAACAGGGGTACCGTTCGGACGGCCGAACGTTTGGTCTGCGTCCGACAAAGCGTCCGAAAGCTGAAGAACGGACGGCCGAAAGATGAGCCAGTGCGTCCGAAGTTCTTTCGAACGATGCTGTGCGTCCGGAAGGTTTCCAGAGAGTTTAAAGAAAAAAGAGAATATTGTTCGGATGAATATGAGCGTCTGAGAAGTAATAGATGCTTTCGGACGATCTAGAGCGTCCGAAAGAAAAGTTGTTCGGTCGAAGGAGTGCGTCCGAACTATGAACCTATGCCAATTTTATCTGTAAAATCCCCAAGCATTTTCTAAGCAATTCAAAGCGATCTAGAGCTAAAGGTTTTGTAAAAATATCAGCCAATTGATCTGAAGTAGGCACATAAACAACACGAATTTCCTTATTACAAACGAGGTCTCTAATGAAATGATGCTTAACATCAATGTGTTTGGTTCTAGAGTGCATAACAGGATTTCAAGCTTTGTGAGATTAATTGCACTAGTGTTGTCACACAATATAGGAACACAATCAAAAATTACACCATAAATCCTAAGATATGTATAATCCACAGACATTGCTGCCTTTAGAATTGTTGCATTTAGAACAATTTGGACCTACTCAACGGGCTCAATCCGTTACCTGTCTCTTATGTTTCTTACTAAATGTGTACAAGACAATGAACAGAAAATAACACATAGAGACTGGTACTTTTTCTATCAATTTTACACCCAGCAAAGTCAGCATTAGAATAGCTAATCAGATCAAATGTAGAGGACTTTGGATACCACAGACCAAAATCTGTTGTTCCTTTTAGATATCTAAAAATTCTTTTAACTGCCATCAAATGTGATTCTTTAGGACAAGATTGAAATCTAGCACATAAACAAACAGCAAACATGATATCTGGTCTACTGGCAGTTAAGTAAAGTAAACTTTCGATCATACCTCTATAGTGTTTTTCATCAACACTATTACCTTCTTCGTCTTTATCAAGTTTGGATTGAAGTACACATTGGCGTACCAACTTGTTTGCAATCTTCCATACCAAATCGTTTGAGCAGCTCCTTTGTGTATTTGATTTGTGTAATAAATGTTCCTTCTTTAGTTTGATGAATTTGTAGTCCGAGGAAAAATTGCAACTTGCCCATCATACTCATCTCACACTCTTCTTGCATTAGTTGTGAAAAATCCTTGCACAAACTTTCATTAGTTGCTCCAAAAATAATATCATCAACATAAATTTGAACAATTAACAATCCTTTTAAATCTGTTTTTGTAAAAAAGTGTGGTATCAACTTTACCTCTTTTGAAACCATTTTCTATCAAGAAGCCACTTAATCTTTCATACCAAGCTCTTGGAGCTTGTTTCAAACCATATAAAGCTTTGGAAAGTTTGAAAACATAATTTGGAAGATTCTTATTTTCAAAGCCCGGAGGTTGTTCGACGAAAACTTCTTGGTCGATAAAACCATTTAAAAAAGCACTTTTGATATCCATTTGAATTTCATAATTTTAAATTATTGAAACATGCAAATGCAAGAAACATGCGGATGGATTCTAATCTAGCCACGGGTGCAAAGGTTTCATCAAAGTCAATACCTTCTTCTTGAGCGTAACCATTTGCAACAAGTCTAGCTTTGTTTCTTATGATCTCACCTTTGTCATTTAATTTGTTTCTAAACACCCATTTAGTACCAATAACGGGATGAGAAGAAGGTCTTTCAACTAAGGTCCATACATTATTTTTCTCAAATTGACTAAGTTCATCTTGCATAGCATTAACCCAAGATTCATCACTCAAAGCAACATCTATATGTTTGGGTTCAATGTGAGAAAGTAATGCACAATTATTATTCAAAGGTTTATGAGAACGAGTAGTTACCCCATCGGAAAGATCACCTATGATTAAATCTTGAGGATGATTAGAGACGAATCTCCAAGCTTTCGGAAGATCGTTTTGAGCATCTCATTCTTTTCATCATCAATTTGATGGTTGTTGATTTCAAGACTTTCGCTTGATGTAATCTCTTGATGATCTTTATGAATAACGAGCTTTTCGAGCTCCTTTAAAATACCTGTATCTTCATCTTCACATAAATTCTTTGAGATAACATCATTAGTTTCATCAAATGTAACATGCACAACTTCTTCAATTAAAGGCGTTCTTCTATTGTAAACTCGGTATGCTTTCTTGTCAGTAGAATATCCTAGAAAAATTCCTTCATCCGATTTTTTGTCAAATTTTCCAAGGTTCTCTTTGATTTTTAAAATAAAGCAATTGCAACCAAAAACTTTGAAATAGCTCACAACGGGTTTTCTACAAAAAATGAGTTCATAAGGAGTTTTATTTAAAGAAGATCTTAATAAAACTCAATTCATGACATAACAAGCCGTGTTAACCGCTTCGGCCCAAAAGTATTGTGGTAGGTCACACTCACTAATCATAGTTCTAGCCGTTTCTTGAAGAGTCCTATTTTTCCTTTCAACAACACCATTTTGTTGAGGGACTCTAACAGAAACCGAAAATTCATGAAAGATACCGTTGTGATCACAAAAGTCGGGAAAAGGACTCATTTAAATTGTTCTTACCATTGTCACTCCTTAAACGAACAATTTTTGTATCCAATAAATTTTGAATTTTGGAAAACAATTTTACAAATTTTTCAAATGCTTCATTTTTGTGAACAAGAAATAATACCCACGTAAACCTAGAATAGTCATCTACGATAACAAATGCATATTTGCAACCACCTAGACTAGCATATTGAGTAGGTCCAAATAAGTCTAAATGCAACAATTCTAAAGGTTTATGAGTAGACACAAAATTCTTAGGTTTGAAAGAAACTTTGACTTGTTTACCAAATTGACAAGCATCACAAATTTTATTTTTCAGAAATTTCAGTTTTGGCAAGCCTCTTACCAAATCTTTCTTGGCTATTTTTTCAATCAAATCCATATTAAAATGACAAAGTCTTCTATGCCAAAGCCAAGGATCATCTATAGAAGCGGTAAGACATTTTGACACATTGCTATTGCTAATTTTATCAAGATGAATCACATAAACATCATTGTGCCTAGTGCCTTTGAATAAAACAACATGATTTTTATCAAGGATAAGACATCCATGCTTGGTAAAGAAAACATATAAATTTTTGTCACAAAGTTGACTAACACTTAATAAATTATAGTTCAAATTATCAACAAGAAGTACATTCTTAATCAAGGTTTCACCATTTTTACCTACATCACCAATGCCGATTGATTTTGCTTTGTTGTTGTCTCCAAAAGTGACTTTTCCACTGTTTTTGGATGTAAGATTTGTGAAGAGGGAGGCATCACCCGTCATGTGCCTTGAACATCTAGATGTCTATAAGACCAGGTAGCATTGTTGGCGATGTTAAGTACCTACACAATAAATCAATTGATAACTTTTGGTACCCATATCTTTTGGGTCCATTTGCGTTAGTGAAATTGCTTACTATCCATGCAACTTTCATTCCAAGTTTTTCATTTCTCTTGACATAACTACATATTCTTAGTATGTCCATGTTGTTGGCAATATCTACAAATAATACTTTTATTACCATATAAAGAAGATTTTGGTTTTACAATGCATAGGTCATCCCTTCTAAACATGACAAAATTTTTGTTGATTGCTACATCTCTATTTTTTTCATATCAACAACATTTTCTTTCTTTCTAGCTAAGAGAGCATTCAAATCATCCATTCTTTTCTTCAAGGAGGCTTGTTCTTCCTTGACCTTTGATCTCACATGCATTCTTTTCTTCAAATCACGATTTTCTTGTGATAGCCTATTGTTTTCATTCACAAGTTTAGAGTTAGCATTCAATAAGGCATTTGACTTTTTTACTAACTCCTTATTTCTAGCATATGATTCTTTTAAGCTATCATGCAATTTTAAAATGAAGGCTTCAAGATCATCTTCATCATTTTCATCATTAGAGTCATAGTTAGAATTTACCTCATCATCTCCAATAGCCATAAAGGCCATTTGTGCCGACTCCATTGATGCTTCTTCTTCAACTTCTCCTTCGGAGTTGCAATCGTCCCATGTGATTTGAAAGTTGTTGAATCTTGGTTTTCTTCCTTCCTTCTTTTTCTTGGAAGGACACTCATTTGCAAAATGCCCGAGTTGACCGCATTCAAAGCATTTATCATTTTGCTTCTTTATTTCAAGTCTTGACTTCCCTTTGAAATTATTTGTGTTTGCAGCTCCGCCTCTTCTCATTCTTCGTTTGTTGATGTAATGTTTAAGAAATCATTTGGTGATGAGTGCAAGATCTCCTTCATCAAGATCTTCATCTTCTAGATTGATGGAGCTGTTTTCATCTTCCTCTTGAGAGGTCTTTAGAGCAATGCCCCTTCTTGGCCTTACTTCTTCATCATCCACAACCTTGGCCTTTAGCTTGAGTTCATAAGATGTAAGAGAATTGATTAGTGATTCAATAGGCATTAACGAGTTCAGTCGAACAGCCTAACGAGTATAAGGTTATAGAAGCCTTCGCCAACTTTGATTAGAAA
Organism: Cinchona pubescens; assembly: GCA_025175665.1. Classification (NCBI taxonomy): domain Eukaryota; kingdom Viridiplantae; phylum Streptophyta; class Magnoliopsida; order Gentianales; family Rubiaceae; genus Cinchona; species Cinchona pubescens. The sequence continues at coordinate 739,428 of JANKKI010000312.1, forward strand.
GGCCTGTCTAGGCATAGCGTTGCAAGCAAATAGAGCAGAGAGCTTACCCTTTGTTTCTATTAGAGTCGTGAGCTTGTTGTAGTCGGTCCTAACCTAAAGGGAGAACCTTGCTTCTTACTTGCTATATCCTCGCGTCCTTGCACGGCTCGGCTCGTTCTTCGAGCCCTACTTCTCCCTTCCCGCTCTCCTCGTTCCTACCGCCCAAAACAGGCCTATGGAGTATAGCCAAGTGGTAAGGCATCAGTTTTTGGTACCGGCATGCAAAGGTTCGAATCCTTTTACTCCAGATTATGAACACCCGATCCGGATGCCACAAAAATTTGGAGAAGCCTTTTTCTTAAAAGAGTTTCTGCGACGGGTGAGAAACCAATCTACAGGACAACTTTTGGGGTTAAAGGAACACCTTTCTCCTGAAAACCTAAAAGAACTATTTCTCGGCATCCGGATTCTCGGCATCCCAGAAGTTTACTTCTTTCCTGGATTACCAGAAGAGGCTATGATTCCTATCTCTCTAAATAGTGAGAACTAATCTCCCTTTGAACTAAAAAGCATTTAAGTGGGTTATTTAACTTCTATTCTAAATCACCGAATCTTGCATCCAACCACCCTGTTCTTTTGGACTTAATCAATGAAATGAGTCCGTGTCCGTCTACCCCGCACAAGATAAAATGGCAAGGGCTGACTCTCCTTACGCAGATTCAATAGTAGTTTCTATTTTTATATATGCTAATCTCTATTTGTCATGAAATCTACTCTCGCTTCTCACCCGGCCAAGGAGCGCGAGTAAATAGCGAATAAACTTCTTTTCTAGTCTTTCCGCTTCCTGATGCCTATTAAGAAGTAAAGTAAGAAGAAAATCCCGGTTAACACCATATCTTAGTGTACTCTTTCCATTCTGATTGGAGGGATTGCTGTCAATTAGCAAGGAATAACATCTTTCAGAGAGACGAGCTTCTAAGAGAATTCAAAGAGAGTTTTTCTTGGGAGTCTCATGATATGCCGGGCCTTGATAGGGACCTTGTGGCTTATCCCTGTCTGTGGAACATCGGCTACCCATTAAGGAGGGATACAAGCCATATAACCTACCGCCGAGGAGAGTTCTTTACCGTGAACCCGCTATTCCTTCTTATTGATGCTAAACAAAAGTTTGTGATATGCCATTCTCTTCTCATCCCTATAAAGACAAATGCCAGTCTCGGGTCAACAAATCCTAGTAAGACTGACTTTGCAGCAGATTCCATGGCATCGAACGCAAAGGCATTCATTTTCTCACAATCATCTGACTCAACAGCTCCGTTCACAATCATCCACTACATCTGTTATAATTTTATCCATATCTTTAGTCCAAATTCCATTAGCATCTTTGATCTTTCTAATACATGGATTGTTTTTTTTGGCTTGTAAGTGGTAATGGAAATATTTGGAGTTATTATCACCTTCTTTGAGCCACTCTATTCCTGCTTTTGCCTCCAGAAGTTTTCTTCATCTGCCAATGATTTATTGAGTATAGCTTGAGCTTGAGCTAATTCTCCTTGAGGTTACCAATGAAGGATTGTGTTGAAGCTCAAACTCCTTTTGCAACACCTCCTATTTGCATCTTTGATTTTCCTAAAGATATCTCCAAAGTGAATCATATTCCAGCTTTTTAAGTCAAAATTTAACCTCTTCAATTTTGCTGCAAGAGATTGCAAATGGGTTCCCTTAGAAAGAGCTTTCCAGCTATTCTCCACTACTTCCATAAAGCTGATATTCTTTACCCAGGCATTTAGGATCCTAAACAGGCTTTGGACCAAAAAAAACTATTATGAATAAGAGGGAGCACCATAGGGGAGTGGTCTGAGCAAGTTTTAATAAGATGTGCAAAAGACAATGCCTAAAATTGTTTAAGCAAGTTTTGATTGCAAACTCCTCTATCTAGTCTCTTCCGAACAAACCCTCTATGCCTCTTGCCTGCCCAAGTGAATTTTGAGCACGTGAAAGTAGCTCCAGGAATGAGCATTGTGTTAGGGCAGCATGGAAGTCTTGCATCATACCTTCATGGCTTACCTACTGATGAGATCCTAAGTATTCATCTAAGGTAAGGATGACATTGAAGTCTCCTGCCACCAACCAAGACAAGCTATGCATGGTTGAGAAAGAACCAAGAGAAGTCCATAACTATGTCCTCTCTTCTCTTGTACATTTTCCATAAATTACTAAAATATAAATAGGCTCCAAGAAACTGAGCAATCAACTTTTATGTGCACCACCTAATCCTCATTGGAAACCATCTGTATTGAAATGTTGGAACTCTAGAAACTCCAAATACGTAGGGTTGCTCATAGAGCCATGAAAACCCTAGTTTGTTCTTTGTTGTTTCTAACTAAACACCGTCTATTAAAGGTTCAATAAAGAAAGGAAATTAATAATATTCATCCTAACTAGCTGCTTAAGTCTTCTTAAAGAGGGCTTGTTGCCAATTCCTCTGATATTCCAGAAGAGACAATTCACTGATTAGCGTGAGGCGAAGGCAATTTCGTAGCCTTTAGGGCTGATCCTGTCACCACTAGTTGGTCTAGAAACATAATTCCTTTTTTTTTTTGGTTCTTTTTCTTACAACCAACGTGAACTCCTTAGCTACATTTGAGTCCAGTTTGGTGCTCAATTCTTTGCTAGTTGTTTGCCATTCTGCTATCTGTTTATCCCTTCCCAAATTTGGTAGGTTAACACAATCTAGGTCCGAAAGAGAGTGGGGGTCATCATCTAAAGCTCTTGCCAAAATTCCAGTATCATCAATAACTCTATCCATCAACTTATTTGCATCTGGAATAACTAAACCCTTCTTTTGCAAAATTTCTTAAGCCATCTAATTACCTTCCTTGTGTTGTTGCTTAACCATAGCTGCTTCATCAAATGCTTTAGTTGTCTCAAGAAACTCGCCTAGCTGCTTTGAATGATTTCCTCCATTCTCAAAACCCTTTTCTAGGGTTTGTGAGGTTTCCAAAATTTGTGGAATTAAAGATTTGTGCCACCTATCTAGCATTGTTGGTTTGTAACCTCTTTTTGATTAACAAGATGCTTTGACTGCTCAATCAGTTTATTAGCTGCATCATTTGCATCATTGACTAGGTCAATCACTTCTACACCTTGAGCTGGCAAATCTTTTGTTCTAGAAAGTTTAGCCTGAACCTAAGGAGTTTGAATTTGAATCCACTACTTTTTTGGCTCAACAAACTTCCTTTTTTGTCACTGGTTTGTTTCAGGAATTTTCTGCTGCTTCTGGACCACATGGTATAATTGTTCTTGCTGACCACAATCAGCAGTTTGATGACCTTCTTTGAAGCATTTTTTGCAGAATAATGGAAAGTCCAAGTATGTCATCTGCTACCAGTGGCCTCATCTCCCGTTGTCAAGCAAATTTGATGTGGTAAGTGCTTCCTCAAATCAGCCTCCACACAAACCTTAGGAAGGTTTGGCTTGGACATTGTGGCTATAGCCATATCAATTTTTAATGGCTTTCCAACTAATTGAGCAATGGAGAAAACTGAGTGTTTTCTAAAGAAACAAAGTGGCAATTCTCCTATGCAAGTAATCAAGATTGGAAAAATGTATGGTGGAACACCTGTTCTAAACCATTAATGCCATTTTAGCACATTCATTTGATAGCCATTGATGTACCAAGAAGATTTGAACCAGCAACACATAAAATCATCTTCCAAAGTAAAACGGATTAAGATGTGCTTGAAATCCATTAATCCAATTTAAACTCACCAATGAAGCTAATCGCGTGAAAACTTTTTGTGCAGAACTTCCATTCATGGCTTCCCATTTGGAAATTTTACCACCAAAGCAAATTTTAGAGGTTTTGATAAAGTCTCAATATCCTCAACAGAAAAAACCAAAGCCGGTTTCCCCGTGCATAATAGCAGCTCCTAGAGCATCAGCCACTTGTTAAAAAACATTTGCTTCCATAGTCACCTTCTTTCCTTGCAAAACATCAGCAAAAGAGGGAGCTTTCAGCGCTTCAATCGATTGCTGAGGGCTGCCGTGAAAACCTAAAAGAATAACAACATAGAAAGAAGGAAGAGAGAAAAATAATAATTAGTTAGAGAGAAACATATACACATATGTATATACAGATATATACATACACACACACACAAATATATATATATATGTATATTACATATATACACACATAGATATTTGTGTGTGTGTCTGTATATACATACATATATATATACACTCACACACACACACAAATATATATATGTATATACAGATATTTATACATATACATATATATATGGACATATATACAAATATATGTACGTACATATATTTGTATGTGTATGTATACATATATTTATATATACATATACATAAATGTATATACATATTTGTGGATATATGTATATAAATTTATGTGTGTGTGTGTATATAAATATTCATCGTATCAAGAACTCAAAAGGGATGTGGCTTGAGACCTTATCAGCTATTAAAATAAAAGGGGAGCTCTTTCTCAAGTAGTTGCTTCCAGATAAGGGCCTTCATGATAGGTACCTTAATCAGCTTTTGGATTTAATTCTTTCTCTAGTTAATGTGAGGAATATAGGGGAATCACTCATCTCTTATTCAGAATACTACTATGGAAGAGGTTACATCGGTGGTTTGGCAGCTGGATAAAGATAGCGCAGCTAATCCGAATGGATACACGGGGGCATTTTTCATTTCTTGTTGGGATATTATTTGTCATGACTTATTTGCAGCTATCTTGGAATTCTTCACTGGAGTCCCATTGCCTAGGAGTATTGCTAGTGCTCTCTTGGTGCTAATTCCTCATAAGCCAAATCCTGCCACTTTTGCTGACTTCCAGCCCATTTCATTATGTAATTTTGAAAATAAGGTTCTTTCTAAGTTTTTGCCAATAGACTATCTCTTATCCTCCCTATTTTGATTTCTCCAGAGCAGTTTGGCTTTGTTTGAGGAAGGACTATGGTAGATAACATTCTCCTGGCTCAAGAACTCGTTCATTCAATGGATAGAAAAGTTCGTGAACATAATGTAATAAAAAAAATTAGAAATGATGAAGGCCTTTGATCGGGTGTCATGGAGATCTAGATTCTTAAAGCTGCATTGTACAAGTTTGGTTTTCCACCTCTCTTCGCTAGCCTTGTCATGAATAACTTGCAGGCAAGTTGTTCTCTTTGCTGATAAATGGAGAAGTATTTGGTTTCTTTCAATCATCCAGAGGAGTCAAGCAAGGGGATCCGTTGTCCCCTCTATTATTTATTCTCATTTTTGAAGTCCTCTCACAGGGTCTCAATGCATTGATGAAATCTCAACTGGTACTCCCCTATGCTTTGACTAGGGGTTGTCCTATTGTCTCGCACCTTGCTTATGCAGATGATTTTGACATCTTCACATGGAGGGAAATGAGATATTTGCAAAAGATTTTACAATTTTTTGAGGCGTACGAACAAGGATCTGGCTAGAAGATTAATTATTCAAAGAGTTCTCTGATTGTCCCTCATAAGTGTAGCCGGCCATAGTTTCATCAATGGCAGGTATCACGGGAATGCACAAGACAGTTCTGCCTTTTTCTTACTTGGGCTGTCCCATTTTCCTAGGCCTTCCAATGGTTGGAGAACCAATTCCATTTTTATGGCTTGTTGGCTAAGGTACAGACCAAACTTGATGGATGGAAACAAAATAATCTGTGTTGGATCCTCCTAGACGTGTGATATCTGACTTGGAATTGGTTTTAGCTGCATTCTAATGGTGCAAATCTAGACGGGGTAAGAAGTGACACTGAGCTTAGTGGAAATCCTTATGCTTGTCGACTAATGAAAACGGGTTAGGATTTCGGGACTTTTCAACTGTCATTGATTCCTTCTCACTAAAAATGTGGTGGAATTTTTGCACATCTTTGTCTTTGGGGGCCAATTTCATGAGAACAAGGTATCAAAGTGACAATCCAGTGAATCTATCTAAAAATATGAGACGGATGACTAAGGTGAAACATTTGGCATACCTGCATTTCTAGCACTTAATTTGTTTAGGTAAAGTGCAATTTTGGCAAGATAACTGGCTTGGGGATGGGGCGTTAGTTGATGTGGTTGACAATGTCGTGCTGCCTTTATACCCACATTAAAGATTTATTAACTAACTCAGGTGGCTAGAATCTTCATGCACTCAATCAGCAATTACTGGAAGAAATCTGAGTCAAAATACTTAATAAGGCTGTATTTTTGTCTGATGAACCTGATAGGTGGATCTAGAATTTAAGCTCCAGTAGTATGTTTTCTGCCTCATCTGCTTACGATCTTCTTTGAAGACGTCGTCATAAATTCAGGCCTCGGGAATACATTTGGAGCTCTTGAATTTCAATAAAGATTTTTGCTAAGTTATGGAAGCTATTGAACCGTTTCCTCCCATTCCCTGATGTCCTTATAGAGGTTGGAATCTCGCTACCCTCGAAATGAACCTTTCATAACTCTGTGCATTCCTTGGATCATTTATTTGTTGACTTTTTGTTGGTGAGAAAGATTTGGGCAGATTGTGACTCTCTCCTTGGAATTCCGCAGCTGCCTTTTCAATCTTTCATAAGTTGCATTGTTAGTGGCTATTTTCCTCTTCTTCAGTTGACGCTTGAAAGGCCATTTAATGGCTTTGCTATTGGCACTCATTTACTGACAAGTTTGGCTGGCTAGAAATGATTTCATGTATAAAAACTGGGTATAACAACCACACTTCTTCTTCAGCTGTGATGATCTCTAGAGTAAGGAGTTTTCCTATTGATCTTTGCAATATACGCCCTTTAACATGCCTAGGATCAGTGACTTGCGCCTTACCTTATAAAGAAATTAACAAGCCATGACCGAATCCTATGCTGGTGAGTTGGATGAAGCCGTCTCATGGTCTTCTTAAGCTTAATGTGGATGGATCGTAACTTGGAAATCCTAGCCATACTGGTGGTGGTGGACTAATTCGAAACTCTAAGGGTCTACTCATTTCTACTTTTGCACGCTATCTTAGCATAGCAACCGACATGTTTTCCGAGGCTTATGCTTTGTTAGATAGTTTGAATATGTGCGTCATCAATGGCTTTGTAAAGGTTATGGTGAAATCGGACTCGGATATATTGCACAAAATGGTCTCCGCTCAACAAAGCTTCTATCCCATGGGAGATTGATATTATTCGGGAGATATGTTCTTGGATGTCTCAAGGAAATTTGACTCTTCGTCATACCATCAGACAGGCAAATTCTACGGCAGATCATCTAGCCCGCATCGAGTCTTCATCTAAGACTTCTTTCTTGTTTTTGCCCTCTTCTTATCCCCGTACTTTAGAAGGAATTCTTCAACTAGATACACTAGAAGTACCCTTAGTCTGATTTCAAACTGCATGACTACCTAATTGGCTTTTGTACTTTTCACCTATTCATTTTCATTTAATAAATGGCTTTTGTAGACCCAGTCTTTGGCCACCCTTGTATACCATGTGGTGTGGATTAAACCTTAGAGAATCTATGATATCAGCTGATGTAAGCAAGATTTTTTAAGATTTAATCCTGACCACAGGATCTACAGGTGGGGCCAAAAACCTGGTCTACCTAAGTATTTTTCCTTAATAAATTAGTCCACGAGTTTAGTGGTTAAAATATACAACGCATATATACACGCACACGCACATAAATAAATATATACATATACATATGCGTATTGAGTATGTATATATATATATATATGTATGGATATATATATATACATATGTAGATACATATATATACATACATATATATATAAATAAATATATATATATATACATATGCAGATACATATATATATATACACATGTACATATTTACATATATATATATATGTGTGTGTGTATATATATGTATATGTATATGCATATGTATGTATGTGTATATATGTACATACATATATAAGTATACGTATATATCTGTATGTATATGTACATACATATATATATGTATAGATATATGTATTTATATATATGTGTGTGTGTGTGTGTATATATATATATATATACATATACATATATGTATATATTTACTTGGAGAATAGGGAATTAACAGTGTTTAGCCAGAGTATTAAACTTCGGATTTGAATTTTTCAGGTATTCTTCAAAGATGGTAAGGAGATACATCTATATGGGTTCGGTTGACTGTTACACTTAGTAAGGAAGTTTACCATATTCGCGATCTTTTAAGGGAAATTATTATGTCTGTGATGGAAACATGATCACTTTGCCTGGTGGCCTGGATTAATTTGATTCATTTAGAAACCAAGCATTTATTTTTAGCCTTGTTTACGACTTCGCGTGTTAATCGCGTTCATCCTGCACCCGGTTCTGGGGGGTCAGACGGGCCTGAATAATTGTCAAATCTGAGTTCTACTAATGTCCGTAAGTTTGTCTTTAGAGTGGGATAGTTAGTTGGAAATTATGTAATTGGTGGCCCTTGGTGGGCCAAGTGTCACCTCACCGGAGTCCAGAAAAAAGTATCCGGAGCATAACTCTTCCTGCCAAAAGAAGTGCCGAATCTAATCCTACTAGAATCCATAGGCCAAAAACCCCAGATCTATAGGTACTCAACCCAAAAGCTGAAATCCACCACAACAACCAACTTTTAAAATTTATACTTTGACCTAGTTCCTCCATCCCTGAACCACGTAACCGTACCCTATTCAATTGCCAATTCAGTCATTCTTCTCATAAACAGTTCCTATGTGCTCTGACACAAAAAGTGTGAAAAGACAAACAACCCAGAAGCTTCCTTAGTACGCGTCCTTGCTATAACCAGTACAATGTGGGGCCATTTCCCATGGATGAATGCCACGTCAGCAGCCTAAATTAATCCAATGGTTGAGATATCTTTTGAAAAAGATTCATTTCTAGATACATGGGCCCCATATGGACTCTACTGTGCAAATGTCCTGTCGTACCCCTCAGCCTGCTTTTTCTCCAACTAATCAGTGGCTAACACGTGGCGGAGTAAGGGGCCTTAGTAATATTATAGGCCTCTTCATGTAAATACAAAACTACTCCTTCCCTCCCTCCTTATATATGGTTAAAATTTGGGAGGGCTCTGTCCAATAGAGGGAATGACGTCACCATGACGTCAACAAGATGGCTACTATTATACCAGAGCAACCTAAAGTTTATACAAAGGACTAATCTATACACCCATACCCGTTGCTCGTAGTCCTCACTAGAACCCTCAACATGAAAGCTGACAATCAATTAATAAATGCAGATGACTATAAAATCAGAATCATTCAGACTTGGGCCCAATCTGAAGCCCAAAAAATCAAGCTCGCCATGCCTTTTATGGCCTCTTTAAGGCCATTGGTGGGAAAATCAATAAAAATAGATACTTGTATTCTCATTTACACCCGCAATGCCCAATTAACACCATAGGTACAGTACGTGTTATCGTATATGGTACTAGGCTCACCGAAAAATATAGCTGGCAGGCAGAATTTACTTTTCTTGTGATATGTCCAGTAGAAATGACTTGCTACAGCAAATCTTATGCCTCTACCAAAGAGGCAATTTGTCTATGGGTAGCAACATATCAATTAGAGTACAACAACCTAAAATCCAATTCTATATACTTCAAAATCAGGGGGTATGTCAAATTTGCAACGAGCGAATTCTCCGATTATGATAAATTGTGAATGCCAAGTGTGATTTCTCAGTACGCATTAAGTCTGACAAATTCACACCCGACCAGGTAGACGTTTGGCACTGTAGACCAACAATCCTAGAAAGGACTCTGTGTAGGTGCTTTTCCAATATCCATACAACCCGAAGCACATCATATTGTTGGTCCAGGACAGGCTGCCTCAGAGATTGCGGGTCCATATCACCTTTCCGGAGAGAGATTCTTACTGGACCACCTGCAAGTCAAGAAGCTATAAAACTGCGACCCTGAGCATTTTATAAGCGAAGTGGGCTCACATAACTTTGGCCAACATATACAGTGAGGCCCAGATCAAATGTCCCAGCTTACAGGCTCTGTTGTAAATGCTGTAAAAGCTGAGTGGTTAAAACTGGCAACTTCAAAACCCAAATGCCAATTAATATTTACAACTTTATTCATAATAACTTTTTGTTTCTATTTCTGCAATTTTTAACAATGACGGTGAGCTAATCTTTTCACAATAGGATTAACTGCAACCACTCTTTAATGACAAAAAGGCTAAAGCCATTACCAAACTTGGCACATCACATTCAATTCAATGATAATATTTCATTATGGTATTTAAGACAAACTATAAATAACATTCATTGTCACACACCCAGACTATGTAAACTAATATGGCATTGTGCTTTACATTTGTATAAGCACCTTTAGTGACTATATTATTCCTGAACTACGTAACTATCTTGTTACGACTACCCCTAAACGACAAATATCTACTCCACGGGATGCCAACCTTCATCAGTCCCTCTTCATAGCCCCGAGAAACTGTCCTGACATCACACAAGAGAACTTTAAAATGACTCAGATAATACGACTTTATAAGTAGCCCAGTCCTGCTATAGTACTGGTCCTGATCCATATCGTAGGGTCTTTAAAACACCTCATCAAAATTGGGCAGCTCCATTTCATTTGGCTCTCGGTCCAACACAATATAGATGCTGATAAGCCCATTAAGAGCATTACCTTCCTGTTGCCTAAGATCGACCTGAAAATTCCCCATCATATTGCACGACAAGTATATCAGATCCTAATTAAATGGCCATGGCAGTGATTAGATGATCTAAAGAAGGCATATGTACATAAGTCTTCCAAGGCTCAGACACACTGGGTTTCTATTGGTCCGTATCAGTACCTATCGGGATAGTGAGACTTTCCTGTAGTGGGGAGGGATAGAGAGACTTTCCTGTAGCGAGAAGGGAGTTAGTGGAGACTGTAGCTTTCAAATTCAAATTTTGAATTTTGTAAAGGACTGCTATGGGGCCCATGATGTGCCATAAAACTGCTGTCCTTTCTATCTTTTTTGTAGGCTGGTTGTCCTTTTTGTAGGGAATAGTGCTGGCTTCGTGGAATTTTTGCCATTTTCGTTATATGGGGAATAGGTGAGGTGGAATACGGCTGGATCATCCAGCTGGGTCTCTCTCCGCCGTTGGATCGAGATATTTTCTTGGAGAGGAAAGAATTAACAGTGTTTACCAAGGGTATTAAGTTCCGGATTTGAATTTCCCTGTAGAATATCAACTACCAGATCATTATTCAAGAATGGGTGCAGAACAACATTAAAGAGGCCCATCTGAGACTGCACAGGTCCAATATCCTCATCCTTGAAGGCCTATCCAGAATAGGCAAAATTTTCTAGGCACGCAATTTAGGACAGCACAACTACTATGACGGCCATGTGGACATGCGTGAATACGACGACGAGGCCCTATACAACATCATAGATGACGTGCCCCCACAAAACCTAAAGAAGTGGAAAGAGTTCATAGGAAGCCAGCACAACTGGTATTCCAATTTAAAATAGGGCAAATTTCACATTATAAAGGGCGAGGTCCCTTCTATTATTCTCTACAAACCCGGTGTCAACAGCTCCTACATGTTATACCTTGAAAAGGAAGATAATAAGGGCCTCAAGGACTGGACTCTGAAGAATGCCACCTTCATTTTCCTTGAAGAAAGCCTCTTCACCCCAAAAATCAAGCTACAACGCCGACAAGTGAAGCGGGGCAAGAACACTTGGGCTAATCGTAATATTTGCCATTGCCGCTGACCTTTTCTATATAGATGGTTCCAGAATCCCAATCCCATGAGGACTATAGCCTTCAGTACCGGCGAGGCACTTGAATTTGGATGCTGACAAATCCCATACACGTGAAAAGCCTCAGGGCCTTTAAGGCCGAACAGATTTGAATTATGGATGTCCAGTTCCTGATGAATTACAACACTCGCAAAGATGTGAAGGTGGCCAGTTTCTTCTCTACATGGCACATATGGATTAATCCAAGGATCCAAAACATCTCCTTGATACCCAGGAGATTTCACTATTTTGTACTTAATACCTGAATAACCAAGGAATAATCAACGTTGATTTGAATATTAGGGCCATTAAGTGTGTAATTAGCAATTACGACGTGATAATTTCTTCTCAATGTACAAGGCAATATATTAATTTTCAATACACTTTTTATTCCCCACCTTATTTTTGTCAACTGATGAATTACAAATATCATGGCCAACCAAGGGCCACCAATTACATAATTCCCAACTCACTATCCAGCACTCTAAGCAGAAATCTGGTTCTCCACTATTTAGACCATTCTGACCCCTGAGAACCCGGGGCAAAATGAACCCGATTAACCCACGAAGTCGTAGATAAGCCTGAAAATAACTGCCTGATTTCTGACTGACAGCAAATAAATCCAGGCCACCAGGCTGAGTGGTCCTATTTCTAGCATAGACACAGTAATTTTTATTAAAAGATCGCGAACAATGTAAACTCCCCTACTGAGAGGAACAGTCAACCAAAGCCTAGCACTCCCCGACATCTTCCAAGAATACCTGGGAAATTCAAATCCATAACTTAATAACCCAGGCAAACAGTGTTAATTCCCTCATCTCCAAGCAAATATCTCAATCCAAGATGGAGAGAAACCCAGTTGAACGGTCCAAACATATGCCAGCTCACCTATTCCCTGTACAACGGAAATGGCAAAACTTTCACGAAGCCAGCACTACTCTTGACAAAAAGAACAACTAGCCTGCAAACAAAAGACAAAAATGACAGCAACTTTATGTATCACATCATGGGAACCATAGTTGTCCTTTACAAAATTCAAAATTTGAATTTGAAAGGTACAGTCTGTACTAACTCCCTCCTTGCTACAAGAAAGTTCCTTTGTCCCTCCGAGTAACAGTACCCACTATTTGCCCCACAATGACATTTTCTAAAGGGTAAAATGGTAATTCCACATCCCCAAATCAACCAAGGGTTACCACATGGATTCCACTAATTCCCCAGCCAATCAGCAGCTGACACGTGGTGGGGAAGGGGCCTTGGTAATCTTATAAGACCGCTTCGACCCCTATACCATTTAAGTCCCTCCCTCTCTTCTTATATATTGGTAAAGTTTGGGAGGCTCCCTTTCTCTACAAAGAAAAGCTCTTATTTACAAATATGCCACGCAGTCTTTCTTTCTGTTTGCAAAATAAGAATATCTTCCTCACTTATCCCCATTGCTCTATAACCAAAGAAAAAACCCTCCTGAAACTTAAAACCCTGTTCACTGCATGATCGCCTAATTATATCAGGGATCTTTTGCATAGGAATTCATGAAGACGGTTCTCCCCACCTTCACTGTCTTCTTCAATTTTCTTATAAATTCAAAACTTAGAATCAAAGGCTATTCGACCTGACCCATTCCAGAACTTTTGTAATTTTTCACCCGAATATCCAAGGGGGGCTCAAAATGCCGCAGCTGTGAAGGAATACATAGCAAACTACAACGATTATATATATGTATAACAAACAAACAAATAAACCAAGTATTAATCCCATTAAATAGGGTCAGCTGCATGAATCCTGCTATGCCATTGCGCTCTGTCATGGACCATATCCTTCTCAATTCCTAGATGGGCTATATCTTTCTTACAAGTTAGTCACTGAGTCTTTTTCGGTCTTTCTCTACTCCTCTTATGTTGACTACTCTCTCTAAAATCTACTCACCTGAGGCACTTCTACTAGTCGTCTTAGCACATGACCTAACCACCTTAAGCATGTTTCTCTCATCTTCTCATCAATAGGTGCTACTCAAATCTTCTCAAGAAGAAAGATATGCCCATTTCGTATCTTGTCCATCCTATTGTTCCCACATATTTATCTTAATGTTCACATTTCTGCAACTCTCATCTTTTGCTCATGTGTGTGATTCACTGCCCAACACTCAAACCCATAGAGCATCGCTTGCCTAATGGCCATTCTATAAAATTTACCCTTAATTTGTGAAGGAATTTTGCGGTCACATAATATTCCCGATGCCATTCTCCATTTAGTCCACACCGCTTGTATCCGATATGTAACATCTCGGTCTATACCATCATTACTCTAAATATCTAATCTTAAATATTTAAAATTTTCACTGATGGGTATCTCTCGGTCTCCGATACTAACCACTATTCCATTCCTACGTGTACCCTTGCTAAACTTAAATTCCATATATTCTATTTTTTTTATCTACTAATTTTAAACCCTTTTGCCTCAAGTGTCTCTCTCAAAACCTCGAGTTTAGCATTAACCCAATCTTTTGTTTCATCTACTAACACAATGTTATCTGCATAATAACATATACCATGGTATTTCCTCCCGTATGTGCCATGTAAGTTCATCTATGACCAACACAAATAGACAAGGACTTAGAACTGAACCTTGGTGTAAACCTATATTTATAGGAAACTCTCGTGTCAACCCTCTTGGTGTTCTCACACTTGTAACCACATCCCTATACATCTCCTTTATTGATTCTAAATATGTTACTCTAACTCATTTTTTTTCTAAAATTCTCCACATAACTTCTGTAGGGACTCTATCGTGTGTCTTTTCAAGATCAATAAAAATTATATGTAAATCTTTTTCTTTATCCTGGTATCTCTCGGTAAGTCTCCTTAAGAGATGTATGGCTTCAGTAGTCGATCACCTTGGCATAAAACCAAACTGATTATTTGGCACCTTAGTCTCGTTTCTTAACTTTCTTTCTATCACCTTCTCCCAAATTTTCATTGTATGGCTCATTAACTTAATATCTCTGTAATTTGCACAATTTTGTATATCCTCTTTATTTTTGAGAATATGGGTATGAGAGTACTCTTCTTCCACTGGTCAGACATCTTTTTACTCTTTAATATTTTATTGATAAGATTGGTATGCCAACTTATGCCCTTCTTTCCTAAGCATTTCCATACCTTGATTGGGATATCATCGGGCCAATTGCTTTTCCTTTCTTCATCTTCTTCAAAGCCTCCTCTACCTCTAATTCTTGAATCCTTCGATAATACATTACGTTTCTATACTCTTCGAGCTTAGCTAACTCTCTTAGAATGATATCGTCTCCATTGCCTTCATTGAATAGTTGATGGAAGTATCTTTCCCATCTTTCCTTAATTTTCTCATCTTTTACTAGCACCTTTTTATTTTCATCCTTTATGCACTTGATTTGGGTTAAATCCTTTGTCCTATGCGCTCTTGCTTTAGCAATTTTATAAATATCTTGCTTCCCCTCCTTAGATTCTAATTTTTGATCAAAATCTTCAAAAGCCCTATCCCTTGTTTCACTTATAGCTTTTTTTGCCTCCTTTTTTAGCAAGCTTAAATTTCTCAATATTTTTGCCACTTCTACAACAATATAAAGCCTTATATTTAGCTCTCTTAACTTTGATTTTATCATGTACACCTTCATCCCACCACCAAGATTCCTTGTTCATGGGGACATAACCTCTTGACTCTCCAAGTATCTTTTTAGCCACAGTTCTAACACTAGTTTCCATGTTCCATAAAATGTCAAATTCTCCTTGTAAGTCCCAAATACTTTACCCTAACAAATCTTCATTAAAAATTTATTCTTTTTCCTTCTTTAAATTCCTCCACTTAATGCTAGGTGATCTAAGTAGGTTCTTTTGCCTAATGTGATGTTTAAACCTCAAGTCCACCACTAAAAGCCTATGTTGTGAGGTTAAACTTTATCCAAGTATAACTTTACAATATCTACAAACCCTTCTATCTCTCTTGCTTGTGAGGAGAAAGTCAATCTGTGACTTTGTTGAACCACTTTTAAAGGTAACTAAATGTTCCTCCCTCAAATTCTTGAAAAAAGTATTGATAATGCAAAGGTCGAATGCCATTCCAAACTCCAAGATTGATTTTCCTTCTTCATTTCTTCCCCCATAACCGTATCCACCATGCACTTCTTTATAATCCTCATTATCTCTTCCCACATGTCCATTTAGGTCACCTCCTATAAAAATTTGTTCTCCTTGGGAGACACTACCTATCAACTCATTTAAATCCTCCCAAAACTTAGCCTTAATGGACTCACCTAGACCTACTTCAGGCGCATAGACACTAAAGATATTAATAGTTTCACGTCCTAAAATTAGTTTTAAGGGCCATAATGCTATCTTCTTTCCAAATCACCTGCACTACATCATCCTTCATCGACCCATTTCTAGTTCTGTTTACTCCTGAATATCAAAGTTTAAATCCTGAATTATCTAATAATTTAGCCTTTTCTTCAACCCATTTTGTCTCTGGTAAAAACAAAATATTAATTCTTCTTCTAATAATTGTATCTACCACCTCCATTGATAACTTACTAGTAAGAGTTCCAATATTCCAAGTTCCTATTCTAATCGTATTCTCCAGAATATTTTTGTGTCCCCACTACCTTCCCCCTATTATGTGAGGACTGTTGTATATTTTTCACTACACCCAGACCCCCATGGAGATGTAGCGGCCCTTGATTACTATTCGTTACACTCAGGCAATGCGACGCGTCGCTTGTGGGGAACGTCCTAGCATTAGCGTAATATCGTAGTGGATTCATCACATAAGATTGACAAAGTTTTATATTGTGAAGGAATACATAGCAAAATACGACGATCACATATATGTATAATATAGAAAAATTCTACAATCACTTCTAGGAAACCATTCCCTTATACTTTAAATGCTTGCACAGTACAACATCATGTGCTTTAAAATCTTATATTGTGCAAACTTTTAAAATTAAGGGAATGATTTTCTAAAAGGAATGGTAGAATTCTCCTTATATTATATATGTATATGCATACAAATTTATAATACATACATATATCATATATGCCTATTCATAGTCCACCTTTCTTTGGCATTTCCTCTGCTTCCATCCTTCTTTTTCCTACACAACCCCGTGTCTACCTCCATCGCCATCACATCCGCCGTCGCCTCCAGCACAGCTTCCAAGAAGCTCTCTCTACTTCCATCTCTCCCATGACAAACCCTTTTTCTCTTCCTTCCTAAAAACCCTTCTAAAACCTTGCCACCCCATCATCACCCACAAGCATAGAACCCACCTGACCACCACCGCCTCCTCTACCTCCAAGAATCCTATCTTCGACGTCTTCTCTGATGATTATTAGAACAAACCTAGAGAAGAGTGCGGCATGGTGGGCATCTATGGCAACCTTGAATCTTCCCGTCTTTGTTATTTAGCCCTCCACGACCTCTAACACCGTGGCCAAGAACGTGTCGACATAGTCTCCACGCACGAAAACATTCTCAAATCGATTACGGGTGTTGGGTTGGTTTTGGATGTTTTCAACGAGTCTATACATGCCTCAGCTTCCCAGTGACATGGCTGTAGGCCACGTCAGGTACTCGACTACTGGCCCATCCATGTTGATAAATGTCCAGCCGTTCCTTGCTGGATATCGATTCGGGTCGGTCAGGGTTGCTCACAATGACAATTTGGTGAATTACCAATCACTTCAAGCTAGGCTTGAAGAAATGGTTCAATTTTTAACACCAACTCTAGTACAGAGGTACTTCTTCTCCTCATTTCAATATCGAAGAAGAGGCCATTTTTTTATGAGAATTGTTGAGGCTTGTAGGTAGCTGGAAAGAGCTTATTTGATGGTGCTTGTGACCGAGGATTAGCTGGTTGCAGTTAGGGACCCTTATGGATTTAGGCCGTTGGTAATGGGTAGGATGAGCAATGGAAATGTGGAGTTCGCCTTGGAGACTTGTGCTTTGGATTTGATTGAGCTACTTATGAAAGAGAGTGATGCCTAGTGCGGTATTAGTTGTTGATAAAGATGGGGTTGGACCCCTCTGTTTGATGTCCCATCCACAGCCTAAATCTTGCATCTTTGAGCATATTTATTTTGCCTTGCCAAATTCTGTGTTTTTGGGAGGTTTGTTTTGAGTCAAGGCACGCATTTGGGAAAATTCTTGCCACAAAATTCCTTGTTGATTGTGATGTCGTGATAGCTGTGCCTAATTTTTGGAGTTCAGCTGCACTAGGTTATGCTGCAAAAGTAGGGGTTCTATTCCAACAAGGCCTTATAAGGGTCACATTATGTTGGGAGGACTTTCATTGAGCTATCCCAAAGGATTAGGGATTTTGGAGTTAAGCTGAAGCTTTCACCTGTGAAAGCTATTTTGGAAAGAAGGGAGTTATGGTTAAAGATGATTGAATTGTGAGAGGAACAACTTCGTTGAAGATTGTTAGGTTGATAAAGGAAGTAGGGGCTAAGGAGGTGTATATGAGGATTGCTGGCCCTCCAATTATAGCTTCTTGTTATTATGGTGTCAACACTCCTAGTGCTGAAGAGTTGATATCTAATAGAGTATGAGTGTGGAGGAGATTCAGGAGTTTATTGGGTGAGATTCACTTGATTTTCTTTCATTTGATAGCTTGAAAGAGCATCTGGAGAATGGTGCACCAAACTTTTGTTATGCTTATTTTTCTAGTAAATACCCAGTCCAGCCTAGGGCTAAAGTGAAGAGGGTTGGTGATTATCTTGATGATGGATTGAGTGGAAGTCTGGACTCTATGGATGGAGGTTGGCTTCTTGGAACTAGAGATCAAAAGTAAAAGGAAACTCCTGACAAAGATGCAGAGACTGATCATCAGGCCTACAGTTTGGGAGTTTAGCAGGGAGAGGAAAAGAGGAGACTTCTATCAAAAGAAAATAAAAGTAAAGAAAGTTGATTTTTTTTTTCCGTCTTATTTGGGATGTTAGGAATTTAGGAAAGAATGAGATAAAATTTTGGACTTATTACGTTTTATTTTTATTTATTTTTTGCTTCCTTAAAATTTTCTTAAAAAGGGTTTCTGTGTTTGATTTGTGTTTTAAGGCTTTCAACTTACCTTCGCCCCTTTTCTCCCAGAATTCTTCCACATTTGAAAAAAAAATCCCTTAAAAACTTTCATATCATCTCAATTCTCTCTATTACTCTTAAAACTCACAAACAAAAGAGATTTTTGGCCTTCTTTTAATCTCTCCAAATATTTCCATCCATAAAGATCCAGTGGAGCTTGTAGCTAAATAGTTAAAGCTGCTCTAGCCAGTGAGGATGATTCTGTCCTGGTCTTCCAAGTTGAGTTACAAGAAAATCTGCAAGCTATACTGTGTTTCTGTTGTAGCAGAATTGCAAAACCCTAAATTCGATCTACAGAGCTTTAAGGCTCGTACAACAATAAAATATATGTATATATATATGTAACTAATCACCAATCATTGTAGGAGGGGCGTTACTCTGAAATTTTATTTATTATGCAACAATCAAGGTACACAGAACGGGATTAGGCCGAAGCCTCCAACAATATATAGGGCGATAAGAAAGGGAAAAATGAAAACACATTTAGCACCCTACTCGTCTAAATGAGGAAAGATCGATCTCATCCAGTTCAAGGCGGCCAAGCACTGAACGTGGAATATCTGAAACTCCAAACTTCAAATCTGAGCCACTTTCCATTCGTGCTAAGAAGTCTACCACAAAATTAGTTTCTTAATGCACATGCTGAATCACATAATTTCCAAGCGTAAGCAAATGCTGTATTTGACGAACAAGAGGATTGATTCACCATGCGATAGCACACTGACCCAAAATCATTCAACTTGACATTGTGGGCCCATCTCGAGCACACCCCTCTCCCCCTTGACGTCAAGATGCAAGAGTAGTTGAAGCCCCTTCAAGAACCCCATCACCTCTGCGCATAAGCTTGTCCCAAGACCAAGAGAATATGCGAAACCAACAATAGCTTGGCTGTGATAATCTAGGAGTATCCCTCCACAGCCCACCTAACTCGGATTACCCAATCTGTCGATATTATGCTTAACACCACTTGATAGAGGTTGCCATACATAGATTTGAATTAGGCATGGCAAATCGGTGGAAACTCTCATGATTGGAAGATTAATTCTCACCCAAAAGCCTTTTATGAAACTTGAGTCTATAATTTCAGCCATAGCATTATTGATCAAGCATGAGAAAGAGAGCTTCAACCCGTTATATAAAAATTTAATCCAAGCAGTCCACAAATTCCAACAAATTAGCACGGGTACCAATCCAAAAAACTCAACTTCCTCCTTAGATTTTTCCGTGAGCCACCAATTATAATCAGTAATTCAAAGAGCATGTGTTCAAAGGCAAGACATTAAATTTGACACTAAAAAATTGCCATGTGGAGGATGCAAAATTACAAGAAATAAACCAGTGGTCTATAGAGTGAATATGCTTGCACATAGGGCACTTGGAAGGACCCTGAAAGCCAAATTGATCAAGAATCTCTAGAAATGGAATGAAGACATTAAGCGACTTCCACATAAAAATGGACTTCTTTGTAGGAATTCGAGCACTTCAGATTTGAGTACGGGACAAAGTGTTGTTCTTGCGATGCCGAATAAACTGATATGCATCTTTAATACATAACTTACCCAAAGCTATGGCTTACCAAATCACCACATACTGAGAGGAACAAATTGGCAGAAAGAACCATTTCCTTAATTGCTGCTAGAACTTTTTCATCCAGAAAAGTACGATTCCAGTCATGCATATTAGAAAATACATCACAAATGTGAATATCCTTCACCGAAGATAGATTAGCATCTAGGAAGGGTCCTTCCCCAATCCAATTAAAGAACAAAAACAAGGACTCACCATTATGTATGAGAGAGTGAGTGTAGTCTCAAAAAGCTCCGGGCACTTTTTGCATATGCTTCGAAATTTGCGAACCATGGCTAATATTCCTATGTCCATATTTTGCCTCATGAATTAGTTCCATAAGGAGGCAGAAGTGAGGAAATTCCACCATAATTTAAGAGAAAACACCTTAATGATAGTCTCCAAGTCCCTAACACCCAGGCCGCTATTCTGCTCCGAGTAACAAAGAGTATAACTGTCCAGTGGTTCTTCCAAGATAGCCAATGCCTCCGGTTTTTGAAATCCGACTTCCCCCACATATACACACACACATATTTATGCATACAGATACATATAATACATATATATATACACATATATATACATATAAATATACATACACATATATATATATATCTACACACACACCCATATACATATACATATATATATATACACGTATATACATATACATACACGTATATACATATATATATGTGTGTGTGTATATATATATGTATGCATATGTATATACGTATATGTATATATGTGTACACGTATATACATGTATATATATATTTATATGTATACATGTATATACATATACATAGGTATATACGTATATGCATAATATGTATATATACATATGTGCGTGTGTGTACAAATATATATATATGTATATATACATATATATACACATATATACATATACATATATATGTGTGTGTGTGTATGTGTGTATATATATGTATATATATGTATATATATAGAAGTACACATATATGTATGTGTGTATATATATGTGTGTATATATATACGTATACATATATGTATACGTATATATATATATATATTTATACGTATGTATATGCATATGTATCTATAAACATGTGTGTGTGTGTGTGTATATATATATATTCAATTAATCCTATCAAAAAATCAAAAAATTTATTGTGTCTAGCATCACGAAGAGCAACACAAACAGAAGTATTTAAACCTTGACGATTAAAAAGTAGTAAAGCAACTTGAACTAAACTAATATGCAAATAATGATAAACAGAAAAAGAAATATGTTGAATATCATTTAGTTTAAATAATTGTACGGTTTCAAAAGTTTTACCAATAGGTATAGTTCTTTCAAAGTTTTTATTTTATAAGTAGATTTAAGTTGAAAAATACTTGTATTATAAATCTCAAAATTTTTTACTTTAGAAATATGCCAATTTTGATGGGTTTGCTCAATATCAGTAAATTCAAAAATTTCTTCATTTTTAGTATATTTAATTTGAGAAAAAGATGCAGAAGATGCAGATCTTGAAAATAAAGAAATTAATAAAAGTTAATAGAACTTGGAAGAGTAACCAGATCTAAGAATTAGTCATTACTAGATCAATGCATAATAATTGTTCATTCTTTTATCTCGATCTAAACCGTATTGATCAGTATATTTTAGATTGATTGAACATAATATTATTTCTTAACGTATTGATTAACTCATATATAAAAATTTATTTTAATTATTATCTTGCACGGCTGTCAAATTTCAACAGATTAATGTTGGAATTACACTTTCTCTCATTACCGGTCTTACAACACTCAGTGACTTGGGTGCCTTCCCACAAGAAATAATTAATATAAATTCTTATATATTAAGCATCGTATTATTTGAGAATTTTAAGATTATATTCAAGTTCTAAAATATAAGTCTTATTTGTTAGATCTGATATGAAAATCAACCCATGTTACGAATAGATCTGGGTATAACTAATCCCTATAAACTAAGATTGAAGCTTTCATGGCTCTGATACCAAATAAACCCAGGATATAAAAAAGCATTAAAGAAAGAAATAAATTATTTGTGTAATGGTCCTCTATATTTTAATAGTTATCCAAATTTATCTATTTCTTTAACTGATAGAAATTTAGTAGATATTTTAACATTAAACATTCTGACCAAGGGTTATGATATGAATTCTGTTACTGAACATCTTAATATTTCTTATTGTATTTATTATAAACTAGTGAATACTTTGATCCCTGGAGCTAAACATATCAATTCTGGTAGAAAAACTCCTTTGATTGAAACAAATCTTCCTAGATTCAATTTAGAACTTTCTCATGTTTTGAATTGGGATCAGATTACTATTCCAAATCAATGGATTTTTGAGAAAATCACACATCCATCTTTACCTATTCTTCTCTCTTCTTCAGCTCAAATTAGTGAAGGTACTTCTGGTACTATCACTAATGCATTTTCCAAAAATTCTACTTCATCATCTTCAAATAATGAAAGCCATAAGCATGATATAAAAAAGCATTAAAGAAAGAAACAAGAAAAGTGAAGAAATATACTTACAAAGAAACCAGCAATAATTTAAACTTCAACCTTTATTGATAATTACAAAAGGAAAAAAAAATTTATAAGAAAATAAGTAGACAAGATTTCTTAAGCTTTCTAAACTCTCTTAAGGGAAATAACTTGAAAGAGAAAAACTTGCCTACTCTATTCCAAAAGGAGGCTATATATAAGAAATTTTCAGATCTTCATGACATCATTGCTTACATTATTTTGTAAATGACGTCATTGCTTACATCAGGAAAAAGCATATTTTTTCAACATCAGCATCTCATTTCTTTTGCTTTCATTTTTTATTTTTCTTTCTGTTATTTTTGACAAATTCTTCTGATTTAGATTCTGTCATTTCTTCATCAGAAAATAATTTTTTCTTCACAAAGAAAGTGTCAGAATGCTTTGCTTCCTAACTTTTTGCAGCTCTTGTGTGGGTCTCTGCTTGTTTTAATAGAGTTTTGATTCCAATATCCATATCCATATCAGCATTGGGATCTTGAGATTCATCGAAATCATCTTTATTTATCAAATTAGCAAAGGAATTTCCTTTGGAATTTGTTGATTTTTCTTTACCTTTGTCTTTGTCTGATGGAGGAGTATTATGTTGCTCCAGGACTAATTTTATAGCATCAGCAATATATTTTTCAATATCTGCATTTTTCGAGGAAGTATTTTCTTCCAATAGTTTTGAAAAAAGATGCTTCAAATTGAGAAGGGTTTACTTTAGGGCCTAACACTTTCATAGGAGAAAATACTCCTAAACATTCAAAATTAATATCTCCATAGTTTATCCACCACTTTTTCTCAAAAATCCTCCGAATTTGTGGAAGACCTGAGTATGAACAAATATGAATTTGGAGTTTCCATGCAAATAACCATGGAATATTAAATTGGATCATAAAATGGTAGAAGGCTTTTTTGGTGGATACAAAAGAAGAATATTCTTCTTCATCGGAAAAGTTTGAAGCATATATGTACTCCTAAATAGCGAAGATACTCATTATGAACATGTTTAGGAAGTAGTTCTTGTGGAACAGGAAAATATTGGAACCATTGATAGAACCAATGATAACTACAGTAAAATAGAGTTATTTTGCTCTAAATTATGACATTTTGATAGTTTAAATTCTGAAATTTGGTTAATTAATTGAAGAATTTAGTAAATTTCTTTATTATGTGTTGGTATTTTTGTTATTGTTAAATATGATAAGTTCGATTAGAATTTTAGTTAAAGTAATTACTTAATTGGTTTAATATTATGCAAGTTTAAATTAGATGTTGGAAGATGGAATGAAGAAGTGCAAGGACCAAAATGCAATTACAAAGGAATTGAAGATTTGTTGGAAGCAGAGTCTATATTGCGATCTGGACTATTCCAAATTGCCATCTAGACACAGAAATAGGTCAATGTAATTTGAGGTACATGTCGCGATGTCAAATTCCAAATTGCGACATGGACTCGCTTCTAGCATAAGTAGATATAATGGCAATTCTGTAATATTCTAGCAGCCAATTTCTAATTTTACCTTGTGTAATATTCCACTATTTAAGCTACTTTAAAGATGTAATAGGGAAGTAAGTAAGGAATAGAGAAAAATAGTGTAGTTAGTAATTTTAGTTAGTTAGAATAGAATAGAGTAGCCTAACTTTCAAGTTATATTCGTGTACTAGTCCTCTTTAATTATCCTTTAGATCTAGTTTTAAATTCCTTGCAAGTTTAAATTTTGATTACATAATTGTAGTGGGTTAATCATTAGCTTCAAGTAGATATAACTTTACTTGCTTTCCAGTTTAAATTAGTTAAAATCACTTTGCTTCCATTTCAAGCTTTCATATAGAAATTAGGGTTCTTGTTGATTTATTTCATTCTAGTTAAGAATTTTCAATTCCTTGTATTAATTTCTAGTTAATTTTTAGTGTACTTTCTTTATTATTGTCAAAAATCCAAAAATATTTAGATTTCAAGTTTAGCTCTTTACAACATTTCTAGTTTAGAAATAGTAGTTTCTATGTTTATAACTTCTTTTATAGGTTTTTAGTTGGGTTAATTACTCGCTCTTTAATTCTAGTCCTATTTTAGTTAATTTAGAGTAGAATTAAGTGCTTTTATTTACTAGTTTTTATTAGAATTGATTAAGTAGTTTCTCAATTTCATAGTTGCTTAGTTTCATTTACTTGCTTTAGTAGATAATTTAGTTTAATTTAGATTTCAATTGCTTAAGTTTAATTATGGTTTTAATTAGTGTAGTTTCATCTCTTCTTACTTGAATTTGCTTAACTATACAAAGATTTGTAAATATCGGTACTTTCTTACCAAACAATCTTCGTGGGAACAATACCTACTCATCTTATATTACTACCAACTCCGTATACTTATAGAAGAGAGGTAGAGTGTAGTGATTTTGTGAACATTATTATTTATTTGAAATCAAAAAGGGTTCCTATTAGCTATCATTATTGGAAGAAAATTGATAGTAAGTACCCAATACATTTGATCGTCATAGAAAAGATAAATCCTTTTTAATTGAATTAATAAACTAGATCAAACAAAAAAAGTGGGGTCAATCGCTGGTATAGTTCCCTATCCACAATTTTGCTAGTTACTGGAATCAATTTAATCTAATAATATAGGATGAATTTTCGTAGAGAGCTCTGGATTCTTTAGCAACTAGGAAAGCGACGGAGCTTCTTTTTGAAAGAAAAGACTAAATCCCATTCTTCAACCCAAACCTTTTCCTTTCCTGCCTTAGTTCGATGGAATGCAACTAGATGAAATTCCTACCCTTCTTCCTGAACCGATTCTGAAGGAAGAAGCTGTCTCTTTTCCACATCCAGAAGAGTTCTTATGTGTTGGTGGGGAGGTATATGAATGAACAAATCAGTGGATTGAGGAATGAAAGCTTGAAGACAATGGGGAGGCAACTCAAAAACTTTCTCTCTATCATCGATAGATTAAGAAGCATTCGACGGAAGAAGTATGGTTGGAATAGTTGAAATTGGGAATATTCCAAACGGAACGGATTCGAACTTCTCCTAGAATAGTTTCCGATGCGAAATGAAATTAATAGAATATATATGAGTAATTCCCAATGCCCACTTTCGCCATGCATAAACTAAACCAACAATTAAGATAAGCACAAAAATTGGATCGGATTTGGCTGTCTTTTCTTCTACAGCACCTCGACGTGACATGAGCGTGACATTTGAAACTCTTTTTACTACACTTCTATATATATTATTTGATTATATATCACATATTTCTAATTAGGAACAATTGGTTCTAACTAATGAGACACTCTCCGCTATGCTTTAATTTGACCTCTACCTAAAGGCTTAACAAGTTTTTGGCACAGTTGTTGGGGATCGAACACGAGTCGCCCGCATGACAGGTGGGAATACTCACCACTATACTTGTCAAGCCTTTAGGTAGAGGTCAGATTAAAGCAAACAAGTAATAATCAACCTCACAAAATCACTACACTCTACCTCACTTCCGCAAGTAGATATACGGAATTGGTAGTAGTGTAGGATGAGTGGGTATCATTCCCATGAAGTTTGTTTGGCAAGCAAGCACCGAGATTTACGAATCTTTGTATAGTTAAGCAAATTCAAATAAAAAGAGATGAAACTACACTAATTAAAACCACATTTAAACTTAAGCATTGAAATCTAAATTAAACTAGATTATCTATTAAAGCACATAAATGGAACTAAGCAACTATGAAATTGAGAAACTACTTAATCTATTCTAATAAAAGCAAGTAAATAAAAACACTTAATTCTACTCTAAATTAACAAAAATAGGACTAGAATTAAAGATCAAGTAATTAACCCAACTGAAAAGACTATAAAAGAGGTTATAAAGCTAGAAACTACTTAATCTATTATAATAAAAGAAAGTATATAAAAGCACTTAATTCTACCCTAAATTAACAATAATAGGACTAGAATTAAAGATCAAGTTATTAACCCAACTGAAAAGACTATACAAGAGGTTATAAAGCTATTAGAAACTACCATTTCTAAACTAGAATTTGTAAAGAGTTAAACTTGAAATCTAAATATTTTTGGATTTTCGACAATAATAAAGAAATCCCACTAAAAATTGACTAGAAATTAATGCAAGGAATTGAAAATTCTTAACTAGAAAGGACTAAATCAACAAGAACCCTAATTTCTATGCGAAAGCTTGAAATGGAAGCAAAGAGATTTTCACTAATTTAAACTAGAAGCAAGTAAAAATTATATCTACTTGAAGCTAATGATTAACCCACTACGACTATATAATCAAAATTTAAACTTGCAAGGAATTTAAAACTAGATCTAAAGGATAATTAAAGAGAACTAGTATTCAAATATAACTTGAAAGTTAGGCTACTCTATTCTATTCTAAACCAACTAAAATTACTAACTACACTATTTTTCTCTATTCCCTATTTACTTCCCTATTACATCTTTAAAGTAGCTTGAATAGTGGAGTATTACACAAGGCAAAATTAGAAATTGGCTATGCTAGAATATTACAGAATTACCCTTACTACTTGTGCTGGAAGCGAGTCCATGTTGTGATCTAGAATTTGAGATCGCGACATGGACCTCAAATTAGATTGACCTATCTGCATGTCCAGATCACGATCTGGATTCTCTTTTCAACAAATCTTCATTCCCTTTATAATTGCATTTCGGTCCTTGCACTTCATTCATTCCACCTTCCAACCTCCAACTTAAACCTACATAATATTAAACCAATTAGGTAATTAATTTAACTAAAATTCTAATACAAACTTATCATATTTAACAATAACAAAAATATAAACACATAATAAAGAAATTAACTAAAATCTTCAATTAATTAACCAAAGTTCGGAATTTAAACTATCGAAATGCCATAATTTAGAGTAAAACCCCCAAACTTAGCGTTTTGCTAGTACTGAGCAAAACAAAAATTGGAAAGAACCAACTAACAATTAAACACAAAAACACCACCAAACTTCACAAAACACTTGATGAGGGTTGTGGATGTACTTGGAACAATTAAGAAATCTCTGAAGCAACTTTCAATACTACATGATAAGTCAACTGTTTAAATGAGTCAATCCAAGTTTGTAAATTTTTTACATACAAGCACACATTCATTTGCTACATAAGAATTCAAGTCAGCATAATTACTATTCTCCAAAAGAATTACGAAACCTTTTTGTTCTATCCATTTAAAACATCATTTCTTCTCAAATCACAAATATTATGGAATTAGTTAATTATCCCGACTAGGTTGCATGAAAATAGAAGCTCATTTAGGAATCTACTTAAATGCAATTGTCACACAATTTGTGAATAGACCTCTAAAAAGGAATAAGTAATACGAGATCAATGATAAGTATTACAAACATTTACTCCTTAACTTATTGGCTCACTAAAGCACAATTCCTAATGGTTTAATTTGGAGAAACAACATGGGTACATGCCGAAATCCCGTACTCGCTTCATTCCTAAAATCAAAGTTCTTTTTTTTTTTTTTTGGCTACCCTAAACCAAGGGAAAGGAGTGAAATGTACTTAAAATTAATCTCAAATACCAATTATTCACAAATTAGAAGAACATTCCCTATGCAAACACACAAAATGTCCCAAAATTCATTCTATTTCATTTAATCCACTTTTTCCAAAAGATAAATCGGCTAAAAACAATATAAGTGATTTAATCAAAAACAACAATTCAAATAAATTTTCCCAAAATTTTAGTATTTCTTTTTCAAAATAGTAATGCCAAGTTTTTGAAATCTTTATGTTGTAAAAGAACTACTCACTCACACTTAAATTCATGAAACGACCCAATCAAATACTTCTATCATATAATATTGTTCATCAAAACTCATCATCATCGAGTAGATCACTTTTCCATCCACCAGACAACAAGTCACATCAATACACGCAAAATAATCATTCCGAACACGAGAAATAGACACCCCCAAACTTGTCTCTTATATTCAAATTGATGAATGACTCATCCTTCCACTCACTATGATTCATCCAAAATCCAACATAAGACATAGCAACAATTAAACAAGAACTACAGAAACTATGACAAAATTTTAATCTAACAATTAATCCAAGTAAAAGTAATAAGTGTAGTTAACTAAACCATGTATCTCATCAATAAAGCTTCATAAAAATCAATATCCAAATCAAGTCATCAACAATTGCAAACATGGCATTAGCTTCAGGCCCTTAGCCACTCTACTATCATTAGTCAATGAAAATAACCAAAATCCACACCAAGTAATCAACAAAGCAATTCTCAAAATGACTTAATCCATGAAGAACTAAAAAGATATCCACTTGATGTTAGCTTAAGGCCATTAGTCAATCAACTAAAAAACTAAAATATCCCAAAATAAAATAGTAAAGATAAGAGGAATTAAAAATACAGGTGCTAAATAATGAAAAATAAAGGAAATTGTTCATCTTCATCATCATCAAGGAGAAGAAGAAGTCTTATAAATCTAAAATCCTATTTGTGTCGAAATCACGGTGCATCTAGATTGGGTTTTCCAAATTTCAATCTGGCCTGATCTCGAAATCACGATCTAGATTTTGAGATTACGATTTGGATGGTTTCGAGATAGCGATTTTGATTTCCAGATCGCGACCTCGAGTCGGATGAAATTTTTACCTTCGCAGAAGTTTGAGTTTGATGTCGCGATCTGGATTTTGAGATATTGATTTCGCCCAAATGTCCAAAATACCCTCCAAAAGTTTGAGTTCCAAATCATGATTTGGAGCTGAACTCCTGCAAAGTGTATTTTCAACACTTAGCCAAAATTTATCCACTCTTCATCACTTTTCTCCAAGTTCATGCACAACCTACAAATACAAAATTAACAAATTAAGATGACAATTTCTCTCATTCTTTAGCATAATTTATTCAATTCACAAACTTATATTTTTAAACAAAAATTCTAACCTAATTCAAATCAAATCACTCAAAATCGAACTAATTTAAAATCACACCAAAAGAAAACAATAACAACTAAATTAAAGACTTGCACCTGAATCTGGTTGCCTCCCAAGAAGCGTTTTTTTATAGTCACTAGCTTGACTATGGCATGGGCTTTCATTCCAAGTACTTGAGGATGGTCGACCATTCTTTTTCCTTTTGGTCTCCACGGAAACAGCTTGATGCCCTTTACCTTTATGAGTAAAGCGAGATTCTCGATTCTCCCAAGCACAAGTCCTTGCTTCCAAGCCTTAGCCATCACTAGTGCCCCAACTAACATCTCCAATTGTTTCTCAAACCATTTTCTTTTCTTTTTGCAACTTTTCAACTTCTTGACATCTCCATTTTGCCGATCCTTAGCAAAATCTCTTGATCCTTCATCAAATCACATCCCTTATCAGGTGGTTTTTCCTTCAATTCATTTCTCGGATCTTTTTTTATTTCCAACACTTGCTTGAGTAAACTACCTTGGTTAACTTCATTTTTCTCCTCATTTGACCTAGCAATGATAGAATTAAGAGATTGGTTAGCACATTTTTCTTCAACAATGTGAATATTATCATTATAAGAGATTGAAAAATATAAAATTCAATTGATTCATTTTTGACTTGTAAAACCAACTTCCCTTTGTTCACATCAATTAATGCATGAGCGATTGACAAGAATGGCCTCTCTAGAATCAATGGAATCTCACTTTCTTCACTTATATCTAGCACTAAGAAACCAACGGGAAATACCAACTTTTTAACTTGAACAAGCACATCCTCCAACAAGCCATACGGTTTCCTCTCGGATAAATCTACCAATTGAAGTGTGATATTAGTTGGCTTGACATTGTTGATCCCTAACTTTTTGTAGATGGCTTTTGGCATAATATTTATGCTTACCCCCAAATCACAAAGTGATCGATGCCATGTTTTTCCTCCAATATTCAACGGTATCATAAAACTATCGGGATCTTTGAGTTTAGAGGGTAGTCTCCTTTGAACAATGGTACTACACTTGGCATTAAAGCATACCTTCTCATCATCATCAAACTTTCGCTTTCTTGCCAAAAGATCTTTCATAAAACGGATATGACCATAGTTAGGCATCTTGGTAAGGACATCAATTAAAGGAATGTTGACATTAATATTTTTCAACATATCCAGGAAGTGGTTGAATTGCTTCTCTTTTTCCTCCTTTCTTGGATCAATGAGCCTTTGAGGGAATGGCACTTTTATTGATGAATCCATCTTCAAAGGTTCTTCCACGTGCTTCTTCTTGGATACCTTGATCTCATCCTCCTGTTCATTCTTGTCTTCATCACAAACAACTTCCCTTTCATTTTCAATTACCTTATACTTTTGTTCCTCACTTCCTTCCTCCACCTCTTTCATCTCATTAGGTTCCACCAACTCTTTTCTATTCCTTAGGGTTATGGCATGGCATTGTTCATTGGGATTTGGAATAGTATCACTTGGAAGTTCCCCAATAGTTCTTTCATTATTCAACTTTGCCAATTGCCCCAATTGAATTTCCAAATTTCTCGTCAAAGCTCTCAAATTCTCAAAATCTCTTCTATGTTCTTCTTTTTTCCTTTCCAACTCTCTTCTCAAATACTCTACTTCTCTTTTCCAACCATCTTCACATGCATTCTCTCTTGGAGAAAATTGGTCGTTATACATAGGTTAGGAAGAATTTTCATATTGGAAGGGAAGTCGTGGCTGTTGATTTTGAAATGGAAGGATAACGGAAGATTGATATGACTTAGTTTGGGAATTTCTTTGATGTGCTGGTTGATATGGTCTAGATGAGGAGCTTGAAACTTGATTGTGGTGGAAATTTTAAGGTGGGGGATTTGGTTGATGAGGAGGATTGGATTGACTGTTTGTATTGCTCCATAAAAAGTTGGATGATTCTTCCAAGAGGGATTATATGTGTTCCCATAAACTCCGGATAGGCTCCTTGGAAAAGATGATCGATTAGACACATAGTTGAGTTGCTCATTGGACCCATAAGGCATTTCACATTGTCCATTTGCATGACTAGCTCCACAAAAATCACACACCATGGGTGGTTGGCTTGGAGAAGAAGACATTGCATTCAAGGCACTACTCGGTTTCCCTAAGTTCTCCAACACTTTTGCCACATTGTTCATCACATTCATGAACATACTTTGTTGTGCCAAAAGAGCATCTTGTACATTCAAATTCAGCACTCCATTATGTACATTAGCTTGATTGGCTTGGTGTTGAGCTGCCGGTGGAGTCATTGTTCCATGATAATAATAATTGTAGGCCATCCTATTCAGCAATTCTTGACCTTCCTCCAGTGTCTTATAAGAGATGGAACCATCGGCAGAAGCATCCACTATTGATTTTGTCTCTTGTGTCAACCCATTATAAAAGGTTAGAATTTGAAACTATAATGGAATTGCATGATGAGGACATTTCCTTTGCAAATTCTTCACTCCCAAGCCTCTCCTAAGCTCTCAACAACATCTTGCTTAAAGGAGATATTTCATTTCACAATTTGGTGGTCCTTGAAGGTGGAAAATGTTTTGCCAAGAATTTTGAGCAAGTTGATTCCAAGTGCTAAACGTCCCTTGGGCAATATGAGATTGAAGCCAAGATTTTGCCCTATCCCTTAGAGAGAAAGGAAATACTCTCATTCTTACACAATCCGAGTGCACACTATAGAATTTAAATGTGTTCAAAATCTCCTCAACGTTCTGTAGGTGTGTATATGGATCTTTATTGGGACCTCCCTCAAACATTGCATGAGCTTGTAGCATTTGTTTCAAAGCGGAATTAATCTCAAAATTGTTTGCTTGCACGGGCATCCGTGCAATGCTAGAATTTTCCCATTGAAACTTGGTATGGAATATTCTCTTAATGGTCTTCCATTCACATTCGTGCCATTCCTATTTCTGTAACCACCCATTCCATTATTTCTGGTAACATCTTCTTCACCATTCCAAATGTTCCAATTCCTTTGATTTTGATTTGCATTTGCCATTTGAATTCTCTCTTGCTCTTGTTGTACTCTTCTAAACTTTCGGATTTCCCTTAACTCTTTTTCTCTTTCTTCGTCCAAGCAAATAAACAGCCCTTTATCTCTTCTTACCGTACACTACAAAAGCCAAAGCAAGTAGTCAATTCAAGTGCCATGACAATTCAACAAGACAAACAACCAACATAACTGAATAAACAAAAATTAACAACTAAATTAAACTAAAGTGCTTAATCTACACGACCTGTAAAGCGCTCAATATTGCCAAATACCAAGGACAATCCCCGGCAACGGCGCCAAAAACTTGCCAAGTCTTTAGGTGGAAGTCAAATTAAAGCAAACAAGTAATAATAAACCTCACAAAATCACTATACTCTACCTCACTTTCGCAAGTATACGGAGTTGGTAGCAGTATAGGATGAGTGGGTATCGTTTCCACGAAGATTGTTTGGCAAGCAAGTACCGAGATTTACGAATCTTTGTATAGCTAAGTAAATTCAAATAAGAAGAGATGAAACTACACTAATTAAAATCATAATTAAACTTAACCAATTGAAATCTAAATTAAATAAAATTATCTACTAAAGCAAGTAAATAGAACTAAGCAATGTATGAATTTGAGAAACTACTTAATCTATTCTAGTAAAAGCACTTAATTCTACTCTAAATTAACTAAAATAGGACTAGAATTAAAGAGTAAGTAATTAACCCAACTAAAAAGACTATAAAAGAGATTATAAAGCGAGAAGCTACCATTTCTAAACTAGAATTTGTAAAGAGTTATTTAGAAATCTAAATATTTTTGGTCTTTCGACAATAATAAAGAAAGCCCATTAAAAATTAACTAAAAATTAATGCAATGAAATGAAAATTCTTAACTAGAAAGCACTAAATCAACAAGAACCCTAATTTCTGTTTGAAAGCTTGAAATGGAAGCAAAGCGATTTTCACTAATTTAAACTAGAAAGGATGGAAAAATTATATCTATTTGAAGCTAACGATTAACCTACTACAACTATGTAATAAAAATTTAAACTTGCAAGGAATTTAAAACAAGATCTAAAGGATAATTAAAGAGAACTAGTACTCAAATATAACTTGAAGTTAGGCAAGAGTATTCTGTAATACTCTATTCTATTCTAAACTAACTAAAATTACTAACTAAACTATTTTTCTCTATTTCCTGCTTACTACCCTACTACATCTTTAAAGTAGGTTAAATAGTGGATTACAACAGAAGGCAAAGTTAGAAATTGACTACTAGAATATTACAGAATTGCCATTACTACTTGTGCTGGAAGCGAGTCCTTCTCCCAATATGGAATTTGAGATCGCGACATGGACCAAAAACTACATTGACCTATCTCCGTGTCCAAATTGGAATAGTCCAGATCCCGATCTAGACTCTCATTCTAGCAAATCTTCAGTTCCTTTGTAATTGCATTTTGGTCCTTGCACTTCATTCATTCCTGCTTCCAATCTCTAATTTAAACATGCATAATATTAAACTAATTAAGTAATTAATTTAACAAAAATTCTAATCAAAACTTATTATATTTAACAATAATGGAAATATAAACACATAATAAAGAAATCAACAAAAATCTTCAATTAATTAACCAAAGTTCAGAATTTAAACTATCAAAATGCTTTAATTTAGAGTAAAATAACTCTAGTTTACTAGAGTTACCAACTGTTGAACCCCAAGAGCAACCTAAGAGAGAGGGGGTGAATTAGGTTGTCTCAAAAAACAAACCTTTTGAAGTGCTTAATGAAAATGCAAACTTTGGGCAACAAATGATCACTTAAACACAAATGATCAAAGATAAATATTTAACAATTGAAGCTTAAAGAACAAATAAAGAGATTGAGATAAAGAATGTCAAACCAAACTCCCAAACTATTCAAGCTTGAAGTACATCCACTAGTAGTGCCTCTTCAAAAAAGGTGAGGCTATAACCTTCTTGTACACAAATTAGACTCATTATTGCACCAACTAAGTCCTTCTAGTTGAGCCAAAGGGTTTTACATTACAACCTCACCTTTGCACACTTGTTATCCCTCCACTCTTACACATGAAGATCACTCACTAGTCTACTATTGCTCACACTAATTGCCTCTAGTTGAGATAAAAGAACTATACTACCCAAACCAAAACAATTCATAATATTTTAGCCTATTTCTCCATAAATAGCTCTCACAAGTGTTTGTATTGAATGTCGTAGATCCATACATGTTTTGGATGTCCTTGGACTATTTACAGATGAAAGATGTGCAGAAATTTCAGTTCCAATGGTTACAAAATTAGCTGTTAAAAACTTGCGGTTAGGGGTTCGGACAGTGGTTCAGACGTTTGTTCATGCGTCCTACAGGTTCATAAACAGTGTCTCGGATGGACGTATGCATCCTACAGCTTTATAAATATTGTCTCGGAAAGACGTTTGTTCATGCGTCCTACAGTTTTGACAGAAAATTTCTTCATTTCGAGCTCCTTTCTTCGGACGGTTATCAAAGTCTGATCTTTTCTGGCTTCAAACGGTCTTCAACGTCCGATCATCTTACTTTTAGATTCCTTGTCTTAGATGGTCTTTTAAGTCTGAAGCATTGTTCTTTGGATAGTTATTTACATCCGAAAGATTCTTATGTGTTCTTCCTCGGTGTTGTCTGGTCAACTTTCGGACGCTCCCTTGCGTCCGAGCTCCTAAGGTTTTGTTCAACTTTTGGTTGTTTTTCTTGATTGTGTTCGGATAATCATTTTCATCCAATCCTTCCTATTTTTTTGCACACTTATTTTGAAGCCGTTGGTACGATTTGCTCATAATCAAAACATGATTATCATAACTAGGGATCGGCAATCTCCCCTTTTTTGATGATGACAAATCAATTGGATAATTCTAAAAACAACCATAAAGTATGATGCATAAGACAAGAGGTTTTGTCCATAATTTCACCCCTTTTGGCATCATCAAAACATAAGAGTAAAAACAATTTATACACACAATCTCCCTCTTAAACTATGCATGCAATTCAAGTAAGTAGATAGGGAATATGTCAAGCTAAAATAATTTCTTCCCTTCAAGAATATATATCAACCAGATACGAGAAAATCAATGCAAAGGAATAACATCAAGGCATTTATCATTCCTTCCTTATTACCAGAAGGAATCATCAAAACAATAAAGCACGTGTGATGCAATTTCTTGTGAAGCAAATTAATTTCTAACAAATAAGCCATTTAGAAAAGAGAAAACTCCCCCTTTCTTTTGCAAGTAGTGACTTAATATAGACAAAATTTGGGTATACTCATACCCAAGCATTCTAAACAAATTCAATCACGTAGGTAACTAATATTCAAGATATCAAGTTCACATTAACACATTCTCAAAAAAAATAAAAAAATAAATTTAAATGTTACCAATCTCAAAGTCATCTTAGATCACATGCTTTGAACGTCCTCCATTGATGATGCATTTTGACTCCCTTCATGCTCTCCAAACTTACCTACAATCAAAATTAAGCTTCAGCTTTTGGTACCCAAACTTTCTTGGGTCCAATTGGGTTAATGACTTGCTTAAGCACCCAAATAGAATTTATAACCAACTTTTCATTTCTTTCGATATAACAATCCCTCTTTATATGACCATGTTGATGACAATATTATAGCACATAATATTCTTATTGCCATACAAAGAAGATTTAGATTTGATAAAGCACAAATCATCCTTTTTATAGGTGACAAAATTTTTGTTGATCTCTTATATACACATCTAGTTTTTTCTTTTCAAAAATGTTTTCCTTTTTCTTTTTCCAAAGCACATCAAGATCATCTAATCTCTACTTCAATGAAACTTGTTCTTCCTTGATGTTGGTTTTTGCATCCAAACCTTTTTTCTTCAAAACCTCATTTTCTTGTGTCAACATACGATTTTCATGCATAAGTTTTGAGTTAGCACTCAATAAAGCATCAATCTTGATTTTTAACTCCTTGTTCCTAGCATATAATTCTTTCAAACATTCATGCATTTTGAAAACAAATGATTCAACATCATCATCAACATCACAAGAATCATCACAAGAATCATTACAAGAATCATAACTAGAGCATACTTTTTTATCTCCAATAGCCATGAAAGCCATTTGAGTCACCTCATGTTCTCCTTCAACTTATTCTAATGACTGTCTCCATCTGAATTGCAAACATCCCATGTGATTTGGAAGTTGAAGTGAGGCTTCCTTTCTTCTTTCTTCTTCTTCGATGGACACTCATTTGGGAAGTATCCCAATTGACCATATTTATAGCATTTTTCACTTGGCTTCTTTTTTGTATCTTTTTTTGAACCCTTCAATGCTATACTTCTTTTTGCCCTTGCCTTATCATCTTCTTGTACCTTGTATTTCAACTTCAATTCAAAAGAGGTTAGTGAATTAATCAACGAATCAATCGGCATAGAATTTTAATTTTTAGACTCTTCTATGGCAATGGATTTAGGTTCCCATTCCTTAGGTAAAGCATTCAAAATATTTCTATTTTTTTCACCCAAGGACCTAAACCTTCCAAATCCTTTACAATATCATTGAACCTATAACACATCTTGTCAATATTCTCATGAGGATCCATTGACAAGTAATGACTTCTTTTGCCCTCTCATATCTTCACTTCCTTCACAGATTTCTTTCAATTTGTAACCCAATATCTCCTTGGCCGATTTGCAACCTTTTACTTTAGAAGACTCATCTGCAATCAAAAGCATTATACAAAATATTCTTGGCTTTAGCATTTAAAGATAAATTTACTCTATCTTGTGCATTTAACTCATATCTAGTCTTAGGCCTTAATCAATGTGTATTTTCATCAAGAATATTAGCCTCAAAAGGACCTTCATGAACAATGTACCACAAATCAATATCAATGGATTGTACAAAAACTTTCATTATTTCCCTCCAAATAACAAAATTAATGCCATTAAACATAGGAGATCTAGTAATAGAATGCCCCTCTAAAAACAAAGCATTATTGGTTGCCATAATGATCTTTACTCTAAGGTGATTAAAACAAAACAAGAAGAGACCAAGCTTTGATACCAATTGTTGAACCCAAGACCAACCTAAGAGGGGGAGTGAATGAGGTTGTCTCAAAAAACAAACCTTTTGAAGTGTTTAATGCAAATGCAAACTTTGTGCAACAAATGATCGTACCACTTAAGCATAAGCACAAATGATAAAAGATAAACATTTAACAATTGAAGCTTGATGAACAAATAAAGAGATTGAGATAAAGAATATCAAACGAAACTCCTAAGCTATTCAAGCTTGGAGTACATCTACTAATACTGCCTCTTCAAAGAAGGTGAGGCAATAACCTTCTTGTACACAAAGTAGGCTCACCCTTGCATCAACTAAGTCCCTCTAGTTGAGCCAAACTGTTTTACATTACAACCTCACTTTTGTACATTAGTTATCCCTCCACTCTTAGACATGAAGAGCACTCACTAGTCCACTTTTGCTCATACTAATTCTCTCTGGTTGAGCCAAGAGAACTACACTACCCAAACCAATACAACCCACAATATTTTAGCCTATTTCTCCCCAAATAACTCTCACAGTGTTTGTATTGAATGTAGTAGACCCACACACGATTTGGATGTCCTTCGGCTATTTATAGACGAAAGATGTGCTGAAATTTGAGTTCCAACGGTCAAAAAATGTATAGTTGTTAAAAACTTGTCGTTAGGAGTTTGGACGGCGAGTCGGACATCCGTTCATGCGTCCTACAACTTTATGAACAGTGTCTCGGACGGTCAAATGCTTCCTACAGCTTTATGAATAGTGTCTCAGATGGTCATATGCGTCCTACAGTTTTGACAAAAAATTTCTTCATTTCAAGCTCCATTCTTCGGATTGTCTTCAACGGTCGATCATCATACTTTTGGATTCCTTGCCTCAGACGGTCTTTTACGTCTGGAGAATTGTCCTTTGGACAGTTATCTACATCCGAAAGATGTGTTCTTCCTCATTGTTTGGTCATATTTCGGACGCTCCCTTGCGTCTGAGCTCATTTCTTTCGGACGCTCTTCATCGTCCGTAAGGTGTTCTTCAACTTTTGGTTGTTTTTCATGATTGTGTTCGGATGATCATTTTCATCCGATCCTTCCTGTTTTTCTGCACACTTGTTTTGAAGCCGTTGGTTCGATTTGCTCATAATCAAAACATAGAGATTATCATAACTAGGGTTCGGCAATCTCCCTCTTTTTGATGATGACAAATCAATTGGATAATTCTAAAAATAACCATAAAGTATGAAGCATAAGACAAGAGGTTTTGTCCGTAATTTCACCCCTTTTGGCATCCTCAAATATTCATAAGAGTAAAATCAATTTATATACACAATCTCCCTCTTAAACTATGGATGCAATTCAAGTAAGTAGATAGGGAATATGTCAAGCTCAAATAATTTCTTCCCTTCAAGAATATATATCAACCAGATACGAGAAAATCTATGCAAAAGAATAACATCAAGGCATTTATCATTCCTTCCTTACCAAAAGGCATCATCAAAACAATAAAGCACGTGCGATGCAATTTCTTGTGATGCAAATTAATTTCTAACAAATAAGCCATTTAGAAAAGAGAAAACTCTCCCTTTCTTTTGCAAGTAGTGACTTAATATAGACAAAATTTGGGTATACTCATACCCAAGCATTATAAACAAATCCAATCACATAGTTAACGAATATTCAAGATATAAAGCTCACATTAACACATTCTTAAAAAAATAAAAAAATAAATTTAAATGTTACCAATCTCAAAGTCATCTTAGATCACATGCTTTGAACATCCTCCATTGATGATGCATTTTGACTCCCTTCGTGCTCTCCTAGTATACCTACAACTATTGGTACCTGATGCCTTCTTTAACTCCTATTGGTACCTGATGCCTTCTTTAACTCCTAGTTATAATTTTAATGAAACACCTAAATCCTACTACTGACTAGATGGCATCCCGCAAGTGTACGGTTGTCAACTAGTAGCAAGGGAAGTAGGGATCGTTCCCACAAAGATTGTCGATTGCAATTACCAAGGTTTAAGGGCATTTGTGTAGTTAAACAAAATTAATTGGTAGAAGATAAAACTATTCTAAAGAAAATTGTAATTTTAATTCTAACCTAATTTAATCAAATTAAGACTAAACTTTAAAACAAGTAAATTACTCAATTAAAAAGACTAAGACAAAAGAGAAACTTTGAATATTAAAAGCATTCATTTCTAAATTATAAACTAGAAGGAGATAAACTATAAATCTAAATATTTTTGGATTTTCGATTGAAATTAAGAAGCCCATTAAAAATTAACTAGAAATTAAAGCTAGAAATTGAAAATTCTTAAATAGAAAGCAAGAAATTAACAAGAACCCTATTTTTTCCTAAAAACCCTAATTTGAAAGTAAAGAAATTCTTACTAAATTGGACAAGAAAGCAAATAAAATTATATCTACGTGAAGCTTGCGATGAGCCCACTAGATTATCTAATAAAAAATTAAACTTGACAAGAAATTTAAAGAAGATCTAAGATGAAAGTAAAGAGAAATTTATATTGAAAAAATAACTTATAGTTCAAGCTATCATAATCTATCTAGAGCTATCTAAAACTATCTAATCTCTCTCTCTACAACTCTACTAAAAATCCCTACTTAGCTTAAATAATGTAGCATTATATAAGGCAAAATTAGGGCTGTCTCTTATTTTCGGGCTGGAAGTTTACAAAATTGCCCTTATAACTTAGTATTCAGCAACTTGAGATCGCGGTCTGGAATAGTCGAGACCGCGATCTCGACTCTCCTTCTAGCAATCTTCATTTTATCCATTTTGCAATTTGGTCCCTTGAGCTTTGTTCCTTCCAGCTTCTAACCTTTAATTTTTAACCTGCATAATATTAACACTATTAAGCACTTAATTAAACTAGAAATTTAACACAAAATTATCATAATTAATTCAAGAACGAAAATACAAATACATATGAAAGAAATTAACTAAAATCTTCGATCACTTATATAATTTCGAAATTTAAACCATCAAAATGCTATAATTTAGAGGAAAATAACTCTAGTTTACTAGAGTTATCATTACCCAAACTTTCTTGGGTCCAATTGGGTTAATGACATGCTTAAGCACCCAAATAGAATTTATTCCCAACTTTTCATCAATAAGACATATAACAATCCCTCTTTATATGACCATGTTGATGCTACAATAATAGCACATAATATTCTTATTGCCATACAAAAAAGATTTATATTTGATAAAGCACTAATCATCCTTTTTATAGGTGACAAAATTTTTGTTGATATGCATAATTCTAGTTTTTTTCTTTTCAAAAATGTTTTCCTATTTCTTTTGCAAAAGCACATCAAGATCATCTAATCTCTAATTCAATGAAGCTTGTTTTTCCTTGATCTTGGTTTTTGCATCCAAACCTTTTTTCTTCAAAACCTCATTTTCTTGTGTCAACATATGATTTTCATGCACAAGTTTTGAGTTAGCACTCAATAAAGAATTAATCTTAATTTTTAACTCCTTGTTCCTAGCATATGATTCTTCCAAACATTCATGCATTCAAAAATAAATGATTCAACATCATCATCATCATTACAAGAATCATCATAAGAATCATTACAAGAATCAGCTTCAATTCAAAAGAGGTTAGTGAAATTAATCAAAGAATCAATAGGCATAGAATTTTAATTTTTAGGTACTCTTCTATGGCAATGGATTTAGTACTTAGGTAAGGCATTCAAAATCTTTCTATTCTTTTCACCCAAGGAATATTCTTTACTTAAACTTTCCAAATCCTTTACAATATCGTTGAACCTATAACACATATTGTCAATATTCTCATGAGGTTCCATTTACAAGAAGTGACTTCTTTTGCTCTCTCATATATTTACTTCCTTCACGGATTTCTTTCAATTTGTCCCATATCTCCTTGGCTGATTTGCAACCTTTTACTTTAGAAGAGTCATCTGCATCCAAAAGCATTATACAAAATATTCATGGTTTTAGCATTTAAAGATAAATTTACTGTATCTTGTGCATTTAAATCATATCTAGTCTTAGACCTTAATCTATGTGTATTTTGATCAAGAATATTAGACTCAAAAGGACCTTCATCAACAATGTTCCACAAATCAACATCAATGGATCGTATGAAAACTTTCATTGTTTCCCTCCAAATAACAAAATTAATGCCATTAAGTTAACATAGGAGGTCTAGTAATAGAATGCCCCTCTGAAAAGAAAGCATTATTGGTTGCCATAATGATATTTACTCTTAGATGATTAAACCAAAACAAGAAGAGACCAAGCTCTGATACCAATTGTTGGACCCAAGAACAACCTAAGAGGGGGAGTGAATTAGGTTGTCTCGAAAAATAAACCTTTTGAAGTGCTTAATGAAAATGCAAACTTTGTGCCACAAATGATCAAAGATAAAAATTTAACAATTGAAACTTAAAGAACAAATAAAGAGGTTGAGATAAAGTATATCAAACCAAACACCCAAGCTATTCAAACATGGTGTACATCCACTTGTAGTGCCTCTTCAAAGAAGGTGAGGCAATAACCTTCTTGTACACAAAGTAGGCACACCCTTGCACCAACTAAGTTTTTTACATTACAACCTCCCTTTTGTACACTTGTTTTCCCTCCACTCTTACACATGAAGATCACTCACTGGTCTACTCTTGCTCATTTCCTTCTAGTTGAGTAGTAGCCAAGAGAACTATACTACCCAAACCAATACAACCCACAATATTTTAGCCTATTTCTCCACAAATAGCTCTCACAAGTGTTTGTATTGAATGTAGTAGATCCACACTTGATTTGGATGTGCTTGGGCTATTTACAGATGAAAGATGTGCTGACATTTGAGTTTCAACAGTAATAAAATTAGCTGTTAAAAACTTGTCGTTAGGGGTTTTGACGGTGGTTTGGACGTCCGTTCATGCATCCTATAGCTTAATAAACTGTGTCATATGCGTCCTACAGCTTTATGAATGTTGTCTCGGATGGTCATATGCGTCCTACAGTTTTGACAAAAAATTTCTTCACTTCGGGCTCCTTTCTTCAGACGGTCTTCAACGTCCAATCTTTTTTGGGTTCAGACGGTCTTCAACGTTCGATCATCATACTTTTGGATTTCTTGTCTCAGACGGTCTTGTATGTCTGAAGCATTGTCCTTCGGACAGTTATCTACGTCTGAAACATGTGTTCAAGTTGAAGCTTCCTTGGAGTGGTTTGGTCATGTTTCGGACGCTTCCTTGCGTCCGAGCTCCTTTCTTTCGGAAGCTCTTCATCGACCGTAAGGTGTTTTTTAACTTTTGGTTGTTTTTCTTGATTGTGTTCGGATGATCATTTTCATTCGATCCTACCTATTTTTTTGCACACTTGTTTTCGTCAAAACATGATTATCATAACTGGGGTTCAACAATCTCCCCCTTTTTTATGATGACAAATCAGTTGGATAATTCTAAAAACAACCACAAAGTATGAAACATAGGACAAGAGGTTTGTCTATAATTTCTCCCCCTTTTGGCATCATCAAAACATAAGAGTAAAAGCAATTTACACACACAATCTCCCCCTTAAACTATATATGCAATTCAAGTAAGTAGATAGGGAATAAGTCAAGTTAAAATAATTTCTTCCCTTCAAGAATATATTATCAACAAGATATGAGGAAATCTATGCAAAGGATTAACATCAATGCATTTATCACTCATTCCCTATCATAAAGGCATCATCAAAACAATAAAGCATGTGTGATGCAATTTCTTGTAATGCAAGTTAATTTCTAACAAATAAGCCATTTAGAAAAGAGAAAACTCCCCCTTTCATTTGCAAGTAGTGACTTAATATAGAAGAAATTTGGGTATTCTCATACCCAAACATTCTAAACAAATTCAATCACATAGTTAACTAATATTCAAGATATCAAGTTCACATTAACACATTCTCAAAAAAATAAAAAATAAATTTAAATGTTTACCAATCTCAAAGTCATCTTAGATCACACGCTTTGAAAATCCTCCATTGATGATGCATTTAGACTCCCTTCGTGCTCTCCAAGCATACCTACATTCAAAGTTAAGCTACAACTTTTGGTACCCATATGTTTCTTGGATCCAATTGGGTTAATGACATGCTTAAGCACCCAAATAGAATTTATTCCCAACTTTTCATTTCTTTTGATATAACAATCCCTCTTTATATGACCATGTTGATGACAATAATAGCACATAATATGCTTATTGCCATACAAAGAAGATTTAGATTTTATAAAGCACAAATCATCCTTTTCATAGGTGACAAAATTTTTGTTGATATGCATAATTCTAGTTTTTTTCTTTTCAAAAACATTTTCCATTTTCTTTTGCCAAAGCACATCAAGATCATCTAATCTCTACTTCAATGAAACTTGTTCATCCTTGATCTTGGTTTTTGCATCCAAACCTTTTTTCTTCAAAACATCATTTTCTTGTGTCAACATCTGATTTTCATGCACTAGTTTTGAGTTAGCACACAATAAAGCATTAATCTTGATTTTTAACTCCTTGCTCCTAGCATATGATTCTGTAAAACATTCATGCATTTTAAAAATAAATGATTCAACATCATCATCATCATCATCACAAGAATAATCAGAAGAAACATTAAGAATCATAACTAGAGCATACCTTATTATATCCAATGGCCATGAAAGCCATTTGAGTCGCCTCGTGTTCTTCTTCAACTTCTCCAGAATTCCGAATTGCAATCATCCCATGTGATTTGGCTATTGTTGAAGTGAGGCTTCCTTTCTTGTTTCTTCTTCTTGGATGGACACTCATTTGGAAAGTATCCCTATTGACCATA
The DNA here is from genome assembly GCA_025175665.1 of Cinchona pubescens. NCBI lineage: Eukaryota > Viridiplantae > Streptophyta > Magnoliopsida > Gentianales > Rubiaceae > Cinchona > Cinchona pubescens. The sequence goes on from JANKKI010000312.1 coordinate 784,341, forward strand.
TTTATAGCATTTTTCACTTGGCTTCTTGTTTGTATCTTTTTGTGAAGCCTTCAATGCTGTAGTTCTTTTTGCCCTTGGCTCCTCATCATCTTGTACCTTATATTTTAGCTTCAATTCAAAAGAGGTTAGTGAATTAATCAAAGAATCAATAGGTATATAATTTTAATTTTTAGACTCTTCTATGGCAATGGATTTAGGTTCCCATTACTTAGGGAAGGCATTCAAAATCTTTCTAATCTTTTCACCCAAGGAATATTCTTAACCTAAACCTTCCAAATCCTTTACAATATCATTGAACCTATAACACATCTTGTCAATATTCACATAAGGTTCCATTTACAAGAAGTGACTTCTTTTGCTCTCTCATATATTCACTTCCTTCACAGATTTGTTTCTAATTTGTCCCATATCTCCTTGGCTGATTTGCAACCTTTTAGTTTAAAAAACTCGTATGCATCCAAAAGCATTGTACAAAATATTCAGCACTTTAGCATTTAAAGATAAATTTACTCTATCTTGTGCATTTAAATTATATCTAGTCTTAGGCCTTAATCAATGTGTATTTTCATCAAAAATATTAGCCTCGAAAGTACCTTCATCAACAGTATACCACAAATCAATATCAATAGATTGTATGAAAACTTTCATTCTTTCCTTCCAAATAACAAAATTAATGCCATTAAACATAGGAGGTCTAGTAATAGAATGCCCCTCTAAGAACAAAGAATTACTGGTTACCATACTGATCTTTACTCTAAGATGATTAAACCAAAAAAAGAAAAGACCAAGCTCTGATACCAGTTGTTGGACCCAAGAGCAACCTAAGAGGGGAGTGAATTAGGTTGTCTCAAAAAATAAACCTTTTGAAGTACTTAATGAAAATGCAAACTTTGTGCAACAATAATGGTCACTTAAGCACAAATGATCAAAGATAAATATTTAATAATTGAAGCTTACAGAACAAATAAAGAGGTTGAGATAAAGAATATCAAACCGAACACCCAAGCTATTCAAGCTTGGTGTACATCGACTTGTAGTGTCTCTTCAAAGATGGTGAGGCAATAACCTTCTTGTATACAAAGTAGGCTCACCCTTGCACCAACTAAGTCTCTCTAGTTGAGCCAAAGTGTTTTACATTACAACCTCACTTTTGTACACTTGTTATCCCTCCACTCTTACACATGAAAATCAGTCACTAGTCTACTTTTGCTCACACTAATTCCCTCTAGTTGAGCCAAGAGAATATACTACCCAAACCAATGCAACCCATAATATTTTAGCCTATTTCCCCCCAAATAGCTCCCAAAAAATGTATAATTTGTGCTCTACGTATGGGAAGACAAAAATACCAAAAACTGGAACGTGCCCAAGAAACAAAAGTAAATGATTTTTTATAGGCTAAAAAAACTGTATTAATCTTTCCTACATCACTAGTTAGATATACGTACACATAATTAGTTTTTGAATTTTGAATACTATTATTTTTGTATAGTGTGACATGAATGATCAAAAAATTTTCTAGAACGATAGTGTAATTAAGAAAGATAAACTCAAAAAATAAAAACCAGTTGAATTAGACCGCAAAGTGTTAATCATGGTCTGTTTGAAGTTTGATTTTAGTAAAAGGATGCTGAATTCTTAAGATGTTATATTGCCAAAGGACATTTTTGAGGGGGAAAAAAGTTACTTACTGATCAAGATTGATAAAAACATTGGAGGGAGGATTGGGCCTTGTCCAGTTTCCTCTAGTTTCAGGGGCAGAGTCTCGGTGGACAACAATATCTTGTGTTTTCTGGCACATTTTTCCTCTTTTCTGAAACTTAAACTTCTTTCTTTCAGGGTGTTTTGTATTCTAGATCTCTGGGATTTAAAGGAAAGTTTAATGAAAGTTTGTAGAGTCACAGTTTTCCAGGTCCAATGCATCATGTTCTTAGGCATTTATAAAAGACTCATTTCACTATTTCAAGTTTAGACTATAATTTTTGTCTCGAAAACATTGCAATAATTTACACAAATAACTTAATATAAAAAAAAAAAACTTCCAACAAACATTATTTATATCATTATTTATCCAACTAATAAAATCAAGACAAAAAAATGAATTTTTGGCTAAAAGAATACAACAAAAACTGAGTATCTCAATAGTAGTGATGGCTTGTTTGATGATGATAGCAATGATAATGAAGTTGAAGGTGATAATAAGTGATAGGTTTGGTGAATGATGATGGTGAACAATAATGGGAGAAAAGAAATGTCAGAATGGGTGATTTTGTGAGTAGAGAAACAAATGTCGGGGTCTCTACTTTTTGTTGAGAGTGGGAATTAAATAGGAAGGGGATTGTATAAAGTGATAGGAATAAGGAGAGTGGCTATGGGAAGGGGAAAAAAATGAGTTGATGATGGAGATAGATGTTGATAATAGTTATCTTGGTGGATCTTAGGAGTTGTGAAGAGAATGAAAAGGGAAAAAGGATTGTGATGTTACAGCTGATGGAATGAGTTTAAAGGGAAAATGATTGGGTTAGGTGTAGTTGGTCTATTTAGACCTTGATGTGATTAATACTCAAGACCCAAAAGACTATCTGGCCCTTGAAAAAATGAGATTTTTTTGTGAAGTTGGGACTTTATCCCAAAAAGTCCAAAAAATTTAAAATTTTGTCCCAATTTGCCACTTAATGGTAAAAAGTGCTTCAAAATTCGATATCTTCACTCGTTAAATAAAGGGCGAATCTTACATTAAAGTGAGTTAGATTGAGTTTGAACATAAATATTAGACCCAATTAAATTATAAGTCGAGGTTGGGTTTTATTAGGCTCGGTCCGGTTAATGCCGAACCTGAAAAAATATATATAAACATAAATTAAATAATACTACTTGATTTTATGTGGATAATAGTTAATGATTCTAGTATTCTATTAACTTAATTAAACTCGTATAACTAAAAATCCAAATAAGCCAACCTCATTAGTCAATTTCGTTGAAATGTTGTGACTCAATGATATAGATAATAGTTGTTTATTGAGATAAGTAGTACATACTACTCCATATTGTGTTGATCGGATGTAAAAAAAATAAAAATTTAACAAATAAACTATAAAATATTTTATTAGATAATGTGAGTTTAAGCCAACCCAATTAAAACCCGAACCTTGAATAATTTTGTCAGACGAGTATGAGTTACACATTTGTGAGATTGGACTGACTCGATTAAGACCCAAAATCCAAATAAATTTGTGAGTTGAATTCGGATTTGGCAAAGTCGGGCTCGCAATGTCCAATTGACAGCCCTACGCATAGTGCCTTGTGTAGACAATGAAATTTTATTTCATATTAAAATTATCATTTGTCTATAAATTAATTTAATTGGCATATTTATGATCCAATTAAATAATGCCATATATTATATATATTTTGGAACATTGGTTAATTTAAAACCGATTATATTGCTCCAAACATGTCAAAATGAGGTAGTTCGACCAATTAAATGTATTTGTGTCGCTCTTCCAATTAAATTGTGCCATGTCACATGTCTGCAAGACTTGGCCAATAAGGATATATGTACCCTAGTATTTATCTCTTTGTTAATAAATTAAAATAAGGAGATAATATCAAAGTAGTACAGTCCTTATGTATTAATATCTCTTATGTGTGTAAAGAGATAAGAATTTGTTTCTTGGTATGCAAGTAAGAAGTTACACATGTACTACAAGTCTTCTAACTTGCTCCCCTCCCATAAATGTATAAATAGGGTCATCCTCAAAGGTTCAATACACATATACAGACACACATATTTCTGAAGTCTGCAAGCTATGGAAGCTCTGAGTCTTCAAATTTTCTCTTCAAGTCTTCCATATATCAAGGTTTGAAGATTTTCATCAAGCGTTCTTCAGGTCTCCCATATCAAGACTTGAAGAATTCAATATTTGATTCGGGAATAAGCTGTGAAGCCTTGATATATGGAAGACTTGAAGAGAAAATTCGAAGGAATTTTCTCCACATATTGAGAATATCCTAGAGATTGTAATCTTTTATTTCATATATTCATATTTTTATCATTATATTTCTTGTTTGTTCAATTTTTACAGACTCGAAATATTTTGTTGCGCACAATTTTGGCACGCCCGGTGGGACCATCTCTACCTTCCATCGCTGCTTCATATATATTCAATCTGCAAATCTACATCAATGGCTCTAAAGAACGACAAATCCATGCCTCGCTTGTTCTAATGTCTGCTGACTCAAAAACTACTATGGGATCTGCAAATGATTCTGCGAATCCACGAATTGTTGGTCCAACCACAAGAAGCATGACGAGAGCCCTCTCTCAAAGTAATCCAGAGGTGCAATATGCATCAGCTCATTGAATATAATATATTAAAGGGCAAAATTAATAATACATAACCTTAAACACTAAATTGTCCCGAAAAGAAGAGAATTGGGACTACTAAAGTAGAGGTGGCAGAGAAGACAAAGCAGCGAGAGAGAAAAATAGTAATGGTAAGTGGGAATTATTGGAATGGTAGTAGAGGAGGAGGTTTTAGATAGTGTCGTTTAATATTTAAAATTTATGTTTTGCTAATTTTGCCCATGAAAAATGTAACATTTGTACACATGTGAGTATTTCAGGGCAAAATATACCTGTAATTGTATCAAGAAACTAAAATGATGTGTTTTGATTTAGTGAGGAATTAAAATGCATCATTTTGAATGTGAGGGACTAAAAAATACAAATGTGAAATGTGAGGGACAATTAGAGTTATTTTTCCTATTTTTTAATGAAAACATTGTCACTAAAAATCCAAAACGCTATATAAAACTAAAGGCACGGCTCCCTCTTTAATAAATTCTTGTTTTAATTAAGTAAAAATAAGCTTCCCATTTTAGTAACAAAATTGATTTTTTAAAAAAAAATAAAAAACATAAAACTATCTTAAATATATCAAAAATAAGTCAAAACCACCTTAAATCTATCAAAAATAAGATGTCCTAAACTTGAATTTTTCTTAACATCATTGGATCACATATGTTAAATCAACATAAAATGCAATTAATAACAAAGGGTAGTTTACAAAAGGGCACTTGCATAACAAAAAGTTACTCAAAAGATTACTTCAAAAAAGTCAGAAACCATTTGACATTTGCATTTGATAAAAAATAAACAATTTCTGAAAAAACAGGATCCATTCATCATCATTAGCCATTCTTGCTTCCAGCTTCATTTTTCTTTCCAAGAGCACTACGACTGGGTGTTGTGGTCACCAGCACATGTCCAGCCCCTTGACAATTCCCCCTGCTAGTAGTAGGACCTCATGCTGCTATTTGCAATAATGAGAGAGTGGTATAATTGTTACCCTTCCATGTAAATGGCTGGAATTTGGCTGGGTTCAATCCAAGATGATTACTCTACACACTTACATTCTGCACAAGACATAAAGCATGCTAAGCAAAAATACTCTTACTCCATGACAAAATAAAAATAAAAATCTTTACTTGGCCTGTAAGAGTAGGATATTGAGGAACACTAACTCCAATTACTTTAGAAGTCATACTTGCTGAACTTTCCTTGATTGCTTCATGGTGTGTATCATTGTTTGTTCCCAAATCAAAAGCTCTCTTGGGACAACTAGTCTTATTGTGTCCAGCATACTGTTGACAATATGAGCATCTTATTTTGCCTCCACTTACTCAACAGGTTTGGCTTATTAGGATTCACTATAAGCCTGCTTTTTCTCAACTCCACAAGGTCTTTTCTCCTCAACTTTTTTGGCCTACCCAGTCGTCTTCCATAATTCGGTGGCTGTACAACCAATCCTGTCTTAAGTCATCCATTATGCCCACTTACAGGATTCACAACTGGTTCATAACTTCTTAAATAGGCCTCCTTCTTGTAGCAATCATCAACATAAGTGTCAAGTTTTTCTCTAGTTCTGTAAATTGCAGATATTGCACGGTTACAAGGCAAACCATTTAAATCCCACCTTCTGCAAGTAAATATGGTTTTACATGTTCTTTGCTCCAGGTCAATAGCATATTGGTCCCCATACATGCAAGTTATTTGATACTCATGTCTTCCTGCTCATCTTGGAATGCAAATTTTGTCTTGTTCTTTTCTTTCTCGAATTTTTTGAACACTTGGACATAATTGACCTGCAAGCAAGCAAAAGTAGAATTAGAAAGCATACGCGTAGACATATACTAAAGTAACCATTCAATAACAAAAATCTAACCTGGTTGCATCTTTTGAGCTGCATCTCTATTAACTTGCATTCTTTGCATCAAGTAATTGTATAATACCTGAAGCATGGTCAATATAGGTCTATCCCTAGCCTTAAGTATTGCATGATTAAAGCTCTCACACATATTGTTGACAAGAATATCACATTTACAGCAAGTCCTGAAGTGAGATCGTTACCAAAATCTAGCTGGTTTGTCAGACAACCAAGCATGTGCTGCTTCATCTTCAGCTTTCAAGCCATCCATTTCAGCACTGAATTGGTTGACTGTGTAATAAAGAGGCAGCAGCACACTTCTATAACCTTTCCTTTAGTGCTAAACCTTTGTGCAACTTTTTAAAGCTGCAATACAAGTGCTAAACACAATGTCTATGCTCTTCACCTGGTAATTTTTCATACACTGCAGATTGTAGACCCTGATATTTTGAGGACAAAAAAGCTTTGTTAGATATAGAATAAATAACTAAACCATGTTATTTACTTAAGAAAAAAAGAATAACAAGCGTACCTTCTGCTTATCTGTGATTACACACCACTTTTCTTGTTCTCTAATCTTCAAATCTTGAACTAAAAGTCCTAAAAACCACTACCAATTATCAAAGTTCTCAACCCCAACTAAAGCATATGCAATAGGATAAATTGAATTGTTTGCATCCATCCTAATGGTTGTCAATAATTGACCACCATTTGGTCCTTTAAGAAAGCAACCATCAAGGCCTGTGAGTGGTCTACATGCACTTAAGAACCTTCTTTTTAAAGGTTCAAGGCAAATATACAACCTATTGCAGTGTCAAAAATTGGTTCTCCACCATTTTCATCTTCTAAATCCTCCAATACTATTGTTGAACCTGGGTTTGCTCTTCTTAATTCCTCGCAATAATTTTCCAATTTTTCATATTGCTCAGTCTAGGTGCCTTCAACCATTATCCTAACTCTTTGTTTTGCTCTAATTGCTTTCCTCAATGTCACTTCTACATTTAGATCCTCATTTATCTTATCAACTAATTCACTAGCCACAATATTGGGATTTCTCCTAAGATCACTGAAATACATTTCATTGATTATCCTTGAATTCAGGTTTCTATTGTTCCAAACTCTACTACATGTATGTGGTTCATCAAATCTCTTAACTTGCAATGTGTTTTCACCTTGTTTTGTAGACGCAGAAATCCTCCAATTGCACCTTTCACAAATAGCTCTAATCCTCTTACCCTCATTTTTCTTGAACCTAACATTTCTTCCATCTTTTATGGAGTGAGCCCTAACAGAAGCCCTGAATTCCTTTACTTGATTTGAACAACATGCCAACTTTAAAAACAGGATCTTTCATATCAGTTTTTTCATTGAATACATGATACGTAGGCTGCTTACGACTATTATCATAATTTTCTTTAGAAGACTCACTCAGACTCCTTAATCCATCAGAATCACTTCCGTATTCAGATTGCATGTCATCCACGCTGGTGTCATTAAGTTATTCAATCATGTTATCCCTTCTAATTACTGCCACATTCCTAAGTCCAACACCGGAATCATCATTCATATTTCTACTAGTTAGTTGATTCCTACCCCAGTTTTGTTGCCAACATAAACTTTAATCTGTTCGGTTCCCCACTCAATATCAAAGTCCAAACAATCTTCATCAACCATCTCATAATCCAAATCTAGGAATTTAAGAGCAGAATTTGAATCATCTATCCCATGCTCAGTATTTTCTTTCTCTGCACACACTTTACTTTTGTCTTTAAAGCTTATATTATCCATATTCATATCTTGAACATCAGAGCAACTACTAAACCTAAAGCATTCCGTCACTGAAATAGATAACATGAATTTATGAAAGTATATAATAATAATACCAAAAACATTGTTACTTTCAGTGAAAAGTATAATAAATGTTGAGAACTCGATGAAAAGGACAATAAAAGTGCTTTCTAGTCTAGAATAGAATCTCTACCGAGCATGGCATTTGTGTAATACTCGACTTTTTTGATCATTTCACATATTTTTGTATTTGATTTTATACTTTTAAATACTCATTAATATTACTTTCAAATATTAAATAATCGTTTTACCCTTTTTAAATATTTTTTAAAATTTTTGGGTAAAAGTATAATTTTACAAAACTTGAGAGACCAAAACGTAAATTTTCAAAGAAGGGTGGCAAATTTAGTCACGAAGTTTCTAACTCAGTTGTATATATCCCTTATCATTTCCAAGCTATCAAACGAATTGCAGAGAACATATTTTCAAAACCTTTCAAATTCCAAATTTCAAATCCTAGTACTAGTTCAGGAACTTGACACTTATTTAACTCCCAAATCAAATTGGTGATCCAGGAATCCACGTATACCTTTAATCCAACTTCAAAAGTAAGTTTTACTTTCAGATCTGTATGATTTTTATGTTAAATTCCAAGTTCCTCAGGAAATTAATTTGTTTAATTTAGTTGTTTATGAATTGATTTGATTACCAAATATGTTTATGAGCTATTGGGACTGGATTTATGGTTTCAAATTACTTTTTAACTATTGTTTTTGTGAGATTTGAATTAGGATTTTGACAATTCTTAACCTACTGAGATATTTGAAATTATGAACCCTAATTCTTAGATTTTTATCTTATTTTCACAAATTTAAGTCAATCATTACTTATTTGTGTTCAATTAATGACTAATTTGAGAATTTGGGTGATACCCAAAAGTGAATCCCTAGCTCAAATTTTATCCTAATGGTATAACACTCTCCTGGTCTAGGTGATTCGAGATTAGAGTTTTAGACCGTCGAAATTAGAATACGTCTACGAAATCGACTGTTTTTTGAGGTAAGTAACGTTTACGCCTTTTTATCGATATCCTGTATATGATTGGTATTGTAATCCTAGAATAATTGATATTAAGGTAAGTATATTTATTTTGATTAATGTTTATAAGGTAAGTACATTTATAAATTATATATTCGTTATGTAATGTACCATTTGTTCATTATCATGCTATGTGTTAATGAATGATTACTGTGAATGGCTCAATGGGTCATTTTAGTGGATTTGGCTATAAATGAGTGAATGAAATGATATACTGAGTACTCTGCTTCGTAAATGTTGTACCCAATCTATCGAGAAGACAAGTGATAGACTCTCCGTAATGCCTTGTCTACTCGGGTGGATAATAGGTCTCTTATACACATCAGTGTTGGGAGACTTTTCTGAACCATGAGCTCATTAATTTATATTTGCATTTTAAATAATGATAATGTCTCGTATATTGTTTCCTGTACTGATTGTATACATGCTATCTATAATTGGGTTTAAATGTTATTTACTAATTTCAGCACAATGTGCTTACTCCGTTATTATTTTCTCCTATGTTTGCAGTTGAGAACCAACAGGAGACGTTGGCAGGTCCTGAATAGAGTGCTGATCAAGGAGAGAATTATAGTACAAACCCCAGTTATTAGAGATAGAGTTTTCCTGTTTACCATCCTAGTGTGAGGTTGGTTTTTATACTTAGGCCTATGTGCCTATGGAATCAACCATTCGTCTTGTGATTAAATTTTTGACTGTTGTGGGATTGTGGTTTGTTGTTTGTATATGGCTGTGATTTGGTTATTGTGGATTGTTATAGATATGGCTGTTGAATATACTTTGTGGTCTTGTATTGGTTGATTTTGAGGTCTAATGGCAGGTATTATGGTTTGTATATTGCTCTTGTACTGTGCCTTGCATGGTTGGGGTGATCCCGAGGTGTGGCGTGTCATTGTCCCATTTTGGGGACGTGACATTGAGTGGTATCAGAGTATAGGTTATTCAATCCTGTGTCTAGTGTTAAGCTGAACTATCATCTAGATGTGTACTTATTGTTATGAGTGCAGTATTAGGGACTTGGACTTGTATGTAACTCAAGGTTTAGGACTGGCCAACCTAAATAAGGAGTTACTGTGTTTTCTTGTTCATAGTGCTTAGGTGAGGAGTGGTTGAAGTATGTAAGTGTATTATTTCAGGGTTAATGTCTAAATAAGAATTGACTGTGATACTTACCCTATTTGAAATATGCAGGAAATGGAATCTGAATTGAATAGACAAAGACAGATTGTTATATCTCAGGAGGGGGCACCTGGGCAAGAAACGGGGACCAATCAAACATAGGCTGAGGAATCTGTTGTAACCAATCAAGGGGCAAGAGGACAGATTAGGACGAGTCGCAGGCCCAACAGCTACAGCAATTACAACAGTCTCAACCGTCACAAACACCTGTACCAGTGATAGACTACACCACAATTGTGATGATTGTAGGGCAAACTATGCATGCAGCCCTTCATACCAGACCTGTGATTTTTGCATCTAATCCACCACCACAACCAGAGTTTAAGGATGTTTATTTCTATTATCGGGCAAACACGAAGATCAATATTCCTACTTTTGAGGGTAGACACGATCCGGACGAAGTAGAAAAATAGCTTGGACAAATTGAAAACAAATTAGATTTACTAAAGGTGCCAGATGAGTACTGATTTTCGATCATAAAACCCTATTTGGTTGGATATGCATCAAGATGGTGGAAGGGGGTAAGACTGTACTTGTCCCTACAGGACAGATTACATGGATGGCTTTTAAGGATGTATGTTTAGAGCATTTTTATCCTTCACACCTAAGAATTGAACGGAGAGATGAATTTAATTCATTTAGACAGATTGCAGGGTTGTCTGTAGTGGAATATTCACACAGATTTCATATAATTGGAGATGTTTGCTCCGGGAGTCATGAGTGACAGGGTGGAAAAAATGCAATCATTTCAAAAGAGGATTACTAAAAGATATTTGGGAAAAAATAGTAGCCGTAGACACAGATACATTCAAAAAATTGTATGATGTTAGTGCCTATCATGTAGATACATATCTGAGACGACAGGCAGCGGAAGAGAGGGATGATCAAGGTCCATATGTTCCTCTACAGAGACCAATTTATGGACCTGTAGTACCTCCAGTCTGTAGTGTTCGACCACCGCAGCCACCATTTTCACAGTTTCATGGTTTCAGGCCCAACCACCACAGGTGAGACCACAACCACCCTTAACTATCGCTAGACCCTCTCGGGTTTTGACAAGAGGGGAGGGACAGTATCAGCACTAGCCCCACTTCAGGCACGCCCACGTATTCCAGAGTGTAGTTATTGTCATCATTATCACGTGGGAGAGTGTAAGTGGAGGTCCGGAGCATGCTTAGCCTGTGGCAGTTTTGAACACAGGATCAGAGACTACCCTACTGCCAAGCCAGGACCATTACAGCGGCAGATGCCGCAGGGGATGAGCGGTAGCAACACAGGACCAGCTACAGCCGGAGTTTATGCTTTGACCCAGCAAGAAGCAGATGGGTTAGGCCAAGTTGTGACAGGTATGATATTAATTAGGCAATAATGTTTCTGCGAATGCTCTATTTGATAGTGGTGCCACACATTCCTTCATTTCTAAAAGACTCGGTAGAAAGTTGAACATTAAACCTAATTGGCTTGATACCCCTTATAGAGTGGGTACACCGGGGGATAGGATTCTTGAATTTAGATGGATATATTCTAGTTGTAATGTATCATTGGGTGATTACGAGTCCGATCCTAATTTAGTGCAACTTAATATGTCTGATTTTGATGTAATATTGGGTATGAATTGGTTGTCTCGCAATTATGCTCACTTAGACTGTAGGGAGAAGAAAGTCAAGTTTTGTTTTCCAGAAAAAGAGAAAATTATGTATCAGGGTGGCATCAAGAAACTAGACAGACAACCTATACCATTACTGTCAGCATTACAGGCACAGAGGGCGTTGAGGAAAAGTTGTGAAGCATTCTTAGTTTACGTGATCAATATAGAAAAAGAAGGTGCTAAACTAGAAGACATTCCAGTAGTCCAAGAGTTTCCAGATGTCTTCAGTCCCTGTGAAATTTCCAGGGAATTTGCCAGGCTTACCACCAGAACGAGAAATAGAGTTTGAAATTAATCTCTGTACTAGAGACTGCCCCAATCTCTAAGGCTCCTTACAGAATTCCCCAACAGAGCTTCCTCAACTGATGCAATTGCAAGATTATTAGATAAGAAATTCATCAGACCCAGTGTATCTCCTTGGGGAGCTCCAGTATTGTTCGTGAAAAAAAAAGATGACAGTCTCAGATTGTGTATTCACTACCGAGAATTGAACAAAGTCACCATCAAGAATAAATATCCTTTTCCAAGGATCGATGATTTGTTTGACTAGTTGAAAGGTGCCAGGGTGTTTTTCAAGATAGATCTAAGATTCCGGTACTATCAGTTGAGGATCAAGTCAGAGGATGTTCCAAATAGTGCCTTTCAAACTAGATACGGCCATTATGAATTCTTGGTGATGCCTTTTGGGTTGACCAATGCACCTACAGCTTTCATGGACCTAATGAATAGGGAATTTCAACCTTATTTAGACAACAGGTTTGTGATAGTGTTCATTGATGATATTTTGGTTTACTCGCCTTCAGAGGAGGAACGTGAAATACATCTCAGGTAGGCTTTACAGAAGTTAAGAGAGCACAAGTTGTATGCAAAATTCAGTAAATGTAAATTTTGGCTGAAGAGTGTAACATTTCTTGGCCATATCATATCGGAGAGTGGAGTATCAGTAGATCCTAAGAAGATTGAGGCAATTGTTGATTGGTCCAGACCGACGAATGTGACAGAGGTTCACAATTTTTTTTGGGTTTGGCAGGTTACTACCAAAAGTTTGTAGAATGATTTTTCTTGATAGTTGTGCCATTGACCAGACTTACCCAGAAGAGTACCAAGTTTGTGTGGGATGCAGATTGTGAGGCTAGTTTCCAAGAGTTGAAGAAGAGATTGATATCAGCACCAATGTTAACCTTGCCATCCGGGATTGGAGGGTATGTGATCTACAGTGATGCTTCTAAGAATGGTTTGGGTTGTGTACTGATGCAAAATACTACATGTGTATAGTAGGGTTATTTCCTATGTCTCGCGGCAGTTGAAGCCTTATGAACAAAACTACCCTACTCATGATCTGGAATTAGCAGCTATTGTATTTGCCCTGAAGATTTGGAGACACTATCTTTACGGGGAGCAGTGTGAAGTATTTACAGATCATCAAAGTCTCAAATGCTTGTTCACACAGAAGGAACTTAATATGAGGCAGCGCAGATGGTTAGAACTACTCAAAGACTATAATTTAAAGATCAGTTATCATCCAGGAAAAGTTAATAGGGTAGCAGATGCACTGAGCAGGAAATATTCAGAGGTCGTAGCTAACATGTTGATAAGGCAAACGGAGGAATTAAATTTAGATATTGTGGAGTCCATAGCCAATATTTTAGCAGCACTTGTGATACGACCGACTTTGATAGACAGGATTAAACAAGCTCAAATTACAGATCCAGAATTATTGAAGATCAAGAATAAGGTGGAAAGTGGAGATCCAGGAGAATTTCGGGCATTGTTTGGATGCAAAGTCTAGGCTTTGTGTACCTGCAAATGAAGACTTGAAGAAAGAGGTCATGGCTGAAGCTCACAGTTCCAGATTTTCTATTCATCCTGCAGTACTAAAATGTACAAAGATTTGAAACAACATTTCTGGTGGAACAACATGAAAAGAGAAATTGCTGAATTTGTATCCAAGTATTTGGTTTGTCAACAGGTAAAGGCCGAGCACCAAAAGTCCAGTGGTTTATTGAGTCTGTTGCTTATTCTAGAGTGAAAATGGGAGCATATCACGATGGATTTCGTTAGTGGGTTGTCTAGAACCAGATTGGGACATGATTGCATTTGGGTTATTGTAGACAGGTTGACCAAATCTGCTCATTTCTTACCCTTGAAGGTTTCTACTCCTATGGACAGATTAGTACGGATCTATATGGATAATATTGTGAAGCTACATGGTGTACATGTTAGTATTATTTCAGATCGGGATCCACGGTTCACTTTTAGATTTTGGACAGCCTATCAACAAGCCATGGGTACAGAAGTAGTTCTGAGTTCTGTATTTCATCCCCAGACAGACGGACAATCAAAAAGGACAATTCAGACTTTGGAAGATATGTTAAGGGCTTGTGCCATTGATTTTAAGGGTAATTGGGATGAACATTTGATGTTGATGAAATTTTCCTACAATAATAGTTACTACAGCAGCATCGGCATGGCTCCCTATGAAGCTCTGTATGGAAGGAAATGTCGGACACCTTTATATTGGGATGAAGTAGGGGAAAAAGATTAATAGGGCCAGAGTTGATTCAAATTACAGTGTACAAGATAACCATCATCCGAGACAGACTCAAGGCTGTTCAAGATAGACAAAAGAGTTGAGCAGATATGAAAAGAAGACAATTGGAGTTTCAAGTTGGAGACAAGGTATATTTTAGGGTTTCACCGACTAGAGGGGTTATGAGATTTGGAAATAGTGGAAAATTGAGTCCTAGATTTGTGGGACCCTACGAGATACTAAAAAGAGTTAGAAATCTAGCGTATCAGTTGGCTTTACCCTCCAGAGTTGGCTCGAGTGCACAATGTATTTCATGTTTCACAGCTCCGAAAATACATATCCGATCCAAGCCACGTGATCGAGTATCAACCTCTCAGTGGTAAGGAACAATTGGTTTATGAAGAGGTACCAGTTCGTATCATTGATACCAAGGAACAATTCCTTCGACATCGGTCTATCCCATTTGTTAAAATTCAGTGGTTTAATCATTCAGAAAGGGAGGCAACATGGGAATCTAAAACCAACATGCGAAACAAGTACCCTTACATGTTTATCTCGTAGGTACGTTAAGTTTCGAGATCGAAACTTTTCTTAAGGAAGGGAGAGTGTAATACCCGACTTTTTTTATCATTTCACATATTTTTGTATTTGATTTTACACTTTTAAATACTCATTAATATCCCTTTCAAATATTAAATAATCGTTTTACCCTTTTAAATATTTTTTAAAATTTTTGGGTAAAAGTATAATTTTACAAAACTTGAGAGACCAAAGCGTAAATTTTCAAGTTAAAAGAAGGGTGGCAAACTTAGTCACGAAGTTTCTAACTCAGTTGTATATTTCCCTTATCATTTCCAAGCTAGCAAAGGAATTGTAGAGAACATATTTTCTGTCTCTTATACACATCAGATGTAGTACTAGATTCAGGAAATTTAACTCCCAAATCAAATTGGTGATCCAAGAATCCACATATACCTTTACAATAAATTTCAAAAGTAAGTTTTACTTCCAAATCTTTATAATTTTTATGTTAAATTCCAAGTTCCTCAGGAAATTAATTTGTTTAATTTAGTTGTTTATGAATTGATTTGATTACCAAATATGTTTATGAGCTATTGGGACTGGATTTATGGTTTCAAATTACTTTTTAACTATTATTTTTGTGAGATTTGAATTAGGATTTTGACAATTCTTAACCTAGTGAGATATTTGAAATTATGAACCCTAATTCTTAGATTTTTATCTTATTTTCACAAATTTAAGTCAATCCTTACTTATTTGTATTCAAAAATGACTAGAAATTTGAGAATTTGGGTGATGCCCAAAAGTGAATCCCCAACTCGATTTTTATCCTAATGGTATAACACTCTCCTGATCTAGGTGATTCGAGATTAGAGTTTTAGACCGTCGAAATTAGAATACGTCTACGAAATCGATTTTTGAGGTAAGTAACGTTTACGCCTTTTTATCGATATCCTGTATATGATTGGTATTGTAATCCTAGAATAATTGATATTAAGGTAAGTATATTTATTTTGATTAATGTTTATAAGGTAAGTACATTTATAAATTATATATTCGTTATGTAATGTACCATTTGTTCATTATCATGCTATGTGTTAATGAATGATTACTGTGAATGGCTCAATGGGTCATTTTAGTGGACTTGGCTATAAATGAGTGAATGAAATGATATACTGAGTACTCTGCTTCGTAAATGTTGTACCCAATCTATCGAGAAGACAAGTGATAGACTCTCCGTAATGCCTTGTCTACTCGGGTGGATAATAGGTAGATCTGGAGCATATTCAGTGTTGGGAAGACTTTTCTGAACCATGAGCTCATTAATTTATATTTGCATTTTAAATAATGATAATGTCTCGTATATTGTTTCCTGTACTGATTGTATACATGCTATCTATAATTGGGTTTAAATGTTATTTACTAAGCACAATGTGCTTACTCCGTTATTATTTTCTCCTATGTTTGCAGTTGAGAACCAACAGGAAACGTTGGCAGGTCCTGAATAGAGTGCTGATCAAGGAGAGAATTATAGTACAAACCCCAGTTATTAGAGATAGAGTTTTCCTGTTTACCATCCTAGTGTGAGGTTGGTTTTTATACTTAGGCCTATGTGCCTATGGACTTGTTAGATTCGTCTTGTGATTAAATTTTTGACTGTTGTGGGATTGTGGTTTGTTGTTTGTATATGGCTGTGATTTGGTTATTGTGGATTGTTATGGATATGGCTGTTGAATATACTTTGTGGTCTTGTATTGGTTGATCTTGAGGTCTAATGACAGGTATTATTGTTTGTACTATTGTGCTCTTGTACTGTGCCTTGCATGTTTGGGGTGATCTCGAGGTGTGGCGTGTCATTGTCCCGTTTTGGGGGCGTGACAATTTGAAAAGGAACAACAACATGCACCATTCAGAATAACAATAAATTCCATAAATATATCAATGCAATTAAGGTTAAAGAAGAAGAAAATCTTTATGCCAGAATACCCAAAAGTCATCACGGAATTCTGGGCCTTTATATTATCTCAGAGATAAACCATTGTTTAGAAACTAAACACCAAATGATCTCTGGAAAGCATCATTTTGTTCTTTTTTTTTTTTTTTTTTTTTGCAACATGAAAGTTATTTTGGTTCTTTATTCAATTAAAACCAATTCTTTTGTTCCAAAAAAATAATTCTTCTTCCTCCTAGATAATTTCAACCTTAATAAACCCATAAAAAATTGCACTATAGGAGAGTCCATCCAATACCTTTTGAATTGCAACATCTCTTAATAGAAGAAAAAAAAATTGTATCTTTTCAATATTTACGATCAAATTAGAAATAAGAGTTTATCTTGATCCTGGGTTTGCCCTTCACCAAACGCACACTTCTGTTAATCTTCAATCCTTTTTAGTTTTAATATCATCAGAGTGTTTCAACTTCCAAGAGAAGTTTTTTACCCTTGGTCTGCCAAGTTTAGAATTTGTATAAATAGAGGTAACCTACAATTTTTTGGACAAAAATGCCCAAACTTGAATGCATGTTCATTGCACTTGCGTTTTTGCCATCAATAGTTTAATAGAAATTGAGCAAAAGGACTAACGGTGGAACGGTTGAAGAATTTAGGGTACATTTTGTCTAAAATGGGAGTTTGGGGTATGAACTGTCACCCGTTTAATAGTTTAGGGTCTAAAAGTGGCTTTTACTCAGTAAAACGGCTTGAATATGCAAATTATATCCTCTTTATAATTTTACCCCAAGTGAAAGTTTTCAATGAGTTAAAAAACATAAACTAACCACCATAAACCTTCTCTTTAACAGTGTTGAAAATTTGAATAAACAGTTCTACCTATTTCTTTTGTTTTCTAACTATCCTTTATAATCAAAATTTTAATTTGTACTGAATATACCTTAAACACATTTCATCCAGAACTTTTTCCTCAACCTTAAAAGAATTGTACTCCCTCCGTCTCAATTTTATTTTCACTTATACAGTGGACACGTTTTTAAAACATTTAATTTTATTGTGTACACACTTATGTTATCCATCATCATTGTGATATTACAAGGTAAAAAGTTGTAATTTAAGTGGTTAGTGAAGGTAGAATTGAAAATGATATGTATAGTAATGATTTTTTTGGAAGAGTGACATTATTTTAGAATGTGCCAAAATAGAAAGAGTGGCAATATAAATGGTGTAGAGACAGTATATTATAGTGGCAATATAAAATTTATTTTTAGTAATCCAAACTATAGTGCAATATACTTGTGAGGAAAATACTACCATAGATTCGGTTTTGTGCCCTACCTATAAAGCTTATGGTCAAGATTAAATTTTATAAGTAATCTTGCTTACATCAGTTAATATCATAGATTCCATAACATTTAATCCATATTACAGAGTATACAAGTGGGATCAAATATCAGATCTACATAAATATTTTCCTACTTGTGATCTAATATAATTATCCATATGTTTGTGATGTTTATTTTTATCTGATAGTAGGAGTCTTATTTTATGTACATATGTGCATGTTATGCTTACAATCAAGCTATATGTATTATGGATCGGGGCGACTAATTTTATTTTGCACTTGTAGACACCTATTTTTGTCCCGTAAGTTCTCCCCTATTTTTCATTTAATTTGACTCTCAATTTTCTTTTTAATTTCCCTCTTAATTTCTTTTTAAACCTATTTTTTGATTTCCTCTTAATTTGTCCTTTAATTCTCTCTTAATTTGTCTTATGGTGTTTAATTATTATGTGTTTTATGTATTTTTGAAATACAAAGAATGAGTTTTAATATTATTTAAGTTTTAGATTTCTCAAAAAAAAAAAGCAGAGTAACTTAGTATATCATTTCATTCACTCATTTATAGCCAAGTCCACTAACTGTCTCTTATACACTGATCATCGTTCACGCGCACAACAAATTTTTTGGCCACGTTTTTCGCGTTTTCACCCATTTCTCAAAGAAAATTTCAGATGGCCATACTCTCCACATGACAAGGAATGGTCCTTGACCATTTTTACACTCAATCCCATTCGTTAAAAGCACAAAAAATCAGTCTAAAGGGGAGGAGAGAAAAAATTTTCTGGAGAAAAAATTTTCTGAAGCAAAAGAAATCTGCCAAAACAGCCCACTTTGAGCCAAAATTCCAGGCGATCAGAGAGGAATTAGACTAAGCTCAAAGAACAAAAGTTGTATAGGGTCCCTAGAACTACAATTTCTATTTTGAAACCCAAAGCAAAATCTTCCATTTCGAGGGCCAAAAACGTGGTAGAAAAAGCTGTTGGTCCAGAGAATTTTCCAGAAAATTTCTAAGTCTGGAAAATTTTCCAGACCACCAACTTTGAGTTAATCACAAGACGAATCTAACAAGTCCATAGGCACATAGGCCTAAGATAACAGACCCTGTCTCTTATACACATCTAGATTGTCAAGCCCACAACGTGGTGCAACGTCTCGATGACGTGGCACCCCCAGAATGCGCCACGTCATCTGTGACGTGGCACCACCGGATTGAGCCACGTCATCGATGACGTGGCACTCACACTTGGATGGTAAACACGTCATCTGTGACGTGGCTCAACCAGATTGCGCCACGTCATCTGTGACGTGGCTCAACCAGATTTCGCCACGTCATATGTGACGTGACTCAACCAGATTGCGCCACGTCATGACGTATCTGTGACGTGGCTCAACCTGATTGCGCCACGTCATCTGTGACGTGGCTCAACCAGAGTGCGCCACGTCATCTGTGACGTGGCTCCACCAGAGTGCGCCACGTCATCGATGACGTGGATGTGTAGATTGTGCCACGTCATCGATGACCTCTAGATGGTTTAAGCCCTGTCTCTTATACACATCTAGATGTGTATAAGAGACAGCTTTATCCTATAGCATATATATCTGCATTTTTATCCCTCAAATAATTTTTTTAAATTACATTTAGGCCCTTAAGGACTTTTCTTTAATATTACTGTTTTTTTTCTTCAAATTTCTTCCAAATTACATGTTTTATGTCAATAATCACCAAGTTTTTACTTTGATTTTTGTTTGGATGACGTGGCGCACTCTGGTGGAATTGTCATCTTGATTACACATCTGGTTGAGTATAAGAGACAGATCTACGTGGCGCAATCGGAAAAAAGCAATTAATCAAAAATATATGCAAAGATCAAAGTCTGTCTCTTATACACATAGATGTCCAGTGAAATGACACTGGTCTCAATATAATATTTATGTCTTGTCTTACTGGTTAAACATGTGAAGATACTCTTTTACCCTCAAATTTTGGATTAGTTGCACAACTAGACGTTAAGTATTTGAATCAAATTCAATTTAGCCCAGGACTTAATAATTGTATCAATAATATAAAATTGGGCTAGAAATAAACTCCCGCGTGCATGATAAATGACTATTTGCCCTTGGGACTCCCAGTGAAATGTACCTGTCTCTTATACACATCTCTCTCCCTCAAACTAAATCTACTGTCACAATCTCTTTTTAATTCTTAGAAATGTAAAATAACAACACTATTTTCTGTCTCTTTTACACATGAAAGTTTGTAACGATGCTTTTCAAAGGCAGTATTCTATTATTGCCTCATATTTCCTCTAGCTACGTATGTCTTAATTATTCAACATTTCTGAAACGCGGTAAAGTGGGTGCGAGGAAATTCAAATCAATAGTTTAGATTGACATTTTGGTGAATCCACTCCTCAACTTATATCTAATTTTCACTTTAAAATCCTAATTTTAGTTTGGATTCTTTACACCCTTAATTTCACTTTTGGACACGTTGCACTCCTAACTCTCAAATCCGTCATACTTCAGTCTTTTTTTAATATTGCACCAAAAATGTTATGCCAAGGCATTATTGTACATCTCATTAAATCTATTGTGCACACAAAACAATTCTGTTAAGTTTGGTAAAGGTGTTAAAAAAATTGAATTGGGACGAATTTAAAAACTATAGGTGTAAAGTTTCCAAAACTAAAAAAATTAGGGTGCAAAGTAGTAATTGTGTATAAGGGGTGCAAAATGGAATTAAACCAATAGATGTATTATGCCTACAATCAAGCTATATGTATTATGGATTTTATGTAAAGATATTTAAATTAGTCACTAATCCAGATATATTACATGACATCTGTTTATCCATATTAAGATTGTTAAGAAATTTACTTTTTCTTTCAATTGGTTATATAAATCCAAAATTTAGTATTTATCATATAAAATATTCTACTCAAGATAAAACCGAGGCTTTATGAAGTTATTTGATATTTTAAAAGTTCGAAAAAAAATGAAATGCTGTACACACAGATTATGTAAACTAATTAGAGCTTAAATTTAATATTTTTGGTGTCTTAGTAGATATTAATTAATGAAACTTTGGAAAACTTCCCTTCCACGTGCTCAGTTTGTTGGTCATTGTCATGTGGGCCCAAATGCAATTGCTGTCATAAATCATTCTAGATGTATATTTTGCTGCCTCCAAATATTATCATCCAATTGGAGACAACACATGTTGCCACTTTGTCAAATGCCAATGATAATGCCACAACATAAATCTTATTACCACAGTAAATTTACAGTAAAATTACAAAAATAACTCTTTGTATAATGAAGAGATAGTTGGCACAGATATAATTTATTGATTTCATATAAAATTTTGCTGTGGCAATTAAATTTCTACTGTGACATTATCGTTTGCCTTTGTTAAAGAATATTGTAGAATTGTCCTTATTCCCGTAACTTATGTCCTAAAGTTTTCCTATTCACAGTGGTATTTTGTCTGGTAACATTTCTTATGTTTCTTGCAATCAAGATTCAACATTGAAGAAGTCTAGAATATGTTTTTGCGGGTGAAAATACATAAGATCCACCTTTTATGATCATTGTTACGAGAACCAACCAAGACAAAAAGTTCCCAACAAACATATATAAACAATAAAGTCATCTGTGACTTACCAACATGTTCAAGAATTGTGATTTTGTTTTTTTCTTTATTTGATTATTTTAATATGAATATGTATGGATGAAATGATTTATTTTTTCTTTTTCGATATTTTAATATCTTCTTGGAAGACTTGAACGGATCAATGTCAGATATTTGCATATAACTGTAGAATAAATATTGTATACCGTTCACCATAACAATTGATCGTTGAAGATGACCATAACAATTGATTGTTGAAGATGATTGAATTGAAATCGTATGCTGAGATTCACGTACCTTGACTAAGCGTTCCTCTCCTTCTCCAAATCCTAGATGGCGGTAATCAAAAGGGCAAACTTACCGTAATACCCTATATATAGAGGATGCAGTATTATGGATGAGAGAGACCTGTCCCAAATAGTATAATTAGACCTCCTATTAAGGTTACCCTAAATCCAATAGGATTAAGAAGATAGACTTACTGTAATACCCACGATTTTTTTATTTTATTTATTTAAAATAAAATAGTTAAACCTACTAGAGGATAAAACCGTGTAAGAGTTCTAATGTATGAAATTACTAGAATAGTACTATCCTACCCCTAGTACAATTACTTTGGTAGTACATATCTGCAAATAACGATATACATGCAAATCTACAAGTAACGATTAAGCTATATATATGCTATAGGATAAAGTTTGTGATTCTTTTTTTTTTTTACGTAACACAAATGTTATTGGAGAGAATTTTAGCCATATTAAAAGTTAGTCTTCTTCTTATATAGTTTTAATTAATTATTTTCGTTTTTAATTTTGAAAAAATTAGATGCTTAATTATTTTAAATTTTAGTTATTCACTTTATTAGATTATTTGCTTATAAAGTTAGTTCAACTAATGTAAAAGTTATTATTGGTAGTTAATTGATAAAATTAATTTTTTGGAGATTAAAGTTATCGGATTTGTGTATATGAAAATTATATTTCTTTTTTTTGAAATATAATAGTATTTTATTATTGTTAGAACTTTTATTTTAAGGAAAAAAAACATGAAAGAATGATTTAACCGTACAGAGAATCGAAGGAAGAGAGAGGAATTTGAGTGAGAATGATTTGATTTAGATTAGAATATAAAAAAAAACAAAATATAGTTGCAGAGACGGCTTGTCAGGAGGAAGCATATGGGATTTGACAAAAAAATTTGAAATTGCATCTTAACCCCCCAAAGTTTTACACAACTTTTACAAAGGCCCAAACAAACTTTTGTAGCGACAGATTGAGTCCTTTTGAGGTTCTGAAATTATAGATAAGCCCGGATGATTTTTCAAGGGGCCCCATCAATCCATAGAAGGATTCTGGAATTATCAAATGGCCCTTATAGTTTGTTAATATTTTACATAAGTCCAGGGAAGTTTCTATAATTGATAAATTGACCCCTAAAAGTTTAAATGAAGTTAATATTAACCCCAAAAGGATTTATAGAATATATAGAGACCCCTAATGACCTTGTGAAATGACCAAAATACCCTCAATAATTTTAAAAGCTACATAAAAGCCCAAATTAGTTTTTCAAAGTTACAAAAAGACCTCAAATGGATTTCTGAGTTTGTAAACTGTTCTAAATTGTTTTGTTTAGCTCGAATAGAGTCCAAAAGTTTTTCAAATATTATAAATGAGTTTTGTTAATCATCGTAAGTCTTATAAGGTTATAATAATGACTTCAAAGTACTTTTTTACTACAAGAAAACTATGATATGATAGTAAATATTATTTTTGCAAAATTTAGGACAATTTAGATGTTTGGAAAGGTTGAGTATTTAGGGAATTTTTATAGGATATTTAAATAAATACCAAGCATGAACTAAGTGATAGAAACGTGCATTTTTTTATAAGAAATACTAAAAAGGAGCAAGTACAAGAGTAACGTGATTCTTTGGCATATCGAGATAAGTGGTGCTTACCCTCTAATTTGTAAATTGTTTTACAAACCCATATATTTTCTTAAATGATTTTATGAACTTTCATGTTTTTCTAAATTGTTTTATAAAATGTGTTTTACGAAATGATTATTTGATTATGAAAATCTGGATCATGTATGGCTATTTGACTTGCTTGATTTTTAAATTATAGAAACGTGATATATGCATGATTTTGATATGTATGAAATGCATGTGACGAATGAGTAAATGTTAATGGACAAAGGCTCTAAACGGATATGAAATAGTCGGTAGGGATTATAGTCCTGATTTATACTGATATACTGGTATCCTGATAAACGATAAATGATATATGATGGGTCAAGTGGTTCCATGAAAACTTCTTGACAGCCTTTTCTAGTGAAGTTTATCACTAGTCTAAGTATTCAGAGTCGATGAAGGCTTGTATTGTTTTGAACCTCTAAAAGATTGTACATGATTTGAAAAATAAATTTGTCATATGTCATAGATTATTTAAAAAGTATTGTTACATGAATTTGATATAGATAAATGATTCGTGAATTTCAAAATGCAAGTTGAATTACATGACTATGTGTAATGAAAATGGTATACGATTTAAAAAGATAATTTTGATAAAAGGCATGAGCATGTGATAGTATGACTTGTCTTGTGAAATGTATATGTAGGTAACTGCATGATCCAACAGTGTTTCGGTGTTATCTACTGGGCGATTAGTCACTCACCCCATTCTTTATTGAGACCCCTAATGACTTTGTGAAAAGACCAAAATACCCTCAAGTGTTTTAAAAGTTACATAAAAGCCCAAATTAGTTTTTTAAATTTACAAAAAGACCCTGAATGGATTTTTAAGTTTGTAAACTATTCTAAAATATTTTGTTTAGCTCAAGTAGAGTCCAAGAAGCTTTTCAAATACTATATATGAGTTTTCTTAATCATAGTAAGTCTTATAAGGCTATAATAGTGACTTCGAAGTACCTTTTCACTACAAGAAAACTATACAATATTATAGTAAATAGAATTATTTTTGCGAATATTAGGACAATTATAGATGTATCGAAATGTTGAGTATTTAGGGAACTGTTATAGGATATTTAAGTAAATACCGAGAATGTACTAAGTAATAGAAACGTGAATTTTTTTTATAGAAAATACCGAAAAGGAGCAAGTACAAGAGTAACGTGATTCTTTGGTATACCGAAGTAACTGGTGCTTACAGTTTGATTTGTAAATTGTTTTACGAGTATATTTTTTTTAAATGATTTTATGAACTTGCATGTATTTCTAAATTGTTTATGAAATGTGTTTTACGAAATGATTATTTGATTATGAAAATCTAGATCATGTATAGTTATTTAACTTGCTTGATTTTCAAGTTATAGAAACATGATATATATATGTATGATTTTTTATATATATGAAATGTATTTGACGAATGGGTAAACATTTATGGACAAAGGCTCTAAACGGATATGAAATAGTCGGTAGGGATTATAGTCCTGACTAATACTGATATACTGGTATACCTGATAAATGATAAATGATAAACGATACGATAGGTCAAGTGGTTCCATGAAAACTTTTTGACAACCTTTTCTTGTGAGGTCCATCACTAGGCTTAGTACTCAGAGCCGATGAAGGCATGTGTTGTTTTGAGCCTCTAAGAAAGTGTACATTATTTGGAAATGAATTTGTGATATGTCATAGATTAATTGAAAAGTATATGTTATATGATTTGATATAGATAAATGATACATAAATTTCGAAATGTAAGTTGAATTACATGACTATATGCAATGAAAATGACATACGATTTAAAAAGATGATTTTAATAAAAGCATATGCGTGTGATAGTATGAATTGTCTTTTGCGAAATGTATATGTAAGTAACTGCATGATCCAGCAGGGTGTAAGTGCTATATACTGGGCAATTTATCCCTCACCCCATTCCTTATATTTTTGTACAAATGATGAGTACGTGTACGTAATCATAGAGGATGAAGCATAAACGCATTCAGACAAAGAAGATGCTGAAACTATAATGTTATTTAATAATAGGATTCTACTATAGTTATTTGACTTTGCATAGTCCATCTATTGAAATAAGTATAGCATGTGTGCTCGTGACACTATGTTTTTATTTATTTTAGAATTTATTATTTGAATAAGTACCGCATTAAATGGGATATCATTTGTGAGTAGATATTTTCGTTGCGTAATTTATATTTGATGTTACTATATATGAATGATACCTTGTATTCGTGGGAGTACGGTCTCATGGATACGGAAAATGACATGTGCCTGATAAGTACAGGTCAGGGGCGTGACACTGACACCTTACATATCACACCAAAGAAACAACTGAGATAGGCCTAGACCCAAATAAGTGAATTATAAAAACATGAGTTTTACCGATTTTCGTTTAACCCATATTTTTTAAAACATAAATTAATTAGTAGTAGCCCAAATAATTCTAATATTCTCTCACTTGGACAATACTATATATATATATAGGATGCAGTATTATGGATGGGAGAGAGACCTATCGACCAAATAGTGTAATTGGACCTCCTATTAAAGTCATCCGAAATCCAATAGGATAAGCCCACACCTTACATATCACACCAAAAAAACAAAGGAAATAGACTTTGGCCCAAATAAGAATATAAGTTTTACCACTTTTCATTTAATCCATTTTTATAAAACACAAATTAATTAATGGTAGCCCAAATAATTCCAACATTCTCCCACTCAGGCAACACTAATTGATCTTAAGGTTTTTAATAAAAATATTTTAGAAAACGACTCTTGAGTTAAACACAATTTTAGTGGCTACTATAAAAATTTCAGTCCAGAATTCAGTCCAATGAAAACACCAATAATAAACTATAGTTGTCAATATGTTATTTATCACTGTAGGACCTTTATAATTACAAATACAGATGCATCATCAACATGAATTCCATAATTCGATAAAGTGTAGTGTGGTTTGACTCACATGATCCATAAGCAAAAATAACAAATCAAAACCATAATCAGTCTTCAGCCTTAAAAGAGACTCTGAATAGGACTTTCATCCACTGCAGCATTTCGAAACCGAATCCACTTCACAAAGGAAGTTTTTTTTATAGGATTTCCATCCACTTTACTGCCTCTAAGTCGAAACCACTTCATAACGAAGCAATTGTTGTACAACTTTCACTTTATTCCTACCTGAGCTCATATAAGCAATCCATAAAACCTTTAGATATGCGTAAAATATGAATAAATCATATCAATAACTGCATAAATTAGGAAATGAAACTTTATTTAGTACGGGTAACTATAGATTGCATATATAAGAGTTATAAATAACTTCCATTGACTAAGTACATCAAATATAATTTACCAGCACATGTTAAACGTGCTTCTCAAATCTTTAATGTTTCAATAACTGGGTCAATAAATCAGTAAACTTTTTACTATTGTAAATATGTTCACACACTACATCACGATTAACAACACATTCCCTTATTTCAAAATTTAATAAACTTTATATAACTATATCATTGTCAATTGAATTAGATAACAGGGTATTATATCTCCATTAGAGAACATTTCAATGGAAATATGTTAGAACAAAACCCAATTGACTCAAAGATAAAATAAAATCTTTAACATTTGAAATAAATATTTCAAATCATTAAGTTGATCCCTCATTTCAAAACAAATAAAAACATCGACAGTTCGTAGACAACCAACATTGAGCATCCTTCAAAATTAGTATTTTACATAACTAATCATTTTAAAATTCTCAACATGACCATAAATAAGCATTAATCTTTAATTTTTTTACATGCCTTATTATGCCATTAACATTTATGTAATGATCAAAACCGAAATTTTACCAAATATTTTCCACACACCTAGTACATAGGCAACATTAGGTAAACCACAAAATATATAAGACCATCCACTGTATTACTGTATTGAATCTCACTCATGAGATTCTTTGAAGAAAAATATTTTAGGGTTTTGATCTTATTCTAAAATTAGCTTTTATATTATTAGAAATATATGTATCTTTAGATATGTATGTTTGAACCAAGCTAGCTATCCTAAATCTTTCAAATAAGAGATCTTGAAAATATCCATCAACAGTATTTTAATCACATCAAGTAATAAAAAATCAACAACATAGAGAATGAGCAAAACTCTCACAGATCTCGAGAATGGCCTTTACTTAGAACAGTTTTATATCTAATATATTCAAGACGTTAATAGTTACCTAACATTGAAAACTTTATGTACCTATACATTGAACTAAAATGTACAACTTTATAGGCTCTCTAACATCTCATTTAAAGTAGAACCTTAAATGGTGTTGTTATCAAAATACCCTATAAATAGAGATTTTACTTAATCGAGATAAATCCAAACACCAAATATTTGAAACTAACTTCTGTAAATCTAGATCTCTTGAGAAGATTTTGAAATAACTTTACTTGATATTCTTTAACATGTACAGTGTTTTTTTTTTTTTTTAACTTTTACCACATAAAATAGGTGACAAAATTCTAGAAATATCAGTACGCAGTAAAATCGTATCATAAATATCATTTAACACTTCAAACCCCATGTTTTTAAAACTTTCTTATTACCCATTTCAATTAATACAAGAATAAAACAATGAAATTCTAAATTTGGTAATTACATCATTCTTTATCAAATCATAAACAAATTTACTGAAAATGCAATTCATAAATGGTAAAAAATAAAGTTAGTTTTAAAAACAAGGAAACAGTATTTTAAGAAAATGAAGTGTATTTTAGTGTAATTTTTCATGTATAAACAAGTCACCTCTTTATTTGGCTTTCATTTGTTGATAAATTCCTTATTACAAACAGTAACAAGAACAATTGTTCTAGCATTAATATTGTCATACTGTTATCACCATATAAATATTAAATATTGTCCTCTTCTTAATGTCAAGTTTAGGTCCTTATGAGTACGACCTTAACTTACTTGAAAATTTTGTTTTAAAGTGGATAAAGTATACGTATAATTTTCCCCTTTGTTCATGCAACTAAATACCTCAAACTTCTTTTTACATAGTATGAGTTTTCTTTCCCCCCTCTAAAAACAAATACCAATATATTTGTTTATACCCAAATGTTTTTTTAGGTAAATCTTAAATTAGAGAATAAGATGAAAGACTATTTTGTCGCACATTGAACAAGAAAATTAACTACAAAAGGTACTTTAACACAGTCAAGGAGATGATATTAAAATTATCATTTTTCAGAACAAATTCTCTAACTCCAATGACCCTAATAATTATCCATGTTGCTTGATTTTTTATCTGGATTCTAACTTTAGTAATTTCTTAAATTTCTGAAATTACTTTCTTTGGATTCCGAAAGCAATCGATCGTAGTATGAATTAACACAATACTTTGAATACTTTGTCAGGGAGAATAATACCCGAAAGTTAAATAAAGAAGCTTAATATAAATTTGACGAAAAAAGTTATACTCATACCTACATATTAGACATTTTTTATTTCCTTTCGAATAAATGTAAGACAACAACACTCATTTACCCATGAACCTACAATATCTTTCCCCTTCAAATGGGTACACCCTCACATTTAAATCAAACTATTCCCAAGCCAAAAATAGACTTCTTTATAACTTTAATGCTCCAATTTTATTATTATCTTATTTCAAAATGAGCCTTTATTTTAACAATATGTACATAGTGGGTTGAGGCATTTAAAAATGAAGTACAGATATACCAAAGTGAGATAAGTCAAGAGTTAACTCAAAATTACTTTTCCATTTCAAAACATTATTGCCATCAAAATGTTAATAAAAGATAGATTGTTTATAGAAATATTACAAATTTTAAAACAATTATATACCAAATATATAAAACCAAATACCATAAG
Source organism: Cinchona pubescens (assembly GCA_025175665.1). Taxonomy (NCBI): domain Eukaryota; kingdom Viridiplantae; phylum Streptophyta; class Magnoliopsida; order Gentianales; family Rubiaceae; genus Cinchona; species Cinchona pubescens. Next base: position 814,121 of record JANKKI010000312.1, read on the forward strand.
CAATATAGTAAACAATCAATGACAATAATTCCGTGAGAGTTTAAACTATACAACTAAATATTCACCTTCGGACATAATAAATAGTATATAATATAAACCCCACACAAGTAATTAGTGAGACAACATTATAAGAATTTATCGCTTCAGGTAGATAAAAATGTCTAATATTATAACTTAAATCCTCACTGAGTTCACTCAATTCTTTTAAAACTTGATATAAATAATTATCACCTCCGGGCAGATAACTATGTTATAGTAATTTCAAAAGAAAATCATCTCAGAATCCTTATTATATAAATTTATGAATTATGATAACGGCTACTTCGGTGTACCAATTATAGTAATCCAATAAATTATTTAATTGAGATAACAAACTTTACGCTATTAATACTTCAGGATATGCACTTAACCTTTTCAAAATTAATGTGCACGATTACTACCTCCAGGCAAGCAACTATGCATAGGAATTTTAAAAGAAAAACATCTCAGATTCCTTATCGAATAATTTTTATAAATTATTACAATAGTCACTTTAGTGGTACCAATTGTAATAACCGTTAAATCATTCGATTTAGACAAAACAATTTTATATCAAGAATATGGCATTAAATTTAAGTAAGGAATTAGCAAACTAATTTGTTTGCGAAATATCAAATGCCAAACCTTTTCAATATGCTCATCTATATCTTTATAACTACAGTTCAAAAGCATGAACATATTAGAAGAATACAAATCCTTTGATAACAAATAAACCGAAGTAGGTATAATTATAGTAGAAGTTCATATAACATGTAATATCCTTAATCTTAAATAACCCAATTAACGGCTAACATATATCTTTAATAAATATAAACATTTCGGGGTCCTTATTAAATAATTTTATAAAATTATAATAATGGTCACTTTGTTGACACCCTTTATTACAATTTACAAATTATTTAATGGAGACAAATTCTTTTCAACCAAACATTCTTTAATCTCATCCACAAGACAAACATACAAATTCGGACTTCCCTAACTAATAGAATTAAGGAGAAGTTATACATTTAGGGACCTTTATTACTTCAGTAAATTGTTTGTACCATATAACTAATTCAATAATTTAGCAAATGTTAAATTAACATGATAAAATGATTAATTGTGATACTCGCAAATTTTTAGACAAAATAATAAATAGGAAAATAAATATTTGAGATATATTAATATAAGATAATAGAGTTTTAGTAGGAGAATAATATTAGAGTAATTATCCTTGTGAATTTTGGAGACTAACCTAGCTATATTATAGGAGAAATTTTAGGAATGAATTGCCTATAAATATTGGCTCTTAAGGCTGAAAAACTACCACATATTTTTTAGAAAATTCATAGGATAGAGAAGAAGAATTTTTCAAACAAACTAGTAAGTTTTTTTTTTTTTAATTTCGTAATTAATTATTTATATTATTTTAGGCTCAACATTATAGATTTATTATAAATCTTTTATAGATTAATTGTGTAGATTATTTGGGACCGTGTATAAACTAATTTATGCCTATTTATGAATTTAATTGCCATTTATTTTAGAGTATTTTCGTATTTAAATAATCTGAAATTTAAGAATATATTGTGGGTTAATAATTATTTTCATATGGAATGAATCTTGAATTTTGAATGTATTTTTTTACAAAGAAATAAGAAGAGAAGATTGTTTTGTTTTTTTGGGAAAAAAAAATAATGAATAAAAAAAATAAAAAGAAGAAGAAGAACCTGTAGCTGCATATGACGAACATGGTGATGATTTGTCATCTTTATAGTTTACTCCTTTAGATTTGCAATATATCCACTAAGGCTCGAAAAGTTTTAAAGGAGGACAGATTAAGTCCTTATGAACTTTAAAAATTAGATATTTATCTAGAATGGTTTTAAGTGGTCAAACAAAGTCCAGAACTCTCTGAAATTACTTTTTGAACCCCTGAAGTTTATGAAAAATTGTACATTGGCCCGAAAATTTTTGAGAATCATACAAAGGCCCCTAAAAAATGTTTTACAAATTATAAGAAAGCCGTCAAATATTTTTCTAAAGTTGTATAGAGCCACTTATTATTTTATATAGTTATATGAAAGCCCAATTTTTTTTTAAAGTTTCAAAAAGAACCCTAGAGTTTCTAAAAACTTGTAATATTAAACTAAAAGTTATTTTGTGATAGAAATTGAATTGACTAAACCTAGTAAGGACTCAATATGAGTTATTTTGGCAACTTTAAGAGACTATTATTATATTTAAGCAAACTAAAAGTACTTTTCACTTTTTTACATCACTAATGAATCTTAAAATATTTAAAGTATTAAATCAATCATGGTCCCTAAGAATTTGCAATAGAGTTATAGTGAGTTCGATTAAAAGTTTATCAAGTGTCCAATAATGATAGAATATAATGATTTCTTCTAGGAAAATATCAACGTCAAGATTAAGTACGATTATTGAGCTCATTCGAGGTAGGTGATGCTTACCCCCTAAATTTCTAAATTGTTTTACAAACTTCGATGTTTCTTAAAATTACTTTATAAACTCACATGAATTTCAAAGTCGTTTTACAAAAAGTGTGTTTTATGAAAGAATTATTTTTGCCTATGAAAATCTGGATCATATATGGTTATTTGACTTGCTTGGTTTTAAAGTTATATAAAAATGTGATACATGCATTATTTTGAATATGTATGATATGTGTGTGATGTATAGGTAATAACATTAATGAACAAGGGCTCTAAAAGAACATGACATAGTCGGTAGGGATTATAGTCTTGAACTCTTCGATTAGTTATGATTATGATTATGAAAATGATCATGATTATAATAATGATAATGATAATGATAATGATAATGATAATGAGAATGACTAGAGAAACCATCAAGTGATTCCATGGAAATCTCTTGATAACCTTTTCTAGTGAGGTCAAGCACAAGGCTGAGTATTCAGTAGCCGATGAATGCATGGTTAGTGATTAAGCTAGAATTTGATTCTAGGAGGAGAGAGAAAGTGGAAAGCTGAATGTCAGAAGTGTGTTTAGTTATCTGAATTCCGATCCCTTTTTAGTAGCACTCCAACTCCTTATTTATAGAATTACATAAGGAGGCATAAGGCTATCTGTGTGTTAGTCCAGCTGAAGCGCAATTACATAGTTGCCCTTAATGAGGCTGCCACGTAGGCACTTCTAGAACAATCTGCGTATCGCTAATCCACTTCATCATTAGTCCCCTCGGCTTGGTGCCGAGCCTCACGGATTGGGGCCGAGCCGACAACGACTGTTCATAGTCCCCAACCGATGACAGCCAGGACTTCTATATCGAACCGAGGTGGAAACCTTAGGAGCACCTATGTAATCCATTGCCGACCAGAGGTCATACGACCCTTGGCTCCTCGGCGGGTCGTAACTGCAGCATTAACTCCCAAGGGTGACATTTTCGTCGAGTCCCCATGCACTGAATTCGTATTTATTGCCCTGTATTATTAGCCCCGATTTTACTGCAAAATGCCTCATTTTACGCGCCATAACGCCTGTACCACGTCTCGATTTTCATCCCATATCCCGTTTACCACCCCATAACGCCTCGCTTTTCCCGCCTAAATGTCTTTTTACATTTCGAAACTGTCAATTTCCTCCCCCAGAAACACAGAACATTCTGGAAGAAAACTCACCTATTTATACCCCCATTCACCCCCAAATCTTTTTTCTTCTTCTTACTCACCTTTTCCTTACTCACTTAGATTACTCTATTTCCCTATACTTACACCCCCTCCCTTTTTTACTCTCATCCCCCAGAGACTTACATAGGTTTTCTTCCTTCGCCCTCTGCCGTTTCACCGTTGCCGATTTCTGACCGTCGCTCTACGCCACCACCGGATACCACTAGGAGCTTTTTCTAAAAACTCCCACACACCCTCAAAACAGAAGATTATGGCCGGTACGTTCACTCCCACTTCTCTTATTAGCACACCGGTTCATCCTTCCCCGGTAAATGCCGTTGACAGGATGCTAAATCCTTTCGAAGAAGCGCTTCTGGCAGCAGTGCCATTAAACTTTCTTTCCCATCCATTTTTTTCCGAACCTCCACCAAACGACCACCCTAACCTTCAAACCCAAAGTATATCAAACTCCCTTGAGCTCGAGGATATCAAAATCCTTAGGGATCGGTGCCGTTTTTCCAAGAACGTGCACATCAAACTCCCGACCCCGAGGACCGAGGCCATTTGCCCCCACCTAGTTACCTAACAGTCTAACTACCATGTTCTGTCTCTTAGGAACAACTCGAGGCAGGGCTGAAGCTTCCCATAGCCCCTCTCCTAGTCAACCTATCGAACCACTGGGATATCAGCATATCCCAGTGTGTATAAGAAACGCATTTCGGGTCATCGCTGGCTTCAATTTTTTATGTAGATTACACGACATCCCCCTCTCCTTAGACACATTTAGGATGATGCTGAAATTATCCCCAAAAATGACTTTTACATCTCTCCCCGAACTGTGGGCAAACTGCTCACTTCGGGTAACCCATCATCTATTCATGACTGGAAAAAGTCATTTTTCTTTGTTCGGTACCTTGACCCTCCAATGCCCCGGGGTCCATGGAACCTTATAAAAGAAAACTTAAAAACCAAAAATGCCTCTCCCCCGGATTCCCTGCACGCCCAGAGGCTCGTCGAATCCAACCTCCGGATAAACTTCAATAACCAACCTGCCATCCTATCGAACAACATTTTGGCCTGGGCAGGACTATTTCCTACCCACGATATCCACCCGAGCTACGACTCCTCCTCAACAAGGTCACTATCACCATTTCCTGCTTATCTCCTACTTTTCTCTCTCTCTTTTTTTTTATATATTGTTTTTCTAACCTTTCATCTTCTCCAGAGCTCGGAGCATTCCTCAGGGGGCTGGTGTCCACCACACCTGCCACCGGTAAGGGCACTTCAAGCCAGCCCTCTTCATCATCAAGCGGATCCTCATCCGCCACCATCAACACCCTATCAGGGAGTGCCGAGGCTACACCTTCGACCTCTGCACCCCTGAATCAAACTAAGGCGGCCAGTTCACCGGGGAGGCAAGCCGGGGAGTTACTCTGGCTCTTCGACCCACCGAACCCGAGCTAACTCGGGTTACAAGGAGGAGGACTAGAGAGGCTGCTGGCCTCAGGGAGGGTCCTTCTTCCACCATGACCCTCTCTTCCTCGTCGTTTTCCCCGAGGTCCATGATTCCAGTAGCGAGGGTTCGGACCCCAGGGACTGGCTCGGGCAACATCCCCCTATCCAAACAATTCATCACTTCTTATGGTAAGGGCACAGCCGGACCTCATTTGTTCCCATTCCTTAATCTTTCTTTAGTGTCATGAATTAACACTTAAAATTTTTAGGTGATAGAAAATACACTCCCGAGGAGGAGAGGAAATCTGCAGGGTCACAGGATGTGCCCTGGGGTCGGCTGTCTGTTGACCCTCTTCCAGTTCCTTCTATCTCTGGGAGCTCTGATCTCTGACCCACCCCACCGATCGATATTAATGATTGAGCCCAATTTCTGAGAGTGGCTCAGGAACAGGCCAAAATGGTGGCTTTGCCTCGGGATGTGGCCTATGTCAAAAGGCTCACCCTTCAACAGAGGTTGGACGAACTTCACGTCAGCCTGATGAACGTAAGTCTATCTAACCCTTTGTGAAATTCCTATTTCGTTCTCCTCGGATTTCATTTTTTCATCTCGGATTTTATCTAATCTCTTTTTTCTTTTGCAGGCCGTCACAATCTTACCCGCCTTGGCAGATCGGGAGGCCTCCTTCAACTCGGCCTTTAACTCTCGGAAGCAAGAGTTGGCCCATGCGAAGTCCAGCGTGGACCAGGCAGTTAAGGAGGCTGTTAAAGCCAATGAGCTGAAATAGAATATCAAGGCGAGAAAAAAATATGATGAGTGGAAGGCCGAGCTGACAGAGGTCAGGGATAAGCTTCGGCAATCCGAGATGGAGAAGAAGACCCTTGAAGTGGATGTTGGCAATCGAGACAAGAAGGTCACAGATCTGGAGCAAAGGGTCCTTCAACTTCAAGAAGAAGCTCTGATGTCCGAGGCAAAGTTTGCCTCTCGGGAGGTGGAGTTGCGGATCGAGGGTAGGAATCAATTTGTGGCCTCGGCTGAAGCAGATGAAATGCTGAAGGAATTTACAAAGAAGGTCTTCTCTATGGGGTTCACACTAGCCTGCCACCACTTGGTGAAGAACCCTGATTTGTATGAGGGGCTGTCGTACGATGCTTCCGTCACCGAGGAGGTCATCAACGGACCACAAGCTCAATTCAAAGCCCCTGCTTTGATTTCCAAAACTTCTGGATAGTGACTCTGCTGATCTAGGGTCCGAACCCCGAGGCCGAGTCCGAGCCCGCAACCAGGCTTCCACCTCCGCTGCCGAGCATTCCACTTCTGGTGCTCAGGCTGATGTGATTTTGCTGTAATAATTAGGAACTCCCTTTGTAAATAGTTAGAACTTCTTTTGTAATAGTTAGGTCTTTTTTAATGAAATTGCTAAGTTTTGGTAACTTTTGCCCTCTTGGTATGAGCCTCGGCTTCCTTGCTTCTGGCCTTTTACTTGCTTTTCAATTTTATCATTTCCTGCACTAAAAATAGAAGTTTTATGATATAAGCAAGTAACAAAACTTCCCATACTTAAGCACTTCCATCATAAAAGATTATCGAAGACTTCCTTTCTTTCTGTACTTAGGCTTTGTTCGGACCTTTCCAAACTGAGGCAAAATGATTAAAGTTGGTTCCTTATGTTTGCCTTAGCCATTTAATTTGAGTCATACTCTCTAAATTTTAAAAGATGATGCTTTGTTTAAACAAGGCATATCAAGCCTTTTTGAGGATAGGATCCTCTTCAATCTCATTGTGCTTGGAGGGGGCTGCTTAGTTTCTACCCTTGCAGGGAAACTGTCTGGCCTCGGCCCTCAATCATTTGGTTTTTTGTTCAACTGGATCCAAAACTCTAAGAGTTGGAGCAGTTCGAACATCTGACAGTACCTTCTCCGAACCTCTGACGGTTGGCGCGACTTGTTTTTGCTTGGGGGGCTACTAAGCCTCGGTCTTTGAGGGGGGACTGCTAAGCCTCGGCCCTCAATCATTTATTTTTTTGTTCAACTGGATCCGAAACTCTTAGAGTTGGAGCAGTTTGAACATCTGACAGTGCCTTGTCCGAACCTTTGAGGGTTGGCACGGCTTGTTTTTGCTTGGGAGGCTACTGAGCCTCGACCCTTGAGGGGGGACTGCTAAGCCTCAGCCCTCAATCATTTGCTTTTTTGTTCAACTGGATCAGAAACTCTTAGATTTGGAGCAGTTCGAACATCTGACAATGCCTTGTCCGAACCTCTGTGCTTAGGATTGGCACGGCTTTGTTTTTACTTGGGAAGCTACTAAGCCTCGGCCCTTGAGGGGGGACTGCTAAGCCTCGGTCCTCAATCATTTGCTTTTTTGTTCAACTGGATCCAAAACTCTTAGAGTTAGAGCAGTTCGAACATCTGACAGTGCCTTGTCCGAACCTCTGAGGATTGGCGCGACTTTGTTTTTGTTTGGGAGGCTACTAAGCCTCGGCCCTTGAGGGGGGACTGCTAAGCCTCGGCCCTCAATCATTTGTTTTTTTGTTCAACTGGATCAGAAACTTTTAGAGTTAGAGCAGTTCGAACATCTGACAGTGCCTTGTCCGAACCTCTAAGGATTAACTCGACTTTGTTTTTACTTGGGGGCTACTAAGCCTCGGCCCTTGAGGGGTGACTGTTAAGCCTCGGCCCTCAATCATTTGCTTTTTTGTTCAACTGGATCCGAAACTCTTAGAGTTGGAGCAGTTCGAACATCTTACAGTGCCTTGTCCGAACCTCTGAGGGTTGGCGCGGCTTTCTTCGCATGGGTTTTTGCTTGGGGGGCTACTAAGCCTCGGCCCTTGAGGGGGGACTGCTAAGCCTCGGCCCTCAATCATTTGCTTTTTTGTTCAACTGGATCTGAAACTCTTAGAGTTGGAGCAGTTCGAATATCTGACATTTGAAAAGGGACCTTCATTATATTCCTTGATAATATTTCTTCAAATTTACAATGTTTCACATTCTAGGAACAATATCCCCTCTCATATCAACCAACTTGTAATAGCCCGAGGTGTGAGTTTATGCTCAAAAATTTCCTGAGGGATGCATGTCATGTCCTCAACGGTCCAGGCGAATACGTCCTTGTATTCGGTTAACAGCCTGAAGAGAAGGCCTTTAAACTCTACTGGGAGGGTAGCACAGATCTTGATTTTTTGATCAGGGAGGCTCGGATCTAATGACACCTCCTCTATTTGAACCTCGTCTTGGGGTTCAACTTTTGCTTTTCCCTTCTCCTTGGACTCTAGAGGTTCGGGGATTTGAGTAGCTCCGCGTCGGGGCTGCACCTTCTCTTCTTCTTTCCTCTGAACTGTCAAAGGTTCTTCAACACCATCCCAAGTGGATGAGGTATCAAAGGTTTCCAAATAAACCTTGTCAGTAATTGACATCGTTTGTGATTGGGACCGCAAAGACATCATATAACAGGCTCGGGCCTCCTGTTGGCTGCAATTACTGCTCCCTCAGATCCATCCCTCAACACAAATTTTATGTCGATATGGAACACAGAGGGAAGGATTCTGTAAGTGTATTGCGTGGGTCTGCCCAAGATCATATTATAAGAGCTGTCCCTTTTGACGATGACAAAGTTGGTCATCTCAATTCTATGCCTCGGGGGAGCTCCAAGACACAATGGGAGCATTATTTGCCCCTCGGGTACTACCGAGTCTCCGATAAAGCCAACCAATGGGGTCTTGAAGGGTTTTATCAAAAAATTGTCCATATGCATTTTAACCCAAGCGTCCCAAAAGATTATGTCCGCCGAACTTCCAGTGTCGACGAACACACGGTGCATTTTACGTCGTATCCAGCCACATTTACGTGAATTACGACTAGATCATTATGTGGCATTCGGTTGGGAACGAGGTCTTCGGAGGTGTATCCGAGGGACATAAATGGCTCAGTCGCTTCTCCCGATCCTTGCCCAAGAGAATGTTTCGGGCGTATTTTTTTTGGGCATTGTTTGAGTCCTCAGTCGCTGGGCCTCCGGCAATTGTATTTATCACCCCGGCGACACGGATCTGTTAGTCTTGGTTTGCCGGGGATTGTTTCTGTTTTGGTCACCTCGGTTCTGTTGACTAGGTGGCGGGCGAAGTTGCCCTGGATTCCTTTGATTGGCTGTGTTCCTTTGGAACTCTACCGCAATTCGGTACATGAACTGCTGTAAATGTCCTTCCTGGATGACCTTCTCAATTTCAACCTTTAGGTGGTTACATGCTTCTGTATCATGACCGTGTTGACCATGAAAAGCACAGTACTTTGCCCGGTCTCTTTTGTCCGGGGCTGAAACCATTCGAGGGGGTGGCTCTAAAAGCCCTAGGTGTTGTTTTGGTTACTTGGAATAAAATTTTCCTCCTCGATGCATTGAGAGGTGTGAAGTCAGACTCGGGATGACTCCTTGTTCGTGGGGGTCGGTTCTTGATATTGTTGCCCGGGAAGACCACCCGATTCGCCAAAGGTGTGACTCTGGAATAGCTCAACCTATCAGCGATCCTCGGCTTTTTTGATGATGAGGGGTTCGGAGTCTTGAGAACTTTTTCTCTTTGTGTATCATAAAGTTCTCTTTTTTTCCTGTTCGACTCTTTACCCCGTATTAACTCCGATGCTCTTTCAAGAAGTTCAGAATAGGAGCTCGGCGTCCTTTTAGCCAGCTCAGCGTTGAAGTTGCCTGGTTTGATACCACTGCAGAAAGCAGCCACTAGAATTCTTTCATCAACGTTTTTGATTTGGACCACCTCATCATTGAAGCGGTTCAAAAATTTACTAAGTGATTCCTTAGATCTTTGCCGGATGTTCATGAGGTGTGAGGTGTCTTTTTGCAATATTGATTTACTCCTGAAATGACCCAGGCAATGACTTCTCTAAGTGGAAAGTGGCGATTGAGTTCGTCGGCAACTCCTGGAACCATTTTTGTGCCGGACCTCGAAGAGTTGTTGCGAACAACTTGCAACGGGTCGCGTCACTGTAGCCATACAAGCTAGTGATTGCCACCACGTGTTGCAAGTGATCTGACGGATCAGACTCTCCCTTGTAGTGATCGAGGTCTGGCAACTTGAATTGCTTTGGAAGAGGTTCAAACTTAATAGAGATCGTTAATGGATCTCTATCAATCTCTGCCGTAGCAGGAGCATTCATAAGTAAATTATTTTTTCTCAAAATCTCTTAGATCTTATTTTTCGAGGCTCTGCTCTTCGAGCTGTTTTAAAACAACCGAAGAGGGTCCTCTCGATCCTAATTTTTTTGAAGAATGCGCACCGAGTCTTTCGCGCATCGGTAATTTTTTGCTTGTTGATGAGTGTGACTCATCTGATTGTTCGTTTGAGCGTGACTTTGTTAGTTTATGACGTAGATCGATTGGGCTCACATGGCATCAACCGGCTCTTTGCCAGGTCGTCGTCCGGTGTCACGCTTCTATTCGGCTTGTGGAGTGGCTACTCTGTTCGAACGCTCAGAAGGAGATTTGTTCTCGCGCTGTTCCACGAATGCTCAGAAAGACTCAAAGTGGTCGGCAATGTACTTCAGTACATCATTTTTCTTTTGTTGAGCCTCCGTTGGTGTATCGACGTTTTCTAACTCATCGGTATGCACCACAAGGTGTTGATTGCTCGTCTCAACGTCCTTGCTGGCAGTTCGGCATGTTCCACGGTTCTTCATCCTCCTCAAAGCAAAAAACAAACAATTCAAATGATTGAGAATTGATTGGAAGTGATGGAAATCTGTCGATTCCCGTAGACGGTGCCAATTGATTAAGCTAGAATTTGATTCTAGGAGGAGAGAGAAAGTGAAAGAGCTGAATGTCAGAAGTGTGTTTAGTTATCTGAATTCCGATCCCTTTTTAGTAGCACCCCATCCCCTTATTGAAGGAATTACATAAGTAAGAGGCATAAGGCTATCTGTGTGTTAGTCCAGCTGAAGCGGAATTACATAGTTGCCCTTAATGAGGCTGCCACGTAGGCGCTTCTAGAACAATCTGCGTATCGCTAATCCACATCATCAGTTAGTTTTGAAGCTCTTCTGATAAGTGAATACATGAACTAACATGATTTTATGATTATGAAAATGAATACTTGGTGCATGTATGATTATGAAATTTGTCAAATGAAAATGATTTAGTTATGATTATAGTATATTTCTAAATATTTCAAAAGCATTAGATAATGATTTTATAAATGGTTTTAAAATATGATTTTCTTGAAAATATGAGCATGTGATTGTGTGATAGTTTGTGAAAGTATATGTATATGTAACTGCATGATCCAGCAGGGAGTATGTGCTATCTATTGGGCGATTTGTTGCTCAACCCATTCCCTATATTTTTGTATAGATGACGAGTACGAATACGTTATCTTAGAGGAAGAAGGTTAGACGCACTCGAATAAGAAATATATTACTGTTAAAATTGTTTAGTGATAGATTTTTATAGAGTTAATGGACATTGAAATAAGTTGAGCCTGCGTGCTCATGATATTATTTAGTAGTTTTGCACTTTAGAATTTATTAAATGGAATAAGTACCGAACTCTTTTGGTTATTATTTTTTAATAGACATTTCCGCTCGTCATTACTGATATATGATTGATATCTTGTATTTGTGGGAGTATGTTTTACGGATATAGCGAATGACACGTTTTTGGTAAGTGCGGATCAGGAGCGTGACATTAATCTTGTTACTTCAACTTAATCACATTTTTCAACCTAGTATAACAATTCACATAAATCAAAAATATAATCTTGGACCAAAAACTTAATAAATTCACTAGCACAAATTAATCTTTCATGGGTACAAGAGCTCCTTATAATTAATTTGCTCCTTGATCTTGATTCCAAGATGCCAAGACTAATTTTGATAAAGAAAACCCAGGGACAATTCATGGTTACTCTCAAAAGTTGACGCGGATAAAAGAAAAAAATTTAAACCAATTTTTGTGTCAAAATATGAGTAAGCATTGAATAAGAGTATAAAGCTTAATGAAATCATAAACAATGCTGCATGAATCAATGAACGTATTATAATTTTATGTCAAACTTCAGGACATAGACACATTCCATTAGTAATCAAATACTCTATATAACAAATTACTTAATTCAGAATACAAAAACTTCAAAGACTGTGTGGCCGGTCCCAAGAAAACAGCTTGAACACCACAATGACTTCAGGAGTTCTTTTAGATTTGAATTAAGCACATGACATCATGTTTGAAGTCAAAGAGACACAAAACAACAACCAAGTCCCAGTCTAATACCACGGTTCCATGTACTACACGCAATAGTGTCTTGTAATGTCCTTTATAAGAGTGTTTTATTTTCTTTTATTCATCTAAGGTCACAAGAACCTGAAATAACGGAAACTAGAGTTCATACATTTGTAGTCTCTTAATCTTTGAGAGAATTTACTGTAAACCTTTTAATATATATTATTAGTCCTTTACTCATCGATACTTGTTGCAACAATCACCACAGGCACCACCTAAAGCTCAATTGGAGAATTCAATTAAGGACCGCTGAACCCATTCATCAAAAACTGAAGCACAATCCTCCAATATAAGAATTCCCAACATAATATAACTAAACAACTTTAAGATGTTATATACCAAGCCGCGGACAAGGTATAGTACGTGTGTCATGTTATCGCACATAATAAAAGCACGACAATTTATAAAACTTTAACCGATTCAAATTTTGATATTGGGGCATTGATACCACTTGTAAAATTTGAGTTAATCTGTTGAACCCCCAATTATGATAATCATGTTTTGATGATGACCAAATCGCACTAACAGTTTGAAAACAAGTGTGCAGAAAAATAGGGAGTTTCGAACATAAATGATTGTTCGAACACAATCAAGAAAACAACCAGTAAAACTCTGCAGACGTTGATGATTGTCCGAAAGGAAGATAATCAGTTAGATTCCGATGATGATAATCGTCTGACAGAAAGGACCTGAAACCTTGGACGAAGAATAGCGTCCGATTATGCTTCCAGAAGACATTGCATGGATCGGACACAGGTTCGGATGCATCCTCAGACATGAGAACGAATACCCTCAGAGACCGGATGCAGAAGCCATGCATCGAACGTCCGAAAGGTCCAACGGCTAGTTCGTTCGGATGCACACTCATAGCATTGGCCATCCGAAAGACCTAACGACTAGCTTCTCAGAAAACAGAAAATAGCCGTTAGAGAGCAGTTGGAAGCAATTTTTGGGCTTCTATAAATACCCCCAAATTTGTAAATATAATATATAGAGAGTAGAACTACTGCATTCAATACAAACACTTGTAAGAGTTATTTGGGAAGAAATAGGCTAAAATATTGTGGGTTGTATTGGTTTGAGTAGTGTAGTTCTCTTGGCTCAACTAGAGGGAATTAGTGTGAGCAAGAGTGGACTAGTGAGTGATCTTCAAGTGTAAGAGTGACATAGGGATAACAGTGTACAAAATTGAGATTGTTGTGTAAAATCCTTTGCCTCAACTAGATGGAGTTAGTTGGTGCAAGGGTGAACCTACTTTGTGTACAAGAGGGTTATTGCTTCACCTTCTTTGAAGAGGCACTACTATTGGAAGTTTGGGAGTTTGGTTTGATACTCTCTGTCTCTATCTTTATATTTGTTCTTTAAGTTTTAATTGTTGAATATTTATTATATTCATATGTGCTTAAGTGTTGAATTTCCATTAAGCACATTAAAAAAGTTTGTTTTGAAATAACCTAATTCACCCCCCCTCTTAGGTTGCTTTTGGGGCCAACAATTGGAATCAGAGGTTGGTCTCATATATTGAGCTTAACTGCTTTTGAGTAAAGATCATTATGGCAAACAATAATGCTTTATTTTTAGAGGGGCATTCTATTACTAGATCTCCCATGTTTAAAGCCATTAATTTTGTTTTTCGGAGGGATAGAATGAAAATTTTGTTTAATCTATTGATATTCCGTCTGATTTATGATATATTATTTGTGAAAATCCTTTAGAAACTAATATTATTTATGAAAATACTCATAAATTAATGCCTAAAACTAGATATGAGTTAAATGTACAAGAAAGAATAAATTTATCTTTAAATGCTAAATCCATTAATATTTTGTATAATGCCTTGGATGCAGATGAGTTTTTTAAAGTAAAAGGTTGCAAATCGGCCAAGGAGATATGGGACAAATTGAAAGAAATCCATGAAGGAAGTGAAGATATAGGAGAGCAAAAGAAGTCACTTCTTGTTGCTAAATATGAATCCTTCAAAATGGAAACTCATGAGAACATTGACAAGATGTATTCTAGGTTCAATGATATGGTAAAAGATTTGGAAAGTTTGGGTAAAGAATATTCCTTGGGTAAGAAGAATAGAAAAAATTTGAATGCTTTACCTAAGGAATGGAAACCTAAATCCATTACCATAGAGGAGTCTAAAAATTTAAATTCTATGCCTATCGAGTCTTTGATTAACTATTCTTCTCTAACCTCCTTTGAATTGAAGATGAAATACAAGGTACAAGATGAGGAGGCAAAGGAAAAAAGAAGCATAGCATTTAAAACTTCATCAAAAAGGAGAAAAGATTCAAGGAAGCCTCACTTCAATAACTTCCAAATCACTAGGGATGATTGCAATTCGGATGGAGAGGTTGAAGAAGAATATGAGAAGGCTCAAATGGCTTTTATGGCACTTGGCAATAGTGAGGTATCCTCTAGTTGTGACTCTTGTGATGATTCATGTGATAATGATGATTATGATGTTGAATCATTTATTTTTAAAATGTATGAATGTTTAAAAGAGTCATAAGCTAAGAACAAACAACTAAAAATTAAAGTTAATATTTTATTGAATGCCAACTCAAAACTTGTGCATGAAAATAATTCTTTGACAAAAGAAAATGATGTTTTGAAGGAAAATTTTGTTGGAAAAACCAAGATCATGGAAGAACAAGCTTCATTGAAGAAGAGATTAGATGATCATATCTTGATGATATTTTGAAAAAGAAGAGACCATGTTTTTGAAAAGAAAAGAACTAGAAATATGTTTTTGAACAAAAATTTTATCACCTTTACAAAAAATGATTTGTGCTTTGTTAAATTTAAATTTTCTTTTTATGGCAATAAAAATATTATTTGTAATTATTGTCATCAACATGGTCATATAAAAAAAATTATTATATTAAAAGAAATAAAAAATTAGAAATAAATTCTATTTGGGTGATTAAGCATGTTAGTAACCCAACTGGACACAAGAAAGTTTGGGTGCCAAAAGTTGTTGCCTATTTTGCATGGAGGTATGCTTGGAGAGCACCAAGGAATTCAAGATAGATTATCAATGAAGGGTGTTCAAAGCATATGAGCTAAGACGACATTGAAATGGGAAACATTTAATTTTTTTTATCAAAATTGTGCTTTCACTTGCTAATGAGAACTATGATCTCTTAAATGATTTTCAACTATGTGTTTAAATTTTCTTAGAATGCTTGGGCTACAAGTATTCCCAATTTTTTGTGTATAATAAGTCACTATTTACAAAAGTAAGGGGAACCATTCTCTTTGTACTCACTTAAATTATATTCACCTTTTAAGGGGGGAGAATAAAGTCAAGAGGAGCATAAATTGCATTAATTTTATTATGTCTTGATGATGCCAAAAGGAGGAGAAACAATGGACAAATTCTTTTGTCTTGTACTTCATTTTTTATGGTTATTTTTTGAATTGTCCAGTTGATTTGTCATCATCAAAAAGGGAGAGATTGTTGAACCCAAGTTATGATAATCATGTTTTGATGATGACGAAATCGCACTAACAATTTGAAAACAAATGTGCAGAAAAATAGGGAGTTTCAGACGTAAATGATTGACCAAACACAATCAAGAAAACAACCAGTAAAACTCTACAGACGTTGATGATTGTCCGAAAGAAAGACAATTCGGGCGATGATAATCGTCCGACACAAAGGACCTGAAACCTCGGACGAAGAATAGCTTCCGATTAGTACTTCCAGAAGACATTGCATGGACCGGACGCAAGTTCGGATGCATACTCAGACGTCCAAATGAATACCCTTAGAGACCGGACACAAAGGCCATACATCGGACGTCCGAAAGGTCCAACGGCTAGTTCGTTCGGACGCACACTCATAGCATAGGCCGTCCGAAAGACCAAATGGCTAATTTTTCAAGAAACAGAAAGTAGCCGTTAGAGAGCAGTTGGAAGTAATTTTTGGGCTTCTATAAATATCCCCAAATTTGTAAATATAATATATAGAGAGTAGAACTACTGCATTCAATACAAACACTTGTAAGAGCTATTTGGGAAAAAATAGCCTAAAATATTGTGGGTTGTATTGGTTTGAGTAGTGTAGTTCTCTTGGATAAACTAGAGAAAATTATTATGAGCAAGAGTAGACTAGTGAGTGATCTTCAAGTGTAAGAGTGTAGGGATAACAGTGTACAAAAGTGAGGTTGCTGTGTAAAACCCTTTGCCTCAACTAGATGTGACTTAGTTGGCGCAAGGGAGAACCTACTTTGTGTACAAGAAGGTTATTGCCTCACCTTCTTTGAAGAGGCACTACTACTAGAAATACTCCAAACTTGAGAAGTTTGGGAGTTTGGTTTGATACTCTCTGTCTCTATCTTTATATTTGTTCTTTAAGCTTTAATTGTTGAATATTTATTATATTCATCTATTCTTAAGTGTTGCATTTCCATTAAGCACATTAAAAAGGTTTGTTTTGAAACAAGCTAATTCACCTCCCTCTTAGATTGCTTTTGGGGCCAACAGAATCAATATCATATATTTGAATACAACTGTAGAATAAAAATTACCTACCATCCACCGTAACAATTGATAATTGAAGATGAATGAATCGAAATCAGCACGTTCAGGTTCACGTACCTTTACTAAGCGTTCCTCTCTCCTTCCAAATTAGTTATCAATTGGGCAAATTAACCCTAACACCCTCCCTATAAGAAAAATGACCATTTGTGACCTACATTATTTGATTTTGTAAGTCACAAATGCAATCATTTTGTGATTCTAAAAGTCACAAAAATTAATAATTTCAAGTCACAAATGATCATGTGACATTCATTTGTAAGTTACAAATACTTTTTGTGACTTTGCGAACGGTGACCATCATTTGAGAGTCACAAAACTCAAATATGACTCGCATTTAGTTTTGTGACTCTCAAATGATGGTCACCATTTACAAGGTTATAAAAAGTATTTGTGACTTGCAAATGAAGGTCACAATATCATTTATAACTTGAAATTATTAGTTTTTGTAACTTTTAGTATCACAAAGTGATTGCATTTGTGAGCTAAAAAATAATACAAGTCACAAATGGTCATTTTTTTTATAGTAATATATATAGGATGCAAACCAACCCTTACACCCTATATATAGGATGTAGTATTATAGATGGGAGAGAGGGAACTAGCCCAAATAGTGTAATTGGACCTCCTATTAAGGTCACTCTTAATTCAATAGGATTTAGAAGATGGGTTTACAGATCTTATATATCACACCAAAGAAACAATTGAGATAGATCTAGGCCCAAATAAGCTGATAATAAGAACATTGGCTTTATAAGTCGTTATATAACCCGTTTTTATAATGTAGAAATTAATTAGTGGTAGTCCAAATAATTCCAACATTTTCTACATAAGTTTTACCCTACGTGCACATCTAGTATGCCACTTTTCTTATACATTGTGTTTGAATGGAGGGATTTGGATGGATTTGATTTAAAATCCTAATCTATAATAAGTTATCCAAAAAGGTTAATTGATTTAGTTGTGGATGTAAAATCTACCAACAAGTGAGAGTGTGATTTTAATAGTTAAATGAGTGGATTTGAAATTCACCTAAATTTCATGTCACTTCAAATTCATTCATTTCAAATATTTCGTTCAATTCAAATTCACCTATCCAAACACAACCATAGTATATTTATATGCATATGGGTCATGGAGTAGCTTTTTGATATGAAATGAATGGGATATACAAGCTGACCAGAGCATTTGGCAGTTGAGTAAGTATTGGTTACTCACTGTACAATGCAGAGTGAATTTGACAGGCGTTGAGATGACTGAAAAGTGGGAGAATCCTATTACTTTTTAACCATTCAACGGTTTGCAATACTTACTCCACAATGTGGAGTAAGTAGCAAAGAATTTTTTTCAACAATCATATCAAAGCAAAATAAGGAGCATCAAGAAAAAAGGGGTCTTGTCATTTCCTCCATAATTTTCACAGTAACTGCAATGTTTACACCACCACGCTAGCATAAACCTAGCATCATATTTGTTCTTGTAACTGTATTTTTTGTATTCATTTAATTATAGAAATTTCCTAATGTGAATTGAGTTTGTGAAGTTTGAAGAAGAGAAATAGGGTCTTTCCTTGCCATGTAGATATATTTTGTTTTTTCTTCCAATTTTTAACCACAGCATTGATATTGCTGATCAATGAATGTCATTGAATGACAATGTTCACCGCATTGACATTAGTCCTACTTGTGGGTTACAAGAAGATCTAGTGAACTTTTTACCCAATTCAATGTATAGAAACTCAGGCAAAAGATATGGCCCATAGGTGCTATTGCATTTTTTAAATGCTAGTTAAGTGACAAAAATAGGACTAACTCGCCTTCTTATTTTGGCTTGTGAGCATCCTATGCAATGTTGTTTCAATATCGGATCCTCAACCACTATTTCCCCGATCTCATAGTAGTAATGGTAGTGTATCAATGAGTGGATACATATTTTCTAGCAAATTTCATTAATTTGTTTCGTTGTCATATGGAATTAGGGCAGGTTGTTCGGGAATTGTAGCACTAGATGAACGGCGTTTTGGTGACATTGATGATGGTTGCATTGATGAAGCAAATTAACTGATTTTGTCCGTTGTCCATTAGACCACCCCTACCCATATGTTTCATCTTTCTTCATTAAACTTCAATCCAAAAATCAAAAAGTCTATCTTAGTACTCGCTCCATCCCATTTTATTTGGTCTTCTTTTTATTTTATTTGTTTGTCCTAAATTATTTGTCATTCATTAAAATGGCAAATAAATATATGCCAATTTACGTAATTTACCCTTCATACAAGTTCCAAAAAAAGAATATTAATGTTATGTTTCAACATTAATTACTCTCATAAATCATTTCAAATTTTGAAAACCAAAGACCAACTAACAAATTTTGAATTTTAATTGAAGGACAATAATGAAAAAGTATTCTATTAATTGGTCAAATAACAATTATTCTTAAACTGTGTGCAAGATTGACCATGCCAAATAAAATAAGACGGAGGGAGTACATTATCTACTAGTGTAGTTTTTATTCATTTATTCTTCCCATTATGAAGCTAATGTACATCGGCTACAACAAACTTTTCCCTTTAGATTAGACCTTACATTTATGACTTAAAATATACAAAATTGTAATTGGTCGTGCAATAATTCTCAACACCTTCAAACTTTCCAGTACAAGGGGGCAGGATAGGAGAAGGAGGGAAGGGACTGGTGAGATCCTGAAATGAACTATTCAATGTGCTTCAGATTAATTCCTGCAATGTTGTGGTTGATAGTTCATGGGCTCATGGCCAGGGCATGGGTCCATGTTATTGGTTTTCGACAACCTAAGTGGTTCACCTGAACAGTATTAGACAATCATTTGCTATAGATTCTGGCTATATATATGAAATGACTATGGGTTGAAGAGATCATTGTTAACGGACGCTACCTTACTATTTTTTTTTTTTTTGGCAAACAACAAAAGGATTTGTATTATGTATATATCAACAGCAGATACAGAGTGGAGTAACTACTCCAGTTAGATATCAAAGTTGTCTAGTTACCTTATTAATTGTATACTAAATTCATGAGACTTCTTAGATATCAAAGTTGTCTAGTTATCTCTACCTCTATTGCATAATCCAAACTATTTAGATAGGAAATTCTTACATTAATCGGGTTTATAGCATAGTACTATGGACTTCTTGGTCTATATTTCTCTACATCATCGTGATGTAGAGAAATATGGACATTACTATATATATCTAAAGAGTCCATGGCACTATGCCATGAAACCAGTTCATGTAAAAAATTTTCCTATCTAGATATGTCATGGGCTAATACACAAGTATGCTTGGCGGGTGTTTCATAATGCTGAATACTGAATTTTGAATTTTGAAATTTGAATTGTAAGTTATGAAAGTATTAATGGCTAAATTAATAAATTTATTTCTATTTGATAATCAACTGAATTCAATTTCTGAATTAAATATGTCACTTCATACATGTATTAATTTATTATAAATAATTGTCATATATGCGTAGAAAAAAAATGAATAATTAAGGATGATATAAATGTATATGAGAGTGAATGTATGTCTGATAGGGTATGTATGTGTGTGAGAAAGGATTTGTGTGTGATAGAGTGTGTGTATGTGAGTGAGAGAGAATATACATGTATGTGAGTGTGTGTGAATACGAGTATGAAAAAGTACAAGAGAGAATGTGTGTGAAAAATTAAGTGTGTATGTGTGTGAGGGAGAGACAATGTCAAGACAGTATATATGTGAACAAATGTATATTTTTGTGTATGAGAGAGTATATGTTGGTGTGAAAGTGTGTGTGTGCAAGTGAGAGAAAGTGTGTGTGAATATGTGTGTGTTAGACTATGTGTTTGTACATTTATTTAAAATTCAACAGATTAAGTGAAAATGTTTTCACTTAAAATTTTGAATACAAATTAAGTAGTGTTTAAGGTATTAAGTAATAAGAGAATTCTGTTATCAAGCATGTTAAATTCAAAAATCTCTTAATTAATTAATTTTTAGTATTAAGTTGAGTTATCAAACAAACCCTTAGTCTGTGGTGTGCATTTATATATTAGACATGGTACGTGATGAACACTAACCTGAATGAAGTCTACAAAGAGAAAGTAATGAGAGAATAAGTTAATATTAATGAGTACATAGTGATTACATTGGTAGGGTAACTCGTATTTATAAATTTCAGATAAGGGAGTCGGGGTCAAATCCCACTGATATTGCCTATCCAAATACATGTTTGTAGCCATTAATGAACTTTATTGGATCTGCCATGTGTTTATGTTCTATTAGTTCATCGATCTATATATCATCAATAGGCGGCATTAAAAAAAAAAATCTCTTTAAACAAAGGTAAGAAAAAAGAAAAGCAACATGAGGCATGAAATTTTAGTTTTTATGTCCTGTGGTTGAACATTTTTTCTACTCAGCCGTCAGTGTGGGGGGATCTGCATAGCTAGCGCCTTGCTAGTACTGAAAAATTTCGTAGACAAAGCAAAAAGTGAATGGTAGACCAGATTGTGCTGCCAAACGATACTAGGAAGAGCTCATGTTACACCAATAACAACGGTAAAAGTGATCACTAGGCCATAGTAACATTAGAAGGCTGATGTTGTATTGTACATGCAATAATAAGATAAATTAATGCTTATGTAAGACTACTTCTGTCTCCTCCTTTCCATCCCTAAACTAGGAAAATAAGAAAATACTGAGAAAGAGGTTAGATTGAATGAAATAATTGTAGAACGTGTGGGCTGAAAATTTCTGGCCTTATTTTATTTATTTATTTTTTTCCAGTTTTTCTTTTGCATTACAGTTGCAATGTGCCTTGGAGAATTGCAAAAAAATCTACCTCCTTTACAATCAAATTTGTTTTTTGTGGCCCCTGCCCATCCTCAACTTTTTTTGGCACAGTATTTTTGTTTGTCATTGTTAGATACAAGGCTAAATTAGACAATTTACCATTTACAAATCTAACTGGATGTCTACAGTGACTTTAAGGCTAAAGTACGGAAATACGAGGCACAAGGTGGAAATTGGAAAATACTTAGAGAGACCGGTATTTAATTTCACTTATAAATCCTGTAGTATGAATTAAATGTTATGAAATCTATGACATCAGCTGATATAAGCAAAATTCAATAAGATTTAATCATGACTACAGATTTACAGGTAGAGCTCAAAACCGGTCAATAATAGTATTTTCCGCATAAGGTAGCTTTCAGATAACATTTCAAGATTCGCAAAACACAGTAGCGGTGTATAGTAAGCATATATAATTTTAAGGCCTGTATTCATATTGCAAGAACTACATATTCTTGATAATGAAAAATAATTGACATACTTAAATAGTTGCAAGCAAAAACTTAACCTTATCAGTTATCATCCATGTATGGATAACAGAAATAGTTGGCATCTAGGCTCCATTTAAATCATACTAATGTATAAAAAACATAATTCAGAAATTACAGTATTTCCTAGATTCTAATCTTTACTCGGCACAATGCTACACACTTCTTTGCTATAGATAAGACTTGGCCAGTACCTAAATCTGCGACCAATTCAACAGCCTATCAATGTAAAAGAAAAATTCAGGACCAGGGTATTGTGTTCATCCATGGGGACTGCATGTCAACTCTAAAAGCTAGTAAATTAAGCTGAGTGGGAGAATACTGAGCTAAAAAGTCTTGAGATGATCTAACTGCTACAACTTTGAGTCAATGTGGCACAGATGAAGAATATCTGAAGGTGTAAAAACAATTTCACCTCGTTAAAGGACTGGAACATTTCCTTGTACATATACTATCAAATGCAATTTTTTTCAACAAAAAATTGAGAGGAACAAATGAAGGTTTTGAAACATAAACATGAAATCATTTACCTCACTACAGAAGCAAGCATTTACTAATGACAGAGTTTCCAGTCGATACCTCAGTAAGCATGTGGTCTTTCGAGGGAAAGAAAACTTCTAGGAGTCAGAATGAGTAAGCTCTTTGACGGACATATTTCATGAACCAAAGCAGCAATGGCATGATTCTACAGAATAACTGGGTGACAGAGGCAACTACGTATGTTCCAAGATTGAAAAAAAATGTCAGATGTTTTGTCTTTTGGTGCTGTTACAAATAAGTTCAGAATACTTTTAATTCTTAGAATAATGGCTTTCTCACTCTAATGCTGCTTGGAACGTGCTTAAAACCTGCATTAACTGTAAAGCACTCTAATCGCTTGATTCTCCAGACTTCAGAGCCACTAACCTTCCCAACCAGCTTACTTGACTGTAGTCAAGGAAACTGGGAGTTTAGTTCACTAAATGATAACCCCAAAAAAATTTGTTATCAAATATATGAAACCACAATAGAATTTAAGATTTTCATGTCAGTCTATTAGGATTATGCTGATCAAGAGAAAACAAATGTACACCACCAACTTAAGTTGGTTTCCTCATAGTTATTTCCAGATCTTGAACATAACCTAAAACTAAATTGAACTTGGACTTGACATAGAATCTGTCCATCGTTGAATTACCACCTCAAGTTTTTGTAAATTTCTGAGCTCATCTCTACAAGAACTATAAATAATATACCTATTTACTTACATTATGTGATGTCTACATTACAATGCAGGGAATGTGATCGATCTCAGACCAATTCTTTTCACAGTCCTGTTGAAGCAGAGGACATCCTTTGATCTCTAGGAAAGAAAGCAATGGTGGTACGCCCTCCTTTGGCAAGGCCAAGAGCTTATGGCACTCAATAATCTTTAGTTCCCCAAGAGATGTCCATCAGTAAGATGTTGCAACCAAGGAGAAAGGGACTGAAACTTTGACAGCTTTCCAATGTGAAGAGTCTCTACAGTAGAAGGAAGCAGCCACTCAGGGAAAACAATATCCAAGCACCCACCATAAATCTTGAGTTTCGTGAGTGATGCTAATTTATGCAAACTCCACTCAGACAATGGCATGATATTCTCGCAATCTGTAATTTCTAGTGACACAAGGTTAATTGGAAAACCACCCTCTGGCAAGGAGGTGATGTTGGGGCAATCAGACAGCTTTAGTTCTTTCAGACATGTGAGGCTCAACATCGACTCTGGCAAGAATTTTAGATTCTCGCAATTGATTATATGCAACTTTCTGAGGCTCCTGGTAGGAAGTCCACCTTCAGGAAAGAAGACAATACCTGGACAACCATTAATTTCCAAATAGTCAAGACATCTGAGCTTGTTTAAGCTGTTGGGTAAGCATATGAGATTCGTACAATTACCAATCCGAAGAGATTCAAGAGATCCCACATTCATTGAATCAGTTGCAACTTCAGCTAGTGACTCCAGATTACAGCAATTCCAAATCGTAAGTACTTTTAATGTGGTTGGCAAATGTCCAGCTGGGAAGGATGTGATGGAAGAGCAGTCGAAAATCTCTAGCAGTTCAAGGAACGTGTTGCTACTATGCGTAATCCCTTTGGGAAGAAACTCAAGGTTGGGACACTGATCAACTGTGAGTTGTTTGAAAGTGGTTGGTAGTAACCTCCTGCCTTCTGGAAAGGAAGATAGAACTAAACACCCACCTATACACAAGTACTCAAGGGATGAGATATTGTTTATCATTGGTTCAGGTAACAAATCTAGGCTACATCCTCGCAGCACTAGACCTTTTAGATTAGGGGGAAATACGGTCCCAGGAACAATTTCGAGTCTTGGACAATCTATAAGAACCAATTCTTGTAGAGCTGTGAGCTTGTTCAATGCATGTGGCAACCTCTTTAGACTATGGCAACAGTCTAGTTCAATATATTCAGAACTAAGCTTCTGAGGCAGCTGCTCTTCCCCAAACAATGAGACCAACAAAGAACATTTACGAATTACAAGATGCTGGAGAGATGTTAAATACTGCAAGCAATCCTCATATCTAGTCAGATGTACAAGTTCATAACAACCAACTATCACCAACCACCGAAGCGTCAGCATATGTTGTAGCAAACACTCAGGTAAACATGTCATGTTTGCAATGTTATGGAGCTCAAGGAAGCAATAAGGTTAATAGGAAGATTACTGCGGAGTAGCATATTGTTACATCCTTTTAAATTCAAGAATTGAAGTTTTGGAAGGCCAGGAAGTGGAAAAGATAACTGATCACACTCAGTTATGAAGAGTTTTACCAACGAAGGTAGGGGATCAGGTAATTTCTGGTGTAGTTTTGGACACTTCTCTATGTAAAGTTCCTGGAGTCTGGGAAATACTTCAAAATCTCTGTCACATGCAGGTAAGAACAAAACCTCCCATTCCATCATCTCCTCAAAACTTATTTATCGTTAGAGTCTCTAGTGATGCAAAAGGTATGGAAGAAGAACTGCTATACCCATAGAACTCTGCACCTACGCTTTTTACTGCATTCATACCTTTAATGTATAGCTTCTTCAGTAAAGTTAGACAACCAAGAGGTGGTAGAGATATGCATGTTTTGCAGTCACTTATACTCAGAAAGACCAACTTCGAGAATGAAGGATCCCCAATCCAAGTAGGAAATTTTGTACCACCATAATTCTTGATTGTCAACTTTTCTAGATTTTGATGTGGTTGTAACATCTCAAGGACATCAGTTGCAACCCTATCATTTTGCAACTCACTGAAATTGCTGCTCCACTCAATCGCCAATTCCTTAAGTTCCTGCTTTCCTTTCAAATTAGCTCTTCTTGCATCCCAAAAATTGTCTACATTCTCTAGCCTTGATATGGTAAGTGATCCCTGAAGATGTAACAAGTTCCTTAATCCTCCTATACAAGAACCAACGCTGCCTATGACAAATTCAGGCAAGGTCTGTCCGGAGGCTAACTAAATTATTTACTCCTGTTGGCATCTCTTGTATCCCACTGCCACTGATGTCAAGGTGTCGCAAATTAACAAGTTTTCCTATGCTAGCTGGTAACTCATTAAGATAATTGCAGTAACATAATAACAGTGTTTGTAGATTGTATAGCACGCTCAAAGTTTCAGGAAGGCACTTGATTTCAGTATAAGAGAGATCAATGTATCTTATATGTCTCAAATTGCCAATAGATTCTGGAAGTTCTGTTATGCAGTAACCGCTCAGAGATAATACCCTTAGACATCTCCACTTTGGCAGCAAATCATAAGGAACTTTCTTGGTTAGGTAGCAAACCTCTGCTCTAGAAACAGATCCTAAAGGCAAAAAGGTGCGTAATGACATATCATCATACAGTGGTTCAAATTTTTGGTAGACATCATATTTGTTGCGAATGTATGAGAAGTGACGAGTTTTTTCATAACTTTCAAGATGATTTGTTTTCCAATTCTCCTCTACTGTTGAAAACAATATTTTCTTGATACGCTCCGAGCTAAATCATTTATTAAATCATGCATCACAAAACAAGTTCTATTCACCATAGATTCTTGAAAAAATGACCTTGATAGTAGCTCAGAGAAGTAATCATTGCCCACCTCTTCCATATTGATATTTTCCCCTGGCTGCACAAAACCTTCTGCCATCCATAGCAGGACTAAGTTCTTTCTTTCAAATTCATAGCCCTTGGGGAATATTGAACAATATGCAAAACACCTCTTCAAATTTAAAGGGAGGTGATGGTAACTTAATCTTAGAGATGGCAGAATGGCATTTTCCTTTTGAGGCAAATACCATATGTTGCTTCTCAAGACTTGATTCCAATAAACAATATCTAATTTTGAAGCCAAGAGGGCTCCTAGCATCTTCACAGCCAAAGGCAAGCCTTTGCACTTCTTTACTATTTCTCTACCTATTTGTTTCAAAGTCGAGTACTCTTCTGAGCCTTCAACTTTCAATGTACATACTGTAGGAACAACAACCAACATTGCGGATCTGACATTTCCTTCAGACGATAAGGTGGAAGTGCCTTCATGACTGTTACAACCCCTTCATTACGAGTTGTGATAATGATCCTACTTTGTGGATCCGCAACCATGAAAGGGATTGATAATTCATTCCAATTCTCAAAGCCCTCATTCCATACATCATCTAAAACAATTAAAAATTTCTTTCTGTTCAACACATGTTTCAAACCCCTTTGAAGAATTTCCAGGTTCATTGTATCACAAGGTTTAGCAGTGGATGATTCCACCAATGCCTTGGTTATATTTACCACATTGAAGTCATCAGAAACACAAGCCCAAGCTTTTACATCAAAAGCCTCGTCTATTTTCTTGTCACTGTAAACAAGCTGAGCTAGAGTTGTTTTGCCAATTCCCCCCATGCCCAAAATTGGAATTACAGAGAATCCATGATCACTAGTTCCATTATCATCCAACAATAACTTAATGATTTCCTCTTTTTTTCATTCTCCCTGCCATAGATGCAAGATTCAACAAGCAGTGGAGTAGTTGGAATCCTGTTTATCATTCCATAGATCCTTTTTCCACTAGTTTCCAAACCAAGAATATCCTTTTGTTTTGCAATGAATTCCAGTTTATCAATAATATTTTCAATCTTTATTGTCATTCCTTCATCAAATGAACGAAAATTAGTTGCACTAAAATTCCAATTCTTTACCTGGTTTGAAAAGCGTTGAGGGCTGAGCTCTACCTTGCATCTCAAGGCCTCAGTGGCCAAAAAATCCAGTGCATCTTCAGCTTCATAAACAGCATCCCTAAGCATGTCCAACCATGTCTGTATTGCTGGATTATAATACTGCTTCTCCTCTGCATCATCAATCACTACTGTACAGGTGAAATAAGCAATCTTCAGCTTCTCAAGAAGCAAATTATTGATATTCCATCCTCTCAGAAGCTCCAAAATGTCCCCTGAAGCTAATTTGTCAAACAAAACTTGAAGGGCTGTCTGGGATAAAACTGCCTCCCACCAAACCATGATCTCTTCTTCAGCAGCGAGTTTGGAAGAGCGGCAATTAAAAATTGGAAACTGTAAAAGGTACTTTCAAGCTTCAAATACCTTGTGGTTTATAATTTTAAAACTAAGAAGTCAACGTCCACCGGGTAAGTTGCCAATAATTTCGGGTAGGTAGCCAATAATTTAATGGCTGCGTTTGGTGGGAAATTTTTACGCGGATTGAATTGATAGTACCACCAGTGTGAAAATGTCTTTGGACTAATAAGTCTATGACAACTACTATAAATTCGGTTCACTTAAAAAAAAATTTAGCTGGGATACCAAAAATACGTATTCTTTGGCAAATAATATTTGGTTAGAATAAAAGTGCATTTGGTCAAATTAGTCATTTTCTTGCACTATGCATTATTTGTAAGGGTGACACAGGTCGGGTTATGTCATTATTTTGTCGTGTCAAGTGTGATTCGTTTCTTATCGTATCATGTTATGTGGGGCTCATTTCGTGAAATGGGATTGTGTCGTATTCGTGTGTAACCCATCCATTTTCGTATATGACCCATTCACTCCTAACAGATATATCAACTTATTTAAAAAATTAAATAACTTGCGATCCGTTTGAATTAAAATATCAAATTTTAATTATTTAATAATTTAAACAATTATTAATATTAATATCGTTCTCATAACAATTTAGACTACATAATTAAAACTATTGAAAATTTTTAGATAATATTTAAAATAATTGTTATGTTTTATTTAATAATCTTATATTAAATTTATTATTCACAATCTTTAGGTATATTATATTAAATTATAATCGAGATAATATTTTAACAAATTTTGTTTATTTAATAACTTAACGGGTTATAATACCAACTTATAGGTTGACTTAATCCATTCCTTTTGATTTCGTGTCATAGAAAGGTTAATTTAATAATGATCTGATAAATTTCGAATCGTATCATAATCTATTAATTTCATGTCATATTTGCGTGTTGTGTTATCGGATCTTATAAATAGAAAATTACTTGCCCTAATTATTTGTTCTATTCACATTCCGCAAATAGCCACTATTCTTTATTTGCAAATTTGCACCATGCAATTTTTGACTAGTTCACTTTTCCAGTTAACCATTCATTATTTCTACTATACATCATCTATTCTATTCACAATTCATAAATACCACTATTCATTATTTGCATTATGCATTTTTTTTAACACCTAATAGGGAGAAAGTTTTATTAAAATAACATCAAATTTTACAAAATCACATGTAGGGATAATTTTGAGCATCCAACAACAACAATCTTTTCATATGATGAGGAACTGTTTGATGGGTTATATTTGTCCTGTTCACTTTTACTTATTGTTCGTCACTTGATTCATTTATGTTCAATATTCATAGGAACAATGCAAATGTTTGGCATAATATTTCATGCATGCATTATGGTAGGTAATGTATGAGCATTTTGTGAAATAAATAGAATGTACTTTTCTGTATAAAATTTCCACAATCCATGTATATCTCGGTTGTTATTTACGTGTACCCTACCTGTTCAATGCTATCAATTATATCCACAAACTATATATATAAAGAAAGAGGTAAATTTTTTCATGTATCCCATTTATAATATAGTATCATAAATTTTTTAATTTATGTAAGATGTATGATGATGTAATCTTACATAGATTAAAGAATAACGTTATACCGTAAATCGGATTTATATAAATTTTTTTTTCCGTTTCAAGCTCTTCAAGTATGGCTTTGTGGTGTGGAAAATTTTTTTTTTTTCTTGTAAAATTGTGAAATGACTAATTTAACCCTTAACAATAGACATTGATGTAGAAGACATATTGAGAAGTTAGGGAGTAATTATAGTGCAAAATGACGGTTTCACCCTTCAGCCAAAAACGGTAGATCAAAACAGTATATAACTGTTCAAGGGCAAAAAAGTAGAAGAAAAAAAAAAAAAAAAGAAGCAGATGATGGGATAATGGACATATCTAGATTTTGGGGGATTTCTATCCCAGCGACACCTCCTGCCAAAGCTGTCTTCTGCTTTCATTAAACGCCTCTTCTCTCTCCCTTTCTTTCTCCAAAGCAGACGCCTTCCCCTGTCTCCCTCCAATTTTATCCGCCATTTTTTCCTCCCTTCTCCTCTTTTTTGTTTTTTTGTTTTCCCTCCAACTCTGATTTTTTTCTTCTTTTTTTTGCAGGGTAAAAGATGAGTAGAAGATAAACACAAAGAGGTTGAGAAAAATCAGGAAAAAAAAAGGAGTAGAACAACAAATAATCACAAAAAAGATTCGTAAGGTCTTCCTCTTTGCTTCTTATTTGAGTAATTTTCGTTGTATTTCAGAGTAATTTTAGATTTATTAAACATTTGTGTTTAATTTTGTATTGTTGTCGATTTTTGTATTTTTGGTTGAATTTAAGGGTTGGGTTTGAGAAAGCAGAATTGGATAATCCGGATGCATGTCGCTAAAAATCCTGCCCTCTTTTCCCTTCTCACTTCCATCTATTAGTAGAGGCGGCAATTGTGATAGATTCAAATCTATTTATTATCCAAAACCATCTACACTTAAATATTTTTTATCCAAAAAATTTTAATGGATATAAATGGTTTATTCATTTACGACTATTTATTAAATAAATTTTAATGGATAAACTATCTAATTCATATAAATTCATTTAATTAAATCAAATTATTATAAGGTAATAATTCACACACATTTTCATACATTTTCACATACACTTGCACATATTTTCACACTTTTAAAATACATTTTCACATATTTATAGACACACATTTTCAGATATTTTCACACACATTTTCATACACTATCACATATTTTCATACACACTTAGATTTTTACACATTTTCACACTCACGTGCACAGACTTTTTATACATACATTTTGACACATACATTTTTCACACTTACATATTTTCACACACAGACACTTGCATATATTTTCACACAATTTTATACATATTTTCACAGACTTATACACATAGACACACATATAAACAGTTTCACTTATTTTCAGACGACATACACACACCTACACACATTTTTACATACTTGCACACTTACGTATATTTACATATATTTCCACACATTCTGACACACTTACACATATTTTCGCAATTACACACATTTTCACACATACAGAGACATATATTTCCGCACAATTTCACAGACTTACACACACAAACACTTCTACACATTTTCACACAATTTCACACTTACACACACACTTTCACACATTTTCATACACACTTACATACACATACACTTTTACACATTTTCACATACAAACTTTCACACACACACAAACTTTCACACAGTGATACATTCACACATACTTAAACACATTCTTCACACTCACACACACACATTTTTACACAGAGACTCACATATTTTCACACATTTTCATACAAACAAACTCACATATTTTCACATACACGCTTACACATTTTAACACACACACACTTATAAATTTTCACACACTTACACTTTTACACATTTTCACACACACTTTCATATATTTTTACATTGCATACACATTTTCACACATTTACACACATACACTTACATATATTTCCACAAAATTTCACACACTTACACAGACACACACAAACACTTTCGCATATTTTCACACACATTTTCACATGCTAACACACTTACACATACATACTTATGTACACTTACATATATTTCCACACACATACACAGACGATTTCACACACTTTCACACATTCACATATTTTAGCACATACATTTTTACACACACACAATTAGACACACTATCACACATTTTCTCTCTCACACACTTTTACACATTTGTGTACACACATACACACATTTTCACACACACACTTTTACACATTTTCACACACTTTCATATATTTTCATACACAACACACTTACACAATTTTTCACACGCATTTTCTCTCACACAAAAACATTTTCACACACACTTACACACATTTTTGCGTACACATACTCATTTTTTCACACACTTATACGCACACTTACATATTTTTTCACACACTTATACGCACTAAATCTGTGCACTTACACATTTATACACATTTTCACACACATATTTTCTTACACATGTTTCACACATACTTGCACACACATACATATTTTTACACACACATTTACACATTTTCTCACACACACTGTCACATATTTTCTTACACATACATTTTCATAAATACTTACACACGCACTTTCACGTATTTTTTCACACACACACTTACACACATTTTCACACATTTATACATATTTTGAAACACACACACACTTACAAAATTTTTCACACATTTTCACTTACTTACACATATTTTCACACATGCAAACACACAATTTAACACATACACACTCACACACATTTTCACACATATTTCTCACACACATACACACCTTTACATGTTTTCAAATACAATTACACATACACTTTCACACATTTTCTCATACGTACACACACTTTCACACATTCTTACACACATACACAGACATTTTCACACTTATAGTTGTATACGTTTACACTTTCACACATGTGCGTACTGATTGCTAACACACATTTACATACATGCACACATTTTCACATGAAAATGTATGAAAGTGTAAAAATTTGTGTGTAAATATATATAAGTGTGAGTGTAAAAATGTGTGTAAAAATATGTGAAAGTGTGTAAGTGTAAAAGTGTAAGTGTCTGTAATGTAAGTGTATGTAAGTTTGTAAAAAAATATGTAAAAATGTGTGTGCGCGCATGTGTGAAAATGTGTAAGTGTGAAAATGTGTATAAGTGTATGTATGTGAAAATGTGTGAAAGTGTGTGTGAGAGAGAAAATGTAAGTGTGTGTGCGTGAAAATATGAGTGTGTGTGAAAATATGTATGTGTGTATGTGAGAAAATGTTTGTGTGTGTGAAATTGCATGTGTGTAAATGTGTGAAAGTGTCTTAAGTGTATGTGAATGTGTGACAATGTGTGTGTGAAAGTGTGTAAATATATGAAAATTGTGTGTATGTGTGAAAATATGTGTGTAAGTGTGAAAATGTGTGTGTGAAAGTATATGAATATGTGTGATAAAAGTGCGTGCGCGCGCTTGAAAATGTATGTGTTTGTGTATGTGTGAAAATATGTGTAAGTGTGTGTAATTGTGAAAATGTGTGTAATTTTGTGTGAAAAAAATGTGTAAGTATGAGTGTTAGTGTGTGTGCGTGTGAAAAAATGAGTATAAGTTTGTGTTTAAAAATGTGTGTATAAAAATGTGAGTGTGTGAAAATGTAAGTACGTGTGTGTGTGAAAATGTGTGAAAGTGTGTGTAAGTATGTGGAAGTGTGTGGAAATATGTGAAAATGTGTATGTGTGAGTTATGGTAAGTGTATGTGAAAATGTTCGTGTGTAAGTATGTGTGAAAATGTGTATAAGTGTGTGTGCAAATGTGTATAAGTGTGTGTGCAAATGTGTATGTGTGTGTGCGAAAATGTGTGAAAGTGTGTAAGTGTATATGAAAATGTGTGATAGTGTGTATGTGTGTGTTTGAAAGTGTGTAAATGTACGAAAATGTGTGTGTAAAAGGTGTGTGACAATGTATGTGTAAGTGTGTGTTAAAATGTGTAAGTGTGTGTGTTGTGAGAAAATATGTGTAAGTGTGTCTGTGAAAGTGTGTTTAAGAGTGTGTGTGTGAATGTGTGTACGTATATGTCTAAGTGTGTGAAAATGTCTATAAGTGTGTGTGTATGTGTGTAAGTATGTGTGTGTGAAAATGTAAGTGTGTGCGTGAGAAAATGTGTGTAAGTGTATGTGTTTTGAAATGTATGTGTGTGTGTGAAAATGTAAGTGTGTGTGTATGAAAAAGTGTGAATGTCTGTGTAAATACGTGTAAGTGTGTGAAAATGTGTATATGTGAGTAATTGTGTGTGGGAAAATGTGCGTAAGTGTGTGTGAAAATGTGTGCAAGTGTATGTGTAAGGTGTGTATGTGTGAAAATTTGTGTAAGTGTGTGTATGTGTGAACATGTACTTAAGTGTGTGTGTGAGAAAAAATGTGTGTGTGAGAAAATGTGTGTAAGTTTTGTATGTGTGTAAATATGTGTCGAAAATGTGTGTAGGAGTGTGTGCATGTGAAAATGTGTGTGAAAATGTGTGTTAGTGTGTATGAAATTGCGCGTGTGTGAAAATGTGTAAAAGTGTATATAAGTGTGTGTGAGAAAATGTGTCTAAAGTGTGTGAAAATATGTGTAAGTATGAATATACAAATTTAGATGATTTTAAATGGATAAATGGTTTATCCATTATCTATTTCATTCCATCCATTTAGATCCATATATTAAGTGGTTTTAAATAGATAGAATGAATTTTATCCATATCAATTTAATTAAAACCATAGATCATCTATTTATTCATTTTGTTACCTCTACTATCTTGCACCCTCTCAATATGTCTTTATCCTTCTTCCCCCAAATTCTTCCATTACTTCCATACCATCTGTTCCCTTCCCTTCCCAAATTTTACATAGGATCTGATGATCCATCTTGTTTGATGGCATTTTGGGAAGGGTTCCCCTTGAATACAACTAGGTTTGTATTTTGCAGCTATTGCTATCTCGTTATTTGCCTTATTTTTAATGAATCTAATTCTTTGTTATAATTGTAGATCTGTTTTTCATAAGCGTTTTTTATTAATAAAATTTTAGAAGTACAAAAGGGGGATGTAATATCAAGACTTCATAAAAATTCTAGCTCGCAAAAACCTTAACTCAACTAGGAAAATTTTTAGGAACCGTAAGATGAGAACAAGAAATCTTGTCCAACGTTAGGATTCCTGTAGCTAATCTAGGCAAAAAAGCACAATCATAAGAATTATTACAAAGTTCATCACATCCAATATTAGCCTAAAAGTCAGCAAGTTTGTTCCCTTTGCGAAAAGTATGACATGTAGAATAATCCAAGTTTTGAAGTTCCTGTCCAATTTGCTGTAGAATTATATCCAACTTCGAAGGTGGTTCGATCTTTCCTATTATGAGTTGCAAAGCCACTGCAGAATCTGACTCGATAGTCTCCTTATGTTAGTGCAACCTGTTACATAGTTGTAGGCTATCCCACCAAAATAGCCATCAGTTCAGCATAAAGGTTAGTATGGCAACCAGCAAAAAATGATGAAAATGCTACAATAAGGTCCCCATCAGCATTCCTAATTGCATCCCCTCCTGCTGCCAAACCTGGATTTCCCCATGAAACCCCATCAGTGCGAGCTTAACATACATTTGTGGTGGAGCTTTCCAGCTGATCAGTGAGACTACCCTCTGCTCTTGTGAAAGATGTAAAGTGATGTCTGACAACCTGCAAATATCTCTGTCTGCCAAGATAGGAAAAGCCTGTGAAATGAAGACCAACATACTTTTTACAGCTACAATAATAACTGTAGCACTAGATGTTTTCCTTTCAAAAAAGCTGGAACATCTTGCCTTCCAAATTTCCAAGCAGATAAGACTTGGAATCAATATACTAACAATCCCCAGCAAGATGGAATTTGAAGCCTGCAACCACCGAGCATTCAGCAATTGCTTCACTATTCCCACTGGTGATATAACCCCACACCCACCTTTGCCAATGCACAATCCTTAAAAAGATGCTGGAAAGTTACCTCGGAGTTGCACAATTGACACTTTGAAGCGAAAGTGAAACCCATCTATCAATTGGCAAAGCATGATTTGGCAATTTCCATATGAAGATGGGTACCTTAACTTGCATCCTTTAATTCCAAATCATTTTCCTGGAAAACAACTGAGAATGATGATCCCTAAAGGATTGAATAGCAGTAGACACTGTAAATTCACCATCTGAAATACCTGCCCATGCAATATGATCTTTCATCTCGAATCAGTAAAACTAATCTACCTGCCAGTAGACTCATGTTGAAACCTGGGTGTGAAACAAGACTGGCAGTCTGATTCCAGTTCTGCCCACTCCAACCTTGTCAAATTTTCAATTCTGATAAAGCTTGAGTACTTAACTAAGAAGACAGTGAACCCTCGTGACTCCAATCTTCAAACTAGAAAGAGGAATTTCCTTGTTTGATAGTTGTCACCATATTTTCTTCAAGCAATATCTTTGACTCTAATCATCCTTTTCCAAGTATAGGAGGAAATACCTGATGTAGCACCAGCACTTGGATGTATAACATTGTGGAGGTACCTTGAAGACATAAAATGACTCCAAAGAGACTTTTGATCTCTAAAATTCCACCAGAGTTTGAGGGGAAAAGCCATTTGCACATCCTTTAGACTGTTAATGCCCAATCCACCTTCCTCCTTAGGACAACAAATTCTCGTCGAAGAGATCCAGTGCTTTCTGTGACCTTGATCAGTATTTCCCCAAAATAAATATGCAAAGCAACTTTCCAAGTTTTTCAGTACACTCTTGGGGGATCAATGACAATCATAAGATATATAGAAATTGAGCTCAACACATGCTTAATGAGAATCAACTTTCCCCCTGGGGACGGCAGCTTCATGTTTCAACCCATAATTTTCTTCTTCACCTTCTCAAGCATAGGCCGAAAAACTTGCTTCCTTTTCCTACCTTTGTTTATTGAGCCGCCTACGAATAAACAAATAACAGGGTCTTCTGGAGAAAACCAGTTAATCTTCCAATGATTCTAAGTACTCTTCCAACTGCCATCCTTCTGGACACAACAAAAGAACTTTTAGATGAGTTCACTAGCCACATAGACCTAACTTCATATTGGTGAATGAAATGCATTAAGTTCTTTAAAGACCTTTTCTATCCATTGACAAAATTAATAATATTATTGTTCGCTCGGGTAGAGTAAAATCAATTAAACTCTCAAATAAATAATACAATCTCACTTTTGCACTAAATTCTACCTGCACTCCCGCGAGTATACGGGGAAGATAGTAAATAGCAGTAAGCGGGTATCATTCCCTTGAAGATCATTTGGTTGGCAATTACTAGGATCTAATGACCACTGTATAGTTAGGCAACCCAAAAAGAGAGCAAATACTAAATCTAATTAAATCCATGAATTAAAAAGCGAGTAATTCAAAATTAAAAACTAATTTATCCACGAAAGCAAATAAATGAAAGCAGCTATGGAAATAAAACTATTTCTAAATTAACTAGATTAAATAAACTAGACTAGAATTGAAAGGCAATTAATCCTAAATAATCCAAAGAAAGCAATAAGAAATGATGAAACCAAAGTAAATTGCATTTTTTACACTAATTACACTATTCAATTTTGCAAAGGAAATAAGATTAAATATCTATTTTTGGATTAATTAATGAAAGCTCAAAAAAAAAAAATTACTAGGAATTAAAATAAAGAAATGAAGATTTTAACTAGAAATTACTAAATTATCAAGAACCCTAAGGAAACTTAAATTAGAAGTAACTAGATTTTAAGAAAATTTAACTAGAAAGAAAGTAAAAATTATATCTAATGAAAGCTAATGATGAATCCACTAAAGTTATCTAATCAGAATTAAAACTTGCAAGGAAATAAAAACAAGATCTAAATAAAATTGAAAGAGCACTTGTATTAAACTAAAAAGTTTGAAGTTTTGACTACACAAACTACACTACTAACTATGTGAAAATTTACTTACTAACTACTCTACCTAGTGTGTGTACTAATACATACTAAAAGTCTAGATATAGTTGGTGTATTACACAAGCTAATAATTAGAATTTGGCAACCAAAATTTACAAAAATGCCATTAGTACATTTACTGGACGCGCATCAATGTTGCGACATAAAATTCAATGTCACATCATCGAACTAAAATCACATAAAGCAGAATCTACATCGATGTTGTGACATCAATTTCCATATCGTTACATCAACACTATTTTAGCAAAGGTTTTCAATTCTTCTCTAATATCTTTTTGGCCCTCGAACTTTGCTCATTTTGACTTCCAACTTCCAACTAACCTGTATAATATTAAGCTAAATAAGAAACTAAATTGACTAAAATTCAATAAAAACTCATAATATTCTCTAGAATTAAAATGCAAACACATAATGTAAATACTAACTAAAACACTCACATAAACATCAAAATTCGGGATTTTAACTAACAAAATCCCATGATTTAGAGTCAAAATATAGCACTATAGTTTACTCGAATTATCATACCCCCAAACTTAGCTTTTTGCTAGTTTCGAGCAAAATTAAAATAGAAAGAATCTTACTAACAAACAAACACCACCAAAGTTGACAAAATGAACGATGAATAATGGATTTACTTTGAACAACTAAGAAACCTCTCAAAGAACCTCAAATACCATATGATAATTGAACTATTTCATCTTGTCACTCTAAGTTTTCTAGTTTTTCCCAAAAAAAAAAAAAAAAAAAAAAGTTTATTTACTACACAAAACTTCAAATTAAGCACTCTTAAAAAGATTCCCAAAAATTGGATTCTACTCATTCAAAACATCATCTTTTCTCTAATCACAAATATTATAAAGTTGTTCAATCATCTCGACGAGCTTGCATGGAAATAGAAGTTCATTAGGAATCTGCCTATTGAAAATGTCACACAATTTTGGGAACATTAATCTATTAAGGAATGAGTAGTATGATATCAATGATTAGTATTGCAAACATTTCCTCATTCGACTTATTGGTATACTAAAACATAATTCCTAATGGCTTAATTTGGAGAAACAACATAAAAACATGCCGGAATCCCGTACTTGCCTTATTAATACTCTAATGTCTTATTTCGGAGAAACAACATGGTACATGTAGGAATCTCGTACTCGCCTTATTCCTAAATGCAAGTATTTTTTTTTTATTTTTTATCATTTTTTGCTCAGCCCTAAACCAAGGAAGAGAAGTAAAACGTACCTAAAATTAATCTCAAATACTAATCATTCATAATTTAGAATAATATTCTCTATGCAAACACACAAAATGTCTTAATTTCCTTGTATTCCATTTAACACCATTTTTTTCCAAAAGATAATTTGACTAACAAAGTAATATTATTGATTTGACAAAAAAAAAAATATTTCAAGTAAATTTCTCCCAAAATATTAGTACCTCTTTTTGAAAATGGTAATACCAAGTTTTTGAAATTCTCATGTTGCAATAGAATCACTCATAGACACTTAAATTCATGAAATAGCCAATTCAAATAGTTCAATCATATAGTATTGCAAGTCAAATATCATCATCGAGTACCAATTTGAGCAATTTTTCATCCAAAAGTCATCAAATACATATATAAACATCAAATAGCCATTCCTGACACAAGAAATAAACACTCCAAAACTTGACTCTTTTATTCTAATTGGTGAGTAAACTCATCCTACCACCTACCCAAAATTCCAACGTAAAGATATAAAAGACACTAAAATAAAAAATAAATAAACTACCACAAAATTATAGCTTAACTATTACTATCAAGTGACAATGTCAAAAGCACAAAAACCATGTCGTGCAATCAATTCATTAAGTTCACAACCATCCATTGTAACATTTAAGCGTGGCATCAGTTTAAGGCCCTTAGCCATCATCACCACTCAAACACATAAATCAACTAAGAACAAAATAGGCATCAAACCAAATATTCAACTATGAAGTTCAAAAGGATAAAACTCAAATCAAATATCAACAAGAGAGTAATTTGGCATCAGCCTAAGGCCTTTACCCAATCTAATCAAAAGAAAAATATCTAAAAACATAAAATAAATATAATAAACTACTAAAATACTAAGAAATAAGAATGAAAATGTCCTCTAGTTTGTTGAAATCTCTGAAATAAAATTCTGTTCTCAAAACGTCTCCAAGGCTGTCATTTGTCAACACCAGCTGCCTTAAGTGTCCTACTTTATCTCCTCATGATCATCCTTAGCTTCACTGTGATGGCTTTCTTCGAAGTCCTCATCAAGTGCTCCACTGGCACCACCAACTTCTTGTGGTTCACCTTGCTATGTCGTTACCGCTGGTAGGGTGTAATAAGACTGACCATGAGGAAGGCCGTAGTGCCAAAGTTGAGGCTATGGTGGCTGAACCCAAGTGCTGAGTGAGGTGATCCGGAGAGCTTCTCTTATCACTGCCAGATTGGATAAGTCCAATATCCTTGTAATTTCATTTTGCTCATCTTCTTGATTGGTGCATTGCATACATAAATCCTGGCGGAAAATGAATATGTTCTTGAGGGCAGTGATGGATGCATTTGACCTTCTCTGGGGTGACATTTCTTATATTCCCGGACCATCTTATACACCTACTCATTTTTAATTCTGTCTGTCTAATGTACCATTGGTTCATCGACAGAATAAGGACATCCTGCAGCAATACATAGATGAGTGATTGGACTGGGGGCATAAAAAATAGGTCTCCCAGACCTCCTACTATCAAAAAATCCTTGTCTAATCAAACCACCGAGATCCATTGGCATCCCTGTCATTATGGCATAAACCAATATCACCTTATCCCTTTGAATGTAGCTCAAAGAAGTAGAACCCCAGATTCAACAACTTATGAAATAAAACCACAATTTTGCTCTAAGGGATAAACCATGATGAGGAAATTTCAATTCTATTGTCTTTGAAGTATTCAACACCCAAGCAACACCAACATCACACAGCATTCTTTTAATTTTATTCATGTAGTTGTTCTTATTGTGCACAAGCTCATGCTTTGCTAAGTACTCATTAGATAGAACAAAAGGCACATTGAAATAAGCATTTATCACATTGGCACTAAAATCAACTAGGACTCTCCTAACTCTCAATTTACCATCCTCCAAGTCACACAAATTGCAATGGAAATCTTTGAATAACTATGGATACCCAGGCTCCACTGCCATATCAAATCTCTCCCAATGGCGCTCTCTAATTTGTGTCTCTATTTCTTTTCTTGCCTCCTCATAAGCCCCTTAGTGCATGGATAAATCAAAACCTCTTTCTCTAATAATCTAATGTTTCTCATTATCGTGAAATAAAACCTTAGCTTGCTTACTTGTGAATTGGGGTTCCATCACCGGTTCATTTGTCCCACTTGGCTTACCACTCGGACCCTCACCACTTGTTCCTTCCCCCGCTTTCCTTTTTCTCAAACCTTCTCGTCTACCCCTTCTCCCCTAGTCATTTTCTTAGTCAATTATAGTCAAAAAAATTAACACAAATGTTCAACTGACAACCAATTCAAGACACA
This sequence comes from Cinchona pubescens, assembly GCA_025175665.1. Taxonomy (NCBI): domain Eukaryota; kingdom Viridiplantae; phylum Streptophyta; class Magnoliopsida; order Gentianales; family Rubiaceae; genus Cinchona; species Cinchona pubescens. The sequence continues at coordinate 855,120 of JANKKI010000312.1, forward strand.
ATTTACCATAATGATAATCCACCAAATTTCCACAATTAAGAAAATACCTCAAAACAATTATCAATAATTCCCCAACACAAAATTATGTCCAAATAAGTCACAACCAACTTAACAGAATTTATCCACAAAAATTAGCGCAAAAAATTATCCAATAATCATCCACAAATTAACACAATTTCTAAGTAACCAATAGTTAAAATTTCACCAACAATCCAACCAAACAATCTACAAGTAAAAATCTTTCGCGCTTGAGCACAAGAAAATTTCAAGATATTGCTTGTTTAATTGAAGAAAAACCTGCTTTGGATTATTGAAAATTGTCCTCTTAAAGCTTGAAATTCTCCTTGAAGAACTCCAAAATTGTGAATGATTGATGCTAAAATTGATTTGTGGGGTTTTATTATGGGTGTTTGTGGAAGAATTATTGGAAGCAATTGAAGGATTGGAGAATTGGGAAAGAAAGTGTATGTCTAGGGTTTGGAATTAGGGAAGAAAATCTGTCATGAATAAGAAGAGAAGAGTCATTTTTATTTTTTGAATCTTCCAGTGTTGATGTCGCGACATCAGATTTGGTGTTGCGACATGGACTGGAACATGTGACTTCCACGTGCTGTGATGCAGCGACATGGGATTTGATGTCGCGACATCGACCAAATTACCATAATACCTTCCAGAAGATTGCACTCGATTATGCGACGTCAAATTTGATGTTGTGACCTAGACCAAAACTTCTGTAATGTTCATTTCCAATACTTAGCCAACTTCTTTCTACTTCAACCTGAACTCTTCTCACCACCTATAAACATAAAAAACACAAGTATTAGAAGACTAATTCCATCCATTTCCTAGTACAAATTATGGAAATTAAAAGCAAAATTTTCAAAGCCAAATCTAACCTAAATTTAAACAAATTACACCAAATTATAATTAAACTCAAAAGTAATACTAAAATTAAACAAAAAACTCTAAATTAAAGCTTGGGTTGCCTCCCAAAAATAGTTCTTTTATTATTCACTAGCATGACTATGGCAAGGATTGATCAATTCAAGTCTTTGAAGGTGGTTGGCCCTTTTTTGCCTTTGGTTTCCTAGGAAAAAGCTCAACATTATTTTTGTCCACTATTAAGGCTTGATTTCTGTCTTTCACTTGAAGATTTCCTTCTTTCCATGCTTTCGCTCGGACTAGTGCACCAATTATCATATCTAATGGCTTCTCAAACCATTTTCTCTTCTTTTTGTGATTCTTCAACTTTTCACCATAAAAAATTTTCTACACCTTCACAAAAATCTCTTGATCCTTCATCATCCTATACCCATCATTGGGTGGTTTTTCCTTCAATTCAATTTTTAACTCTCTTTTTGTTTCTGTCACCTCTTTGAATGATTTCCCATTATCAATCTTGAAATGTTCTTCAATTGACCTATCAACAAGAGAATTAAGAGAATGATTAGCAAATTATTTTTCCTCCAAAATTGGAACATTATCATTATAATAAAAAACACCAATTTCAACCAATGGGACTTTCATTTTCAACTTGTAAAGTCAACTTCCCTTTATTAACACTAGTCAATGCATGTGCGGTTTACAAGAAAGGCCTCCCCAATATCAATGGAATTTCACTTTCTTCTCTGGTATCTAACACCAAGAAATCAACTGGGAAAACCAACTTATCCACTTGAACAAGCATGTCCTCTAACAAGCCATACGATTTCATCTCAGACTAATCCACCAATTGGAGAGTGATTCTAGTCGATTTAGCATTAGTAATTTCCAAATTGTCATAAATAGCCTTAGGCATAATATTAATGCTCGTCCCCCATGTGACAAAGTGAACGATGCAATGTTCAATCTCCTTTATTCACCGGTATAGAGAAACTAATGGGATTTTTGAGTTTAGGGGGAACTTTCTTTGAAAAATGGAACTACATTTGGTATCTTGATGAAGACATCCACCAAAGGGATGTCAAAATTAAACTTTTTAAACATATCGAGAAATTGGTTGAATTGTGTCTCTTTTTCCTTCTTTCGTTGAATCAATAAGCCTTTGAAGAACTGGCACTTTTACCGAGGAGTCCAATTTCAAAAGTTCTTCCATTTCCTTTATTCTTGACACCTTGATTTCATCATCTTTTTTCTTTTTGTCGTCATCACAAAAAATTTCCCCTTTCTCCTCACTCGCCATGGATTTTTGTTTTTCATCTTCTCCAACTTCTTTTTATTTTTATTTTTTTATCATTAGGCACCACCAAATATTTTTCACCCAAGGATATAGCATTGTCTCCTTTGAATTTGGAATGGTATCACTAGGAAGGGTTCCCGTAGATATTTCATGGTTCAATCTTCCAACTGATCTATTTGTATCTCCAAATTCTTTGTTGATACTCTTAAATTTTCATAATCTCTCTTTTGTTCTTCTCTTTGCCTCCTTTCTCTTTCCAATTCACTTCTCAAATACTCTGCCTCCATTTTCCAACTATTATCATAGCAATATCTCTTTGAGCAAATTGTTTATTATATAGGAATTGAGAAAAATTACTTTTGAGATTGGTATGGAGGTCTTGATTGTTGAAGTTGAAATTGAGGATTAGATGGAGGTTGAAAGGAGTTGGCTTGGAAGTTTCTTTGGTGAGAAGGTTGATAAGGTCTAGTGGAAGAAATTGGGGCTGGATGTTGGGGATTGTGTTGGTTGTTCGGTAGAATATTGATTAGGTTTTTGAAAACAATGAACAAGTAATAAGAAAAACCTTAATTATCCTAATCAACTCCCACACACTGGCAAGTATACGAGATGAGTTTGTATATTGGATGAGTAAGGGTCGTTTTCACAAGGAATATTAGAACAATTACTAGGTTCACAAGCCTATTTACTAGTTAGACGAAATAATTAGAGGTTTTTGACAAAATTTAAACTAAATCTAATCAAAAGAAATTAAAATAAGGCAAGAATGTAAAATACTAACCCTATGGAAAGCAAATGAATATAATTAATTAAAACCCTAATTTAGTATACCCCACTTGCGAGAATTTAATCAAGAATGCAAAAATTTAAATTATTCTACTCTATAAAAGCAATTAAAATCGATCAAATAAAACCTTAACTACTAAACTACGGAAGCAATTACTAATTTAAAGGCAATAAAACAAGAATGATAATTAAAGAACAAGAATGCAATGAAAATTAAAATTATATTGCATAAAAATAAATCAAACTCAGTGATTGCGGCGAAAAATTAATGTTGATGATCGTCAAATCTTGAATTTTGACAAGAGAACAAAATTCTAGCTTGAACACTTGAGAAAATCTAACCCGTGGCAAAATTATCAATTTAACTATTGAAAACTAAAAAACTAATGATGGCTAATGATGATTCTTGTTTCCTCCTCTTCTCTTGGTGTATTTATAGGTGTTTTTAGGTTTGGGGCTCTGCGATGATAAGTACATAATTTTCCACGTAAACGGGCCTACGGGAGGAATTTTCTTTCAAAATAAGCAAACTTACGATACTTATCCGACGAGGCATGCTTGGGCATTGCATGTTAAGTGTCATGCCTGAGCGCGCTAGGTAGAACCAAAAATTGGAGTGGTTTTGGCACCTAGGCACTACATTTTTGTCGAGCCTTGGCACACTTGGTAGTACCAATTTCAAATGCATCCTTGATTTTGACCACAATGCAGGCGAAATTTGGAACAAGTCAAAACATGAAAGTTGTAGATATTTGTCTTATATTTCCAAAACATCTTGAATCACCCAAATTAGAGATCGGACAAGAAATTTATTCTCAATATACCAAACTATGTCCACATTACTCCTGCCAGTACACATAAATTCTAATTTTGCAATTCTCCTCCAATTTTGTGATAAATTTTAGCTCTTTCTTCATTCAAACCCTACAAAACTCAAATAAACCATTTTAACTCGTAATTACTCTAGTCAAATGATAATAAACCCCTATACATGAATTCCAGTGTAGGTGTGTGCATAGTCATGCAAAAATAACTTTTAAGACACTTAGATCAAATCATGCAAACCTTTTGAATTTCTTCTAAACACTCTATTACTTACTTTTCTTACATTTCTCCACTAATGTAGACAACTGACTCGATTTAAATTAGGTAGGGCTTTTTGCTTGTAACATAAGGCTAAGAAGGGAAAGGGTAAACAAATAAGAAAAAGTGCATTAAATTTATGTGTGCCTTATTAACAAAAAATTTCTTTTCGAACACTAAAACACCCATCCTTCAAAGAACACTTAATTCTCCAAACCCATAAAAATTTAGTGCAACAAGCAAAATAAGATCCTTCTTTGTCAATTTCAACCCTACTCACCAACACATTGTAAAAATATCTCCTTTTTCTTTTTTCCTTTTTCTTTCCCCAAAACGGGTACCAGTGGTAGGCATTACCTGCAAAAAAATATCTAAGTAGGTACTAGTGATAGACAGTACCTACTAACACTCCATCGCATGTGCCAGTGATAGGCATCACCTGCAATGGTCAATACAAAAATTCTTTTTTTTCAGAACACCCTTACATCTTAACTGTATACCATTATAGCTGTTCTTTCCACTGTAAAACTTTCATACAACTACCTTCCATCTTTATATCCCCTTAACAATTAATGTGGCATTAAAACTCTTAAGGGACATTTAGGATAGCTCACAAAGGTAGATAAAAAATGAGTTAAAAAAAAAACGAATGGTACTTCTATCCATTTAAAACAAATTAAGGCTCAAGTAGGGTTTTAGGAATAAAATTTTCATTAATGGTTTGTTTGAAAGGTTCAAAAGTCCAAAGAAATGCCTACTCTCATCTTTAAATCAAATTAAATTTTCTAAAATGTTGTCTCGAAAATGTAATGAAGCAAGTGTTAGGAGTGCAATTTAAGTGAATCTACACAATTATCTGTTAGTACCAAAAAGCTATAACATTGTAGGACTATTAGTGCTAAAAAATTAGAAATCATGCTAGGAAAATATTAACACCGACTTGCCTACTCAAGACAAGTTAGATAAAAAATTATTGAATAGAAAATCAAGGAAACCGAAGCAATTTGTGAACAAAATTTCAAAAATATTTGAAAAGCTCTCAAATCAAAAGCTAAGCTACAAATATGATAGCAAGAATTGAACAAAATGAGCAAACAAACCGCCAACAAATAGAAATTAAGAAAAATCTCTACCCCACACTTAGCGTATAACATTATCCCCAATGCAAAAATAAAAAGTAAAAAGGAAAAAAAGGGAAGCTTTTCTATCAATGAAGAATGTTTGCTGCCGTGTACGTTGCTAAATACCCTTGAGTCGAGGTTGAAAACATCAATCACTAAAACAAAAACAAAACATAAAATACCTTAAAACACTAAGAAACAATAACACCAAAAAACTAAAGTTTATGGTAGCTAAGAAAGAAATCATATTCCCCTATGGGTATGTATATGAAAGCTACGGGATAAAACATAAAAGAGTACAATAAATTAACATGCAAGAAAAGAGGAAAAGTCAAGACTATAGTAAATCCTCATCATCCGAGCCAACTCTTGAGGAAAAGAAGGAAAAGGTGAAAACATCGATGGACTCCTCCCCACACTCCCTAGCCAGTTGCGGAGCCTTAATCGTTTGTTGCCACGTATGCTGGTACATAATATAGGCATCAAATCATTGCCACATACATTGTTGCTCTTGAAAAATCTATTGGAGGAGCTCTTCTTGAGTCCTCGGCTCACCTTTATTGGCCAGTTGTTCAGAAGTAGAAGCATGAGGGCGTGTCCTTCTAACTTGTGGCTTGACAACCCCTTCCATCACAAGTGGCTTCCTAGCTGATGTTTTCCAAAGGTTTAGTCTACCTCTCCATTGCATAGGACATTGGTAATTGTGTTGCGCTCTATTTTGGCATTACAAATTTTCTGCCATTCATTTCTTCAGACCTGTTTTTGCTTCAAAAGACGATTAATCGCATCTGCCGAGATGTCCACATGTTGCCCCCCCACATATACTCGTTGATCACTATAATGAGCCAAATTAGAATAAAATTCTCTTACCACAGGTAGTATAGCATCAAAAGGGGTGACAACGAAGTGGTTCCGATATCCATGTTGTCGTATCCCTTGGCGAAGCTCCAGTGCCCTACACGAAGGTACGTATACTATTTTTTCTTTAATTGCTACCCTCTTTGATATATCATTCTCATATTTTCTATGGACAGTTGTATTTAGAAATTACCTTTGTACAGCTGGTTGGCAGGGTTGCTCTTGTGCTTGTTGAGGCCCCGATGACGATGATACAGGATCCTTGCCCTTTGTTGGATCACATGTATGCCCCATACCTACAAGAGTTACTTGTTAGAATAATCGATAACCTCATACTGATGCACTTCTACAGTTACAATTAATAACCCATCCTATTCACTCAGAATTGAATTATAGGATTAGTGGTCATTCTAAATAACACATAAATAATGGAGTTGTACCAAGGCCGAATAGTCAAAAGATGAACAATCTTAGTCTCAATTTATGTGAGACGTCCTTGGATGACAATTTATGCAACTATGCTGAGTGTTCTAACAAATTCACTCATTGAGGCATTTTAACAAGAACACTTGGCATGCATAATCTAATAACTCCATAATTTGAAAAAAGTATGGTCCAAGTACATAGTACTAACTACCATACACCGCAATCAATACCCAAATTTCAATTCATAAACATAATTATGGCACAAAACCATGTATTGAGATTCTTGAATGTAAACTCAATCACATATAGCCTCACAATTATAGGATAACAAAATCGCTAGGGAAAATATATGAAAAACATCACAAACCATCCTTACGATCATACTATCACATAATTGAAGAAATATTAATGATAGGAATAGAAATTCCCACATAAAATCAATCCAAACATTTAATCGAACACATGGTCTTCATTAAAACAATTCAACTTATTGAACAAAAATTCAATTCAAAAACCATCCCACACAACAAGAACAATCAAATTCATGCATAATGTATAAAAATTAAACAATTTACGATCAATCATGCATGAAAAATTGGACCTTTAGTGATATGCAAGAAAAACCCAAATTGGAACTAATTTGAGGAAGAAAGAAAGAAAATCATACCTTTCTTGATGCAAAAGTTGTGTGGGTGTGAAATTTGGATGAATATAGGATGATGAAATTAATTGGAAAGTTGAGAACTTGGGGATGGAAGAGAATGAAAAATAGAAGAAGAAAACAATTCACCCTTATGTTTATATCGAAGTGTTAAATAACCCTGCTGGGTATTACGCCTGTGCATTGCAAAATTGTAGTGCCCAGGCATGTACTCCAATGTGGTTGAGACATTTCCATTTCAATGCACAAATTTTCAACTCAAAAATTTAAAACACTCATCCCTTGACCCTAAAACTCACTTTTCTTCAACTATTTCCCCACACATTAATTTAACGCAAGCATAAACAACATGAAAGCAAGAAAAACAAAACAAAAACAAAAGAATAGAACAATTAAAAATGAACATGGGTTGCCTCCCATGTAGTGCTCTTTTTTATAGTCTTAGGCTCGACTTTGGCTCATTTGATCAAATGTTGACAAGGTGGATGGTGGATTAGACTTCCCGTCCCTCGTTAATAATCCCATTGTAGTAGCGCTTCACCCCTTGGCCATTAACCTTGAAATTGACTTGACTTCCCTTGAGTTTCACCGCACCATATGGGAGTACTTGCATTACTTCAAACGGCCTACTCCATCTTGACTTCAACTTTCTGGGAAACAATTTGAGCCTTGAATTGCATAATAAAACCATGTCCCCAGTAATCAAATTCTTTTCAAGAATATGTTTGTCATGCCACATCTTAACTTTCTCCTTGTACAGTCGTGTATTCTCATAGGCTTGTCTTCGGAGCTCATCTAACTCATTTAAATCAAGAAGCCTCTTTTCATCGGCCTTCTTTAGGTTATAATTGAGAGTTTTGATCGCCCAATATATCTTGTGCTCAATCTCAACTCGAAGATGACAAACTTTACCATAAACTAGTCGGCAAGGAGACATACCAATTGGGGTCTTAAAGGCAGTCCTATATGCCCAAAGTGCATCATCTAGCATCTTGGACATCTTGTTGACCAATCCTTCCTCGATGAATTTATGGTCTTTTCAAGTATGCACTTCAACACTCGATTTGAAACCTCTACTTACTGAAGTTTGTGGATAGTATGGTAGGGCAATTTTGTGGGTGACTACATGTTTAGATGAGAGGGATTCGAACAAAGAATTTCTAAAATGTGATCATTCGTCACTTACAATAGCCTGCGAAACACCAAATCATGAGAAAATATTTTTTCTCACAAAGTTTGTCACTACCCTTGCGTCGTTCGTTGGTAGTGCCGCGGTTTCAACCTACTTGGACACATAATCCACCGCCACAAGAATGTATTTATTATTATGTGATGATGGAAAAGGGCTCATAAAATCAATACCCCACACGTCAAAAATCTCGCAAACTAGTATATTTTGCAATGGCATTTCATCTTTTCTGGACAAATTTCCTGCACGTTGACATTGATCGCATTGAATTTCAAAATCTCTTGCATCATGAAACAATGTTGGCCAGAACAATCTACTTTGGCAACACCTTTGCAGTCGTCCTTTGTGAAACGTGATGTCCCCTTACTTGTGAAGAGTGGCAATGAAATAAGACACTTTGTACCTCACTCTCTGAAATGCACTGCCGGATCACTTGATCCTTACACCAACGATAGAGGTAAGGGTCATCCCAAATATATATTTCATATCCAAAAAAAATTTCTTTCTTTGATTTGCGTCCATGGTGAACAGAATGATCTTGGCGGCTAAGAAGTTGACAATATCCGCGTACCAAAGTGATCCACCCTTCATTCTCATCAAATATTACTCCGAACAGGTCTCATTTATGGCCACTTCATCATCTTTTTTTGCCATGCCCTCGAGTCATGAAAGGTGATCCGCCATAGTATTTTTTACTCCTTTCTTGTCCATCACCTCTTAGTCAAATTTGCGCAATAGTAAAATCCATCTAATAAGTCTAGGTTTAGCATCATTTTTGGTCAATAGATATTAAAGGGTTGAACGATTAGTATGCACTATCACCTTAGTATTTTACCTATCAAATACGACCTAAACTTATCAAATGCGAAAACTACTGCCAATAATTTCTTTTCGATGGTAGAACAATTCATTTGTGCTTCTTTAAGGATTCACAGGCATAATACACAACATGCAAGACATTTTCTTTCTTCTGACATAATGATGTACACACGGCATAGTCGCTTGCATCACACATCAATTCGAAAGGTAAATTCCAATTTGGTGCGATTATTATGGGTGCGGTAATCAAAGCTACTTTGAATTTATTAAATGTAGAAAAACATTTATCGTAAAAAACAAAAGGCACATATTTTTTTGCAATAAAGCACATAAAGGACGAGAAATAAAAGAAATTTTTTTAATGAAATATCAATAAAAACCTTCATGACCAAGAAAACTCCTTACTTCCTTCACATTCGTAGGAGGTGGTAATTTTTCAATGATTTCTACCTTGCTTTTATCTACCTCTATGCCCTTAAATGAAATACGATGGCCTAAAACAATCCCTTCTTGAACCGTCATAAAATAACACTTTTCCCACTCACATATTTCCAATACACATGCAAGATTATTTAAACATGAATCAAAAGAGTCACCGAACACACTAAAATCATCCATAAAAACTTCAATAAACTTTTCAATCATATCATGAAAGATAGCAAACATACATCTCTGAATGTACTAGGAGCATTGCATAAGCCAAAAGGCATGCGCTGATATGCAAATATGCCCTATGGACAAGTAAAAGTGGTTTTCTCTTGATTTTTAGAGGCTCTGGGAATTTGAAAATACCCTGAATAACCGTCGAGAAACCAATAAAATGCATGAACAGATAATCTTTCGAGCATTGGATCAATGAAGGGTAAAGGAAAATGGTCTTTCCTAGTGGCTTCATTAAGTTTTGTAGTCTATACACATCCGCCACCCCATCACTAATCTAGAAGGAATTAATTAATTCTTTTCATTTATGATTATAGTCATCCCTTCCTTCTTTGGCACTACTTGTGTTGGGCTAACCCGAATGACTCACTATCATTGATGGGATATATGATCCCGACTTCTAGCAATTTCAAAACCTCCTTCTTAACTACCCCTTTTGAAGTTGGATCTGACCGCCTTTTAGGTTGTCTGATAGACTTATAGGTGTTACTAAGGAGTATTTTGTGCATGCAAATAGTGGGACTTATGCCTTTTTTATGCTCAATGCTCCATGCAATGGCTCCACGATGTTTCTTCAACACAAATATTAATTTACCCAATTCAATATCAGAAAGATAAGCATTGACAATGAATGGATATGTATCATTCTCTATTGGAAAAACATAATTAAGATGAGAAAGAAGTGGTTTGAGCTCAACCGTGGGGGGTTTGTTGGTCGGATACCCCTCTTTACCTTTATTCCTCAACTTGCTCTTCTCAATTGCCCTTTCTGTCTCGTCATGCACCATGCTCTCTTTGTTGCTAGCTTCTATCTCCTCTTCATGGATGTTGTTCATGTCTTCGGTCTCCTGTTTCATTGATTTCCTAAAAAAAGTATGCTTTCATGAACCAAATCATCAATAATATCTCTACTAATAACATCAGCTGAAAATTTAAAAGAATCAAAAAAATTAAAGGAAACAATCTCATCGTTGACTCTAAATTGTAGGTTTCTAGCTTGGACATTAATGATGGCTTGCCCGGGGGCTGAGAAAGGTCTTTCTAATATGAGCGGGGTTACCATATCTTCTTCCATGTCGAGAACTATAAAATCCGCTGCTAGAAATACCTTACCAACTTTGACAATAAAGTCTTCTACTACTCCTACCGGTTGCCTCACACTTCTATCGGTTAATTGGAGCATGATGTTTGTATGCTTGAATACCCCCCCATTCAACCTCTTAAAGGTAGAATGAAGCAAGAGGTTGATGGAAGCTCCCTACTCGCATAGAGCTTGATAGAATGTCACCCCTCTAATTTCACATGGAATCGAGAATGAGTCAGGGTCCTTGATCTTATGGGGAAGATTTTTCTGAATAATGGCACTACACTCTTTGTTCAACCATAAACATCAACAATTTTATCCCCCATCAATCTCCTCTTGCTAGATAATATTTGCTTCATGAACTTAGCATAATTGGACATTTTTTCTATTGCTTCAATAAAAGGAAGGTTAATCTCAATTTTCTTAAAAATTTCCCAAAATTTCCTAAACTTTTTCATCTTTTCGTCCTCTTTCAGTCTTTGGGGAAAAGGAATACTTACCTGCTTACCTATTGGTACCGAAAGATCTTCCGGCTTACCTTCTTGGTCAAGAGCTTTAGATGGATCCTCATTATCGTTCTTGCTCTTTGATATGTCTTCTTTTCCCTTTGCACCATTCTCCATCTTGCTCGACTCATTATTCTTTACTTTTTCGGTTCTAGTGTTTTCCCACTCCTCAATGTGACATATTGAACATGCTCTCTCCTATGGTTATTATCCCGTGGGTTATGAATTTATCACTCGGTAATGTTCCCGTTGGTTGCTCATTGTTTTGGCAAGTTATCTGTCCCAATTGCATCTTATGGTTCCTAGTGTGGATCATTTTAACCCACAGATTCTCATACTTCCTTTGCAACCTCTCGAAAACCCTTCTTAGATTATCATCATTGGATGTATCATGATTCACATGTATGGAATAATTTGGATTTTGAAATGGTGGTCTTGGTGATAGAGGTTGGTATGAGCTATTTTAATAAGGTGGAAAATTTTGGGAATGGTCTAGATTACGATGGTTGATTGGACAAATTTTGTTGAGGTGCATTTGATTGAAATGTTGAATTTTGAACATTTTCTTGATTTGTCTAGGAAAAGTTGGGATGGTTCTGCCAAGACCGGTTATATGTTTTTCCATAATTGGTGGGCTGAAATCTAGAGGTGGGATTTTGATTGGAAATAAATTGAATTTTCTCAACTTACATCACTAAAGTATCACAAAAGCCATTTTGGTTATTTCCTCCACAGAAATCACAACTCAAGATCCATTGGGTGTCGAAACAATGGAGTACACTGAGTTTCTTCCCATATTCTCTACAGCTTTTGTCAAGTTTGTAATGGCACTCATCATCATGTTCTACTGAAATATGAAAGTATCATAATTAGGCATGCCTCCTTGTTGGATGTTGGCTTGATTCACTTCTTGTTGTTTTCCAACTACCAGAGTTATTGCTCCGTGATATTAATGAGTGAATGCTATTCTTTCCAACAACTCTTGCGCTTCTTTCAGAGTCTTGTAGGGGAAAGAACCTCCAGCATTGGCATCAACTATAAATCTCGTCTCCAAAAGTAGTCCATTATAGAAGGTTTGGACTTGCAGTCTTAAAGGCATAGCATGGTGCGGGCACTTTCTCAACAACTCCTTGAATCGGTCCCACACTTCACCTAAGCTCTGTCCAGTGATTTGACTAAATGATGTGATCTTGTTCTGGAGCTTAGCGGTCCTAGCTAGTGGAAATTGCTTGGTTAGGAATTCTTGAGCAAGTTGGTCCCATGTTATGAAAGTACACTATCTATATGACTGCAACCAAGACCTTGCTCTATCACATAAAGAAAAAAGGTCATATACAATTCTCTTATTCGGATGCAATCAAGGTTCAAACCTATTTAAGTGCTCATAAGGATCTTCATTGGGTCCTCCTCCAAAAATCACATGTTTTTGGAGCATTTGTATAAGTGCAAGTTTGATTTTAAAGTTGTTTGCTTGCACGAGCAGCTGAGCAATGCTAGAACTCACCCCTCAAAATTTGGTATGGTCTAATCTCTAAGATGACAGGGGTTAGCATTAGCATTAACCAGATTGCCATTGTTGCCGGTAACCTCCTCTCATTCATTAATATCGCGGTTTGGATTCTCTGTTAGATTGGCACCTTGGTTTGAGTCTTGTAGTCTGCAGTTTCTACTTATGGTCCGTTCAATCTCCAAGTCAATAGGATGAAATGGTTGATTAGACGAACAAGTATCTACCATAAACTGCAAGAAAAGAAAATCAAAGATCAAATATCGAAGACCAAATCCAAATGAAATGAAAGAATAAGGGATAATTATAAATAAATAACAAAAGAAATAAAAAAGTCTAATCTAGTAAGACTTACTACGCCTAATATGTTACCAAACAAAAATAGTCCCCGGAAACAGCGCCAAAAACTTGTTTGGTAGAATATTGATTAGGTTTTGGAAAACAATGAACTAGTAATAAGAAGAATCTTAATTATCCTAACCAACTCCCACACACTCGTAAGTGTACGAGGTGAGTTTGTATATAGAATAAGTAAGGATCATTCTTACGAGAACTATTGGAACAATTACTAGGCTGACGAGCCTATTTACTAGTTAGATGAAATAATCAAAGGTTTTTGACTACATTAAAAATAAATCTAATCACAAGAAATTAAAATAAAGAAAAGAATGTAAAATACAAACCCTACCGAAAGCAAGTGAATATAATTAATTAAAATCCTAATTTAATCTACCCTACTTGCGAGAATTTAATCAAGAACAAAAATTTAAATTAATCTATTCTACAAAAGCAATTAAAAATGGTCAAATAAACCCTAACTACTAAACTACGAAAGCTGAATTAAGAATTTAAAGGCAATAAAACAAGAATGATAATTAAAGAACAAGAACGCAATGAAAATAAATGTTGAATTGCATAAAAATAAATCAAACTCAGTAATCGTGGTGAAAACCAATGTTGATGATCATCAAATCTTGAATTCTTGACAAGAGAACAAAATTCTAGATTGAACACTTGAGAAAATCTAACCAATGGCTACATTGTCGATGTAACTATTGAAAACAAAGAAACTAATGATGACTGATGATGATTCTTGTTTCCTCCGCTTCTCTTGGTGTATTTATAGGTGTTTTTAGGTTTGGGGCTCCAGGATGATAAGTACACAATTTTCCACTCAAATGGGCGGGCCCACGGGAGGACTTTTCTTGCAAAATAGGCAAATTTATGAGACTTACCCGACAAGGTGCGCTTGGGCGCTGCATATTTGTCACGCCTGGGCGAGCTAGGTAGAACTAAAAGTTGGAGCTTTTGGTTTCGGCGCCTAGGTGCTGTATTTTTGTCGCAGAAACCTAGGCACGCTTGGCAGCACCAGCTCCAAATTTATCCTCGTTTTTGACCATGATGTAGGCCAAATTTGGAACAACTCTAAACATGAAAGTTGTGGATATTTGTCTTATGTTTCCAAAAAATCTGAATCATGCCAATTAGAGCTCAGATAAGAAAGTTATACTCAATTTACCAAACTGTGTCCACATTGCTTCTTGCTGGTACATGTAAATTCCAATTTTGCAATTCCCTTCCAATTTGTGATCAATTTCAACTCTTTCTTCACTCAAACCCTAAAAACTCAAAATAAACCATTTTAGCTCATAATTACTCAATTATTGCTCATACATCCCTAAAAATAAGGTAAACGATGAAGAAAATATACGACATTTACGAGCTTATCATGGGTATGGAGGATTTTGTTGATTGTTTGGGTTGCTCCAAGAGAAGTTGGGATGGTTTTTCCATAAAGGGTTGTAAGTATTTCCAAAAGTTCATTGAGGATTCCTTGGGGATAAAGTCTGATTAGATATACATACATAGTTGATTTTCTCACATGTACCCAAAGGAACCTCACATTGTCCATTAGAATGCCCACCACCACAAAAGTCACACACCAAATTTGATTGATATTAGTAGGCAATGGCATTCACGTTGTTTGGTTTCCAAAAATTCTCCAACACCCTTGTAAAATTGTTCATGACATTCACAAGAATGCCTTGTTGAGCAAGGAAAGCATTATTAAGATTCAAATTCAATATACCACCTTGTTGGGCATTGGCTTGATTGGCTTGTTGTCGAACCACCGGTTGAGTCATAGGCCCAAGATAGTAATAATTTGAAGACATTCTATTAGACAGCTCTTGGGCCTTTTCTGGTGTTTTGAATGAAATGCTATAGGCGGATGCATCAACAATAGACTTTGTTTCTTATGCCAACCTGTTACAGAATGCTTGGATTTGCAACCAAAGCGGTATGGCATGGTGGGGACATTTTCTCAACAACTCTTTGAAGTGTTCCCAAGCCTTACTTAAGCTTTGCTCTTATACACAACACCAACATCCCATTTGAAAGAAGTGATCTCATTACAAAGTTTAACAGTCCTCGATGGTGGAAAATGCTTTGCCAAGGACCTTGTGGCAATTGGTTCCAAGTAGTGAGAGTGCCTTCAGCATGAGATTGAATCCACGCCTTTGCTCTATCTCTCAACAAATACAGGGAGACTCGCATACCCTCACAATCCCGATGGACTCCATTGAATTTAAATGTGTCCAATACCTCTTTGAAGTTCATTAAATGTGTGTAAAGGTCTTCATTTGGACTACCTCTGAACATGGTACGTGTTTGCAACATTTGAATAAATGCGGGCTTTATTTCAAAATTATTTGCTTGCATGAGCATCCTTGCAATCTTGAATTGGCCGCATCAAAATTGGACATCACATATTCTCTCAAGGGTCGGCCACTCATATTCATTCCATTTCCATCAAGGAAGCCACCAATTCCATGATTTCTGGCTAGTTCCTCTTGTTCTTCATTCTCATTGCTGAAATTGTAATTTGATTTTGATTAAGGTGAACTATTTTAATTCTAACTCTTGTTGAACCCTTTCGTGCTTCCAGATTTTCCTCAATTCTTTCTCTTTTTTGTAATCCAAGTAAATCAAAGGCTTTTTATTTTTTTCTTACCATGCACTACAAAGAGCAAATTCAATCAATTAGTCACAAGTGCCAGTTCAACTCATAAGTCAAGATAACCAATCATTAACAAAACTGAGATTACTACAATAAACAAATAAAATGCCTAATCTACACAATTCTTAAAGTGCCTAATATTGCCAATATGCTAAGGACAATCCTCAGAAACGGCGTCAACAACTTATTCGCTCGGGTAGAGTAAAATCTATTAAACACTCAAACGAGTAATAAAACCTCAATTTTACGCTAAATTCTACCCATATTCCCTAAAGTATACGGGGAAGGTAGTAGATAGCGCTAAGCGGGTATCATTTCCATGAGGATCAATTGGCTGATAATTACTAGGATTAAATGGCCATTGTATAGATATCTACTTAGGCAACCCAAAAAAAAGAGCAAATACTAAATCTAATTAAAGCGTTGAATTAAACAAGCAAGTAATTCAAGATTAAAAATAATTTATCTACAAAAGCAAGTACATGAAAGCAAATAAAACTATTTCTAAACTAACTAGATTAAATACCCTAGACTAAAATTGAAAGGCAATTAATCCTAAATAAACCAAAGAAAGCAATAAGAAAGTATGAAACCAAAGTAAATTCCATTTTTCCACTAATTAAACTATTCAATTTTGCAAAGGAAATAAGATTAATACTATATATTTTTGGATTAATTAACGAAAGCCCAATAAAATTAAAATAAGAAAATGAAGATTTTAGCTAGAAATCGCTAAATTATCAAGAACCGTAAGGAAACTTGAATTAGAAGTAACTGATTTTAAGAAAATTTAACCAGAAAGTGGGTAAAAATTATATCTAATGAAAGCTAATGATGAACCCACTAAAGTAGTTATCTAATCAAAATTAAGACTTGCAGAAAGGAATTAAAGATAAGATCTAAAAAAAATTGAAAGAGAACTTGCATTAAACCAAAAAGCGTGATGTTTCAACTTCACTAAATACACTACTAACTATATGAAAATCTACTAACTGCTCTACCTAGTGTGTGTACTAACACAAACTAAAATCCTATTTATAGTTGGTGTATTACATAAGCTAATAATTAGGATCAGGCAACCAAAATCTACAAAAATGCCATTAGTACATTTCTTGGACGTGCTTTAATGTCGCGACATCGAACTAAAATTACATAAGCCAAATTCTGCCTCGATGTCGTGACATTAATTTCCATGTCGCGACATTAACACTATTTCAACAAAGGTCTTCATTTCTTCTCTAATATCTTATTGGCCCTCGAACTTTGCTCATTTTGACTTCTATTTCCAACTATTAACCTGCATAATATTAAACTAAATAAGTAACTAGATTGACTAAAATTCAATAAAAACTCATAATAGTCTCTAGAATTAAAAAAGTGCTTTACTGGAATGTAAAAATTAACTAAAACACTCACATAAGTATCAAAATTCGGAATTTTAAGTAACAAAATCCCATGATTAAGAGTCAAAATAACTCTAGTTTACTAGAGTTATCAATCATCTACATACAAAAGGTGTGTTACAGGTATGAAACCTCTTCTATTAGCAAAACCTCTTATTTTTCCTATCTGAAAAGCTTTGCTAATGCCACTGGAAAAGGCTTATGCAATAATGATAAAAGCAGAAGCGACAAAGGATTCCCTTGTCTTATACCTCTGGAAGATGAAAAGAAGCCAACATGTTTTCCATTAATGAGTATAGAGTACCAACAAGGCTGTATAGTATGTGAGATCAAAGAAATATAGCCAAGTGAAAAACCAAAAGTCTTCAAAACATCATAAATGAATTGCCAAAATACCCTATGAAAAGCCTTTGTCCTATCCAATTTAGAAAATAACATTTCCCCCTCTAGTCTTCTTGTCAATAAACTCTACTATTTCCATAACGGGAAGGATATGTGTTATTTGAAATCACTCTCCCTTGAACAAAACCCCCTTGCTCTTGAGAGATAATCTTAGGCAATAATGTATTTAGTCTATTTGCTATTATCTTAAAGAATATTTTACTAGCAAAAGTATATAAACTTATTGGCCTAATATCAGCTAAGAAAGAGGGATTAGATACCTTTGGAATCAAGCAAAGCAAGGTGCTAGCAATGGCTTTAAGCATAATCCCCCCATTAAAGAACTCAATTACTACCTGTTAGATATCCTCAACTATAATTTTCCCATAGGTTTTGAAGAAAACACCATTAAATCCATCCACTCATTGCAACCCTGTCTAAGTTTAGAGAAAAAACTGCATCTTTGACTTCTTCAATAGTTGGTGTGGTTAGCAAGAATACATTATCCTCTTTTGCAAACAATTTAAGAATGCAGTCCAATAAATCCCTAATAGGTTGTGTATCTTCTGCAGCAATTAAATTCTTCAAAAATTTCATTGCTTCATATTTAATTTTATCCATTATCTTTTGGCCTGAATATGAGAATGAGAATATTTGGAATTATTATCACCCTCCATAAGCCCATTTATTCAAGCCTTTTTCTTCCAAAAGTTTTCTTTTTTAATTGTTGAGCTTAGCTTGAGGCTGAGCTAACACTCCATAAATTACCAATGAAGGATTTTGTTGAAGTTGAAATTTCTTTTGAAACATCTCCTCTTTTGCATCTTTAATCTTCTTAAAGATTTCTCCAAAGTGAATCTTGTTCCTACTTTTCAAATCAAAATTTAACCTCTTCAATCTTTAATCAAATTAAAGATATCTTTAATCTTTTGATGGGGCTTTCAAGCTAGTCTCCTCCACCAGCATAAAATTAGCATGTTTCATCCAAGCATTTAGAAACCTGAAGAGCTTAGGACCAGAAAAGTTGTTAAGAATGAGAGAAAGCACCTGGGAGAGTGATCTGAGCAAGTTTTATTAAGATATGCAAAAAACAATGTCTGGAACTTATCAAGCATTTCCTTATTCCAAACTCCTCTATCTAACCGCTTCCAAACCATCCCTCCTTGCCTCTTGCCAACTTTGGTAAATTGAGAGCCTATGAAAGGCAACTCAATGAGTATTGTGTTAAAGTGTCTTGAAAATCTAGTATCATACTTGCATGTTATTGATGATCTCCCAAAAGTTTGTCTCAGGAATGGATGACATTAACATCTCCTGCCACCAACTAAGGAGAATTGTGCATGGCTGAGAAACCCCCAAAAGAATTCCATAAGTGTTTCCTCTCATCTCTTGTGCATTTCCCATATACTACTGAAAGATGAATAGATTACAAGAATGCTGAGCAATCAACTTTCATGTGTACCACTTGATCCCCATTGGAAACAAATTGCACAGAGATGTTTGCACTCTACAAAATCCAAATACCATTAGAAGAGTCATAGAGCCATGAAACCCTAATTTATTTTTTATTAATCCTAACTAACTTCTTAAGTCTTCTTAAAGAGGGTTTGTTGCCAGTCTCTCTAATATTCTATGGAAGAGACAATTCATTGATCAATTTGGGGGAAAGGCAATTTGGTAGCCTTTAACTGATCTAGTTACCACTATTGGTCCAGCAACATAATTTCCTCTTTTCTTGTTCCTTTTCCTTACAACCAAAATGAATTCCTTAGCTACGGTTGGATCAAGTTTAGATCTCAATTCCCTGCTGGTGTTTTGCCATTCAGTTTGCTATTTGTTTTGCTCCAAATTGGGTAAGTTAACATGGTCCAAGTCTGAAAAAGAATCGGGATCTTCATCTGTAACAATCTGCCCTACCAAAGCACCATTATCATCAATAACTCTATCCATCAAATCATTTTCAACTGGAATAGACAAACCATCCTTCTGCGTAATTTTCTTATCCAGCTAGCCAACCTCCTTAGACTGATGTTGTTCCATTGCTGCTTCTACCAACATCTCAGTGCCTTTCATCAAATCTCAGAATCCTCCTCTAGGGTTTCTTAAAATTCTTGATTTTTTGGAAGAGACGAGATAATTTGAACTAACCTTAAAATTCTATTCATCCTATCTTGCACTGTTTGCTTAAAATCGTTAATCGAAATAAACTCCTGCTGCTCATTAGGTTTGTTGGTTGCATATTTGACTAGGTCAGTCATTTCTGCATCTTGAGTTAGCAAATCCTTAGCTCAAGAAGATCCTTCCTGAACTTGAGGAATTTGAATTTGAACACATTGCTTCTTCGACTCAATAGCCTTCCTTTTTTATCACTGATCTGTTTCTGAAACTTTCTGCTGCTTCTGGACCACAGGATGTTGCTACTCTTGTTGACCACAATCTGTAGTTCGGTGACCTTCTTTGAGACATTTTTTGCAAAACAATGCTAGGTCCAGATATGTAATCTTCTGCCAGTGACCCTCTTCTCCCATTGTTAATCGTATTCGATGTGGTAAGTGTTTCCTCATATCATCTTCCTTAGAAACCTTAACAAGGCTTGGCCTGGACATTGTGGCTGTGCCCATATCAATTTTTAATGGCTTTCACACCAATTGAGCAATGGAAAAAACGATGAATGCTTGTTAAAGAAACAAAGTGGCAATTTCTCCAATGTAATCCGTATTGGAAAAATGTATGACTCGCACCTATTTTAAACCATGGATGCCATTTCAGTACAGTCATTTGATATCCATTGATGTACCATGAAGACTTCAGCCAACAACATATAAAATCTTCATCCAAAGTGAAGCGGATTAAGACGTGCTTGAAATCCATTAATCGAATTGTAAACTCACCATTGAAACCAATCGTGTGAAAACTTTTGCGTTGTACATCCATAGATTGTACTTCCATAGATTACTTCCAATGAGGAAATTTGCCCACCAAAGCAAATTTTAGAATCTTTGATGACATCTCAATTTCCTCATGAGAAAAAAAACAAAGCTGGTTCTCATTTGAACGATTGCAGTTCCTTGAGTGTCATCCCCTCATTGAAAACATTGGCTTTTTCTGTCACCATCTTCCCTTACACAACTTCAGTGAAAGAAGGAGCTTTCTGCCCTTCAGTTGGGGGCGGAGGAAGGAATGCCATGAAAAATTAACAAGAAAGAAACTTAGAAGGCAGAGAGAAAAGAATATAGCTGTCTCTTATACACATTATAGTTCTTTTTCTTTCTTACCCTTTTATAACTTTTTCCTTATTGCACAATTTGAGGTCCTAGTTGACCTTTAAGCAATGATTTGAAAATTGGACCGGCCATTGAACCGGTAGCCTGTCCGGTTCACTAATTTAGGTTTTTTTTTTTTTTTTACCAAAGTGTGATTTAATTTAAAATGACCTAAAATATATTTATATAAAATCTAAAATAAAAGTGAAACACTATTTTTGGAGAATTATAGTCCTAATATCCAAAAATACTAAGCAAATTTCTAATAAGAAAAGTAAAATTTATACAAAAATAATGTAGAAAAGATGAAAAAAATAATAACTTAATAGTTTAGGCTTTGGTGTGTTTAATGTTTTGCCAGTTTGGAGTTTATTTCACGATTTTTTAATTTTTCTCTTTATTTAAATTATTTTTTATTCTAAAATTTTCAAAAAATCAGTTTTTTACCGGTTCCCGATTTTTTACCTGTTCTGTCCGGTTTTTTGGACAGACCGGATATATAGTTGGACCGGACCGGTGGTTCTTCCGGTTCACGGTTCGACCGGTTGAACCGGCATGTCAGGTCCGATTTTCAGAACACTGCCTTTAAGGTGGCATCTTTTTACCTGACACAAGAAAATGCAAATACAACGGTTTTTCTTCTGTTGCATGTAAATCAGTGGTTGAGATATGGTTTTAGACTTATCACAATAATTTTAATTTCTATATTGTATACTAATCCCCATTTTTACTTGGCTGGCACACCATTTTTTTATGAGTTAAAAGCAGAAACTCTTATCAACTTACACCATAGTTGCACTATGCCCTCCTTTATCTTTTTTTTTTAAAATTTTTTTGTTTATAAGTACTTAACCCCTATTTTATGTTTTAAGAAAAAATTATTCATACTATTTAGGTATGATTTTGCTTTCCTTTCATCTCTTCATTTATTTTTTCATTTATTTCAGTCATTTTTACGTTTTTGTTTTTTATATAACTTGTTCTTGTGTTGAAATAATTAAATTTCTAGAATAAGTATTCTTTGTAATACAAAAACTATATAATGCTCTGATTAATTATTAATAATAAACCAAGAAATAAAAACTACAACAAAATAAAGATTGGCTCAAAAAAATTAAAAGAAATTATATCTTAAGTATAAAAATAAAATTACGGCATGGAGCTAGTGTGGTTTCTTTCATGAAAATAGTAAAATATAATAAAATATTACGGTTGTCTAACATAAAGGCTACAAGTATAGTAAACTAAGGTAAAATATGACACCAAATACTTTGGCATGCATAGTCTTTAATGTGTACTTAGAATAAATATTTAATTTTTTTGACTCTTCCTTTTTTTTTATTAATTTTTTAGCATTAATAATTAGTCATGAAATATATATTACATTAGATATACGTTGATTGTATTACTAAATGTATTTAATTTATAAATTAAATTATTTGAACTCTCATGTCCAAAAATTATAACTTCTAGTTCATTAATTATTGAAAGCAATAATATTGTTCAGTAGTGACAAGAGAAAATGGAAAAAAAATAACAGGAAAAAAGTGAGAAAAATAAATAATAGGGAAAAAGAAGAGGAAAAAAGAAAAACAAATATAAGTAAAATAAAAGGGACAATTTTGTGCCAAATTATGAAGGAAGGGTTTAAGTGCTTATAAAAAAGTAGAGGGGGCAAAGTACAACTTTAGTGTCAGTTGATGGGGGTTTTCTTCTTTTAACCATTTTTTATTTTATTGCTATAGTCATAGGGACATTCCAAAGGGTATATAAATCTCACAAAGTGAACAAAGTATATGAGCGTGTAGGTATTGCTGGCTTTTCAATTATTTATGGCTAAAGGTCATTGACCCTAGACTGACACAAATGCACTTGAATATCCCCATCCGCTTACTATATACATATTAGACAGTAAGGGTAGTCAAGTAAAATGGAACCAAAATATCCACCTGCTTACCACTTTTGAAGCGATGAAAATGCCCACTTCTTGAAATGCAACAAAAATATTAGGACAGAGGGAGTATTATTTATTCGTGATATAGACTTTTCATTCATTATTATCAATATTAAAATATAATTTTCCCTTTTGCCTATTAATGTTTCTATTCATCTAATATTTAAACTACTCACTATTTTCAGTATTCGTTATTTTGAAATTGCATTAATCCATGAAACAAATAATTATTCTTGAAATTGTTCTCTAATTTGAAACTGCAAAAATGATTTTTGGACATTCAATTTTTGGTTAAACATTTGTTATAAATTTCAAGCATTGTATAATGAGATAGAATCTGTTACAATTCAATAGTCATGGAGTTTGACGTCCATGTCATAAAATCCTAATCCTAATCCTAATCCTAATCTCTACTTAATCCTAATCCAATTCCTAAAATCCATATCCTAAAATTCTTAAATCCTAATCCTAAATTGCTAAAACCCTAATCCTAAAATCCAAAAAATCCTAAACCCTAATCCTTAATCATAAAATTCCTAATCCTAATCCCAATCCTAATCTTAAAATCCTAAAATCTTAAACCAAAAATCCTAAAATCCTAAAATCCAGAAATCCTAATTCTAAAGTACTAATTCTAGCCATATTCCCAACCCTTCTAAACCTTAAGCCCTAAAATGCTAATCATAAAATCCTAAACCTGAAATCCTATTCGTTGCCTAAAATCCTAATCCTAATCGTAAATTCCTAAAATCCAAAAATCCCAATCCTAATCTTAAAATCCTAATCCTAATCCTAATCCTGAAATCTAAAAATCTTAATCCTATCCTGAAATCCTAATCCTTTTACTCATCCTGAAATCCTAAAATTCTAAAAACCTAATACTATATCAAAATCCTAAATTCCTAATCCTATCGTAAAATCCTAATCCTAAAATACTAATCCTAATCCTGATTTCCTAAAATCCTAATTCTAATCCAAAAATCATAATCGTAATCCTAATCCTAATTATAATCCAAAAATTCGAATCATAATACTGAAATGCTAAATTCCTAATCCTAATCCCTACTGAATCCAAATGCGAATCCTAATATCCCAAACCTATAATACTATTCAAAAATCTCTAATAATAATCCTAATAAAAAAAAATCATTATCCTAATCCTAAAATCCTCTAAAATCCCAAAATGCTAATCTAGGCCTAAAATCCCTATCCTTTCACTAATCCTAAAAGGCTAATCCCTAACTAATCCAATTCTTAAAATCATAATCGTAAAATCCTTAAATCCTAGTCCTAATTCTAATCCTAAAATCTTAAAATATATATCCTAATCCTAATCCTAATCCTAAAAATCATAAATAAAAACTAATATTAATCCTAAAATCAAAATCCCAAAATCCTAATCCTAATCCTAAAATTCTAATCCTACTCTTAAAATCCTAAAATGCAAATACCTACCTAATCAAAATTTTAATGCGAAAATCCTAATCCTTACCTAATCCAAATCTAAATCCAAATCCAAATTTTAAAATTCTAATATCCTTATACAAATCCTAATACTAAATTTCTAAAATCAGAATCCTAATCCTAAAATCCTAATCCTAATAATAATTCTAAAAAACATAATCCTAATACTAAGATCCTAATCATAATTCTAATCATAATACTAAAATCCTAATCCTAAAATACTAAAACAATAATCTTAATCTTAATCATAATCCTAAAATCCTAAAACACAAATCCAAATCCTACTCCTGAAATCCTAATCCCTATAATTCTAAAATCCTAAACTTGATCCAAAAATGCTAATTCTAATCTTAAAATTAATATCCTAATTCTGCAATCCTAAAATCATAATCTCAAAATCCTAATCCTATTTCCAAAATCCTTATCCTAATGACTACTTAATCCAAATTTAAATCCTAAAATACTAATTCTAATCCTGATAAAAAAGTCCTAATCCTAAAAGTCGAAAATCCTAATCACAATCCCTACCTAATCCTAATGCTAAACCAAATCCTAAAGTCCTAATCCTAATATCCTAATTCGAAATCCCAACTGTAACCCAAAATCCTAATCCTAATCACATTCCTAAAAATCTTAATCCTATTACTAAAATCTTAAACTTAAATCTAATCATAATACTAAAATCCTAATTCTAAAATACTAAAATCTTAATTCTAATCCTAAAATCACAAAATCCTAATCAAAATACTAATCCTAAAATCTTTTAATCCTAAAATCCTAATCCTAATCTTGAAAATCCTAAAATCCTAATTAAATTCTAAAATCTTAAAATCCTACAATCATATCCTAATTCTAAAATCCTAAAATCTTAATCCAACTCCTTTTCCTAAAATCCTAATCCTAGTCATAATTCTAATCTTAAAATCCTAAAAATTCTTAAATTCTTATTGTAATCCTAATTCTAAATTCCTAAAACCCTAATCCTAATCTTAATTTTAATATCCTAAAATCCTAAAACCCTAACCCTAATCCCAATCCTAATCGTGATATCCAAAAATCTAATCCTACCCTAAAATATTATGTATTAATCTTAATCCAAATGCTAATTTTCTAAAATTCTAATCCCATCCTATTCCTAATCTAAATCCTAAAATCCTAAAATTTAATCCTAATCCTAAATTCTAAAAATCCTGACCTAAATCCTAAACCAAAAATCCTAATCCTAATCGTCAAATCCTAATCTTAAAATCCTAAAAATCTTGATTCTAATCCTAATCCTAAAATCCAAAAATCGTAATCCTAAAATCCTAAAACCGTAATTCTAATCCTAATCTTAGAATCCTAAAACCTTAACCCAAATCCTTATCTTAAAATCCTAAAATCCTTAAACTCTAATCGTAATCCTAATCCTAATCCAAATTCTAAAATCTCAAATTCATGCAATGCTAAACCTAAAATCTTAAAATCCTTTCCTAATCCTGAAATTCAAAAATTCAAATCCTGAAATCCTAATCCTACTCATATTCCTTAAATCCTAATTGTAAAATCCTAAAAATCCCAAAAATCCCAATTCTAAAATCTTAATCCTAAGATCCAAAAACCCTAATCCTAATCTTAATCTTAAAATCCTAAAATCCTAAAACCCTAACCCTAATCCTAATCCTAATCCTAATAAAAAAATCCTGATTTCCTAATCCTAAAATCTATTTTTTCAGCTAACCACCAGTACCTTGGTGGGGGGACGCTACTCCCATATTTAATTAATTAGAAAAATGAATGTACAAGGAGGGGGACTAGGCCAAAATCTATTGAAAATAGACAATGCAAATATTACAGATACTAAACAAGTTAGAATCTGACTGATGTAGTATGCAAATAATTTAGTCTAATAAGGCCCCGAATTGAGTCAGGAATGGTTGCCAAATTGAGATGAGGACCTGGCGATGGACTTGCTGATTTAACCAAGATATCTGCAATAGTGTTTGCCTCTCTAAACACCTTCTTAATACGAAAGTTACCCAAGGTTAAAAGGTGAAAAATTTTACAAATAAGAGAATCAAGTCTCTAGGGGATTGGAGAAATCTCTCAGATCATTCGGACGATTATAAAATTAAAGAGTTCATTTCTATGAAGACAGACATCCAGCCACGGTCTAAACAAAGTAGTAGTCCAGCCTCTAAGGCTAGTGTCTCAGCTTCTATATTAGACATGAACCAAAGCTAAGAGTAAAACTTGCCAATGGAGTTACTCGATCTATCTAAATGATACCACCTCTACCTCCTTCCACCGGATTACCCAAAGAAGAGCCATCAATATTTAACTGATAACCTCCTAGAGGTGGTGAATCCCAGCAAACAATCTCCGGCTTAAGCACCTTGGATTGAACTGACTGATAGTGTATGCTACAGAGCAAGGCTGTGGATTTGAGAGAAGAAGAAAGCCTAAAAGGCTTGACATGCCTGAGCAAAAAGATATACCTCCTAATTCTAGCTAAGAAAGAAGAGTGATTGAATTTTATATTATGAAAAATGCAAGAATTACGTACCTTCCATAAGTTCCACATTGCCAAGACAGAGATGATATTATAGATACCATCTACCGAGTGTTTGGAAATCTAAATTCCATGTTTGAATTTTATGCTGAGTTGTCCCAACTTGAATACGAGAACTCCAAAGTCCAATTTAAGGACATCCCACAAATGGGCTGCCAAAGGGCAATGAAGAAAACCCGGCAGCATATAATCATACAACTCGCAAAAATAGCATTTAGAAGGAATACTAAACCCAATGACAATAAAATTCATCAAATGGCAACAAGTCATTGAGCAATTTTCACATAAAAATAGAAATTTCAATGGTTATGTGCGAGTTCCGTGCTACCTTTCTAGACATCAAAACATTACGCTTTTGACGAAACATGTGAAAAGACGAATGGATCGAGAAATTACCATCATTAGAAAGGCTCCAGATCAGTTTGTCCTCATCGACTGAGAGGAATAAAGAATGGCTTAACGCAGCTATGCAGACATCATAGGTAAGAGGTGGTGGATAGCTTCAAGAAACCAGCTGGCCTAGTATGTGTATAAGTCATTAATTTAGTCACTGTGGCTTACGAAGCGCACATCAGAAACAACCTTAGTAAGTGGACCAAACCCCAACCAATTACTATACTAAAGGTGGCATCTCTCGACCGGATCAAAGTTTGGATATTTGAATTTTCCAACTCTCTGGATTTAAGCATACGTTTCCAAGTTGGTGAAGGATTTGATAACCTTTCCAAACATATATATTTGACGGATAAAAGTAGCGTATAGGGAAGATGAGGTATAGAAGTTCCACTTTAACTTTTGTGTGTAGCCTACGACAACATCTTTTAGCTGGTGAACCCCCAACCGATTCTCCTCTATTAGAAAGCTAATGTCTTCCTATTTCATCTAGTGTCTTCGATTCCCATAAGTTGAGTCCCTTCCCCCTAAACAAAAATTATCCATTAAATGCTCAAGATAATTGAGAACTTCCTTCGGAGGCTTCAGGGTAGCCAGGATGTGTGTTGGGATGGAGTCTAAAAAGTGCTTAATAAGTCTCAACTGACCCCCCCGAGAAAGAAGTTTATGTCTCCAACCCGATAACCGCCTGTATGCTTGAATTTGTCCACCAACCCTGAAAAATGTTGAAACTTCTTTCTACCAAGAATGACTGGATAGCCAAGGTACATGAAAGGAAAAGCTCCACATCTCTTGCCTATGATGCTCAAAATAAGGGAAACATTCGAACATCTTGGAGAGCCAAGAACCGAGCTCTTGGCAAAGTTGATACACTGCCTAGACCCTCGTTGGTACAAGTCTAGAAACTTCATAAGATGCTAAAGAGATCCTTTTTCCCTTCTTTAAAAGAGAAGGACATCATCTGTGAAAGCCAAATGGGAAAATGGAGGGAAACCTATAGGAACTTAAAACAACAAAATATATTTCAATTCCATCAAGCTTGTAAGCCCTCGCGAGATAACCTCAAAAATCAAAATAAATAATAGAGGTGAAAGAGGATCGCTATGCTTGACTCCACAAGATGATTTAAAATAACCAGTGACTTCATCATTTATAAGGATAGATAACTGGTTGTGCCAGAGATTATTGAAGACCAGGAATCGAATGAAGTGTGCAGGGAAACCAAATTTTCCATGATTGGTGTCAAGAACTTCCAGACACCCTATCAAAAGCTTTGATCATATCAAGTTTCAGAGCAAGATTATGACCTCTAACCTTTTTGTGAATGATATAAACATCTTTATTCGATATATGTTTACTCTAGGATAGGTCAACGATGATATATTATCAAGTGCTTCATCTACAATTGGATTTGTAAATTGTTTCTATGCAAGGTAAGTACTGTTTTCAAAAATACATTTGAAGATCATATTTGTTATGGTTAATTTATCTAACTTCTTCTATATAAAGTGTATTTGAAAACTAGAAAGCATTTGAGAAATGGGTTTCCTGTAAAAATGTGATAGATATTTTTTTTTTTGAAATGATAGATATGGATTTAAAATTGATATACGTTTAATAACGAAAATAGTTAATTTTTCATGGATCCTGTAATTGTCAATTCGTGACATGTATTCACCAGTATATATTTTTCTAGAGGCTGAGCTAGTATAAATTGTACATCTGATCTTGAAAGTGTACAGAACCTTGTAAAATTCAAGTGATTGCCAAAACTATGAACATAAGTGATAAATAAATACTTGTCAAATTTTTTTGTTTCTGGTATAATGGTAAATTGTTAACCATTGTGACTCTCTCTTTCTTTCTCTCTCTCTCTCTCTCTCTATATATATATATATATATATTATACAACTCCTTAGTGTATTATTGGATATATCAGGATATGATTGCATAAATATATTGTTGACATAAATTTTTTTATGTAAATATTTGCTTGTATGTAATTTTTCACTTATGTTGAAATTGATAGAGAATGCAAACAAATTAAATCATTCTCAAATTTTCCTTTCAAGTAAATTAGTCACAATGAATATCAATAAACCTCGTATTATATAGTGACCATGAATATTAATAAAATAACAACAGTAACAACATCATAGAGATACCCATAATTTCTACTGTCAGTGAAAAATTAATTCTACATTTACGCCGTAGACTATAGCAATTGCATTTATGTTTTATAAACTAATTTTCTATAATTTATTTAAACATGCTGACCTTGAACTTCTGTTATCTGTCTGATCGTGATTTTGGTGTGCACATATTCTTCTTTAATGTTATAGTTGTTAGCCTTTTGTTCCAAATTTCTTTACAAGCATAAAGATTTGCATAATTTAATTAGCCAATAACACATTGAGGGTGTAGAAAAAATTAGTTATTGCCTATTACATAGTATTAACTTCGTCATGTATATTCATATACCTTTTATTTTATTTTCTTATATTCTAAATACAAAAGTTTGCCTATAATATATGGTTAATTGATCTTCTTATGAATTTAAATATTGTTTTGTTTAACTTCAATTCTAACCGTGATAAATTGAGCACAAAATATATCAAAATATTTTCATCTAAACAAACTGCTATAGTATATAGTTAAGTGATCTTCTTACCAATTTAAATATTTTTATTTATTTTTTTACTGTGATACATTGAGCATCAAATATATAGTATATCGATATCAAATCATATATGAAACCAATGTCAAATTTAATGTTGTTCATAATATACTATTAGTAAATTACTATGTAATTACCTACATTACAGTAACTTCCCTCCCCACTACTCCCACTACTCCCACCACTCCCACCACTCCTAACTTTTCACCTTATTCATTATTTTTTTTTATAACTTGAAATTTATGAATATCTTATCTTTTATTATTTCTTACTATCTAATCTAACTATATAAAGTGCAAGGTCTCCTAAATTTTATCAAGTCAAAATTATTGTCATTCCTCTTATATTCTTAGTGATTATCTCTTTCATCTGTGTTGTAAGTGGAAGTTTTTTCTTTTAAATTTTTTATTACTAATAAAATTTAAATTATGTTAGTAACTACCTATGATTAACTACCAAATAACTACCCACATTCATATTTATTTTTGTTTTAGAATCCATTTTATATTTACTCTTACAAATAATTTATTCTTTTGGTTAATTGCACACATATCGGGTGGGTTTGCGCATTAGTCACTAGTATACATAAAGTCTAACCCCAACTTACTGACAAAATTTATCTAATCTTACTTATGACTATATATAAAACACATATCCATTTATATGCACTTTCATCCCTTCTTTATTTTTCCCTTTTATATTCTCCCCATCCTCATCTTCTCTACAATTTAAAAAAAAAAGAAAGAAAAATCCTATCTGCTGAACCCCAATTATGATAATCATGTTTAGATGATGACCCAATCGCACTAACAGTTTGAAAACAAGTGTGCAAAAAAATAGGGAGGCTCGGACGCAAATGATCATCCGAACAAAACAACCAGAATAATCCACGGATGCAAATGACTGTCCGAAAGACAGATCTTTGGATGATGGTAATCGTCCGACACAAAAGAATCTGAAGCAGTCTCGAACAAAGAACAGCGTCCAATCATATTTCCAGAAGACATTGCTTTGATCGGACGCTGGTTCAGACCCATCCTCAGACGTCCGAACGTATACCCTCAGAGAACGAACGCAGCGTCAGACGCAGAGGTTAGCAACGGCCGTTCGAAAGGTCCAACGGCTAGTTTTCCAGTAACAGAAAATAGCCGTTAGAAAGTTGTTGGAAGCAGATTTTTGACAACTATAAATACCCCTAAGCCTGAATTAGATAGATAGAGACTTCTACATTGATTGCAAGTAGTAATGCTTGAGCTATTTGGGAGAAATAGTGAGTACAACTGTTGTAATAGTGTAGGTAGTTTTTTGAAAAGAGCTTAGAAGTGTAAGAGTTCTTCAAGTGTAAGAGTGGAGAGATAACAATTGTAACAAAGGGAGGTTGTGAGTGTAAAACTTTTGGCTCAACTAAAGGAAATTAGTGTGAGCAGGAGTGATCCTCATTTGTGTACAAGAGGTTATTGTCTCACCTAGTTTGAAGAGACTTTTAGTGGCTAAACTTCAAGTTGTGAATTTGGTAGTTGCCTTGTAAGAAGCTCTTTGTAGTTGTAAGCTCCGAGCGTGAGAAGCTTAGGAGTTTGTAGTTTGATTTTCCTAATCTCAATATTCTTTTTTGTTCTTTAAGCTTAAATTGTTGAATATCTATTGTATTCATTTGTGCTTAAGTTTTTATTTGGTGCATAAAGTTTGCATTTTTATTAAGCACATAAAAAGGTTTGTTTTAGATACAATCTAATTCACCCCCCCTCTTAGGTTGCTTTTTGGGCCAACACTATCTGACCTGATACAACTCTCATTCCATCTCTCTTTCTCTCTCACACACTCTTTCTCTCTCTTATTAATTCATTTTTTCCACTTTATTTTCTTCTTCTCTATCTCTCTCTTTCTCAATTTTTTTTTTTTTGAAAAAAAAAACCCTATCTATATATTTTTTATTTAGGAAAAGAAAGTATTTTTAGATAAGAACCATTTTGCCAAGTTCTCTTCTCCTTGGATCTGGATTGCTATTCGACGTCAATTAGGAAGTTCATAAGAAATTAGATGGTTTTTAGTTCTTGCTAATATTTCCTTTTATTTGACTTTTTTGCTAGATTTATTTTATAGTTTAGTAGGGTTTTTTTTTGTGAATATTACAAGGATGAAATATAGTCAACTGTTATATTAAAAAAGGTTTGATTTTTTTCATATTTCCATTCTTTTTTTCTTCTATTTTCTTCCACTTTTTGGGAAATTTTTCTTTGTTTTATTTAAAGTGAAAAGTTGGGTTCTTTTATTTACTTAGAGCTTTCAAACCTTGATTTTCTATGAGGATGCTTTCTAATTGATTATTTGGGTTATTAAGAGCATATGCCAATAGATGTGAATTTGTCAGAGATTACTTTTGGATTTGCAACTGTTAGTGGGTTTTGATTGAATTTCAATTTTGAGTTGGGTTATTGAAATTGATCTGAATCTGTCTAAAACTGAAAAAATGATTTTTGATTTTCTAAGCAAATATAAAAGTTCTTGCAATGATTTTATTCAAGTTGAATTTAATCTGGTTGAATATGATTGGGATGACTATGAGTTTGTGTTTATAAAAAATTTGAGTTCGTTTAGCGTACAAATGAAATGGGAATCTGATTTTGTTTTCATGCCCACAAATTATTTGTTGAAATTTCTATAAGATCATTGAGAAGAGTGAATTGAAATTGTGGGCCGTAGATTCATGCTTCCTTTTCTTCAACATTCTCGCTAAGTATAAATGTGCATTCGTTCGATTACCTGCAATTAACTTTGCATTCTATAATGTCTTGTGCTTCATTTAGTCGGCTAAATAAAGCGGTTGATTATTCATTCTTTTCTTCATTCGTTTATAATATTCATGATATTCCTTCCTTGGTTTTTCCTTTTCTCTTACTTTTTTGCTAGCTCTGTTTTATAATTTTTGGTGTACAATAGGATTTTCTTCAATAGTTGATTGGCTTTATTTTGTAACATTGGGTATCAAATTAGGTTTTTTCAATTAGCTATTATGATTATATAACTTAACTAAAAATGTATATTTCATAGGGATTTTCATTTCTTTTTATATTTTAATTTTATTTGGTCTAGAGTATTTGGAAGCACTGATCCAAGTGCTGCAATTCTATTTATTGCTTTTGCTAGCATTTTTTTTTTGGGTATCCTCATAATTTCATGTTTTTTTTTGCCGGTGGGACACCAGCGATGGATATAGTGACAAGCTAAGTTACGGAAACCTTCTTCAGATAACTTGGTTGGTGAGTTATGCCTCTTTCCTCTATGTGTGTTATGTGTTTTTCTTTTGGGTACGCATTTTCTTGAATTTTAAGTCTCAAAATGTGAAGATAATCTCTCAGTGTATCAACTATTTTCAACTATTCTGCTGATTTTTTCATTCTTCTATTTTTTCTTAAGCATAACTAGATTGATGCATAAAGTGTGGTTTAATTTCATGTAGTTGTTCTTTTACCAATGGAAAATGAACAAATTCGACAAGAAATTTGTCATTGGGGATTAGAAAATTTGACTTCGCCTCACCTTTCTTTGATTTTTGTCAAGTTCTATTATCCTCGGATCCAAATTGCTAGACAATGCCAATTTGGGAGTTCAGTTAAGAAAGCAAAAGGTTTAATTTCGATATTCTCCATTGCCTTTTCCCTACTATATCTCTACTGTTCACATAGCTTTAGCTGTGCAAGTAAATTGTAAATTGAAACCATTAATCACCTGTATCACGTAAACTATGATTAGAAAGTAAATACATTGTCACGTGTAAGAAATAGTAATCATTTGTCAAAATACATGCCAAATCTTTTGCAGCCAAAAATCAAAAGTAGACGAAGAAAAGCAAAGGTTAACCATCCCGTGTTGTTCCCAAATTGTTTAGGTAAATCCCTAAACCCTAAGTAAAAGTAGTCACTCATCAAGTTCTAGATATGAAAGAAAAATAAAAGAAAACAACGATGCACATGAAATCAAAAACTTGACAATGTTCTCAGTAGTGGATTAACTAGCGATTATCACAAATCAAGAATTTGAAATGCTCAATATATCCAAAAAAGATTCATAGCCCCTAAATCCAAGCATCCAACTACAAATGGGTATATGCAAGTACTTATCAAATCAAAGGGCCAGATTCGTAAGACATTATACAACACCATTTATAGTAAAAAAATTAGTTAGCATGAAATTTTTTTCTCAACATTTAACTCATTGATCTAAAAGAAACAAAACAAAAAAAATTATCCTGACAGCTATATAATTAAAT
Source organism: Cinchona pubescens (assembly GCA_025175665.1). Lineage (NCBI taxonomy): Eukaryota > Viridiplantae > Streptophyta > Magnoliopsida > Gentianales > Rubiaceae > Cinchona > Cinchona pubescens. Next base: position 889,371 of record JANKKI010000312.1, read on the forward strand.
TGAACCTGTATCGTCATGAAATCAACACAACTGAACATTAAAATCTTATAAAAGATTGGAATTATAAAGTATTATTACCTGTTAGAAGAATCAACTCCAAGAGAAGTAACACTCAAGACCAATATTCCATCTTTTAATAACTTCTTCATCTAATTCAACAAGGCAAAATGAATAATCAATTTATTGATTTATAAAAGAAAAAACAAAAAAAAGGGATAATGAATAGCATTCACTTTATCTACACGTCTGCTCGAAAATAAAATGCACCAACTATATTTTCTTTATTCAGTTCTTGATGCACAGAGACTGATGGAGTACAACAACCAATTTGGCAATGATCAACAAATCTTACACTCTCCTGTAGGACCCTCAAAAAATTTACTTATTTAACTACATCTAGAGATTAGTCATATTAATGTAAATAACATCAACTTCTTTTATTTTATTTACTGTTATATTGAATTTAACAAATGAATTTAATAAATATTTACTAGTTCAATTATTATATAGTATGACTAGTTATGTGATTTAGAGGGTATAAATGTCTATATTTCAATGTTGGGTTATTTAATTATATCAATGAGAATTAGTGCAGTCCATTTTGTTTAGGGATTTACCTATGGCCCATATATCCTTAACACCATCGATTGAAAAAAAAAAAAAAAAAAAACAATCTGCTTTGCTAAACTATGGGTACATTAGGGAGAGAAATTGGTGGTTTATAACAAGTGTACTGGGAACCTTGCCAATTGTCATAGATTTGTAGCACGTAAACTCTTTATAAATAATCTCTTCCTCCACTTGAAACTCCTTTCCTTTTCATTCTCTATTTTTTCTTCTTTTGTTGTTTGACAATTGAGAGTAGAGAGAGGGCTGAAAGATACAAGTGAAATGACCTTAGGAGCATTAGGTAATTCCATTTTCTTTGAAATTTAGTTGGGAAAATTCCAAATGTGAACATACTTGGTGTATTGAAATCTATTTGACTTACATATTTATTCTCTTATTTTGCATGCCTATGTTTTTTTTTTAGTATACTGGTTTTGGGTTTAAATATAGTTCATTCTGGTGGATAATAATTTGTATCTTTTTGTGAAATCTTATGGGGAGTTCAAGTATAAAAGATTATGTGTCTCTTGTATGGATTATAAAATTTTCAATTCCTCTTGTTCGTTTGTTTTCATTAGTTCTTTTGTTGCTAGGAAGTTTTCTTATGACAGGAAAGAAAAAGAAATTCAACACCATCCACACAAATTGGTTCTAGTTCTTCTGGTGTGCCCTTTAAATTTTAATTTACTTTGATATGAGTAATCTAAAAGCAATAGAGGGCTGATATGTTTGCCCTAAATTTCATATCATGACAATTTATGTGATGCATGTATGGAATTCTTAACTTTATGCAATTTTTGCCTTTCATGTAAAGTAGCATAGAAATATGCAATGGATTCCTCTTTAGTCAATGCATATGTCTGTTATGTAAGAATGGTATAAGAATTTATATGGCAACTTGTTTAATCTATTTGTAATGTGTTCGTTAACCAGAAGCTCATTCCTGTCATTGCTTTATTTGTGTTTGATGAAATGCCTCAAAGAACTTCTGAATTTTATCTAGTTTGCAATTTATAATATTCAAAATTTTCCATGAAAAAAAATTTGATTTACTTAATTCATTTGCAAACATTTTAGAAACTGGAATCCACATAGTAAGAGGTATAATATATTTGGAGGAATAGTTTTCTTTCAATTCGGGACTGTTCTTGAACAACTTGGGATGTTTGATAAAATTGTTAAGACTCGGTTAAATTGATGACTTACATTATCTTATTTTAACACAAATACCTGTTGGAGTGAATTATATTTTATTGCAATGTATTTGACCAGTAAAGAAAACAATATATTGACCCAAAAAAAAGATACAAAAACATCAATATCAGTTTTTCACCCCAGATAGCTTTTGATAACTCATGTTTTGAAGAGTTATTGTATTTTTACGAATTTTGGGCATATTTTTAATACAAAAGACTCACAAAGCTTTTTATACCTATATAGAACATACTTTTCTGATTCGTAGTTAGGGAGATAAAATTTATAAAAGTTAACCCTGCGGCTTTGAAATCCTACAGGCTTTCATTTTGAAATTTGATAGTTTTGACTGTATTTTGAGTTCTTTTACTTTTTCCATGTGTGTGACTAACTTACCATTTCTGTATATGCATACTTACTTTGTAAGAACTCAATTTATAACCTCCCATGATTTGATAAAAGGATTTCAATTATTGATGTCCAAATTAGTTGTGACTACATGCTATAGTATTATTGTTGAAATTTTATGAGCATAAATCACTGCAAAATATGATGAATTGAGCTATGGTTTTGAAGACAAAAACAAAGTTTATAAGAGTTCAGTTACCTTTTGATTTGGATTTTGGTCAATTGGAATTATGATTATAGGGATAAGCTAAATTTTTTCTTGCTTGTATAAAATCTAATTTCTTGCTGCCATAGTTTTGTAAATGTTGAAATTAACTTTCCTAATACTTGTTAAATGATTACGGACCTTCAATATGGTAAATTAGATATACCTAAGAAAATTATAGAACTAATTTCACAGAATGTGGAAGTATGTCTTGTGAGCTGTGAATTATCTAAGCGGGTGAATGTTCCTAGTGACTCTAAGTTAACTGTCTACAGAAGCTACCCCTTAAGCTACATGTTTAATAATTAGGTGCAGAATATGAATTTGTTTTGAATACAAGATAGTGGTCATTATGTCAAGTTTTATTTGACGCTAAGTCCATGGTATTCCGTTCGTCCTGAATTATTCAATTTTATTGAGAACTACCAATCTCAAATGTACTTGTAAAGTTGTATTCTTTTGTCACTAAATAGTAAAACTTCTTTACTTTCAAATATTCTCATTGCACCACTGAAATAAATTTAACTTGCATCTCTCTATTCAATATATGTTTAATCTAGGATAGGTCAACGATGATATATTATCATCTACAATTGGATTTGTAAATGATTTATGTGCAAGGTGAGTACTTCTTCTAAAAATACATTTGAAGTCCATTTTTGTTGTGGTTAATTTATCTAATTGCTACTATGTAAAGTGTATTTGAAAACTAGAAAGCACTTGAGAAATGGGTTTATTGTAAACGTGAAATAGAGATTTGTTTTTGACTGCTAGATATGGGTGTCGAAATTGAGATACATTATATAACAAAAATAGTTAATTTTTCATAGATCCTATGTTTGTCAACTTGGGACATGTATTCACCAGCATATATTTTTCTAGAGGCTTACTAGTGTAAAATATAAATATGATCTTGAAAGTGTACAGAAACTTGTAAAGTTGAAGTGATTGACAAAACTATGAACATACATTATTAGTGAATAATAAACACTTCTCAAATTTTTTGTTGTTGGAATAATGGTAAATTGTAAACTATTGTGACTTTATATATATATATATATATATATATATATATATATTATACAAGTTCTATTCTAATATTGAATATCTCAGGATACGATTGTGTAAATATATTGTTGACATAAGTTTTGTTATGCAAGTATTTGCTCATATATAATATCTCATTTATCTTGAAGTTGATGGAGGATTGAAGCATATATGTATACAATGAACAGAAATCTATTTTGATATTCCTAAAATTAACTCTTGGCTTTGTAAGAATTGATTTTGTCTATAGCACTCTGTGCATATAATACCTAAGAGAAATAAATAATTACTATGTAATGGTGAAGGTCTTGTCATTGTAATAAATTTCGTTTAGTTATTTTAGCTAAGTAATATTCCAATTTTGTTAAAGTTATTATTTTTTGGGAAATTATTTTTTGAAGAAAAATACCAATAGAAGTGTATAAGTTATGAGAACTTATCTGTATATCGAACTTACATTGCAAATTATATTCTTAGTACTTGGAGACACCTATTTCTTTAAATATTATTTTATTTATTTATCCATCTTCAGGATAATTAGGAAAGACCATTTTTTAAGAAAATACAGGGAGATATGCCAGTTATTCTTATGCCTATCGTTAGCCATTCCTATCTCAATCTCTAGAGTTCGTCTTTATTTCCATCTTCACCTCTATCCTTATCCTATTCTAACTCTATTTGTAGTTCCCAAAACTGTGATAAATATCCCATTACTCCTCTCTATTTGATTCACCATTAACATATTCATTCTTAATATCAAACTCACTCACTCTCTCACAATCACACAACTCATAAACTAGTCAAGGTATGTTAGAAATCGTGTTAGAAGAATAATCCACGATTTTCATAAGGAGGAAGAGCAGCTGTCATAATCATCATCATTGAAGTTTGGATCTTGCCAGTCCTATTGTCTAAATTCGTCAAAAATTTGTATGTCTTTATTTTTTTTGGGTCATAAACTACTACTGCTACTACTACTACTACTACTTTCTTACTTCTTTAATTGTCAAGCATAAATCAACTCACTTTTTAGCCTTAAAATTGAACGATTAATTTAAACTCACAGTCGGTTTCACTAGGGGTGAAAGGGTGCTTAGGTTACCTGTAGATTAGTCTAGCCTTCCCTTTCCTCCATAGAATTCTTGAACCCAAATCTCTAGTTTTTTGAAAGACCAGGAGTAATCTGGATAAAGGGTTTAAATGTGTGAGAATAATCCAATTTTGGTGACTTGGTACACTAAAAATCCAATACTGAGTGGCAACTCCTATTTTTTAAAAAAATCATTTTTTCTAGATTTATTTAATTGGGCCTACAGTCGCATTTTATTCTCAACCCCATTTTGGGCCCCTTTCTCTTTTATTTAGTTTATTTGATTTCTTTGTTAATTTATAAAAAATGGGGAGCAATAGGTTGGTGACTTCACTAGGGATGTTAGAGAGTTCGAGTATCATGTTTATGCTTATTCCTTTAATGTTAAGGCCTTTTGAGTTGATTTTTAGTTTTTTGTGTGTTTTCTGTTTTATTTCAATTTTTATGTGTTTAGCTGAATATTTTTATTTTGTTGGTTTTGTTAATTGTTATTTGTAAATATCTTATTTGAGTAGTTTTAAATTACCCTGCCTCCAAGAGACACATCATGCATCACTCATTTGAATAACCCTATGGCCTCGGCCCGTTTTTCTCTTTAGGATTCGAACCTTATGTAGATGTGCGGGTATGGGACGCAACACACATGTACTAGTGTCGAGTGGGTCCAACTTGAACCAGCGACCTGAGGCCCTTGAAATTGATGAAAAATGCTACTCTTTGGGTCCCTTGGTCTGAAGGTTCAGGAACCTAAACCAACCAAGCATAGAATAAATGCATTAGTGAACCCAACCTTATAGTTTACTTTTTTGCACATGTTACATATAAGTGAATTCAAATGACTTTTTTTTTTTCTTTTTCTTACTTTTATTCTTTTTATTTTTTGCAAAAAAATAAATAAAAAATTACTTTTTTTTTATAAAATTCATAATGATATTACTTGAATTTCCTTTTCGCATACAAAAAAAATTTGTGCATGTTGCTTAAAAAAGTTTTTTTAAAAAATCGTTTTTTTCTTAATGTTTGTAAATACATTTGTCAAAAAATTATTTCATGATTTGTTTTAAAAGGAAAAAATTGTACCTCTTATATTTGAGTGTTTATTGTTTAGGAGTTATGATTTTCCCTAGAATCCCCTACCAAAATAATGTTATCTGTGTTTCTTTTAGTTGTATAAAAACAAAACCTTCCCCCATAGAACATGTATTTGATTTTATGGTGGAGTTACTAACTCGTTGTTTTGTTTTCCTTTTATTTCACATGCATTGCATCACATCTGTATGATCATATCGTCGGTTTCAATAAATTCTTATTTTTTCTATTTGTTTTCAAAATTTAGTCTATTTTCAAGATAGCTCCTCGTAAGCAAATTTTTCCAAATCGTGTATCCTATCCTTAATCAAGAGGTAAGCAAACAACGACCAATTAACACACTAACCAAAGTTTCCCTACTGGGTAAAAACCTGAGTCCTTAACCTCCCAAGAGGTAGTTTCTAGGGATGAGTTTACTTAGATGCAACAGAAAGTGGATAACTTGGCCACAAAAATGGAGAACTTCATGAACATAACAAGTCTATACCTTCCAATGAGCCCTCAAGCTATAAATCCTGAACCTTCCTTGGCCAAAATCCATTTCTAATTGCTACTCCTATGGCTTCTACTACCGTCCCACCTATCCAAGACATGAATCCTAATGGCCAAAATTTGAACTCCACTCCTATCTTTCCAACTGCCCAAATACCAACCCCTAACAATAAAATTCCTTCTGTCATCAATACTACAGCAGTTCCCCCAGTCATTACAGAGAATACAATAGTAGGTGAGACCAATATAACCCAGTTTGAAGAGGCTAAAGTATTGAGTTCAAAATTGCTATAACTGGAGGAATCTGTTCCAATCGCTCCACGAAGGGTTTTAATTCATATGGGAAAAATCGCTTTTTAGACTTGATCTTTTTTCCTAGTTTGCAATACCCTGAAAAACTCAAAATGCTAGAGTTCACAAAATATGATGGTACCGGTATTCCCTACATGCATTTAAGAATCTATGCTAATGACTTTGGGTCTTATGCTGGAGATGAGCAATTGAGAATGCAACTATTTTAGAAAAGTTTGTCTAGCAGTGCACTAGAATGGTACATGATGTTTGATCCTTCAAAACTTCTTCCTGGGATGGCATCGCTACTTGTTCCATGAGTCAATACAAAGATAAAATAGATAATGCTCTAGACGGGTTTGAAATATTGTTCATTTTCAAGAAACCAAGCGAATCCTTCAAAGTTTATGCTCAGAGATGGAGAGACATGACTGCTCAAGTTCACCCTCTTATGGAAGAATTTGAAATGGTAAAACTCTTTATCCGTGCTTTGTAACACCCACATTACAAGTAGCTTGTGACTATGCAAGGAGTGTCCATTTGAAAAAATGATTAGCATTAGTATTTTGATTGAAGAAGGAATCTAGTCTGGATAAATTATTGTGGATTCTAAATGCCCAAACTCTTCTAATGGCAAAAAAAGGAATCTTCTCAAAGAAGAAAGAGAAGGTGAGATAATGTTGTAAATGCTCAATTCACTCCTCAAAATGTTCAATTCACTTTTCGAAATTGAACACCTTACCCTCCTTCTTTTATTCCGAACAAGTCATTTGCTTTTCCACATAATCTATCCTCCCCACAACCTTACAATGTAGCATTTCCACCATCTCATGTCAACCAGATTCAAGTCTCTCCCAACTTTCATTATCAAAATTTTCCTTCAGAACAATTTTTTCCTACTCAACAACAAGCTCTTAGGAGACCCTGATGAAACTTCCTCTACTTATGGCACGGTCACAGATTCATCTAGCTATGTTGGCTCAAAACAAGATATATTTTATTCCCGCAATTGGAGAAAAGGATCAAAAAAACTATAGAAGACATGCCAATGAAAACTGTGCTTACCATTTTGGAGGAGTTGGGCATTCAACTTATAAATGCTATCAGTTGAAACACAAAATTCAACATGTGATAGATACCAATCAGTTGGTGTTTACGGGAGTTGAGCCACCTAATGTTAACAACAATACCCTCCCTAATAATGTCCAGAATATTGTAATGGGAAATTAGTTGGGAGATGGCTACGATAGTAATCCTAGCCTTTTAAATGAAATTGATCTATTTGTAAAGATCTTCAATAACTATTTTTTAATGATTATTTTTATTTCGAGAAGTCTTGTTTTGTTTTAAGGAATTGTAAAATAATAAACTTTAACCTTATTAATGTATTGAAGACAATTACGGGACAAGAATTATCATGATTTAATTGTTTCCAAATGACGATAGAAAGACGCATGGGCATCATTTTTGCTATCCTAACACTATTTATCCTTTGCTTCCCCCTTCAGCTTTCAAAATGATTTCCGTTTCTTAAAACTCATCTTCAATCTATGATCATACCTTACACTAGGAAATCTAGAAAGAATTTAGAACCCATACTAGGGCAAATTTTATATATATATTTTTTAAATACTTGGGCAATTTTGTTTGAATGTAACTTTTATCATAGTACTCTACCAAGGGACAAAGTTTGGTACTCCATACTAGGGCAAATATCCTTTGATGTCAATTTGAGTTAATTTGAATAAAGTTCGAAATTCATTGCTAAAAAAATTGTATATACAATAGTTTTTGAGTTGAGTTGTAAGTAAACCCAACATCAAAATTAGGTATTCTTTGATTGTTTTCCTTCAATTTTAAAAGAAAATAGAAAAAAAAGGAGCATTTTTTTTTTAATAAAAAAGACCAAAAAGAAAATTTTGAAAGAAAAAAAAAGGAATAAGAAAGCAAAAAAAAAAAGGAAGTTTCTGTGTATTTTGTCTAGTGTGTGTTTCCGGAAAGGTGATCACAAGATTTTTTCACCCTACTCAATAAATTTTGAGCCATTATATCCTTCTTTTTTTTTCAAGTTTCCCTGAAACTCCTAACCATTACAACTCACAATTTACTTTGACTGCACAAAGGAAATAATTGACTCATAAGAATTCAGACCCCAAACAAAGAGTGCAACCCAATTTTTTAGATGTATTTGTGAGATCAAAGTTATCATCAACAATGAATTTACTTTTCCTTGAAATAAAAACATGATTTTTCTTATTAAAGGTACATTGTTGATACAGTTAATTGGCATATTCATGGAGAGCACTTAAAAGGGAAATGACATTTGCAGTAAATGTTACATAGCTCAAAGTTGGTTTTGAAAAAAAAAAAGTAAAATGCAAACCGGGGCAAGCCCAAGGCTATCATGTTGAGGGAATAATTTTATAAACATTCATTTCTAAGTCCAAGGCCATCATTTTCTATCAGTTGAAAGTATCTCTTGATCGAAGGGGACTGGATTAGAAAAGAAAAGGCAAAAAAAAAAAAAAGTGCATGTGCATCACATTTTTCATAAAGAGCGTGTTGCATAAATTTTTTTTTCACTTACCAAGTTCATGAAGAAGATCTTTGGCACATTGTTCATTTTCAATCAAATTCAAATAGGTTTTGTCAATATATGATTGACCAGTATCATGTACTTTTCAAAAGTTTTGTTTAGTTAAGTTACATATTAAGGTGCTCAAAATGAAGTATTTGTCCATTGGGAGGATACTATCCCGGATCATTTTCTTTATTTGGAGTTTGCCATTAAGGAGCTCATGATTGAGTGAACCACGATTAAGTGGTTCATGTTGAGTCGAACCACTTAAGGGGTTTATTGTTTGGTCAAACAACGATTACGGGGTTCATTTTTAATTCGAACCGTGATTAAGGGGTTCATTTGTTTAGTTTAGTTACCGATTGAGGTCCTCAATATGAAGTCATTTGTCCATTGGGAAGATAGTATCCCTCATCTATTAGGAGGACATTATCCCAAATCATCTTCTTTATTTGGAGTTTCCGATTAAGGAGCTTATGATTGAGTCGAACCATGATTAAGGTGTGTTAATTATGTTTTAGTCGAATTGCGATTAAGGGGTTCATTGTTGGATAGAACCATGATTAAGGGGTTCATGATTGAGTCAAACCGCAATGAAGGGGTTCATTGTTGGGTCGAACTGTGATTAAGGGGTTCATTGTTAAGTCGATCCTGACTAAGGGGTTCTATTATCAAGTCAAGTTACCGATTAAGGTGCTTAATATAGAGTCATTGTCCACTGGGATGACAGTATCCCCCGTCTATTGGGAGGACAGTATCCCAAATCATATTTTTTCTTTTGATTTCTGATTAAGGAACTCATTATTGAGTCAAGCTGCGATTAAGGGGCTTATTATTAAGTTTGAACCACGAATAATGGGTTCATTGTTGAGTCGAATCACCATTAAGGTGTTCATGTTTGATTTAAACCGCGACTAAATGGTTCACTGCTGAGTCGAGCAATGACTAAAGGGCTTATTGTTTAACTTGACTTGCTAATGGAATGGTTTATTGTTTATTCCAAACTATTAAATTTGCCATTTGTATCATTTTATATGGTCTAATGATTTTAAATTTCAGTGCATATTTTCCTATTATGTTCATTTCTTTGTAGTAATGTGTGTTTCGTAAGAAATAGGGGCGAACTTGTGTTGTGCTTTTCAAGCAGCATGAGATAGATTAACGTCGAAGAATTAAGCAAAGGTCCATGGAATATTTTCCTCTTGAAGAAAAGACATACATCCTAGTCAAAGCACAAGCAAAAGACTTCATGACATTTTAAGCAAAGTTGACGTTAGTACAGTTTTGCAGCTGGAAGCATTAGCATAGATTGCTCTTGTAATTTTTCTTTATCTTGATGTAATAGATAGGAAACGTAAAAAGGCTATGGCCATGGCAATGGCAATGGTAGTGGAAAGATCCTCCATACATGGTGACACTTCCTTCTCTTTCCATCCTAATTGCCAATGTATCCGTTGGTGTCTACTTCTTTGTCTAGAATTGCTTCGCGTTCCCGACAAAAAGAGGCAAACTGTAGATATTATTTCTTACCTAGTAACTACTATTTATCCATTTTCAGGATAATTAAGAAATAACATTTTTGAACAAAATACAGAGAGTTATGCTAGTTCTTCTTATGCCTATAGTTAGTCATTCCTATCTCGATCTCTAGATATCGTCTTTATCTCCATCTACACCTCTAGTCTCATCCTATTCTAACTTTATGTCTAGTTCACAAAACCCCTTTAAATACCCCGCTACTCCTCTCTATTTGATTCACCATTAACATATTCATTCTTAATATCACACTCACTTACTCTCTCACAATCACACAATTCATAAACTAGTCAAGGTCTATTAGAAATTGAGTTAGAAAAATACTCTGCAGATTTCATAAGGGGAAAAGAAGGAGTTGTCATAATCATCATCACCGAAGTATGGATCTTTCCCTTTCTATTGTCTAAATTCATCAAAAATTTGTCAATCTTTATTTATTTTTCATAAAATGTTTATGATATGAGATGAAATCATTGTTCATTTGTGTGACTTTATATGATTCTTCATAGGCATGTTCTAAATTCTCTTATAAATCAGGTCTTTAATTTTTTGCACAAGTTTGTGAATTTGCAAAAAGTCAATTTAATTTTGGCTAATATATTTTATTTATTTGACTTTATTGAGAACTCATGTGAGCCTTTTATTGGAACATTGAACTATGTCATTGTTTTATTTTTATTCTGTCTTTTATTATTATTATTATTTCTTATTTCTTTAATCAACTCAATTTTTGGCCTTAAAATTAAAAGATTAATTTAAACTCGCAATCGGTTTCACCATGGGTGAAAGGGTGCCCAGGTTACCTGTCGAATAGTCTAACATTCTCTTTCCTCAATAGGACTCCCGAATCCAAATCTGTAGTTTTTTAAAAGACAAGGAGTCATCTAGGTAAAGGGTTTAAGTATATGAGAATGATCCAATCTTGGTGACTTGGTACACCAAAAATCTAATACCGGGTGGTGACTCATATTTTTAGAAAAACTCCTTTTCATAGATTTATTTAATTGAGCCTACCAATATCGCATTTTTTTTCAACCACACTTTGGGCCCCTTTCTCTTTTATTTACATTTTGAATTTATAAAAAAATGGGACGTGACAACTATAACAAGTGACATGTGACCTGGAATTCAACCACACTTTGACCTGGAATTCACTCTAACACGTTTCCATCTGTTAAGGTTAGGAGGTTTAGCCTTGTTCAGTGTAAAACAAGTGACATGTTCTAGATGTTCCGGATATGTAAAGTAATTTTGGCCAAATATTGACAAATGAACTTGAGTTAGACTCAAGTAGCACGCAAAATTGAGCAGTTATAAGGTTGGTAAAGTGAGCTGGTAAGTTCTAAGCTTAAATTGTGGTGTAATGCCAACTGATTGCACTGAGTATAATTATTGCTATTCAGTAACATCCTTTTATATTTGAATCTTGATCTTGCATTGGCATGACTATTTTGCAAAATTTTATGTTTCAATATTCTATTAAGAATGTATTAAAGATGTTTCAAAACAAAAAGGGTTACATGTATCAATGATTTTGTGGTTGATTCTAACAAATCTCTTGTTTGACTTCTCTTGGATAAAATCATAAAAGTTTTTGGTTGCTTAAATCGTTATGGTCTTAAATAATTGTTATTTATTATGAAATTATATGTCTCTATCATGATTTTGGAAAATTATATGTCACTATCACAAATTTTGAGTAATGATTTATAATGACATTGTTTTGAAGTATCATTTGCACACACATTTTGAGTCTAACTGGCTTTAGCTCATCAAAGATTTTAAATATTTCCAAAACAAAAGTGGCTGATATGAGGAGTTAGCTTGGTAAAAACATTCCCAATAGAAGACTAGATATCAATGTTGAACCGATCGTCCACACAGGAAGAAAGACTACATGGAGATTTAAGGGTGAACTTTCTTTTTCTTATAGTTTATTTATTTTTAGTATAAATTCCATTGCAGCCCCAATTAAGGTGCGTATGATGTGATTCCAATGAATTTCCTGGGGACGATGGCTAGGTCTACTTCCTTGCTTATCGTTGATGCGGGGTCCATTCTACCCATTGGTTGATTCCTTTGTTGACCATGCCACTCTCTTTTAGAGCCTATTGGTAAGCGTTTTGTCTAGTATCAGGCTCAAGTACAATCACTTGTCCCCTGCTGCCTAGAAGTGGCCGAAAAAAAGGATATGTAGTAAAGTGACAATTGACTTGTCGGTATAAGCATGGTTCAAAGACTTGGCTGAGTTCGAGTCAACTCAGCTGAGTCATATCCGGAATGTCCCTTCTCGATCGGATAATGATATACCATTCTGGTCTTTACACATCCTAAAGTTAGGACAAAAATACAGTATAAGACTTATTTTTGCCTAGTTAATACCTTAAAACTAATGTACAAACAACTATTTATGATTTTCACCTTGTTTTTTTTATGATTTTAGATAAATTTATTTTCACGACCGATGTGGAATCGTCATCACCGCAACTACGACTGATACTGCGACTTGGAACCATGGGTATAAGTACTAAATCCTTTTCTAAAATTTTTGTTTGTATTTATTATGAGATTAGCAAATTTTAGTGTATAGATCATAATCATGTTAGTTGAGATTAATGTTTTAGTATATTTGTGTCAGCAAAAGTTTCGATTCCATTAGAAAATTTTAAGATGTATTGCTTGTAAATTGAAAGTTTTAGTTTTCAAACCTTGGTAAGAACTAGGCAAGCGGCGAATTCACCTTTTCAAGAGGTTCGGGGCTTGTTGCTACATCTCCAAACTTTGATTCTCAATTTATAATCATCTAAGTTCATAAACTATAGAATAAGACATAATAAACAAAAAAAAAAAATCAAAAAAGAAATCATCTTTATGCTATCAACAATCCAAACAACCAAATCCCTCTAAGCTATTTCATCGAACACCTCCTTAGGAGGCCCATATTTTGCATATATATTAATTAAGGTTTTAGTAGATCTTAATGATTGAACCAGTTGTTATCCAATTCTCTATCTCCCAAATTTGGCTGGCCTCCAATATTTAAAAATCTCTATAAAAATTATTGAAACTAAAAATTTAGTAGAATAATACAAAGACCATATCCAAACAAATAAAGAAGACATAAGAATACCGAGGAATAACAGGAGTGACCCAAGCAAAAGTGTCTGGTGGTGATTTTGGATAAATCTCCAACTACATAAAATAGAAAATCATCCTTACAAAAAAAAATCTTCAACCAATAAATATGAGGAAAAGTATTATGAATTGCCTAAAAAAGTGTTTAATAGAAGTAAAATGTTTTTATATACAAAATACACAAGAAAATTAAAGGAAAAAGAGAAATGATACTAACATGGGAGATATAGTATGAAAAGGGCAACGGAGAATCGATTTTCCAGCAAGAGTGAAAAATAATCGAAATGAAAACCTTTTGATTTCTTATGAACTCCCAAATTCATGTCGTCTAGCATTCTGGATTTGATGAGAACAAAACTTGACAAAAACAAAGAAAAGTAAGGTGATGTTAAAATTTCTAATCCCACATCACCAATTTCTTGTTTTTGAATTTTTCACTTTCCGTAGGTAAAAGAAACAACTACATGAAATTAAACCATACTTTATGCTTAAGAAAAAATAGAAGAATGTAAAAATCAGCACAATAGTTGAAAATAGTTGATACACTAAGAGATTATCTTAACATTTTGATACTTAAAAATTCAAGAAAACGTGTATCCCGAAGAAAAACACATAACACACATAGAGGAAAGAGGCATAATTCACCAACCAAATTATCTGAAGAAGGTTTCCCTAACTCAGCTTGTCGCCACTTCCATCGTCAGTGTCCCACTAACAAAAGAAAAAAAAAGGAAATTATTAGGATACCATGAAAAAAAAAAAGCAAAAATAATAAATAGAATTGCAGAAATTGGATCTATTTCCAAATACTCCAGATTGAAAAAAATTAAAAACAAAAAGAAATGAAAATACCTTTGAAATATCCATTTTTAGTTAGGTTATATAATCACAATAGCCAATTGAGAAAACCTTATTTCATACCCAATGTTACGGCAAAATGAAGCCAATCAATTATTGAAGAAAGTCCTATTGTTCACCAAAAATTATAAAACAAAGCTAGCAAAAATGTAAAAGAAATGGAAAAACCAATGAAGGAATATCAAGAGTATTATAAACAAATAAAGAAAAGAAGGAATAATCAGATGCTTTATTCAGCCAATTAAATGAACCATAGTAGACATTATAGAATGCAAACTTAATTGCTAGTAGTCAAAAGAATGCACATTTATACTCAGAGAGAACTTTGAAGAAAAAGAAGTATGAATTTCCAACCAAACTTTCAATTCAAGCCTCTCAATGATTTTGTAGAAATTTCAACCAAAACTTTTGTGCATGAAAACAAAATCATATTCTCATTTCAATTTATGTTAAATGTACCCAAACTTTTTACAAACACAAACTCATAGTCATCCCAATCATATTGGATCATATCAAATTCAACTTGAAAAAAATCATAGCAAGAACTATTATATTTTCTCAGAAAAATCAAAAGTCATCACTTAGTTCTTTCAATTTTAAAAAGATTCAGATCAACTTCAACAACCCAACTCAAATTTGAAATTCAATCAAAACCCACTCCAGTTGCAATTCCAAAAGTAAATTCAAACACATTTACTCCGATTGACCTATGCTCTTAATAACCAAACTAATCAAATAGAAAGCATTCTCATAGGATATCAAAGCTTGAAGGCTCTAGTAAATAAAAGAACCCAACTTTTCACTTTACTTAAAACAAAGAAAAATTTCCCGAAAAGCAAAAGAAAATAGAAGAAAAGAATGGAAATGGGAAAATGATGAAACCTTTCGAAGATAAGGGTTGACTATACTTGATCCTTGTAATAAATCCTACTAATTATAAAATAAAGCCAGAAAAAAAGTGGAAAAGGAAATATTAGCAGGACATCTGAAAATACTTTCTTTTCCTAAATCAAAAAGATATAGACAGGGTGTTTTTGAAAAAAATGAAAAAGAGATAGGCGAAGGGGAATAAAATAAAATGGGAAAAATGTACAATTAATGTGTGAGAGAGAGAGAGAAATAGAGAATGGGCGAGAGCTGCATGACGTCATCTAGCTATTATTTTTCTTTGCTTTTTTTTTTTTTGAAATTGAAGAGAGGAAGAGGATGGGGAGAATAAAAAAGGGGAAAATTGAGGAGGGATTAGAGTGCGTATCAATGTGTGTGCGCTTTATATATAGTAATAAGAAGTAAGATTAGATAAATTTTGTCAGCAAGTTGGGGTTAGACTTTATGTATACTAGTGATTTATGCACACTCGATGTGTGTGCAATTAACCAAAATAAATAAATTATTTGTAAGAGTAAATGTAAAATGGATTCTAAAATTAAAAAAAGAAAAACTGAAGTTGGGCAGTTATTTGGTAGTTAATCATAGGTAGTTACTAAAATAATTTAAATTTATTAGGAATAAAAATTTAAAAGAAAAAAAAACTTCCAAAAACAACATGGGTGAGGACATAAGAGGAAATAAATTAAATTTGACACTTGCTAAAATTTGGGATTGGCCGTGCACTTTATATATGGTTAGATTAGATTAGGTAGTATGAAGTAATATAAGATAAGACATTCTTCAAATTTAAGTTATTAAAATTAAAAAATAATGGATAAGGTAAAAAGTTGGAAGTGGTGAGAGTAGTGGGGAGGGAAGTTACGGTAATATAGGTAATTACGTAGAAATTTACTAGGAGTATATTGGGAATAACGTTAAATTTGACATTTTAGGGTCTCGTATATGATATGCTATCGATATATTTGATGCTTATTGTATCACAGTGAAAAATAAATAAAAATATTTAAATGGGCAAAAAGATTACTTAATCATATACTATAACAGTTTGTTTAGATGAGAATATTTTGATATATTTTGAACTCAATTTATCATGGTTGGAATTGAAGTTAAACAAAAATATTTAAATTGGTAAGAAGATCACTTAACCATATACTACAGGCACACTTTTGTGTTTGGAATACAAGAAAATAAAATAAAGGTTATTGAAAATAAAATTTTGATGAGAAATGAAAATACGTGAGGAAGTTAATACTATGTAATAGACAATAACTAATTTTTTCTATACCGTTGATGTGTTATTGGATAGTTAAATTATTGCAAATCTTGGTGCTTGAAATGAAATCGGGAACAAAAGATTAATAACTATAACATTAAAGAAGAATATATGTACACTAAAATCACGATCGGATAGATAACATAAGTTCACGGTCAGCATGTTTAATGGAAATACGGAATTAGTTTATAAAAATAAAATACAATTGCTTATGGTGTAAATGTAAAATTAATTTTTCACTAAAGGTAGAAACTATGGGTATCTCTATGATGTTGTAACTGTTGGTGTTCTATTAACATTCATGGTTACTACATAGTGTAGGGTTTATTAGTATTCATTGTGACTAAATTTACTTAAAAGGAAACTTTGAGAATGATTTAATTTGTATTCATATTTCACTTGTTAAAGTTTCATAAATACTCCTCATTTTATGATGTTAGAAGTACTAGGTGCTAACTTAAGGGCGTTTTAGGAATGGAAAATATAAAAAATATTAAGTTAGTTGGTACTTTTACTTTTATTTATTTATTTTATTATATAATAATAATAATAATAATCATCATCATCATCATCATTAGCATCATAATAACAAGAAATCCCCTTGTGATCTGTGTTAAAATAAAACAATTAAATGTTCCATTAAATGATTGTTAGGAGGCAAAAAAATTTGATATAAAGGATTATTTAAATCATTAAAAACTTCAAATCAAGGTTAATTTTGTATTTTAACATGAAACACTACTCCTTCATTCCAACGGGGAGGGTTTTCTAGTGATGGTTGGTAATAGGCTTAGGGGTTACTTTTTGCACAAATCTATTAGGTTTTTAACTTTCTATTCATTTTATAAAAAAAAAAAAAATCAAACTACAAGGAGAGAGATTCTGGGATTAAAATCATGGGGTGCTAACTGGAACATCATCCAAACCACATGAGGGTTCTTTGTCCTGATAGTAATATGAATAAATGTCATAAACATTAAACTCTAATAATAATAAGAAAAATGTCAAAAACATTAAGGTGGTTGGTATATATATATATATATATATATATATATGTAGTCGAAAACATTAAGCTAGTTGGTATGTGTGTGTGTATATATAGCTTAATGTTTTTGACATTTTCCATATTATTATTAGAGCTTAATATTTTGACATTCTCCATTTATTATTAGGACAAAAAACCCTCTTGTGGTTTAGCTAATATTCAAGTTAGCACCCTATGATTTTAAACCTACTATTTGCCTCCTTGTGGTTTGGTTTTTTATATTTTCCACACACACACACACACACATAGAGTATAGTATAGATTGATATAGAAATGGAATATCTTTTGTGAACTACATGATTTTCTCCTTTCTCTCTCTCAACGTAGTGCCTCCTTGCGCCTTCCAAGATTTTTCTTCTTCAATGGTTACCCTTCACTCATTGACTGAAAGGCAACTTTTTCTTCATGCTCCAAAATTATAATCGATTGCAGATGTAGTTAGCCGTCAAGTGTCGATTCCTTTCTAAAAAGCTTAGAGAATAAAATTTGGGTAAGTAAGAGTGAACGACTTTATTTTATATAGTATTGTATAGATATAGAATATCTTTTGTGAACTGCATGATTCTCTCCTTTCTTTCTGTTGACCTAGCGCCTTCTTGCACCTCCTAGGATTTTTCTTCTTCAATGACTACCCTTCACTCATTGACTGAAGGGCAACCTCTTCTTCATGCTCCAAAATTATTTGCAAATGCAGTTAGTTGTCAAGTGTCAATTCCTTTCTAAAAACCTCAGAGAATATAATTTTGATAAGTATGAGTGAGAGAATTTATTATATATATACATATATAGAACTAACCCAAGACTAAATTTTCTCCTTCTTTACTCTAAAGTATTCTCTCATTAAAAGTTTCATCTTTGTGGTTGTTTCTTAGCCATGGCTGAGAAGGTAGTCCTTCAGCCTCTGACTGAAGGGAAAACACACTTTTTTGTGGACGGCCCTCCAAGGTAATAAACAAACAATTGACAAACCATCTCTAATGCCTAATCAACATGTGAAGAAATTGCAGACTTACAAAGGAGAACTAGCTTCTTTTTTTTTTTCACTTAAGAAGAAGTAAAGAAGCTGGCTGGCCCATTTTGATTCACTTTGATAGGTAATTTTCCGAAGAGAAAGCCTAACATGGAAATGGTTTGAAAGAGTTTTCAAACTATTGGTTTCAAGGGTACATTTACCCTAGGTTTTCTAGATCACAAACATGTATTAATTCGTTTTCTTTTGGAAGAAGATTATCTGGGATGCTGGCTCAAGAGTACTTGGTTCACTAATGGCTTTGTCATGCGAGTTCTTAAATGGCATCCTTTGTTCACTCCAGACATTGAACCTTCTATTATTCCAATTTGGATTACATGTGAAGGTTAACAAGTGCCTTTCTTTAACAAGCACTCTATTTTCTCTCTAGGCCAAGCAGTTGGAACCCCTCTCAAGTTGGACTTAGCAACGGTAGAGAATATAACAAGACCAAATATAGCTAAGGTACATATGGATGTTGATCTATTAGCTAAGTTTCCTTCCAAATTATGGCTAGGTGTGGGTCATAATGGAAAATGGAAAAAAATTGGTTATGATGAGCTCCCTTACTACGACACAAAATGTCACAATTTTGGCCATAGCTTGGCTGAATGCATGGTAGGAGCAGTTATTTCTCAAGATACAGCAAAGACTCAGGTTTCGAAGCAAGTATCAGTTCTAGAAGTTCATGATAAAAGCAAGAATGCTGCTAATAAATCACAATCAGGGAAGCAAACAAAGACTCATTGGGTTCCAGTCATTGACAATGAGGTGGGTCCTTCAAGAGTACTCCATGAGAAGGAATTAGAAGTGGCTCAAAAATTAGTAGAGGTGGCATTTCAGTGGTGGAGGTTACTCCAAAGGTGGGTCAAGTGATGGTTTCAGCTAATCCAGTAGTGGTCCAAGTAGAGGAGCCAAGTGCACCAGTAATGGCTCCAAGCAACACTTGATCCCCTCAATCTCAGGAAATTCAAAAATTGAATCCCACAAATATGAGCAGCCCACAAATCAAGACAATTAAGTTTTGGTAACTAAAATTTTGAACCACAATATCTTGGATGATTCTCTCTTATCACATGAGAAAATCATGGCTGAACTACCTTTCTATTTTTTCGATAGAGAGGATATTTCTTGCAAGAGTTGGGACAACCCACCAAATCCGAACTCCCATTTCTCCCAATCAATGGATTCAGCCATCCCCACACCAAATGGGATTGTTATGGAAACAAAAGAGTCTCTCCCAATTCTAAATAGTCATGGAAAAACATGCATGGATTGCACCACAACTTCAACTGTTAAGACAGATAAGACGCAACATAAGAATTCATTTGACCCAACTGACAGAGCATTAATTATTGAGCTGCCAAAAAAGTGGACATTGTTAAATTCTAAGGCAAGACAAGAGCCAACAATGGAACATTTTATGCAGCAAGTTAGTTTAACTCCTTATTTTTCGGATTCAGAATCTCCAAGAGATTCGGTTTTTCTCTACAGAGGACTTGCGTACCATAAGTAAAATTGTAGGGAGGAAATTGCAACAGTTAAGGTCTCAAAAATAGGATTTTATGCAATTTAAAATACCCCGGGAACAGGAAGAAGAAAGCATAAAGGCTTAGTTAAGCAGCCAAGAACATATACTACGTCAACAAGAAGTGCACGTGAATTTCCTAATTAGTATTAATCATCAAAATTTTCAAATATCCGTGAGATTCTGGGAGATTATTCATGGCACACACTATCAAATTAATTAACTTATATTCAAGTTGCATATTTTTAACAAATAGGGCACCTTAGATAGGAAAATTATTTTTAGGAGGTCCTGGCCTAGTTCTCCTCTTTTGTACAATTTATCTCTTTTAATAAAAGAGTGTCCATCCCCACTTTTTTCGGGTGGTTCTAATTATCTATATATATATATGTATGTATGTATGTTTGTATATAGACACACACACTAGCAGATTAATACTCCATGCTATGCACGAGAAAACGAATGCATAAATTTAATATCAACAATTAGTAAAATAACAATGACAACTTAGACAACTTAAAATCTTTATAATCACAAAGTCCTTAATTAATGTCTAACATTTTTTTAAAATTGAAAGATTATCGATAATATGAGGAATCTAAGGACCTTACTCTCTACACTTTCATCTTCTTTCTCCAAATTCAACATAAAGAAACAAATATCAATGAGAAACTGAACATTAATAATCCACTTTCAATATCTTCGTATAAATAGATAATATATTTACAAATGGAAGAAGAAATAGTCTATCAACTAAAATAAGAAATACTTAAAAGAAAGAAGCTAAATATATTAGGGAAACTAAAATGATTCTTCTTATTAGGAGGGAAAAAATTGTACAATGTACAGTATTTGAAATGTCAAAGTAAGATGACGAACTCCATTAAACTATAAAAATTTCATGCCTCAAGTATATGCCAATGCCTTAAAGCTCAGATTGATGAACTTCAAAAAAAAATAATAATAATAATTAAAGCTTAGGCAGAAATATTTTCCTAGACTTTTGAAATTAACCTACATCAAAAAATTTATGTAGAATCTAACATTATATGGTTATTCTCTAAATGACTTCCAAAAATGATGCGGGACAACTAACTTGATTCTCAAATGATAAAATATTAATTTCATTCATTACAGGAATCAATGCACAGTATTAACAGATTGCTAAACTATACCTTAACATCCATAGACATATAGTTGAAACCATGCAAAAAAGAATAAAAAAAGAAAGAAAGAAAAGGGCTTGCCCATTTTACAGTCATCAGTGACAAAAAAAATGCATGCCGTCGTCCATCATTTCTTCTACAATTCAGAATCCATTTCGTATAATCGTGTCCTACCATCCACTATATGAATCCAATTGATATTCAATTGTGAAAAAAGAAAAAAAAAATCTGGACTCAAAGTAAATATTTATCTCTCTGACTAGTAAATCCAAGAAAAGCAACAACCATCAGAGAAAGTTAATTATCTAATTTATCCTAGAACACCACATACTTTCTTTAAAAAGATATTCGAAAATTGATAATTTATTCTAGGAAAAATCTTACAAAAAATTAGACAAAATGCTAGCTTAAGAGAATATCAAATAAAAAATGAAAATTTTCCTTCATGGATGAAGAAGAAAGGGAAGTCATGATCTTGATTTACTCGAACCAAAAAAGGACTAAAAATCAGAAAATAAATGATAGTTCAAGAGAATATAAACCGAAAACAAAAATTTGCCTTTATAGATGAAGAAGAAAGGGAAGTATGTCACAATCCCAATTTACTTGAGGCAAAAAAAAAAAAAAAAAAAAACCTAATAAAAATCAGGAAAAAATGATACTTCAAAAGAATATAAAATCAAAAATAAAATTTACGTTGATAAATGTGTATAGAAGAAAGTATATCACAATTCGTTCCATTTCAATGAATTTGAACATAACCTGACACTTTTAAATCAGGACAAAAATGACAGCTCACAGAGAATACAAAACCAATTTAAAAAAAAAAAAAAATTATCGTCTATTGATGATGAAGTAAAGAGGAAAGCATATCACAATTTCGTAAAATCACAACATTGGAGCAACTCTTTGCTGCAAAACCACAAATTCATTAAAATATTTAATCAATAAGCCAAGAAAAAACTTAACTTGATGGATGAAGAAGAAAAGGAAGTATATCACGACTCGATCCACTTGATTCAATCTAAACACAAAAACCCCCACTAAAATCAGGGAAAAAAGGATAGTTCAAGAGAATACTAAACCAAAAATAAAAAGGGTTAAATACAATAAATCCCCAAACATTATTTTTTTCTCACTTTACCACTTTGACTAATAGTCAAATTTAACTCCGACATTAGTCTTTTCTAAAAGATAAATTTACCCCTAAAGTTTGAGTACAGTAAACACCCTTAAAGTTTAAGAGAGATTGCACTTTAGTCCCTCATGAAAATTTTGTGCAATTTAATACTTTGGAATAAAAACTTTGACATTAGATAAAATGAAATAATGCTATCAATATTGTTAAAATATAGGTATGCTCAAAATTAATGAGTATTCTAATTCTCAAATTATGCTTTCTTCAATATTTAAAACTTAAGAACACGGTGAAATAATTAATTTTAATTTTTTGACGAATTATTAAAGTTATTTCATCTAAATTATTTTAATTTGAGTTTTAGTTTATGTATTTTTTTGGCGGAAAAGGGAATTTTATTGACAAGCTGATGAAGCAAAGTTTAGTACATGTGCATTAGTACGGAAAAGATATAGCATCTAAAGTAGCTAATCCTCGATCATTTGAGGGCAAAGAAACAAAAGTGGAAGATTTTTGCTAGTACTAGATATTTTTACTAAACTATCAGCTACTGAGTTTGCCTGCCAAAACTGATACTGTGTAGGAATTGGAAGGCAATCCATCATCATCTAATACTCCATGAGAAGGCCATCAAGACGCCAAGCATGATGTCTACCAGAGTTTGAGAATCCGATTCAATGAGCAGTGGGAAAAACCCTTTTGTTTACACCATTTGATTCTCTCAATAAGTGAGTAAAATTCAGCTTCAAGTGATGTTAGGCTGCCAAAAAACGTAGAAAAGTCGAGCAAGCAAACTCCTTGGCTATCCCTGATAATACCTCATTCAGATGGTCCTAGGTTCCCAAGGGATGAATCGTCTATATTGAGCTTGAAATGTCCTGCTAGTGGTAGAGACCATGCGATGGAGATGACATAGCATCGCTTCGGTACAAAAAACACATGAATACCATAAGGGTTGGAAGAAAATGGCCTTACCTACAACGCATCCATCAACCATGAATAAATCTGAAAAAATGATTTGCTCAGCCGAGGGTATAGCTCCTTCAAATAATGCCTTATTCGGGCTTTCCAAATCTCCAAACAAATGAAGGATTGCATTAAAATGACAATATCCGAGGCAGCCACCATACTTGAACCGATCCCACCATGATTGAAATAAGGAAAAGGAACACCATCCACGAGGTCTTGGAGGAATACCAAAGACCATTGCAAAATAATCCCAAATAGCAAGACTAAGGGAACAAGAAGAGAACAAGTTGTCAAGGGATTCACAAGATCAACAAAAGTGGCATTTAGAGGCCAATTGTATCCCAAGAGCCATCAGGACGTCCGAAAAAGGAAAAAATTTATTTAATAATCGCCACATAAAGACCAAAATTTTCAGTAGAATGTGACTACTCCAAATAAATTTGTGAGATGACAATCTTACATGAGTTGGTCGAATGGTGTTGTAGGCTGCGGATAATGAAAACGCACCATTTTCCATAGGACTCCATTGAGTTTATCAACTTCCAGAGACAGAAAAATTTTTGAGCCACGAATCACTTCAAGGTCTGTGGAAGATAGGGATGCCAAAATTCTGTGAAGGTCCCATCCAATAGCATTAGAGTAAAGCTGGTTGATCTTAACACCTGGTTGAAGTATACTTACCTTGCCCTTAGAGAGTTATCCAACATCTGTCCAGTTGAAATTCCAGAAGATGATGAACAGCCTTCTCGAACTAGAGTGATAATGTTGGTCAGAGCAACATTTTTACTCAAAGCATTCTTCTCAAAATAGGACTAGGTTTCCCCACATCAATGCTGGAGTAGCTCACATGCTTGAATCTTGCCCATAAGGAGTTTGATGTGAGGAAGTTCTACCAAAGATTGATGGGAAAAGTAGTGACCACATCCTCCAACCAATGCAACCCCGGGCTATTCTCCTTTATTGGCTCGTACATAGTGGCCTATGTCTTCTAGTCTTGCTTGGGTACTCATTCCTCTGTCTCCCAGAAAGATTCAGCCATTATGTGCTCGAGGGATGACAAAACTTTCTTTGGTGGATCCAAGATAGCAAGGGATATGAGTTGGAATAGAAGAGAATACATGTTTTTTCAACACCAACCGACTACTTGGAGGTAGCATTTTGGACTCCCATCCCTCTATTTTATATGCAAAAAAAATCTTGGACTCCTTGAAAATAACTAACTTTGTGCCTCCCCTTGAGGACTGTACACATAATGAACCACCCAGATAAGTGAAAGGAAGATCACGAGCCCCATCCCTATCAAGTGTTCCAGGAACCTCGTGGATGTACAGTGTTTAACCACAACAAAAAAACTCTTCTCCTTACTTATTTTCTGGCTAGTACCCAGCTGATAAATCTCAAGAAACTGAAAATGGTGTTTGAGACTTCTGCTATCCCCTCATGTTAACCTCAAATGATTATTGGCAAATGATAAATGTGATTTTGGAATAGACCCTCTAGGTAAAGCATGTGGAAGGATCTCACCATTGGTCAATAGTTTGTGCAAAGCCCTTCTAAGAGCTTCCGAGCATAGATAAAAAAGTTGGGGGAGAGTGGGTCTCCCTATTTGATTTCTCGTGCTGCTGGAAAGAAACCCTCCGCCTTGCCATTAAGAAGAACAGAAAACCATGGTTGATGCAAGTTAGCAAGGATCAGGGATGCAAAATAAAAATCAAAGCCGAATTTAAGCAGAAGAGAATCCAAGAAAGGCCAAGATACCTCAATCAAAAGCTTTAACCATATTCATTTTAAAGATCATATTATGGCCATGAGTTTTTCTGTTGAGAGAATGTAGCAGTTCTTGGGTAAGGAAAATATTATCAAAATTTCCTGGCCACCTAAAAAACCTGATTGCTCTAGAAATATTAACCCTTTGGAATACAAAAACAAATCTGTTAGTTAAAACTTTTGAAAGAATTTATTTACAAAGTTACACGAAGAGATTGGCCTAAAATGAACAAAGGTGACTATATTCGGCTTCTTCCGTGGTAGGATTATCAAAGTGCTTGCGAAGCTTTTGGGAATTAGTACCCCTGGAAAAAAAATCTTGGACAGCACTCAAGACATCGTCTTCTACAATCTCCCAGTTGTGCACAAAGAATAAGCTGGAGTATCCATCAGACCCTATTGTATTTTCCATATGCGACTGATGAACCACATCCTTAACCTCCTCTACAGAGATTGGTCGGGTTAGGACTGCATTTTGTTGACCGTTTATCAAGCTAGGAATGTTTGTACAAGAAGATGATCATCTATATCATTGTTTATCTCTTTCTCGGCTACAAGGTGCTGGAAGAAATAGATTGTCTTCGTACGAAATAGTTGCTCATCCTCCAAACATTGACCATATAGTCTCTTTATACGGTGAATGGCTAATTTTGCATGTTTTTCCTGTAGAGTTGCGTGGAAGAATTTGGAATTTGGGTTCTCATCTTCAAGCCATTTGATCCTTGATTTTGACGGATAAACTCCTCCATTGTTTTTAAGTGCCATGCTAAATTAGCTTGAGCTCAGTGATGATCCTGTCTATTTTCTGGGGAAGGATCACCCTGCAAAGCCTGCTCTTTGATTGCCATTGTCTATTCAACTACTTTGATATTTCCGTATACATCACCAAAAGTGTTTTTGTTCCAGTGTTGCAGGGTCTACTTAAGTCTTCTCAGCTTTACAACAAGGCCTCTCATCCCACTACACTGAGTTGGTGCTACCCAGGATTGCTACACCATATCCCAGAATGTATGTGGGGCTATGTCATGCCCACATGTGTTGAAATCTGAATTCCGAAGGCCCCCCTGTCAAAACTAGCCTTCCACATTAGCAAAAGTGGAGAGTGATTTGAGAGCGATCGACTAAGATGCTCCATCATACCTGTTTAAAAGATGGAAAGCCAATCTTGGTTTACCAGGATGCGATCTATGCATTTCCAAACATGTCCACCAAACCACGGCTCGCTCGACATGAAACCGCTACCTGAAAAGGTAATTCTAACATGTGACAAACATTAACGCATAAACTGAAATCATGTATGGTTCCCACATTAGGACTTGACCTACCAATGTATTCATCATGTTTAGCAGTAACATTAAAATCACCACCCCAAAGCAAAGGGCCTTGAGACCCTGCATTAATTTCCCATAAATTATCCCAAAGGAGTCTCCTCTCCTACCTAGTACATTTATACACAAAAGTTGCTCGACAATACTAACTCTAAGTAGAATGACTTAACAACACATGCATGTACTAATCCTCATTTTGTGTCAACCCAAAAACTTTAAAGTCTTCTCGAAATCACAACCATATTTTCTTAGTAACATTTGCAAGATACTATGTGAACCCTAGCCAATGACGTATCACTTCCACAAGGGAAAAGTCCACTAGTGTCTCAATTAATGATATAAAAGAAATATTATGAATACACAACAATTTTTTTAGACATCTCTGTGAGGTTTTACCCCTTATTCCTTGAATGTTCCAAAGGATTATATTATTCATTGATATTAGCTGGAGAAACATTTTTGCTACATTTTGCACCGAGTCTAGTATGAATCGTGTGAGTTACCATGTAGTCCTTTTGCTTCCTATGTACTTGTTAACATTTCCCTCCTTCATGCTCAATCGGGTCACCCACCTGAGAACTAATAGAAGTTGAGAAAGCTTGGAGGTCATGAGTTGGCAGAAGAAGAGCTTGCCGCGTTGTTAAGTCACCATCCATGCATGGGTCATGCATATGCACATCAACCTGGGGCTGTTTCAACAACATTTTACATGATTCTAGTCATCATTTATTCCATCCATCAATCTATTTCGAACACCATTTCCATTCAATGGTTCCAAACATATTGCATTCCCATACAAAGGTAGTGAGGATAATGTAGGGGCATTTTGGACATTTGAATTCTCTGGCATGGTGATCATTTCAGTTAGTGCTTCTTTTGCAAGGGGGCCATCCAAATCAGCGGCTAGGGTTTCGGCTAACGGTAGGGTTTCGGTTGTCGGTTGGGTTATCTCACTGGGGACTTGCTAGCTGATGTCGTTTAGGGCTGATATGGAGGGAGTAGTATGTTGTAAAACAT
The DNA here is from genome assembly GCA_025175665.1 of Cinchona pubescens. Classification (NCBI taxonomy): domain Eukaryota; kingdom Viridiplantae; phylum Streptophyta; class Magnoliopsida; order Gentianales; family Rubiaceae; genus Cinchona; species Cinchona pubescens. Next base: position 917,034 of record JANKKI010000312.1, read on the forward strand.
TTGTAGTGGGAATAGGGACTTCGGCAGCTAGGTTTTGGGTTGAAGTCACCCTGATAGATAGGTTTCATTTGCTACTAGAGGCTAGGGTTTCCACAACGTCTTTGGTGGCTATTAAGGTTAGGTTTTCGGTGATGAGATCGTTGGGGTGACAAGTGGAGGTTGGGATAAGGGCTTTTCCACCCACTTTTGCTTCTCTTAGATTTATCGTCGTACCTGCAGCCATTAGCTCCAAGGATGCTTTAGCCAATTGGTCAACCATTGGTTGTTTACCTTTATCCTTCGCCGGTTGATTCCATAAGCAATTTTTGAATTGTGCCCCAATTTACTGTAAGTAGTACAATATTGGGTGACATTTTTGTATTGAATATATTGCCATTTTCCATTTCCCTCTTTCCCATCCAAAAATGCTTCAACAAAGGTTTCAAGATGTCAATTTCCTCACAAAAGAGAGCAATATTAGGCAGAGAGAGGGAGGCTATTGTAGCATCTAGTTTAAGTGGCTCTTTGATCATCTTTGCAATGGAGTTGAGGGTTTTCTTGTCATAGAAATGAGTAGGCAATTTTTCCAGAGAAACCCACAAAGGCACAACAAAGGTTCAACGTCGACATGGAAATCTAGAGTCTATTTCAAGACTTTCATGAAAAATCCTTGAAAACTCCAGAATTTTCTCATCCATCATCTTCAATAATACTCCTCAACATACGAAAAATGAATGAAGACATGGCGATGATCAAGAAACCCTAGGGTATAAGAACTCTTAAATCCTACGGTCATGAAATCCTTGAAGAGCACAACCATGCTTGGTTTGTCTTTAGGAAATTTACCAATGAGAGCATGTTCGGAGGGTTTTGAAAGTTGCTGTATATCTTCATCAGTAAAAATCAAGGCTGGCTCACCCTTCTAGGTTTTTGCGACATTAGTATAGGATTCAAACTTGTTTTGAAAACAACGTCTACAAAAGATTTAGGGGAATTAGGAATTGGTTGCCCTCAATTAAAGACTGGAGGTCCACCAAGGCGGCCAAAGTTATCTAAGAAGCTATAGCGCAAGGAAAAAGATGGTGCTTGGGGAGAGAGTGCTATATATATATGTATGTATGTATGTATTTACACACATATATCTATATACATACATACACAAATATATATGTGTATGTATATGTATATATATACATATATACATATGTGTGTGTGTGTATGTATGTATATATGGTGTGTGTGTGTGTGTATATATTTATATCGAATTTTGGTTTATATATAGGAATTTACTTCGATAATTTATGTGATAGTTGAATTATATTAAAAAGTGGAAAAGGTAAGAAGAAAATGATTTTAAATAAACATAAAGAGAAGCAAAAAAAAAAAAAAAAAAAATAGAGAGAATCGTGGAACTTTATTAGATGATTGTGAGTCTTGTGTATTTAAAAAATTTGCTTTTACATGGAATAAATAATATTGATAGTGTTAGGGAATTTTTGTATTTAAAATTTCTTTTAAAACACAAGTATTTCTAAGAAAAACCACTGGTGCTAGTGGGACTTATTATTAGTTTTTTTACAATATTTTTATATTGATTAATCAGTAAATTAGGTTAATTGACACAAAACTATCATTATGTACTAAAATGACAAATATAATAAACTTTAAGGAGTTAATTTACATTTTCGTAGTGTTTATGGCTAAATATTTCTTTCTTGACTTTCTAATAGTCAAATTGTTGATGTGCGTACTAACAGAAGAGGTAAATTGAGAAAATAATAACGGTTGGGGGTTTGGTACAAAATAATCCAAACCTGCAGGTGTTTATTGTATTTAATCCTTATAAAAATCACCTTTATGGATGATAATGATTTCTCAAAATCACGATAATAGAGAAATACACTTCTGCAAAAACCACAAATTCATTAAAATATTTACACAATAAGCTAAGTGAAAATATGCATAAGTAAAGAAAATGAAAGGGATGGGAAATTTTAATTTTTCATACAAAACCTTTTGAATTTGGGAAAAGATACATAGACGAGTAGACTAAGAGATGGATTGGTTTTTTTTTTTTTTTTTTAAATATTGAACTCTTATCTAGTTTGTTGCTTATTAAAAATTATTAATTAACATTGACAAAAAAACTAAAAATAACATGCAATGTGTCATCTCCTTTCACCCTCTCAGAAAAAAAGGTTTTTTTTATTTTAATATATAGTATAAATGATTTGTCATTTCCTTGATTGGATAATATGGTAGGCATGTAGCATACTTCAATTATGTTACTAATTGTGTTTATTCAAGTATGTATTAATTCTCTACTAACAATGTTTATTTGAACATGCAAATGGAAATAGGCTTCCCTGAGTTCTTTTTCTTTTTCGGTTTTCCACTTCTAATTTGTGTATTGAATTTATAGAGTTGTTAGTAACCCTTTTTTTTTTTTCTAGTTATGCAAACATGAATTCTCTTTTATTTTCTATGGATTTGTGTTAGCATCCAACAATTTAGTGCTAACTCGGCTGTTGCAACTGCTTAGGAAAATCCATTTCCAAAAGATCAGTTGTCGCATTTGTGGCCGGTCTTATCTTAGTCTCTCTATTTTCGTCTTAAAAAATTGTGTTTATGGTCTGTATTATAAGCAAAAAAGAAAAGCAGTCCATTTCCAAAGTTGATGGTAATAAATATTAAAGTTGCCACTTTCATGTCTATTAGGAAGATTTGATTGTTTGTGTTTTCTATGAGCTCATGATCTTCAAATTTCCCTCACAAACTTACAAGGCAATATTGTAAGCTTTTGCCCGCTAATATGGGTTATTGTGCTAACTGTGGCATTATGATTATGATTAAGATTTTAGGATTAGGTTTTTCTCTCAAACTTACAAGGCAATATCATAAGCTTTTGCCGGCTAATATGGGTTATTGTGCTAACTGTAGGATTAGGATTAGGATTAGAATTTTTGGATTAGGTTTAGGATTAAGATTTTAGGATTAGAATTTCAAGATTTTTAGGATTTTGGGATTAGGATTTTTAGATTTTGGGATTACAATTATGATTAGCATTAGGATTTTTGGATTAGGATTTTAGGGATTTTAGGGATTTTAGTATTAGGATAAGCATTTTAGGATTTTAGGATTAGAATTAGGATAAGGATTTTAAGATTAGGATTAGGATTAGGATTTTAGGCAAGGATTAAAATTTTAGGATTTAAGATTAGATTAGGATTAGGATTAAGGTTAGGAATATTGGATTTTAGGTATTTAGGTCATAATTAGGACTAGGATTTGGATTAGAATTTTAGGATTTTAGGATTAAGATTTCAGGATTTGGATTAGAATTCGGTAGGGTTGAGGATTTCTCTTTTAAGATTTGAGGATTATGATTTAGGAATTAGGGTTTAGGGTCTAGGATTTTAGGCCAAGATTTGGATTTTAGGATTTTAGAATTAGGATTAGGATTAGAATTTTGGGATCATAGTTAGGATTAGGATTTTAGAATTTTAGGATTCAAAAGATTTTAAGATTATAATTTCAGGATTAGGGTTAGGATTATGATTGTGAGATTACGATTTTAGGATTTAAGATTTTAGTGTTAGGATTTTAGTATTTTTGGATTAGGATTAGGATTTAATAATTTTAGGATTAGAATTAGGATTAGGATTAAGATTTGGTAGGGTTTTGGATTTTTGGATTTAGGGTTTAGGGTTTAGGATTAATATTAAGATTTTAGGCTAGGATTAGGATTTTATGATTTTAGGATAGAGCAAACGGCACTCTAAAAGGTCACTCAACTATATTATGATTGTCGATTTAGTCACTCAACTATTTAGGTGGCTTAAATGGTCACTAAACTTCTAAAAATGCATCATTTGTTTCATTCTGTCTATTTTGTCCATTAAAAGCTTGGTTTAGTCTGTCACATGACTTTCACGTGACTTTTTTAAAGAGTAAAATTCTCTAAAATTTTTGAAATTGGTACACAATGAAGAAAAATTCTTTCCTTCCATCTCCTCCTTTCTCCTCCTTCGATCATGCTTTACCCAACCTCTCCTCTACTCCTCTCATCTCCTCCCATCTTTCATCCCTTCATGCACTCATTTTCTTGCTCCTTTCTTCCGTCTCCCTCCTTCCCCCTGTTCCCTCATCTTTCTCCTCCTTCTGTCCAATATATCGAGATTAATCAGCTGTCACCCAAATCAAAGTTTCCTTGTTTGATCCCAGAAAAGTAAAATTGCATTCTAATAGTGGCATATCTAAGAATGTATCAAATTATAATCTACCATTTTTAGATAAACAAATAATTCCAAGGACATTATAATCTCTTTCTCAAGCTCCAAGGTTCTTTTTTTATTGTTTGTTTCTCGTATTCATTGTATACATTTGTTTATAAAATATATGGTAATAGAATTATGGTACTCGTACAGTTTATTAACTTGAATTTTAGGGAATTTGCTAATGATATGAATTGAATTACAGTTTCTGGATTGGTATGATTAGTTTCTGATGTAGATTAATGGGTATTGTTAATTTTTGAGTTTTTAATGTTTTTTATTCTCTAGCATTAAGAGATGATGTTAAGGGGATCATAGCATAATTTGAGTTTGTGTATCTTAGTGTTATTGATTTTAAGTGAGAAAGAAGGGATGAAGGAGGGAATGGATAGGAGGAGAGGATGAGTAGAGAGGAGGCTTGGCTGAGAAAAGGCAAAGAGATGATGGGAAGGAAAAAAGTTTTTTCTTAAATGTGTTAGGGTTTGAAAAGTTTTGGACTATATTACCATTTAAAAAAATCATAGAAAAGTCATGGAATCCAGAGACAAAATATAACTTCTAATAGACAAAATAGGTGAATGACCCAAATGACACAGTTTTAGAAGTTTAGTGACCATTTAAGCCACAAGATAAATGAGTGACCAAATTGACAACCTTGGTATAGTTGGTGACATTTTAGGCCATTTTCTCTTTAGGATATTGGGATTAGGATTTTAGGATTAGGATTAAGATTAGGATTAGGATATTTTGATTAAGATTAGGATTTTAGGATTTTATGATTAAGATTTCAGGTTTAGGGTAAGGATTTTAGGATTTTAGAATTTTAGGATTAGGATTTCAAGATTTAGAATTTTAAAATTAGGAATTTTGGATTTCAAGATTAGGATTGGGATTTTTGGATTAGGATTAGGATTAAGATTATAAGATTTTAGGATTTTAAGATTAGGCTTAGGGTTAGGATTAGAATTAGGATTTTTGGATTAGGATTTGAGGATTTTAGGATCACGATTGGAATCAGGATTTTAGCAATTAAGGATTAGGATTCCAGGATTATGATTTAAGGAATTTAGGATTATGATTAGGATTTTAGGTTTAGTATTAAGCTTAGGATTTTGGAATTAGAATTTTAGGATTAGGATTAGGATTAGTTAGGGTTTAGGATTAGGATTAAGATTTATGCATTTAGGATTAGGGTTTAGGGTATAGGATTTTAAGATTAGGATTAGAATTTCAGGCAAAGATTAGGATTTTAGGATTAGGATAAGGATATTAAGATTCGGAATTGGATTTTGTGATATTAGGATTTTGGGATTAGGATTAGGATATTTGGATTAGGATTGGAAGTAGGCTTTTAGAATTTTACCATTAGGATTTTAGAATTAGTATTAGGATTAGGAATTTAGGATTAGGATATTTGGATTTGGGTTAGGATTTGCTAGGGTTTAGGATTAGGATTTTAGGATTAGGATTTTGGGTATAGTGTTTAGGCTTTTAGGATTAGGATTAGGACTTTAGGATTGGAATTAAGATTTTATGACATTAGGATTCACTTTAGAATTAGGATTAGGATTAAGATTATACTACAAAAAAAAAAAAGAAGAGCATACCATACTTTTTTTTGACACAGTTCCAAATTTTTGTGCAAAAATATCTTTTTGACACAGTTTTGGCAACCGTGGTATTCAAAAACTTTTTACCACGATTTTTTTGCCATAGTAACATGCCATGGGAACTATGCAATTATTTATCACAGTTTGTGAGTTATTGTGGTAAATAATTAGTTTTACCACGGTATATGCAATATATGGTAAAAAAAGATTATTTTGACCACGGTTTTCTATAACATGGTAAGTGTAAATAGTTTTTATTAAGTAAATTCTACTTTTAATCTTTTTTATCCATTACATATGTCATCTTAGTGATGCCTTTACATACCTAGTTATAAATTAATAAAACACCTAAATCCTACTACTAACTAGATGGCATCCCGCAAGTATACAGTTGTCAACTAGTAGTAAAGGGAAGTAGGGATTGTTCCCATAAGGATTGTTTGAAGGCAAACCTGTTACCAAGATTTATGGATATTTGTGTAGTTAAGTGAAATCAAGCAATGGATGATAGAACTATTATAATAAAAACCATAATAAAATGAAAGCGATAAAAACTTAAATTAAAGCCAGATTAACTAAAAAGTAAGTAAGTGAAAATAACTAATTATGAAATTAAGAAACTAGTTAATCTATTCTAGTTAAAGAAAGTAAAGGAAAGCACTTAATTCAAACCTAAATTAACCAAATTAAGACTAAAATTAAAAGCAAGAAAATTACCCAATTAAAAGGACTACAAATGAAAAATCTTGAATACTAAAAGCAACCATTTCTAAACTAGAAATTAGAAAGAGTTAAACTAGAAATCTAAATATTTTTGGATTTTTGATAGAAATAAAGAGAGCCCACTAAGAATTAACTAGGAATTAATGCAAGTAATTGAAAATTCTAACTAGAAATGCAAGAAATTATCAAAAACCCTAATTTACCTAAGAAACCCTAAATTGCAAGTAAAGAAAATTCTTACTAAATTAGACAAGAAAGCGAATAAAAATTATATCTACGCGAAACTTGTGATTAACCCACTACGATTATCTATTCAAAATTCAAACTTGGCAACTTAAATTAAAAGAAGATCTAAGAGAAAATTAAAGAGAAATTTCTATTAAAGAAGTAAATTTGGAGTTCAAGCTATCCTAAGCTATCTAAAATCTAACTAAAACTATCTACTACTTACTCTTACTAGTTTTAAGTAGCTTAAATAGTCTAATATTACACTAGGCAAAAAAATCAGGAGTTACTGGCTGAAACTTTACAAAATTGACCTTACAACTTAACTCTCAGGAAGTCGAGATTGCGGTCTGAAACATTTGAGATCGCAATCTCGACTCTAATACAGTAAGACAATTTCCCGAGTTGAGATTGCGGTCTGGAACAGTCGAGATCGCTATCTCGACTCTCATCCTAGCATTCTTGATTTCATCCATTTTTTGCAATCTGGTCTCTTGGGCTTTGTTCTTTCCAGCGAGAATCCAATTCCAACCTTTAATTTTTAACCTGCATAATATTAACACCATTAAGCACTTAATTAAACTAAAAATTTAACAAAAACTTATCATAATTAATTCAAGAACGAAAATACAAATACATATGAAAGAAATTAACTAAAATCGTCAATTACTTATCCAACTTCAGAATTTAAACTATCAAAATGCTATAATTTAGAGGGAAATAACTCTAGTTTACTAGAGTTATCACACGCCCAAACTTTGCATTTTGCTAGTCCCTAGAAAAACAAAGATTAACATTAAACGAAACCTACTAACATTCAAACATATAAACACCTCCAAAGATGATGTGACACTTGATGAATCATGCATGTCCTTAGAACAATTAAGCAATCTCTCAAAAAATGTTCGACACTATGTGATATGTGAAGTATATGAGTAAATCAATCCAAAATTGAAATTTTGTTTTACATAGAAGCACACATTCATTCACTGCACAAGATTTTACATCACCGAGCATTACCATTAATTCAAAAAGAGTTACCAAAAGTTTTAGTTCTTTTCATTTGAAACATCATTACTTCTCAAATCACAAATATTATGAAGTTAATCAACTTTCTCGACTAGGTATTATGAAAATAGAAGTTAAATTAGGAATCAATTTAAATGCAATTGTCACACATTTCGGGAATAAACCTCTAACAAGGAATAAGTAATATGAGATTAATGATAAGTATTACAACATTTACTCCTTAACTTATTGGTATATTAAAACGCAATTCCTAATGACTTAATTCGGAGAAACAACATGGGTACATGTTGGAGTCCCGTACTTGCCGTTTTACTACTCTAATGGCTTATTTCGGAGAAACAACATGGGTACATGTCAGAATCCCGTACTCACCTTATTCCTATTTTTTTTCGGCCCTAAACCAAGGAAAATGAGTGAAATGTACCAAAAATTAATCTCGAATATCAATTATTCACAAGAAGAACATTCCCTATGCAAACACACGAAATGTCCCAAAATTCCTTCCTACTTCATTTAACTCATTTCTTTCCAAAAGATAGTTCATCAACCACATAATATAAGTGATTTGATAAGGAACAACATTTCAAACAAATTTTCCTAAAATTTCAGCACTTCTTTTTGAAAAATAACTAATGCTAAGTTTAAGAATTCTTTATGTTGCAAATGAACTACTCACTCACACAAAAATTCTTGAAATGAATCAATCAATACTTCAATCACAAAGCATTGAATATCAAAATTTATCATCATTGAGTACCTAATTGATATATTTTCCATCCATTAAACATCAAGTGGCAATGATATGTATAAAATAACCATTCCCAACACAAAGAAATAGACACCCCAAACTTGTCTCTTTTATTCTATTTGATGAATAAATCATTCTTCCACTCACCCAAAATTAAACAGAAAGACAAACCCAAAAATAACAAAAACTACTCAAATCATGATATAACTATAAACTAAGAACTAAAATTGGGTAGAAATGGTAAGAGTGATAAACTGTTGCCATGCATCTCACCATTCAAGCTTCAAACAAAATTAACATTCAATTCAACTCATCAACTAATGCAAAGATGGCATCAGCTTAGGGCAATAACCAAACTTCACCAAGAGTCAAACATGAGAATCCAAAAGAAATTCCATCTATAAAGCATCGAAATGTATCAACTTGGCATCAGCTTAAGGCCATTAGCCAAACTACTTAAAAAGAAAAACTAAAATACTTCAATTCCAAAGACTGAAAGTAAAACAAAAGTAATCTAAAGTAATCAAAAGTTATGGTGTTCAATAAAAACAGAGAGAATTATCATCATCCATCAAATCGATCTAGTGATCATGGTTGGTCTTCATCCATGCTCAAGAAAATGGTGGCTTCATGTCTTCATTCCATCTCTTCTTGAACCTCCTCAGCACACTAGGTTGGGCCTCTTCATGATCATCATCCATGTCCCCTCCAGTCGCACCCACGTAGCTAGATCCCTCATGATGTATGTCAGCCGCCAGTGGTGTGGATAGTAGTACTGTCCATGAGGTGGACCAAAGTGCCATGCTGGAGGTAATGGTGGCTAGACCCAAGTGCCTAATGAAGTAATCTTTAAAGCTTCTCCAATGACGTTCAAGTTGTTGTGCATCACCATTTGACTATATGACCAGTACCCTTGTAGATCATTCCTTTCTTCTTCATTTACTGGAGCATTAAATACCAAACCTGGGGGTATTGGAATCATTGAAGTTCTCTGAGGTTGTGGTGGCTGTGGCTGGGTAGGGTGGTGCTCCTCCTGGTGGTGCTTTTCATATTCTCTCACCATCCAATAGACATATTCCCGATTGATCCTTCCTCTAGGATGTGTCAATGGTTCCAAATGACTAATCGGGCAACTCCCTATGGTGCAAAGATGGTGAATTAGACTAGGGGCATAAAATATGGGTCGTCCAAACCTACCACTCTCTAAAAACCCCAGTCTTATAAGGTGACAAATATTCACCGGGACCCCAGCCATGATGGCATAAACTAAGAGTACTTTGTCCCTTTGGATAAAACTCACAGCATTGGACCCCCAAATGCGGCTACTGATAAAATAAAACCACAAATTAGCCACTAATGAGAGTCCTTGATGAGCAAATTTTAATTCAGTGGCAGACGAAGTACTCTTAATCCACTCTACCCTTCTATCACAAATGGCATCTTTGATTGCATTCATATACTTATTTTTATTGTTCAAAAATGCCAAATATTGACTAGAAGGTATGGGGGTATGTTGAAATAATGCATTAATCACATTAGCACTAAAACTACTAGACCTATAAGAGACATACTTGTACATGTACTTGCGTACCTTGCCATCTTCTAACTCACATAAATTACAATGAAACTCTTTGACTAACTGGGGAGCCCTAGGTCAACCTGAGTGTTAAAACCCTCCCAACTCCTTGACCTAATTTGTTCTTCTATCGCTCGCCTAGCATATTCATATATTCCTCAATGCATGGATAGGTCAAAATTCCTTTCCCTAATCACCTCATGGCTCTCTCGTTATTCTTGAATAATTGTTGAGCCCTATCACTCGAGAACTGAGGTTCAATTTGCTTACCACCCTCAATGATTCCTTTTTTCACACGGTGCCCCCCCATCCGGAGATGAATGACAATGTCTTAATATATAGGATACTTCACATTCAGGAAGACATCTCCTTAGGACTTGATCATTGCACTTTCGGAACAAATACGATTCTTCCCAAAAATAAGGTTTAAGTTCCGCAAAGAATTTCCTCCTCTCATTGATGTTTAACATCTTTGGTACTATCCTTGCCACAACATAATTCACAATATCCGCATACCATGGACTCACCTCCTTCACCTCAAACAACTTCTCAATTGGAGATTGTCATTGATTATCCCTTCTTCAAGATTGAAAAGTCTAGATGCCTCAATTCTTGACAAATGGTCGGCTACCATGTTTTTCACACCCTTGTTGTCGATCACCTCCCAATCAAACTCCTGCAACAAAAGTATCCATATCAATAAACGTAGGGCTTGGCATCTTGTTTAGAAAACAAATACTTTAATGCGGAGTGATCGATATGAACAATTACCTTTGATCCAATCAAATATGATCTAAACTTATCAAATGCAAAAACTATAGCAAGTAGTTCTTTCTCTGTTGTTGAATAATTAATTTGTGCATCATTTAAGGTCCTACTAGCATAGTAAATGACATGCAACATCTTGTTCACTTTTGGACATAGCACGGCACCTATGGCATAGTCACTAGCATCACACATGAGCTCAAAGGAAAGAGACCAATTTGGCGCTACAATAACCGGTGCAATCACAAGAGCGTGTTTTAACTCATTGAATGCTTTCAAACAAGAATCATCAAAATGAAATGGACAATCTTTTTGAAGTAACAAGCATAATGGTCTAGCAATATGAGAGCAATTCCTAAAGAATCTTCCAAAAAAACCCGCATGACCTAACCAAAATCCACAATTACTTATCCAAATTCAGAATTTAAACTATCAAAATGCTATAATGACATTAGAGGAAAATAACTCTAGTTTACTAGAGTTATCACTAAGCAAAGCATTTTGTATGTTTACCTCATGAATTACCAAATATAGCCTCTCTCTCTTCTCTATATACAGTAAATTATATGTATGTATGTATATGTATATATACATATATATATGTGTACGTGTGTGTATATATATATTTGTTTATTTATTTATTTGCACATATATATATATATTTATTGAGTTATATAATTAGTTTTACCATGATATGTGCAATATCTGGTAAAAAAAGATTAATTTGACCACGGCTTTCTATAGCGTGGTAAGTGTAAATAGTTTTTATTATGTAAATTCTACTTTTAATCTTTCGTGTCCAGTACACATGTCATCTTAGTAAAAGCAATTTGTATGTTTACTACACAAATTACCAAATATATCCTATATATGTGTGTGTGTGTGTGTGTGTATATATATATATATATAGATATAGATATATATTTGTTTATTACGTGTATGTATATTTAAGTATCAGCTACAAAGAATAATCACTTATTGTCAAATGAAGTTACTATTTATTTTTGGATTCGATTTCGGGTTTTTTTTTTTTTTTTTTTTTGTACTTGCTTTCTCACAAAACAAATTATTTGGACTTCCTTATTTTCTTTTGTTTGCATGGTTTCATTGAAAATGAATGGGGAATTGTTCTTACTTTAGTTTTGTATAACAATTAGAACTTCAACCTAATATTTGAAACTAAATGAGCTTGTTATTAGGTATTTTGGGATAATAAACACAATAGCATGACATGCACATGAGTGGATTAATGGACCATTTGTCATGAAAATAGACAAAATGAGCCCTTAGATGCAATTTTAGAAGTTAAGTGACCTTTTTGGCTACCCAACAACTTTAGTGACTTAAGTGACAATCGGATCATAGTTTAGTGACCAAATACGTACTTTGCTTTTTTTTTAATAAGCTAAGCACTGGTAGCATAGTTGGGGATGCTACTCTCAAGTTCTATTAATAATGGAATGAGAAAATACATGGAGGAAGACTAAGCCAAAACCTCCAAAAATTAATGCAAAGGAAAAACTGAAATACAGATAAATTTCGAAACAAGCTAAGCTTTGTGAAATCTAAAGTTGGGGATACGCATATAATCAAGTTGAACGGTACCACGTATGCAGTCCAAAATCTTGTCTTCAAACTGGAGAGAAAGCTAAGAATTAGAGTTGGCCATTTTAGATACCTTATTGAGACCATGTTGGCTTCTTGAAGTACATGAATAATCTAAAATTGTCCCCAGGATAGCAAGAAGTGTTGCTTTCGAATGATTGAGTTTATTCTCCAAGGAACTAAAACGTACCCTCGGATAATTTGGATGAGAAATAATGAATCTAATTCAACATGAACATTGCGAAAATCCTAATACTGAGACAAAGATTAATGCCAACCTCCAAAGCAAGAGCTTCAGCCTCCACATTGGTCTTGTAATCGAGAGCCAAAGCGAATCCTGCCATGGGGACACAAAGTCTTGTCGAAGATGATTCCCTTACCTCCACTAGCTCCAAGATTCGGGATAAATCTAGTAAATTAGAGTCATTCTACTTCTAAACTATAGTTTTTTGTTAGTTTAACCCTTATTTTTGGTAATTTCTTAAGTGTTTAGGTTATTATTTGCATTAGGTATTGCATTTGATTTATTTGTAAATATTAATTTATTAATATGGTTTTTGCTTAATTCTAGATTAATTAGATCACTTATGTGGTTAAGTATTTTGCAAGATAAGAAGTAAAAGTGTGTGAGTTCAAGATTACAAGAGTTCAAGGAGCAAATTGCAAATAACGAAGATTGAAGATTTGAGCTGGAAGAGGCTCGATGTTGTGACATGGGAGTTTTGATGTCACGACATCGAGGCGGGTATTCAAAGTGAAAATTATAGCTTGATGTCGCAATATCAAAACCTTCATGTCGCTACATTGAAGTGCTTCAGCTTAATAGTTAGGGCAAACTTGCAATTTTGAGTTGCAACTCTTTAAATTTTATTCTTTGTAAGCCATTCAAGTACATGTAATAGTAGTGCAGTTAGTAATTTAGTAGTTTAGTTTCAATTTAGGAATAAGATTGAAGTTTTCTTTTAATATTAAAGTTCTCCTTTAATTTTCTTTAGATCTAATCTTTAAATTTCAGTAAGTTTAAATTTTGATTAGTTAATTTTAGTGGGATTTTCATTAGCTTCAAGTAGATATAGTTTTGTATGCTTTCATTTTAAATTTCTTGCAATTCAAGTTACTTCTATTTCAAGTTTTCTTTGAAGTTTTTAGCGTTCTTGCTAATTTAGTACATTTTATTTAAAAATATTCATTTCCTTGCTTTAATTGCTAGTAGTTTTTAGTGGCCTTTCTTTTACTTAATGAAAAATAAAAAAGTATTTAGTTGTAATCTTTTTTTTTTTTACAAATTTCTATAATTCAAAATTAATAGAAATGGAATTCTCTTTGCTTTCATGCTTTCTTTGTGTTTTCCTTAGTCAAATTTGGCTTACTTGCATTTCTAGGAATTAGTTTAATTTAGTTGCTTTAAATAGTTTAGTGATAGATTTTGCTGCTTTCCTTAGATTAGCTTACATAGCCTTCAATATGTTGATTGCTTGCTTAATTGATTGCGTTTAGTGCTAGTTTCATTCCTATTATTTCATAGTCTAACTATACAGGGACCTTTAAATCTCAGTAATTGCCAAACCAAAGTCTTTGTGGGACGATACCCACTTTCCATATACTACTACCTATCCCGTATACTTGCGGGAGTGATGGTTGAGTAATAGGTGTAGTGTGGTTAATTTATTACTTGGTTTAGTTTGCACTCTACCTGAGGCAAACAAGTTTTTTGCGCCGTTATTGATAACTCTAGTAAACTAGAGTTATTTTCCTCTAAATTGAAACATTTTGATAGCTTAAATCCCGAACTTTAGGAAGTTAATTGAAAACTTAAGTTAATTTCTTTCATATGTGTTTATATTTTTGTTCTTATTAAATATGATAAGTTTTTATCATTAAAAATTTATCATAATTAATTGCTTAATTGTGTTAATGTTATGTAGGTTAAAAAATCAGAGGTCGGAAGCTGGGATGGACAAAGCTGAGAGGACCGAATTGCAATTATCAAAGAATAGAAGGATTGCTAGGAGGAGAGTCGAAATCGCGATCTGGAATTCTCCATATCGCTATCTCGACTCGGGAAAATCACTTAAATGTTTAGCGAGTCGGGATCGCGATCTCAAAATCCTAGATTGCTAGCTTGACTTGGGAAATTGCTCTAAATGTATTAGAGTCGAGATCGTGATCTCAAAATCTCCATATCATGATCTTGACTTGCTGAGGAATAAGTTATGAGGGAAATTTTGTAACCTTCCAGCAAGTAACTCCTGGTTTTTGCCTTGTGTAATGTTATACTATTTAAGCTACTTTTAAAAATTGTAATAGTAAGGAGGATTAGAATAAGGAAGTTGTTAGGATTGATTAGGATAGCTTGTGTTGGGATTTCCTAGCCATAATATAAAAAAAATAACGCAGCGGAAAAACACCGGAAATCCCTATAAGAGGATCCATGCGTTCCGATTAAATCGTCTAGGGTTTAGATATATATACCTTTGATGCTCGATAGCAAAACCCTGGTTGCGATCTGAACCTTTCCACGATCTGAACACCACGGTCACTATTTGGACACCACGGCAACCACGAACTATTCGTAGAACACGTCAGACCTTAGGCGCTGCTCTGGATTGAACGAACGCCCTCTACAGGTATCCACACGAGTACCTTTTCCGATTTTAGGGTGTTGCTTGCCTAGAGCAGTGTTTCGGAACTATTTCGTAGGGTTTTTCGTCCGACTGTGTGTTACTAATGAGTCGCATGTCAGACGCTTCGAACCCTAAAGAATCATATTCTATATATAGCGGTTAACCTAAATTCAAAGAACTCCTCTTTGATTAGAATTCTTCTATCACACGTATTAGGTATATAAACGCGTATGATAGTAACCAGATATAGTTCCTTACGAATTATCCACAATTCCAGTAAATCCAATCTAATTAGTAAATAATTCTCGTTCATTGAATCTAGACACAAATTCTTATTCAACGAACTTAGTCAACAATTAACTTAACCCAATGCTTACTCTTAGTGTGTGACCCTTTAGGTTCATTTAACGTTGGCAATAAGTATAATTTCTAATTCCAACACTGTTGCCTTTAGTACATAAACCAACAGCTTGAACCTCAAGTCTGTTCTTTAATGAAAATTTCTCCTTAATTATCTTTGAGATCTAGTTTTCATTTCTTAGCATTAAATTTTGATTAGATAATTGTAGTGGGTTTATCATTAGTTTCAAGTAGATATAGTTTTTATGTGCTTTCTAGTTTAATTTAGTAGAAATCTCTTTGCTTGCAATCTAGGTTTTCATAGAAAAATTAGGGTGCTTGCTTATTTCTTGCTTTCTAGTTAAAAATCCTTAATTCCTTGCATTAATTTCTAGTTAATTTTTAGTGGGACTTTCTTTATTTTCATCAAAATCCAAAAATATTAGATTTCAATTCTACTTGTTCCAAATTCAAGGCAAAAATTGGGTGCTTTTAGTCTTCAAGGCTCTTAATTGTAGTCTTTTTAATTGGGTAACTTGTTTGCTTTTAATTTTAGCCTTATTTAGGTCAATCTAGGGTAGAATTAAGTGCTTTTAGTTAATTTCTTTTGTTAGAATTTAGTAGCTAGTCTCTTAATTTCGTAATTGCTTAGTTTGCATTACATGTTTTAGTAGATAAACTAGCTTAATTTGATCTTGTTTACTTGAGTTTAAATATGAATTTGATTAGTGGAGTTTCATCTCTCACTCATTGATTCTTGCTTAACTATACAAACACACGTATATCTCGGTATTTGCCTTGCAACAATCCTTGTGGGAACGATCCCTACTCCACTTCCTGCTAGTTGACAACTGTATACTTGCGGGATGCTACCTAGTTAGTGGTAGGAGATAGGTGTTTTCTAAGTATTTTGTAACTAGGTGTTGTATAGAGCATCAAGTTTTTGACGCCGTTGCCGGGGATTGTCCTTGGTTTTTGGCAATATCAAGCACTATACGGGTCATGTAGATTAAGCATTTAGTTCAACTTAGTTGTTAATTTTGTTATTTTTATGTTTGTTGGTTGTCTTGTGGAATTAACTCGGTTCTTCAATTGACTATTTGCTTTGGTATAGGTTGTAGTGCATTGTAAGAGGTGATCAAGGGCCATTCATTTGCTTGGATAAGGAAAAGGAAAGAAAGCTTTTCTAAACATGAAGGGTTTGAACATATGATAAAAAGACGACCCGACTTCCTCTTTAAGAAAGCCCCCGAGAGTGCTTAGTTGATCCATGATTTAAGTTTCATCTTTCGTTTCCTTTTCCTAAGAGAAATCCAAAAATTGAGAAGGGTACAACAGGAGCAAGAAATGATTGAAATGGCAAATGCTAATGCTTATCAAAGGAATTTGAACCTGGAAAACGAAGAAGAAGAGGTTGTTTGGAAATAATGGGATAGGTGGTTATGGGAATAGAAATGGCATGAATGGGAATGGAAGGCCATTAAGGGAATATGCCTTGCCCAATTTTGATGGAGTGAACTCGAGTATTGCATGGATGCCCGTGCAAGCTAATAACTTTGAAATTAAGCCCGCCATAAACCAAATGCTCCAATCTCAAGCCATGTTCAGGGGTAGTCCCAACGAAGATCCCTATACACACCTCATGAATTTTGAAGAAGTTTTGGACATGTTCAACTTGAATGGAGTACTTCCGGATTGTGTGCGAATGAGGGTGTTTCTGTTCTCTCTCTGGGATAGGGCAAAGTCATGGTTGCAATCCCACGCCCAAGGGACAATTACTACTTGGAATCAACTTGCTCAAGAGTTCTTGGCAAAGTATTTTCCTCCCGCAAGAACCACCAGATTGAGGAATGAAATCACTTCCTTTAAGCAAGACATTGGTGAAAGCTTGGGAGAAGTTTAGGAACGGTTCAAGGAGTTGCGGTAAGTAAGGAAATGTCCTCATCACGCAAACGCTCTGTGGCTTCAAATCCAAACTTTCTATAATGGTTTGACTCAAGAGACCAAATCCATAGTGGATGCTTCTGCCGATTGATCCATCTCATACAAGACTCCGGAGGAAGTTCAAGAGTTTCTAAATAGGATGGCATACAATCACTATTATCATGGACCGATGAGCTCACCAGTGACTGAACACCAAGCTAATCAAGCCAATGTCAATAGTGGAGTGTTGAATTTGAACATGCAAGATACTCTTTTGGCACAACAAAGCATGCTTATGAGTGTAATGAATAACGTTGCAAAGGCATTGGAGAATTTGGGGAAGCCAAGTAGTGTAAATGCCATGTCTTCTTCTCCAACCCAACCAAGCATGGTATTGATTTTTTTGGAGGTGGTCATGCAAATGGACAATGTGAGATGCCATATGGGTCCAATAAGCAACTCAAATATGTGTCTAATCAATCATCATTTCCAAAGAACCCATCCGGAGCAGGTGTTATGGAACACGTATAATCCTTCTTGGAGGAACCATCCTAATTTTTTATAGAGCAACTCCAACAATCAATCCAATCCCCCCTTACCAACCAAATTCCCTACCTCAAAATGTCCAACACACTCAAGCCTCATGTTCCTCACCTAGACCTTATCAGCCACTACATCAAAGAAATTTCCAACCCAACTCATATCATTCTTTTTCTAATTCTTCATTTCAAAACCCACAACCGAGGCCCCAATTTCAATATGCAAACCCTCCTCAAGCAATGTATCGTGACCAATATGCTCCTAGAGAGAATGTGGAAGAAGATGGAAGAATATTGGTCACGATACATTGCTTGGGCATTGAATTGGGCAAATTGGCACCCCTAAAGACCTCTCATCTACAAGGAATTTGGAGATTCAATTGGGCAAATTGGCAAGGTTGAATAATGAGAGGTCTTTAGGGGTGCTTCCAAGTGTTACCATTCCAAACCCCAAGGAACAATGCAAGGCCATTACCCTTGAAGAAGTGGTAAAGAGTTGGAAGAAAATGTTGGGAATATTTTTTTTGAAAAGTGGAGAAAAAGGAGTTGAGGATGAAATAAGTGAGAATAAATAATAGAGGGGATAAAGGATCCCCTTGCTTGACCTCTCTGGAAGACTAGAAGAAACCGGATACGTCTCTATTTATCGGCAAAGAAAGCCAATTGGCCTGCAGATTATTCAAGATAAGTCTTAAAATGAGAGATGGGAAACCAAATTTGTTCATTATTGCTTCTAGGAATCTCCAAGAAACCAATCGAAGGCCTTCATAATATCCAGCTTCATCACCAAATTATTCCGCGAACCCTTTTATCCAAGATGTGAACCAGCTCTTATGCCAAAAGAATATTATCTATCATGGTCCTACCTTGAACAAAACCTGACTGCTAGAGAAATTAAAGCAAGAAGAATATGAGATAATTTGTTGGCTAAAATTTTAGAGAATACCTTATTCACAAAGTTACATAATGAAATGGGACAAAATTGTCAGCAAAAGTGCTAGGATTGGGTATATGCAATAGAAGAGCACTAGCAATACTCCTAGGCACTGGGACCCTTGCAAAAAACTCCATAAATGCCATAAACAAATCATGAGAAATAATATCCCAACATGACGTGGACAAAACCCCCGAGCATCCATCTAGACCTGCTGCACCAACTGCCTAAACACTGACTTTACTTTCTCTATAGTAGGACTACCTGTAAGAGAAGCATGATGTTCCATTATGACTGTGGGAGGAATTAACTCGAGCAACTGATTAAGAGAATCCATTTGAACTCCCTAATCCGTCAGTTGTGACTCAAAAAAAGTTCCCCTTCTGCTTTAATAACTGTCAAATATCAATCCACTCCCCCCAAAGAAATTTTGATACGACGAACAGTTAATTGTGATCATCGGCTTACTAGAGATGCATGAAAAAACTAAGTGTTAAGGTCTCCCTCTACTAGCGATTTACATCGTGCTTTCTGTTTCCAAAAGATCTCTTCCAAATATTCTCAATTTGGAAAAAAGACCTTCCTGACACTGTTGTAAAAGAATACGATCTACTTGATCTTGAGAAGACTCATAAGCAATCTCCTTTTCATGCACAAATTCTTCCACTTCCTTGATCCCTTCAAAAATATCTCAAAAGGTTAATTTATTCCAGGCCCTCAAGACTTTAACCTCTTAAGCTTCCAAGCAAAAGCTGCAATATCCCTGCCAGAGACCGGGTGACACCAATCCCTACGAATGATCTCCCAAAAACAAGTTTGCTCTATCCACATGCGCTGGAATCAAAAAGGCTTGGGGAATGAATAATCACCCCGTTGAATATAAACCAGTAATGGAAAATGATCAGAGGAAGCTCTATTAAGGTGTTGTACTGCCGGTGATGAAAAATGATGAAACCAGTCAAAATTTGTCAAAACTTTGTCCAGTCGTTTCCAAATAGTCCGACCTTGTCGAACACCGGACCAAGTGAAATTACTCCCCATTAAAGGCAATTTTGAGGGTGCCACAATCATTCACAGTCTCATTGAAATTAGTCATACACCTTACATTTTGAATAGCCGAACCCAAATACTTCGCGGTGACCGAAATTACACTAAAATCGCCCGAAGACCAGGATCAAAGATTTAACCAAAGATGCCTCCACTCCACAACAGTACATTTGGCATAAACAATGATAATCAAGATCGGAAATGGCCAATCATCATGTAAAACTTTCACATGCAAAAGTTGATAGTATTAAGCAAGACATTCACATGATACTTCGGCTTCCAAAACAACCAAATTTTGTTAAACAAATTCAACAAGAAAAAATAAAACCCTAATTTCATGCAAAATTCATCAATTCGAAATGCCACCACCAGTGGTTCATATATACTTAAAAAAGAGTTATTGGAGTCTATGAATCGAGGATTTTCAATGATACCTCATATATTCTTTATAAGGCAACTAATCATTTAAACCAAGTGAAAATAAGTTGGAGGATGATTGAACCAAATGACAAGTTAACCATTAAGTGTGTTATGGTGTACTATTTTTTTTTTTGATAGGGAAGCTTCTTGGAGACCACGTCTGTAAAATCTTCATTATCATTTCATCAGACTAAAGGTGCAAACCACGCAAGAAATCACCAAACTACTACAATTCGATCGTAACTTATGCACGAGGGTTGACAAGACAAAATACCAAATCACAATCTATTACAAAATCTTTAATCTCAGATGGCTGCAGCGGCTCCTTGTACTTTAAATGACAAAACTGGATGTGGTGATCATCCACCGTAGATTCATGCAACATAATAGAAACTGCAAAGTCCTTATCATGAATATTCACCTGTTCCCAGTTAGTACAAAAATCCCATCTCGGCAAAGAATGCTTCGCTGTTCGTACCAGCTTGAATTGCAGCGTAGACTACATGCCCTTCCTACGTGAACACGAAAGAGAGGTTGCAGCTACTATAGGAGCTTCATGCGTCTCTCTGACTAGTTGCTTGGTCAACCAACAGGGGTTTACAAACACTTCCTTTTCTATTGCGACCAAAGATAAGGTAAACACTACTAATTGTTCCTCTATTACAAGAACCTGATTCGGCTCTTGGATTGGCTCTTGGGTGGTCAGATTAGGGTTAAGACCCATTTTTTTATTACCCTGGACCAAAGGGGCAGCAACCGGCACTATTTGTTTTTCTGCATAGGAGAGTCCCGAACCTTATCCAATTTGGATTTGGTCCTTCATTACGTGCAAGGATTTGTTTTGGCTGCCTATGCCTCTCCATATATTGTTTCGTTGTGCCTTCTTTTTTTGTTTGCTATTGTGAGGCTTTTGCAGCTGAAAATGATTGAGGAATACCAACTAATTGCGTCTTATCAGTTGCAATTTCTGAACAGAAAATAGTACATTCCTTTTTTAATTCCCCTAGCTTCGTTCACTGAGAACAATATTGTGGCAAATCCTCATAAGTGATATATTGCCATTTGCCAGTGGATTTTTTGCTCACCAAAATATGCTTAAATAGTCTTGGTTTGGATACATCAACTTCAACACAAAACCGTGCAACATTTGGCCAAGATAATAACGTGAGAGAAGCATCTATCTTCAAAGGCTGTTCAATCATCGATGCAATAGAAAATAGTGATTATTTACAATAAAGATGAAGGAGCAGGCAATTGATCAAGAGCCACCCAAACTGGAGTAATCATTGACTTCTTATCGGCATGAAAATATGGTGTCCACTTAAGAAATCTTAACCCAAACCCTTCTAACGAGTAGAACCCTCTGAGCCAACACCGATGATAACTTTCCTTTAGATCAAACTTAATGTGAATATGTCTATAATCAACAAACCCGATCATGAACAAACCTTTCAAGCCAACAACCAAAAAATCTTTATGGAGAGAAGCCTTGCTGGGTTTTCCACGAGCGAATTTGCCAATAAGAGCATGCTTTGAAGGTTTTGAAAACAATTCAATCTCTTCACCAGAAAAGATTAGGGCATGTTCTCCATAGTATACAGTGGATGTAGAATCGAATTTAATGGATGTGATTGCAAAAGAGTTGGAGACCACATCCACAAAGGACTTCGGAGAATAGGAGTCAGGATTCCCTCTAGTCATGGATTGAAGGGCAGCCATGGATAAACTGAGAATTGAGAAACCCAAGGAAAGAGCTAAGAAGACAATGGTGGTAGAGAGAGTTCAGAACCAATCATTCAAAAAATTCAAATTTACTTACTCTAAAAATCCTAATCCTAATCCTAATCCTAATCCAAAAGTCCTAAAAATCCTAAAATTATAATATAAACATCCTAAAAAAATCCTAAAATCCTAAAATCCTAATTCTAAACCTAATCTTAACATCTTAAAATCTAAATTTTAAAATCCTAATCCAAATGCTTAAATTCTTATCCTAGTTGTAAGCCTAATCCTTATCCTAAAATCGTAATCACATCCTAACATCCTAATTCTAATCTATTCTAAAATCCTATATTCCTAATTCTCATCCCTACTTAATACAATCTGAATCCTAATCCTAATTCCTAATCCTATTTACAAAATTCGAATCCTATATCCAGAATACTAAAATCCTGAAAAACCTAATTCCTAATTCCTAAAATCCTTATCCTAAAAATCCTAAAATACTAATTCCAATCCTAATCCTGAATCTTAATCCAAAAATATGTCCTATCCCTAATCATATACCCCAAAACCTAAAATCCTAAACCTAATCCTAATATCCTAAAATCCTAATCCTAATCCCTATCTAATCCTAATCCAATTCCTAAATCCTTTAAATCCATATCCTAATCCTAAATTATTAAAATCCTAATACTAAAATCTTTAAATCCTAAATTCCTAATCCAAATCCTAAATTCCAAAAATCCTAAAACTATCTTAAAATTTTAACCCTAAAATCCTAACATCCTAATCATAAAATACTAATCCTATAACCCCCAAACAGTAAAATCCTAATCCTAAAGTCCTAAAATTACTAAAATCTTAAAACCTAATCCCTATAATCGTAAAATCCTAAAAATGGATTCCTATTTTAAACCTAATTCTAAAATCTTAATCTAAATCCTAATTTTAATTCTCAAATCGTAAAATCCTAATCCTAATATTAGTCCTAACCCTAAATCTAATCCTAATCCTAAAAATCCTAATTCTTTAAAATCCTAATCTTAATATCCGAAAGATCCTAATCCTAAAATCATAATCTTATTCCTAATCTTAAAATCCTAATCCTAATACAAATCCTAAACATAATCCTAAAATCCTATAATACTATAATTGTAATTCTAATCCTAATCCTAAAATCCTAATAAAAAAATCTTAAAAGTCCTAAAAATCTTTATCGTAATCCTAATCCTAAAAATCTTAAAATCCTAAAATACTAATCCGAAAATCCCAATCCTAAAATCCTAAAATTTTGATCCTAATCATAAAATCTTGTAATCCTGATCCTAATCCTAATCCTAAAATCCTAAAATCCTTGATAACTCCAATAAACTAGAGTTATTTTACTATTAAACTATGGCATTTGCTGTGATAGTTTTATCCCTAGTTTGGATGTTTATTGAGTGTTTTAATTTACTTATTTGCATCATGCATTTGCATTATTCGTAAATATTAAGCTATTAGCATGAATCTTTGCTTAATTTTAGTATTATTTGATTACTTACCAGGTATGTGTTTGGGGATAGCATGCACTTGATCATCGAGCAAAAGAATCACCCTAGTGCAACATGATGTATGCTCTAGCTTGCATATGAAGGTTTTGATGATGCTGTAGTTGTAACAAGTCATCGAATTTGATGTTAGTGCCCAAGAGATTCCCTTTAAAATCTAAATATTCTTTAAATAAGAATTTACACTCTTGGGCACTCATATCTGATCTCGTGATGGGATCACCAATTGTAGGCACTCTCAAAATATAAAATGCATTTTCTGATGTGATGTATATTTTGGTGTTGGTGATGCAAAATGCATCACTTTTCAAATCAGAGCAGTCGATAATAGCTTGTAGCAAGCTTAGGTTCTGTTGGCAATAATTCCGATATATGCTGTAAATGATCGAATCCCAATCCAGCAATATGATTCAATAGATGTTCACTAGGCTACCATCCAACAAAAGTCATGACATGATTCCGTGGTACAACCATCTGTCACAAAAGACATTAAGCCAAAAGTCTAAAGCAAATTCCAAAAATAAAAACACATTTACAATCCAGTTCAACAAATCGTAGTAGTCAAATTCAAATGCTACTACTAGAAACCAAAAAACGTTTAAACAAGCCACTAGTTAACATTTCTAACTGATCAATTATGTGAATCTAAAAAATTATTATATTAATATTTCTTCCTAAGATAGAAATTTACTACATTTTTAGTACCTTTTCGAAGTACTCAAGTATTGATAAGACTAATGAGGACTTTTAAATCAAAATTAAAAAATTCAACTCACAAATAAATGCCCAAAAAAATTCTTACCTTATATACATTTGAATGCATGCATAATAATGAATCTATAATATCTTTAACTACTTTAATTTTTTCTTTGTCTCCAAAACTACTGTAGAATATAGTTTGAAGTGGAGAAATTTGTTGGCAACTCCAAATTACTAAAACAAAAAACATGTTTAGAAACAAATGAAAATTACCAATTAAGTTAAAATAGAAATAGGAAGAAGATGAATACGGGATTGAAAACATTGTTACACTAATATGTGATCCTACCAAGAAAAAGGAAAGTTAGCAAAATTGATGTTGTGAAGTTAGCTTTTCAATAATGGAAGTAGAAAGTTTTTTTTTTTTTTTTTTTTTTTTTAAGGAAAATCATAATATTTGTGAGAGTTAAATTTGAAATATCACTTCCCATTTTTTACCAAAGAAAGAAATAATGAGAGAAAAGCACTAGGAATTTTCTTGATAAATTAAAACAAAAAAATTCAGAAAATTTTTATTTCGCACAAATCAAATCAAATACCCAAATATGGTTTAGCTAAATACACAAAAAGTTGGTCTCAGTATGTAGTAGTACTGCCCTCAAATCAGTCTTAGTGACCAAGACCTCTTATAATATCATTTGAATTGCATGCATTCCCTATTAGGATAAAATTCCCATTTAGCCATTCCCTCCGGTATTTGAGGATTGGTTAACTCCCTTAAGACCTCTTTATGATCAATATAGAAAGCCGTGAACTGTGTAAATTTACTATTTTCAATTGTTGGGAGGTCATAGTAGGCACTGATCATATCTTTCCTAAAGTCCATTGGCCTCCTGCTAACTGTATCTATTATGCCTACAATGCAGTGTGTGTTAGCAATCAACTCAAGTACTAAGATCTCACTATCCTCTTTATTCAAGACCCTAGTAAAGTTGAATTTCCCAATTTCAGCATTCACCTTATTTTGGGTAGACTCGACTTCACTCAAAGCACTTATATAGTGTTCCTCTAGACTTTCAAAATTAAAAATATTCAAGACACGGGCTCCTATCCTAGATAATTTTTCATCAAATTTACTAGAATGAAATTTAGGAAGAGGTGGACCCAAAGGTGGCGCCGAAGAGGCAGTCCTCCTCAGAGCCCGTGGTCTTTCTATTCTTAACCATATATTTCACCAAAACAACAAGAACCAATCACAATTCACCACCAAACACGAATAATTGGCACACAAGACTCCAACCAAATTGAGCAAAATAATAATGAATTAAGATATTACTCATCCAAATTTTAGGATTAATGCATATAAATTGAGCACAAAAGCCAACTCTAATTCAATATAGAAAAAAAATCTCACTAGCTAATTTTTATCAAATTTACTAGCATCAAATTTAGGTGGAGGTGGACCTGAGGGTGGCGCCAAAGGCACATCTTCCTCAAAGCCCGTGGTCTTTCTCTTCTTAACCGTATAGAAAAAAAAAATCTCACATTACGGTCTTTTGGAGAACGGTTCCTATAGTCTGCAGAGCAGAGAAACTGCAAAATAGAGTGAGAAGAAGAAGTCCAGGTTTGAATGAGAGTAGAGAGGATTAAGAATGGGAGGAACAATTTGGGAAAGAAAACGTATCCAATTCAATTGACTCATGCCTTGAAACAAAAAACTTGTAAACACCCTGGTAATAAGGTAGAGTTGAGGGGAGTTTGAGGGGTTATTGATGATTTTGTGGAAATTTGAGAGAGTGGGAGATAAGAAAATATTTGAATTAAGGGTAGTGATATTAATGACAGAGCATATTTTGACAAATTCTTATTGCCAGGTAATTTTTCATGGATCTAGACCTGTTTAAACGGGTTGGCTAATCTTGATGTATTCATCCATGCACTAACAAAACTTCTGTTTCTCTTTAATATGTAGTATGGACAATTTTGTCATTTCCTTGATTGGATAATATGGTAGGCAAGTGGCATACTTTAATTATGTGACTAATTGTATTCTATCTTGCACTAGCTTAAGGTTTATGAGTATAGATCTACGCCTTCTTTTTGTTTGGTTGCTTTTTTATGTGTTCTACATTCATTGAGTTGCTTTTTTGATTGTTTAGAGACTTTTCCTACAACAGTTAGAGTGGACCTATTACCAAGTTTCCAACTACAGGAGCATTCAAGTATGTATTATTTCTCTACTGACAATCTTTATTTGAATATACAGATCGATATAGGCTTCCCTGTGTTCTTTTTCTTTTCTGATTTTTCACTTCTAATTTGTGTATTGAATTTATAGAATTGTTGGTAACCCCTTGTTCGAGTTATGCAAACATGGATTCTCTTCATATCTTTAGAATTCTATTAGTATCCAACAATTTAGTGCTAACTCTGCCCTTGCAATTCTTCAGGAAAATCCATTTCCAAAAGATTAGTGGTTGCATTTGTGGTCGGTCTCATCTTAGTCTCTTTGTTTTCATCTTAAAAAAATTGTGTTTATGGTCTGTATTATATGAAAAAAGGAAAAATAAGTCCATTTCCAAATTTCATGGTAAGTAAATATTAAAGTTGTGACTTTCATGTCTCTTGAGAAGATTTGATTGTTTGTGTTTCAGATGAGGTCATGACCTTCTTATTTCTCACAAACTTACAAGGCAATCTCATAAGTTTTTGCTAGCTAATTATGGGCTATTGTGATAACTTTAGGATTGGGATTAGGATTAGGATTTTAGGATTTTTGGGATTTTTAGGATTTTAGGATTACGATTTTGACCAGCAATAGGATTTTTGGATATGGATTTGGATTTGGATTTTATAATTTTAGCAATTAAGGATTAGGATTAAAATTTTAGGATTATGATTAGGCTAAGGATTTTAGGATTGGTATTAGGACTGAGATTTTAGGATTAGGTATGATTTAGGATTAGTGTTTTAGGATTTTGGGATTAGGATTTAGGGTTTAGGGTTTTGGATTTTAGGATTAGAATTAGAATTTTAGGATTTAAAGATCAAAATTAGGATTCGCTTTAGGATTTTAGGATTTGGATTACGATAAGGAAGGGTTTAGGATTAGGTTTTTAAGATTTGAGGATTAGGATTTAAGAATTAGAGTTTTGGGTTTAGGACTTTAGGATTTTATGATTAGCATTAGGATTAGGATTAGGATTAGGTAGGGTCTAGGATCCTTTAGGATTTAAGGTTTTGTCTATATGGATTACAAGTAGGATCCTAGGCCATGATTAGGATTTTAGAATATTAAGATTATGATTAGGATTGGGATTGGGATTAGGATTAGGATTAAGAGTAGAAATAGGATATTTGTATTAGGATTAGAATTTGAGGATTTTAGGATATTTAGGACTTTAAGATTTGAATTTTAGGAATAGGATAACAATTATAGGATTTTAGTATCAGGATTAGTATTATAGGATTTTTGGGATTAGGATTAGGAGATTAGGATTAGGATTAGGATTTTAGGAATTTAGGATTTTAGGATTAGAATTTTAGGATTTTGGGATTAGGATTAGGATTTTTTTTTTTCATTAGGAATTTAGGATATAAGGATTAGGTTTCAAATAAATATTAGGATTAGAATTTTAGAATTTATGATTTTAGTACTAGTCTTTTAAGATTTAAGGATTAGGATTAGGATTAGGATTAAGATTCGGACTACGATATTAGGAATAGGAGTTAGGATTTAAGGATATTATGATTAGGATTATGATTTTAGGAACAAGATTAGGACTAGAATATTAGTATTATAATTAGAATATTATGATTTTATGATTTTTAGGGATTTATGATTAGGATTATGATTTTCGGGTTAGGATTAGGATTTTAACATTAGGATTATGATTAAGAGATTAGGATTTTAAGATATAGCATATAGGATTTTAGGATTTAAATTTTGGATTTTGGGATTAGGATTAGAATTTTTTTGATTAGGATTACAATTTTAGAATTTTAGCATTAGAATTTTAGGATTAGAATTTTAGTATTATGATTAAGATTAGGATATCAGGATTTGGTATGTTTTAGAATTAAGATTTAAGCATTTGGATTTAGGGTTTAGTGTTTACGATTTAAGCTTTTAGGATTATGATTAAGATTTTAGAATTTTAGGATATTAGAATTATGAATCCTAATCTTATCAAAAAATCGTAAAAATCCTAAAATACTTAACCTAATCCTAACAATCCTAATCTTAAAATAACATCCCTAACGGTAATCCTAAACCCTAAACCCTAAACTTTAAGCCATAATATCCTAAATCTAATCATAATGTCTTAAAATTCTAGTCCCAATCCGAATCATAATCCCAAACTCCTAAAATCCTAATCCTAAAATCCTAATCCTAATCCTAATCGTAAATTCCTAAAATCCTAATTCTAATCCTACAATCCAAATCCTAAAAGTCCTAATCCTAGTTCTAATCCTAAAATCCAAATCCTAATTCTAATCCGAAATCTTAAAATCTTAAGGCTAATCCTAATCCTCAAACTCTCATCTTCTCTATACTTTCTCTCTCCTCACATTCTTCATTCTATTTTTTTGCTGCCTCTCAGTCACGAGCTGAAGGGGCAACAAATATTTCTTTTTCTTCAGTTTTGCAAGGAAGCACTGATCAACACACTAAAATTCCTCTGAAACCTTTAAAGACTTATAAAGGGGAGCAAGAAATTTTCTTCACCAAAGAGGGTCTTAAGTGAATGAACTCTCTAAGCCTTTCAAATTCTCCCTAGTTGGAAAATTCTCAAGGGTAAAGCCAAAATGGAGACTTTGTGCAAGAGTTTTCATACTATTAATTTTAAATGTGGCTTTACGCTTAGATAGTAAGACTACAAACACATCCTAATTTGTTTTGTTTTGGAGGAGGATTATCTTATGTGCTGGATGAAATTTGCTTTGTTCATTGAAGGTTACCATATGAGGGTGTTTAAATGGCATTCTTTAATTATAGTCGATGTTGAACCTTGCACAGTGCTTGTATGTATTTCATTTGAGTCTCTTCTAGCTTTTTTCTTTAATAAACTTTCAGTTTTTCTATTAGCACAAGCAATGGGGATTCCTTTAAAGATTGATCTAGAAACTTCCACACTATCAAGACTTAGTTTGGCTAACGTGTGCATAGAATTGATTTGTTGAAAAAGTTGCCGGCAAGAATTCGGTTGGGTATTGATGAAAATTTAAATGGCATAAAACTGATGATTAGTTATGAAAACATCCCATTATACTGTAGAAATTTTCAAAAGTAGGGGCATAATGCAGCAGAGTGTTTGGTTGGCATGTAAATTGCAGTCTGTAAGGATGCTATACAAGGGAAGACTAATCATCAGAAGCAAAAACAAAAGCAAGTTCAATAGTCTACACAAAAGATGAATGTCACTGACAAACAAAGTAATGATGATTTTTGAGCTCCCAATTTGTAATGGAAGGAAGTGCAAAACTACAAAATTCCTTTCGAAGCACCTCTAGTAAAGGATCAAAATACATAGTCAATGGATCATCTTAATAAAAATAAACATGGTCCTTCAAGTTCTAAGGATCCGAAGAACATGGCAATGGCTAATCCTTTAGTGGAGTGGGTTGAAAAGATTATGCCATTTATCCCACAAAATCCAACTCTAACTAAGGATTGTCATACAAATTTGAATTTGAATTTGGAGAATATCATGTCTTAGGATTCTGTGGGAAATATTTTACCAAATTTAGCACACTGCACTAGTGGAAAATCAAACTGATATGCAAAAGTCCTGATGTGGTGGCTATTTAAGATGCTATGAAAAATCCATCTAATATCTCTCCCATTTGTCAGCATCAATCAACGTTAGTTATGGATAGCTAAGGTTTCCTTTTACAGAAACTAACGAGCTAGAGGATGATGTCGAAGATAATTTAGAAAGAATGCTCAATAAGGATAGGTATGTTAGTGATGCTACTCATGCTTATTCAGATATGGACAACATAGATATAAATTTAGGGAATCGTAATTAGGTCTTTAGATCTAAACTAAAAGACTTCTCAAAATCCTTATCCAGCAAGACAATTCCTAAGGATGATGACTTTACCCTAGTTACACGTAAAAGAACTAGGAAGAAGAATGTTTATGTTGCTTGCTCTACTAAAGGACTAGAAGTTCTTCTAGTTCCGACATGTTGCCTCTTCCTCCAACTTAATTTTAATGAATATTCTCATATGGAATGCTCAAGGGATTAGAAATAAGCCCCCACTACGTAGAGCTAATAACCTGGCATGTATGAACCATATTCAGTTCTTGGTGCCGTTGGAACCTATGTTGGATACTAGTAGGGTCACGGAGTTTCAACATAAATTTGGTATTGCTAATTCTATTTCCAATTTGTGTGGTAATATTAGGGTTTCCTGGATGACTAACATTACTAATAATGTGATTACTTTGGAGGATCACATCATTCATACGTCCATTAATTGTACCTCTTTTATTAGGCAT
Organism: Cinchona pubescens; assembly: GCA_025175665.1. NCBI lineage: Eukaryota > Viridiplantae > Streptophyta > Magnoliopsida > Gentianales > Rubiaceae > Cinchona > Cinchona pubescens. Next base: position 947,873 of record JANKKI010000312.1, read on the forward strand.
ATTTTTGTTTCTACTAGATATGCTAAATGTATAGTTTCTGTGAGAATTCTTTTATGCGGCTCCATGGAAGGATTTTCTAATACTAATTAGGGTCCTTGATTGATTTGAGTTGACTTTAATTTTATCAGAGATGGCTCAAAAAATATTAGTTATTCTTTGCTTGATAATTTGGCTATTAGTAAATTTAATAATGTTATTGGCCATTGTGCTCTTGTTGATATTCCTTTCACAGGTTCAAAATATACTTGGAATAGTAATAGACAAGTTTTGTTGAACTTTGGGTCACTTGGTGTGGAAGGGATTGGTTAGGGTTTTGGAAAATCAATTACTTATTCAAGATTTTGAACATGTTTCTGTCAGTAACCTCAACAAAACTTGTTCGCACCATGCTCCAGTGCTTGTCTCTTACTAACAATTATTTTTTAGGGCCTAAGATATTTAGATTTCTGGACATTTGGGTTAAACATGAGACATTTCATCAAACTATGGGAAATAGCTGGAATTAATTTTGTAGGGGTTCATACTTATAAAGGTTTTCTACTATCTAAATAGGTTGAAATATGATCTTAAATCTTGGAATAAAGAGCTTTTTGGCAATGGGTTTCAAAAGTTAAACTTGCTAAAGATGAGGTTTTGAGACAAGGTCTTTTGTTGCTTTCTTCTTCTACTCATAGTTAGTCAGAGTTGGCAAAGGCTAAGGCTAATTTGCTTAAGTGTTTGGCTGATGAGGAGGATTATTGGAGAAAAAATCTAAAATTAAGTTGCTAAGGGAAGAAGATTATAACCAAAGTCTCTTTAGCCTGCATTTTTCCACTCTCAACTACAAACAAAGAGGAATAAAATGTGACTAAGAAGATTGAAGAATTCTCAAGAAAACTAGGCTGATGATAGGGGAATTCGAATCAGAACCTGTTAATTTCTTTCAAAACTTTTTAACAATTAAGGATTTTCATTATGATGAATAGTTTCTGGATTTTATTCTTGAGGTAATTATTAATGTTGATAATAAGGCATTGATTGCAGCTCCTGATATAAGAGAGCTAAAGGAAGTGCTTTTCTCTATAAGCAAAAACAGTGCAGCTTACCCTAATGGATTTAATGGTGTTTTTTTTTATCAATCTTGTTGGAAGATTATTGTTGTGGATCTTCTAGCTACTTTAGTGGAGTTTCTTCAAGGATTTTTTCTACAAAATGATATATCAAGTAAATTTATTTGTCTTATCCCAACGGTAGATAGTCCTTCTACCTTTGCAGATTTTAGGCCTATCAGTTTCTTGTCTTTTGCTAATAAAGTGTTCACAAAGATTATGACTGCAACAAAATTCAACCTTTTGCTACCTAAAATCATCTCTGGGGAGCAAAGTGGTTTTGTGCAAGATAGAAATATCTCTAACAACATTCTGTTAGCCCAGGAGTTGGTTGAATTTATGGATAAAAAAGTTAGACGAGGTCATATGTTCCTTTAACTCGACATAATTGAGGCTTTTGATAGAGTCAGTTGGAACTTTCTCTATCAGATAGTGTGAAATTTGGTTTCTTAGCATCTTATATTGCTTTGATGGCTAATTGTATTAAAGGGAATTGGTTTTCTATTTTGTTTAATAGGGTGCTAACTGGTTTCTTTAACTCTTCAAGGGATGTGAGGCAAGGTGATCCACTATCCCCAACCCTCTTTATCTTAGTAGGGGCAACCTGCAATTTCAACAAGAGAGGAAAGGAAACTATGTTGTTGTAAAAAATAGTGTCTCTCATTTAGCATGTGAAAATGATGTGCTGGTTTTTCTCAATGCGAGTAAGAAATCTATTGATAATCTAAGACATTGACTATCCATTTGAAATTCATTGTTGCTTTTAAATCACAATGAGGCAATTTCTAGGATTTCTGGCTTCACTCATAAATACTTTCCTTTTGTTTATCTTGGATGTCCTATCAAGTAAAGAGGAAAAACTCATTCTATGTTCCAACCGATGACTCATAAAATTGCCCACAAACTTGTTAGAGGGAGATTGCTTCTTGTTAAGTATGTGCTTAGTGCCATTCCTATATATTTATTAATTGTGCTAGCACCACCTAAATCAGTTATGAAGGAAGTGGATAGATTGTTTTCTGACTTCTTCTGGAGCAATTCATATATTGGTAAAAAGCTACATTGGAAATCTTGGCGATAGATCACCAAACCAGCTTCTAAAAATGGTTTGGGCATTAACAAATTGTCTCATATAGTGGATCCTATGTCAATGAAATTATGGTGAAGTTTAAGAACAAGGCATTCTCTATGGAGGCATTACATGGAGTCTACATGCTTGTGCAACACAATGCATGTTTCCATTCGTAGTGCAAATCTTTTATTTATTCTTGTGCCTCTCCCACTTTAAGGAGAATATTGAAGGTTAAAGATTGTATGGAGAACAATATGTGTGTTAGGGTTAGGAAGGGCAATGTTTACTTCTGAAACCATCATTGGGGGTGATAAATGGTCTAATAATGCATATCAATCCCTATTTGATTTGACATTAAATTTCTCTTACTTCTTAACCTCTTTATCCCTTAATACAAATGATTCAATTCAATAATTAACCTTGTTTCTTTGTGCTTATTGAAGTACAATCAAATAGTTAAAAATTATTTAAAGAGAGAATCAAGAATTAAATAATCTAGAAATAACTCGAAATCTCAATCCAGTTCATGATATAGCAAAGATCACATTTTTAAAATGAGTTCACACACACACTCCTGAGTCTTAAAGTGTCACACAAGAAATCCTTTTGATGGTGCTTGTTAACTCTAGTAAACTAGAGTTATTTTGCCTCTAAATTGTAGCATTTTGTTAGCTTTAACTCTGAATTTTGGTCTGATCTTATTTGAGTTTTTTAATTAATTTATACATTATGTGTTTGTATTTTATTTTTAGCAAATATTATAAGTTTTATTTGAATTTTAATCAATTTATTTACTTATTTAGTTTAATATTTGAAGTCTAATAATTGGAAGCTGGAAGTCAAGTTGAACGAGGTTTGAATTTTAATCAATTTATTTACTTATTTAGTTTAATATTTTGAAGGCTAATAATTGGAAGCTGGAAGTCAAATTGAACGAGGTTTGAGGGCCAAAGAGCATATAAGGAAGAATTGAAGACTATTACCGAAACAAAGTCGATGTCGTGACACCTAATTCCATGTCACGACATCAAGGCTGGATTTAGATTCTGATAATTTAGTTCAATGACACGACATTGAATTCCATGTTTCGACATTGAAGAATGTTCAACAATAGTATTAATAGAATTCCTTTAACTTTTGGTTGCCAAATTTTCAATGTGTTAACCTGTAAAGAACTCCATATATATATATTTTGTAGGTGTGTCATAGTTCACACAATGAGTAGTTAGACAGTAGAGTAGAGTAGTTAGTAGATTTTCACGTAGTTAGTAGTGTAGTTAATGTAGCTTAAACTTCAAGCCTTTTAGTTTAATACAAGTTCTATTCAATTTTCCTTTAGATCTTCTCTTTAATTTCATGCAAATTTTAATTTTGATTAGATAGTTTGAGTGGGTTAATCTTTAGCTACAAGTAGATATAATTTTTACTTGCTTTCTAGTTTAATTTTTTGAAAACTCTTTCTTCCATTTCAAGCTTTCTTAGTAAGTTTAGGTTTCTTCCAAATTTAGTGATCTTTAGCTAAAAGTTTTCAAGTACTTGCTTTAATTTCTAGTAAATTTTAGTGGGCATTCTTAGTTCAATTCAAAATTCAAAAAATATTTAGTTTTCAAGTACTTTCTTTTGAAATTCTTAATTTAAAAATGGAAATTTCTTCCTTCACTTGTTTTCTTATTGCTTTCTTTAGTTAGTTTAGCTTAATTTCTTTTCAATAGGCTTTTAGTTCCAATTTTGTTAAATTAGAGTAATTTTAAGTGCTTTCCTTTGCTTGTCTTTAGTTGATTAAAGTAGTTGATCTTCTAGTTAGTTGTTGACTCGTTCAATTTACTTGTTTGAGTAGATATTTTATTTTATAGTTTTCTTTATTTTCATGTTTAAAATGGTGAATTTGATTAAACTTAGTTTCCCTTTCGTTAATGAATCGCCTAACTATGCCAATGCCCTTAAATGCTAGTACTTGGTAATCTGACAATCTTGGTGGGAACGATCCTGTTCACCCTATACTACTATCTAGCACCATATACTAGAGGGCGTAAAGGTAGAATTTAGGAGTTAGTGCGGTTGTTATTACTTGTTGAATTGAAATTTTTATTCCACCCAAGCTAGTGAGAACAAGTTTTTGGCACCGTTGTCGGGGAATGTCCTTGGTATACTGGAAATATTAGGCACTTTAAGGGTCATTAATGTTGGTAATCTTGTTTTGTGAATTTAAGTGGAATTTGTGACTAATTGATCGAATTCGCTCTTTGTAGTGCATGGTAAGAAGAGAGAAAGGGCCTTTGATTTGCTTGGATTACGAAAAGGAGAATGAATTGAGGGAAATCCAGAAGTACAAAAGGGTTCAACAAGAGTTAGAGAGAATTAAAATGGCAAACCTTAATCAAAATCAAAGGACTTTGAATAATGAAAATGATGAACAAGGGAAAGTAGCAAGAAATAATGGAATTGATGGTTTTGGTAATGGAAACAGTAAGAATATGAACGGCCATCCCTGAGAGAATATGCAGTACCCAATTTTGATGGGGCCAATTCAAGTACTGCAAGGATGCTCATGCAAGCAAATAATTTAGAGATAAAGCCCGCATTGATTCAAATGTTGCAAACACATGCCATGTTTGGAGGTAGTCAAAATGAAGACCCTTACAAACATTTAATGAACTTCGAAGAGGTATTGGGCACATTTAAATTCAATGTAGTTCATTCAGATTGTGTATGCATGAGAGTCTTCACCATTTTCATTGAGAGATAGAGCAAAGGTGTGTCTTCAATCTCATTCTCAAGGCACTTTGGAACCAATTGAAACAAGAGTTCTTGGCAAAATATTTTCCTTCTTCGAGGACCACCAAACTTTGTAATGAGATCACTTCTTTCAAACAAGATGTTGGTGAAAGCTTAAGTGAGGCTTGGGAACGATCTAAGGAATTGTTGAGAAAATGTCCCCACCATGCTAGCTCACTATGGTCGTAAATTCAAACATTCTACGAGTTGGCACAAGAAACGAAGTACATTGTTGTGCATCTGTCGATGGCTCCATTTCATTCAAAACACCGAAAGAGGCCCATGAGTTTCTTAACAGAATGTCTTCAAATTATTACTATCATGGGCCTGTGACTCAACTGGTGGGTCAATAACAAGCCAATCAAGTCAATGTCCAACAAGGTGGTATGTTGAATTTGAATCTTAACAATGGCTTCCTTGCTAAACAAGGCATGCTTATGAATGTATGAACTATTAATTTTACACGGGTGTTGGAGAATTTTGGAAACAATACACTGTAAATGATGTTGGCTCTTCATTTCAATCAAACTTAGTGTGTGACTTTTGTGGTGGTGGGCACTCCAATGGATATAATATGAGATTCCTAACCCTCCATTTCAATAACAACAACCAAGACCTCCATTCCAACCTTCTAACTTTTCTCAACCTGTGTATAATGACCAATTTGCTCCAAGAGAAAGTACACATGAAGATGGTTGGAAAAGAAAGCCAAGTATTTTAGAAGAGAATTGGAAAAGAGAAAGGAGGGAAAGAGAAGGACGAAAGAGAGACTATGAAAATTTGAGTGCATCAACAAGGAACTTAAAATTCTATTTGGACAATTGACAAGAGTGAACAGTGAGAGAAATAGGGGGTCTCTTTCAAGTGACACCATTCCAAATCTAAACAAGCAATGCCATGCTATAAATTTAAGAAGTGGGAAAGAATTGGTAGAGGCTAATGATAAGAAAAAGGTGGGATAGAGAGGATGTTCAAAACAAAAATCCAAGGTAATTGAGGATGAAATAGAAATTGTTGTTGATAAAGACAAAAAGGAAAAAAGAGGATGAAATCAAGGTGTCCAAGAAGAAGCAATTGAAAGAACCCTTGAAGTTGGATTCATTGGTAAAAGTGCCATTCTGTCAATGGGCCATTAGTCCAAGAAAGGAGGAAAGAGAGAAGCAATTCAACCAATTCCTGGATATATTTAAAAAGATTAATGTCCACATTCCCTTAGTTAATGCCCTCACCATGATGCCTAACTTTGCTCATTTCATGAAAGATGTTTGTTTTGGCTAGAAAACGGAAATGGGATGATGATGAGAAAGTATGCCATGATGTTAAATGTAATGCCATTTTCCACAGAAAACTAACCAATAAACTCAAAGATTCCAGTAGTTTTTCTATACCGGTGAACATTGGTGGTAAAACATTGCATCGGTCACTTTGTGATTTGGGGGCGAGCATTAACATTGTGCCTATGTGAATAAGGTATTTAAAACAAATTGGGAATCCCTAATGATAAACCAACTAGAATCACCCTTCAATTGCTTGATTTGTCTGAGAGTAAATCGTATGGCTTATTGAAGGATGTGCTCGTTCAAGTAGATAAGTTGGTTTTTCCAGTTGATTTCTTGGTATTGATACCGGAGAAGAAAGTGAAGCACCATTGATATTGGGGAGACCTTTCTTGTAAATCCCTTATGCATTAATTGATGTCAATGAAGGGAAGATTTTACAAGTTGTTGATGAGTTACTGGAATCGATGTATTTGAATATAATGATAATGTCTTAATTTTTTATGAAAACAACATTAATTGTTCTTTTAATTCTCCTTGTGGTAGGTCAATGGAAAAGCATCTTAATATTGATGGTGGAAAATCAATCAAATTAGTGAATGGAGCAAAAAAAGATACAAACAGTAAAGTGAAGGAAAAACCACCCGACGACAAGTGGAGTATGATGAATGGTCAAGAGATTTGTGCAGAAGTATGTTAATGCACAAAATTGTAGGTGGCAAAAAGCGGAAAGTTCATAAGAAAAAGAGGAAATGGTTTGAAGAACAATTGGATGTTATTATTGGAGCACTAGTTTATGCGAAGGCATGGAAGGAAGGAAAAATTCAAGTGAATAATGAGAATCAAGCTTTAAAAGTTAGGAAGAATGATGTTGAAGTTTTTCTTTGGAAACCAAAGGCACAAGGTTGCCAACCACCTTCAAGGACTCACACATGATCAATCATTACCAAAGTCAAGCTAATGACTATAAATGAGCACATTTTGGGAGGCAACCCAAGCTCTAATTTAGTGTTTTCATTTAATTTTAATGTTACTTTGAATTTAATTTCAATTTGGAGTGATTAGGTTAAATTAGGTTAGATTTGGTCTTAAAAATGTTGCTTTTAATTTCTATAATTTGTGCTAGGAAATGGATAGAATTAGTCTTCTAATACTTGTGTTTTTTATGTTTGTAAATGGTGAGAAGAATTGGATTGAAGTGAGGAAGAAGTTGAAAAAATTGGTTAAGCGTTGAAGATGAATATTACAGAAGTTCAAGTCCATGTCGCGACATCAACTTAATCTTCTGGGAGAATTCGGGTAATTTGGTCGATGTCATGACATCAAATCCCATGTCGTGACATCAACCATGAACTTCTGTAAAGGCCAAAAATTGGATCCCTTTTCCAAGTCGTGATACCAAGTCTCATATCCCAACATCATAGCTTGTGGGGGGCACATGTTCAGTTCCACGTCGCGACATCAAATATGATGTCGCGACATCGAAGCATTCTTTTTAAATTCTATTTTGGTTCAATGTCATGACATCAAAACAGGTAGATTCAAAAATTAAATTGATTGTTCTTCTTCTTGCTTTTCCATTTTTCCCCAATTATAAACACTAGCCGTACACCCTCTCTTCTGAATTCCAAAATTCCTCAAATTCTTCTATCACTTCACCCTCAACACACAATTCATCTCCATAAACCATCTTCTTCATAAATTTCTCACTCTAAAATTGTGGAGTTTTCAAAAGATTCTACAAGGTTCAACCGGGGTTTCTTTATCAAGAATTGAAAGATTTTTCTTCAAACACGGGTAATAACTTTCAATTTTTGTGATAATTGTTTGAGATTTTATTGTGTTGGGACTGTTTTAATTGGTTGATAATTGAGCATTATTTGGTAAGTTGACTATTTTTGGGTTGATAAAAATGACAAGGGGAGTTTATGGAAGTGCTAAGAGGAGAGCACAAATGAGAAGTAGGGGAAAAAGAGAAGGTCCGAGAAAAAGGAAAGTAGGGGAAGGAACAAAGTTAATTGGTTCCCCAAGTGGGGCAAGTGAACGGGGGGTAGAGTCTCAATTTTCAAGTGATTAGGCTAAGGCTTTATTTCAAAATAATGAAATGCATGAGGTTATAGGGGAGCGTGGCTTTGATTTATCTATGCACTGGGGGGTTTATGAAGAGGCAAGAAAAGAGATAGAAACCCAAATTAGAGCAAGGCATTGGGAGAGTTTTGATAGGTCACAGGCAGTTGAGTCTGGGTATACCTAGTTAGTCAAAGAGTTCCATTCCAACTTGTGCAATTTAGAGGATGGTAATGTGAGAGTCCAGGGAGTTCTAGTTAATTTTAGTACTGAAGAAATAAATGCTTATTTCAATGTGCCTTCTATTCCATCTAATGAGTACCAAAAGCTTGTACATAACAAGAACAAGGACATGAATGAAATTAAAAGAATGTTGTGTGATGTTGATGTTGCTTAGGTAATGAATACGACAGGAATAGTTGAATTAAAACTCCCTTGCCATGGTTTCTCCCATGTAGCAAATTTGTGTTTTTATTTCATAAGTTGTCGAGTATGGGGATCTAATTCTTTGAGCTGCATTCAAAATGATAAGGTGGAAGTGGTTTATGCCATTATGACAGGGAAGCTAATGGATGTCAGTGGCTTGATTAGGCAGGAATTTCTTGATTCTGGGAGGTTCAGAAGACCTATTTTTATCCCCCGAGTTTAATCACTCACCTAAGTATCGTCTAAATTAATACTACAAGGTGTCCTGATTCCGTCGATGAACCAACAACGCATTAGAGAGGCATAATTAATAAGGAGTACGTGTATAAGATGGTCCGGGAATATGAGAAACATCATCCCATACAAGGTCAAATGCCTCTAACACCGCTCCCAAGAATATCATTCATTCATTTTCTACCAGGATATGTATGAAATGAACCAATCAAAGAAGAAGAGCGAAATGAATTATAAGGATACTAGACTTATAGCCAATTGGTGATGCAAAACAATCTCATAGTTATTAGAGAGGCACTCCGGACCACTTCACTCGACACATGGAATCAGCCATTGCAGCTCTATTCTGGCATTATGGACTACCTCATGGGAAACACAACATACCACCAGCTGTTCCTGTACATCAAGTTGAAGCACAATAGACTGATGAACCTGCTGGAGCTTAGGATGAGGACTTTGAGAAGAGTCAACAAGGTGGTAATAAGGATGACCAGGAGGGCATAGCTTGACAGCCAATGAGACATCAAGAAGAAAAAGATTTTATTTGATAGAATTTTGAGACACTTTTAGACATTTCTATTCTTATTTTTTTAGTCCTTTAGTAGTTTATTATATTTTATACTGTTAGACTTTAATTTGGATAATTAGCTTTTGATTAAATTGGCTAAGGGTGTTAAGCTAATGCCAGTTACTTGTGTTGATATTGAATTTGAGTTTTATCCCTTTGAAGTTTATAGTTTAATACTTGTGATGCCTATTGTGTTCTTAGTTGATTTATGTGTTTGGGTGATGATAATTGCTAAGGGCCTTAAGATGACACCATATAGATTATTATAGATACTTAAATGCTGGAAATGATGGTTGTGAACGAACTCATGGCGTGGTTTGATGTGTTCTTCGTGGTTTCACTTAGTGGTGTACTTTTTATTAAGATTGTGTCATGGTTTATTTTATTTTTGTCTTAAGTTTGTTTTTGTGGGTTATGTTGGAAATTTGGGTGAGTGGTAGGATGAGTTTACTCATCAACTAATTAGAATGAAAAATGACAAGTCTGGGATGTTATTTACTTTTGTTAGAATAGTTTCCTTTTGTGAATGTAAATATTTGTGTGTTTGATGACTTTTGGATAGAAAATTGATCAATTTGGTATTCGATGATGATATCTGACTTGCAATACTGTATGATTGAACTATTTGAATTGGCTATTTCATGAAATTGTGTGTGTGAGTGGTTCTTTTATAACACAAGAATTTCAAAAACTTGGTATTACCATTTTCAAAAAGAGTTAATAATATTTTGAGGGAAATTTACTTGAAATATTATTTATGATCAAATCATTAATATTACTTTGTTAGTCAATTTATCTTTTTGAAAAATAAGGATAAATGGAATAGAAGGAATTTAGGACATTTTGTATGATTGCATAGGGAATGTTGATCTAATTTGCAAATGCTTGGTATTAGATATTAATTTTAGATATGTTTTACTCCTCTTCCTCGATTTAGGGCCATGCAAAAAAATAATTACATTTAGGGAATAAGGTGAGTAAGGATTCTGGCATGTGCCCATGTTGTTTCTCCAAAATAAGCCATTAGAATAGTAATAAGGTGAGTACGGAATTCTAGCATGTACCCATGTTATTTAGCTGAATTAAGCCACTAGGAATTACGATTTAGAATACTAATAAATCGAGGGGGAATGTTTGTAATACTTATTATTGATAGCATACTACTCATTCCTTAATAGGTTAATGTTCCCAACTTATGTGTGTTAACCTACAATCTTGGTTTTGATGATTACAAGTACAATCAAATAGTTTGTAAATGAGTTGTGCTGAAGTTTTGTAGACTTTGACATAACAGGGCTTTCAGACGCTAGATATTGTCTGAAAATGAGAAGCTTCAGTGGCAAAAGAGAGTCTGAACGGGACTATTTTTTATGAATTAGAATTCATCCGAATAGAATGTCTCAGGCGCGGTACATCCAAATGGTTAGACAGAAAGAAAGGATTCAGAGGAGTTGACAACAGACGCTCAACATTTTCATTGTTCAAAAGAAATTCTATTAGACAAACCTAACCGTCGGAAGACAAATCAATATTTGCAAGGCAATAAACCTTCCGGATGCACTACACTGTCAAAAGATCTAACTCAACAAACAATCAACATCTGATGAAGGAATAGATGCAACCTCGGTTCTCTGAACGTAAATCTCAATCTCTGTGTTTTTTATGATCAGACATTTGTCGGATGCATAAAAAAGGCTTTGGACGTCTGAATCATATAATGGCTAGTTTCTCAGTATTTATTAATTAGTTGTTGGGAGGTGGTTGGAAGCTCTTTTATTGCATCTAGACATACCAACCAATCTGAATTTATGAGGAACAACTTCTACATTGAATACATGCATCTACAAAAGCTATTTGAGTGAAAATAGGCTTTCAATATTGTTATATTAGTGAAATTACAAAGTTTAAAAGTGAATTAATCTTCAAGTGTAAAGAGTGGAGAGATAACTATTGTTCAAAAGTGAGGTTGTGTGTAAAACTCTTGGTATTCAACTAAAGAAAATTAGTGTGAGTAAGGTGATCCTACTTAGTGTACAAAAGATTATTGTTTCACCTATATTGAAAAGGCACAAAATAGTGGAATTGTACTCCAAGCTTGTGAAAGTTGGGAGTTTGGTTTGATCCTTCTAAATCTCAATACTTGTCTTTTATTTATTCTTATTTGTGCATTTGTTGCTTTGATCATTAATTGCATTACATTCATCTTACTTAAAATTTTTATTGATCAAAAGTTGCTTTTATTTTTAAACAATCTAATTCACCCCCTCTTAGGTTTGTTTTGGGCCAACAATTGGTATCGGTGCTTGGTGTCTTTCTTTTACTTAAATTACATTTGAGTAAAGATCTCTATGGCAACCAATAATTTTTTGTTTCTTGAAGGTCAATCTATCACTAGACCAGCTATGTTTAATGGGATGAATATTATTAGTTGAAAAGAAAGAATGAAAATCTTTTTGCAATCTATTGATATTGATTTGTGGTATGTTATTAGGTGAAGATCCTTTTGAAACCACTATTATTGATGGTCACACTAATAAAAGAAGAGAAGAAACAAGAGATGAACTAACCCCACAAGGTAAGGCCAATTTGACCTTGAATGCTAAAGCCATAATGTTTCGCATAATGCTTTGGATACTAATGAGTCTACTCGTGTTAAAGGTTTTGTTTCAGCTAAAGAAATTTGAGACAAATTGAAAGAGATTCATGAACGTAATGATGATGTGAGAGAACAAAAGAAATCTTTGCTTGTTGCTACGTATGAGTCCTTCAAGATGGAACCTCATGGGAATATTGATAAGATGTATTGTAGATTCAATAATATCATTAAGGATCTTGAGGCTTTGGGTAAGGAATATTCTTTGGGTGAAAAGAATAGAAAAATCTTGAATGCTCTATCCAAAGAATGGGAAGCGAAATATATTGCTATAGAGGAGGCAAAGAATTTAAATTCCATGTCAATTGTATCTTTGATTAATTCCCTTACATCTTATGAATAATTGAATCTCAACGCTAAAGTTGTGGATGATGAAGAAGCAAGACCAAAAGGAAGCAATGTTTTGAAGACTTCCCAAGCAGAAGATGAAAGTGACTCCATCAAATTGGAGAATGAAGATCTTGATGAAGGTGATCTTGCACTCATTACCAAAGGATTTCTCAAACATTATATCAACAAAAGGAGAATGAATAATGGAGGAGCAATTAACTTCAATAACTTCAAAGAAAAGACCAAAGTTGAGAACAAAAAATGAAGTGATAAATGGTTTGAATGTGGTCAACCCGGAAACTATGCAAATGAGTGTCCATCCAAGAAAAGGAAGGAAGCTAGAAAGTCCCGCTTCAACAACTTTCAAATCAGTTGGGATGATTGCAACTCCAAAGGAGAAGTTGAAGAAGAAATGGAATCAACACAAATGGCCTTTATGGCTATTGGTGATGATGAGGTAACAACTACTTATGATTCAAGTGATGAAATTGATGATAATGATGATCTTGAAGCATTTTTATCATAAAATTTCATGATAGCTTAAAGGAATCATATGCTAGAAATAAGGAGTTAATTAGAAAAATAATGCCTTGTTGAATGCTAACTCCAAACTTGGGAATGAAAATAATAGGTTATCACAAGAAAATGATGATTTGAAGAAAAGATTGCATGTGAAAACAAAGATCAAGGAAGAACAAGCCTCCTTGAAGAAAAGATTGGGTGATCTTGATGTACTCTTGCATAGAAAAAGGAAAAAGTTGCAGATATGAGAAGAAATAGAAATATGTTAATCAACAAGAATTTTACACTTTTGGAAAGAATGGTTCATGTTTTGTAAAATCAAAATCTTATTTGTATGGAAATAAGAATATTATTTGCAATTATTGCCAACAACATGGACATGTGAAAAAAAATTATTAAGTCGAGAGAAATGAAAAAATGGGAATGAATTCCATATAGGTTTTAAGTCAATTAACTCTTATGGACCCAAGAAAATATGGGTACCAGAAGTTATCGATCACTCAGATTTGTCATGATTTTCTTAACTCTTTGTGTAGGTATGAACACTACCAAGAATGCTAAGGGTTCATTGATAGTGAGTGTTCAAGACACATGACCGGTGATGCGTCTCTTTTCACCAACCTCAAATCCAAATATAGTGGAAAGGGTGACCTTTAGAGATAACATGAAAGCAAAATCAATTGGCATTGGTGATGTAGGTAAAAATGGTGAGACTTTGAGTAAAAATGTGCTTTTGGTTGACAATTTGAACTATAATCTTTTAAGTGTGAGCCAACTATGTGATAGAAATTTATATGTATTCTTTACTAAGCATGAATGTTTAATTTTTGGTAAGAGCTTTGTTGTTTTATTCAAAGGTAGAAGGCATAATGATCTTTATGTGGTTTATCTTGATAATATTGATAGTGGTATTATAAAGTATTTAACTGCTTCTAAAGAAGATCCTTGGCTTGCATAGAAGGCTTTGTCATTTCAACATGAATTTGATTGATAACCTAGCTAAGAAAGAATTGATAAGAGGGTTTGCCAAGATTAAAGTTTGAGAAAAACAAAATTTGTGATGCATGCCAATTTGGTAAAAAATTTAAAGTTTCTTTTAAATCAAAGAATTGTGTGTCTATTTCTAAACCTTTAGAATTATTGCATATGGATTTAATTGGTCCAACTCAACATGCTAGTCTTGGTGGTAGCAAGTATGTTTTTGTAATTGTTGATGATTATTCTAGGTATACTTGGGTACTATTTCTTGTACACAAAAATGAAGCCTTGGAAAATTTTGTAAAATTGTTTTCCAAAATACAAAATTTGTTGAATTTGAAAATTGTTCGTTTAAGAAGTGATAATGGATATGAATTCCAATGCGGCGGTTTTCCTGAGTTTTGTAATCACAACGGTATTTTGCATGAATTTTCGGTTGTTAGAGTGGCTCAACAAAATGGTGTTGTTGTAAGAAAAAATAAAACACTTAAGAGGCCGCTAGAACCATGATAAATGAGTGTGATTTATCAAAATAATTTTGGGGCACGAAGCCATTAACACTGCTTGTTATATTATGAATCAAGTTCTTTTAAGGTCTATTTTAAACAAAACTTCTTATGAACTCTTGTTTTGTAAACAATCTGTTGTGAGCTATTTCAAAGTTTTTGGTTATAAATATTTTATTTTGAAAATTAAAGAGCCTCTTGAAAAATTTAACAAGAAATCGAATGAAGGGATTTTCGTAGGATATTCTAGTGACAAGAAATCATATCGAGTATATAGTAGAAGAACTCTTGTGATTGAAGAAGTTGTGTATGTTTCTCTTGTTAAAATTAATGATGTTATTTCAAGAGATGTTTGTCAAGATGAAGATGTAGGTGTGCAAAAAAAACTTGAAAAGCTCACTATTCATGAGGAACATCAAGAGACCAAGGAAAGCAATAAGGACAATACTCATCATTTGGATGCAGAAAGAGAAAGGAAAGAAGATTCTTCAAAAGATCTTCCAAAAGTATGGAGATATGTCTCGAGTCAGCCTCTAGAATTACGCGATCATAGGATCCATCTGATGGGATAAAAACTCGCTCTTATAAACCTTTGAATAGTAATTGTGCCTCGCTTTCTCATATTGAAGCTAAACGAGTGGATGATGCTTTAAAAGATGAATCTTGGATTCTTGCCATGAAAGAAGAACTTAGTCAATTTGATAAAAACAATGTGTTGGCTTTAGTTAAAAGACCCTCAAATCATTCGGTAATAGGAACAAAATGGGTTTTTAGAAATAAAGTAAATGATAAAGGTGAAATGGCTATAAACGAAGCTAGATTAGTTGCATAAGGTTATGCACAAGAAGAAGGAATTGATTTCGATAAGACTTTCTCACCGGTTGCTCGATTAGAATCAATCTGTATGTTTCTTGCATATGCATGCTTCAACCATTTCAAATTATTTCAAATGGATGTGAAAAAGTGCATTTTTGTATGGTTTTATTGATCACGAAGTTTTTGTTGAACATCCTCTAGGTTTCAAAAATAAAGATTTTCCAAATCCTGTACTTTTTAAATTATCAAAGGCTTTGTATGGTTTGAAACAAGCTCCTAGAGCTTTGTATGAAAGATTATCTGGTTTTTTTTTATTCAAACGGTTTTAAAAGAGAAATTGTTGGTACTACTCATTTCACCAAAATCAGTCATAATAATTTGTTAACTATTCAAATTTGTGTTGATGATATTATTTTTGGAGCCACTACTGAAAGTTTGTGCTAGGAATTCTCATGTTTAATGCAAAAGGAATTTGAAATGAGTATGATGGGAGAGTTACAATTCTTCCTTGAACTTCAAATTCACCAAACAAAGAAGGGAATCTTCATCACACAAATCAAGTACATAAAAGAGTTACTCAAGCACTTTGAAATGGAGGATTGAAACAAGTTGGAACACCAATGTGCACCTCAACCAAACTTGACAAAGATGAAGAAAGTAATAGTGTTGATGAAAACCACTATAGAGGTAATATCGGAAGCTTACTTTATTCAACTACTAGTAGATTGGATATTATGTTTTCCGTTTGTTTATGTGGTAGATTTCAATCTTGACCTAAGGAATCACACCTAATTGCCGTTAAAAGAATTTTTAGATACTTAGAAGGGACATTGAACTATCTTATGGTATCCTAAATCCACTAGTTTTGATTTAGTTAGTTACTCGGATGCCGACCTTTCCGGTTGTAAAATTGATAGAAAAAGTACTAGTGGTATGTGTCACTTTTTGGGTAATTACTTGGTGTCTTGATTTAGTAAGAAACAAAATTCTATTTCTTTGTCTACGGCAGAAGCCGAGTATACTGCCGCGGGTAATTGTTGTGCTCAACTTCTTTGGATGAGATATAGTTTAAAAGATTTTGGTGTTATTTTTGATTGTGTGCCCATTAGATGCAATAATACTAGTGCAACTAATCTCACAAAAAATCCAATTCAACATTCTAGAACAAAACATATTGACGGCAAGCATCATTTCATAAGAGATCTTGTTTGCAAAAAGAAAATTTGTGTTGAATTTGTGTCTTTTGCACTATAGATCAATTGGCTAACATTTTTTCTAAAGCTTTACCTTTGGATCATTTTGAATATCTTAGAACTTGTTTGGGTGTTACTGATTTGAAAACTATGTGAATTTTGTGTTTTTAGATGCAAATGTGCATCCTAAGCTCCTTGTGGTCTCGAACAAACATATCCGTCCGAACTGTTTGGCTTCTGAACTTTTGGTATCAGACAATCTCTTTCATCCAAACTATCTCTCTAATCCCTCAAACTCTCTGGAAAATCTACCAAACAATCACAACCATCAGACAGCCTTTCGGACACTTGGGCAACAATTTCAGCCAATAAATTATGTACATCATTCACAAATCACAACAAGTCATATATTGTCATCACCATTCTCATTAACAACCATATTTGACCAAGAGATTCCAATAAATCATTTGCCAATTACACAACACAACTAAATTAAGCACAAGGCTACAAGCCTTTATTATCAACGAGGTATTTAAACTAAAGCAAGTAAAGTATAAAGAAAGCATAACAAAGAAAAAGAAAGAACTACTCCCTCAACACCAAGGAAGCTTCCCAAGAATATTGTAATCCTTGGTGAATTTGCACCATTGTTGAGCTCCTCCGAAATCTCCAAGGAAATAAACTTTGGCATATGTAGGTTGTGCCTTCTTGGCCTCTTCTAGAATGTATCCTTCTTCTTCTACTCCTCCAAGAACCGGCTCTTTCTCCACGAACACCTCAAATATAACCTCTTTTATTATAACCGGGACAAATGCACACTCAAGCAAAGGAAAGTTGGTGATTCCTCTACATAAGCATTGAGTGTCTCGATTGTTGTAACTTCAATTTCATGAGGCTCTTGAGAACCGGTTTCTTGCAAAACATTTTCAATTTGTTCTTCTTGAACCGGTTCTTCATCCATTGGTAGAAGTGTTGGAATACATTGTTCTTTACCATTTGCTATTCCTTGAATCTCGATAAGTTGGTCTTGTAACCGATTGTTG
The DNA here is from genome assembly GCA_025175665.1 of Cinchona pubescens. NCBI lineage: Eukaryota > Viridiplantae > Streptophyta > Magnoliopsida > Gentianales > Rubiaceae > Cinchona > Cinchona pubescens. The sequence continues at coordinate 965,421 of JANKKI010000312.1, forward strand.
GATATGGCTTGCTAGCTTCATGGAGTATATCTATTTCTTTTTTTAAGTTGAGCAAGTTTTTCTCGTTCTTTGGCCATAATTTCTCAAAATTGAGCCCTTTCGTCTAGAAGTTGGGCTATTTCTTCATGAAATTCTTGAATTTGCATCCACTTATCATTCCTTCTTACATCTTCACTTTCTTGAGTTGTTTGGTGAAGGAAATATGACTCCATTTGATCATATGAAGGCTCCTGTGATGGAGAGAAATAGTAGGAATTTTTTTGATAGCTCTCATAAGGATATGGATGGCTAGATCATCCCATTTGATAATTTTGGTGGCTCTCATAAGCATATTGATGGCTAGACCATCCCACTTGATAATCTAAGGGGAAAGGAGAGTAACCATAACAAGAATCATGCTCATTGGACATACCTCTATTACCATAAAAATGGTAATCTCCTTGGTATAAATAATTCCAATTAGGTCCTTGCATGTTCTTGAACAATCTACAACACAAATGAAAACAAGAAAACGATCTAAAACAACACAAATAAGAAAATTAGGAAAGCTTAGACTATTAGTTAGTCTAAACCATCAATCACAAAGAAATTTTTTTGGATTTTTGAAAATAAAAACACAACTATAAAATGAAAATATTTTCGGTCTTTCAAATGGGTGAAACAACTACACAAGAAAACAAAAGACTTCAATCTAGTCTTCCAACAAAATTATATCGATATTATTGAAAACCAATCCCCGACAATGGAGCAAAAAACTGGATGCTTTATACACCTAGTTATAAATTTATAAAACACCTAAATCCTACTACTAACTAGGTGGCATCTCGCAAGTATACGGTCGTCAACCAGTAGTAAAGGGAAGTAGGGATCATACCTACATGGATTGTTTAATAATTACCGGTTATTTAGTTAGATTACAACTTCAAGAGATTGATTAAGAGAAGAGATTTAACTAAAACTAGAACTAAAGAACTAAGAAAGCAATTTAAAGACTATCTATTACATTAAAGTAAAGACTAACACTACTAAGAAAGCATGTTTAAGAAAGCAAGTAAAATGGAAGCATGAAATTAAAGCTTGACTAAAGGAGTTTTAACATAAACAAAGAACTTACAACTAAAAAATTTCAGTTTTTAGCTTGGATTTGAAATCTATAAGAAAGAGAAGTCCTAATCTACTCTAATCTAAGAAAACCCTCCCTAAATGGGGTGGAAAAATGAAGAAAATTACTCTCTAATCTAGCCTACTTCTACTAGCTTTCTAATGGGTCTTCTATGCCTCAAATGATACTTAAAAGGGGTATAAATAGTGCTAGGGTCGTGGGGTAATAGTGCAGCAAAAATTAGCCCCGAACAAAGTCATTTTTTCTCCAGCCGTCTCCAGATCGCGATCTGGAATTTGAGATCGCGATCTGGATTGAAACTTCTGAAATGCAGCACTTCACAATTTTTCTTTGAAAATCTTCATCCGACGTCCGATTGATGTGCCGTTTCTTTTTGATGTAGCCCTAACACATAGGAGAATATTATTAACTACGTATTTAATAAACACTTAACATAATACCTAAATATATAAATAAAATTCTCACAAAATAGCTCAAAAAATGAATTACAAACAAAGACGACTGATAACTTAACTCCTAACGAAGTTAAGTCAAAGACATGACACAACTCTATACACAAGAACCAAATAAAATATGCTAATTAAGACCTAAATAAGTACTAAAACACTTAATAAACACATATTACAACATTCTAACACATGAATGCAAAATAGACTAAAACACACAAAAACACTAAATATGCTCGACACTAGTAGCCAAACCTTCAAGTTTAGGGAACATATAACTCTAGTTTTCTAGAGTTATCAAATATGAACATAGAAATGATTGAAAGATGCAACATTAGAAAATTCACATTCAAAACATGAAGACTCTTGGACCTGCAGTCCAAATTCCTAAAGGTGTAGAGCTGGTTGGGTACAAATATATTTGTGTGAAAACGAAATGAGAATAATGAAATTGTGCCATATAAAGCACACCTTCCAGTTGAGAGAAAGTTTTTGCAAAAATCCGGCATTGATGATAAAGAGATTTATTCTCTTGTGGTGGATGTAATGACCTTTAGATATCTAATTTGTGTGACAATTCAAAAAAAATTGAAATGAGTCTAATGGATATTGAGCATATTTTGTATGGGTCATTTGATATCAATATCTACATGAAAATCCCTAAAGAATTTAACATGCTTGGAGCATGTAAATTTTTTCGCTAGCATTGTTCAATGAGATTACAAAGTAATCTAGGCAAATATGATATAATCACCTTAATGAGTATCTCTTGCGTAAAACTTATAAAAATGACCTAATTTGCTTATGCGTTTTCACTGAAGGTACAAAATCAAAATTTGTGATAACTGCTAATGATATAAATATTATTTGAACTCCTGAAGAAGTTCATTAGAACTCCCGAAGAGTTTCATAGAACTCCTGAAAAGGTTCAAAAATTAATAAATTGATCTTAGCGAAGAAGTATAGTTCGAGCACTTATCATTCAATGAAATTTTTGTTCATCAATGAACTTATGCCAAAAAGGTATTAGAATGATTCTATTTGGATTAAATACATCCATTGAGTATCCCAATTTTTGTGAGATTGACTGATGTCAAGAAAAATAATTTCTCGTCCTTGTGAGAATGGCGACAAACAAATTGGTCCTGTAGTACCATATCTCTCAATGCTAACATATATTGTAAATTCGTTAGCACGATCTAGTTTTTCTCCAATACAAAGATGTTGGAATGACATCAAGCATGCACTTCAATTTCTCCGAGGCATTCTTGATATGAGTCTACTTTACTCAGACAAATCCAAATCAAAGTTAGTTCGTGATGCAGATGTTGGATATTCATCTAATCCAACACAAAGTTCGATTTTGTATGAGTTATGTAGAAATTGATATCATGGCGATCAAAATTTTAGTCACTACTGTCACGCCCCAAAAACGGGACCGTAACACGCCACGCTAATGGCACACCGGTCCAAAGCGCAAGGCATGAAACAGGTGGAGAGTCAAAAACGAGCACCTAATCTGAAAAATTATAAATCACGTCGGGTGAGCATAACTAGCTCAGTGGATATCATAAAAGCTCTTCAAATGGGGCCAAGCATTTGCGATAAAAAGGAAACATAAAGATAATAACATTTGTGAAAACCATAGTCATGAAGCAGTTTCTAAAATGTCTCATGCCATTTAAAAGTCAATAAACCATAATCATAAGTAGTTTCTAAAATGTATGCATACATGCCATTTAAACGTCAGGCATGTCCAAAACATAGTCAAAAAGATCCAATCATTTCAAAACATAGTATGCTAAAGCATAGCGAACAAATCCAAGTACAGTTTCAATCCGGAATATAATAAAATAGCATGAGTATCTTTTAGACTCAAAGGTATGACCTACAGTACTAGTCAGATCTAGTAATCTACCACACCTACTAGTCTGACCGGGAGGTCAAGTTATCCCATCACAAGACCCCGCAGTCAAATAGTTCATAACAGTCATAGCAGTCACCATGGCGTCCCATGGATGACTATAGAACCTGTTCTCCACAATTCAAACATTTCCAAACACATCCAAAATTATATACCTAGGTCACCTATGAGCCAAAACAGTCATAAAATGCTTTCATATCAAAAGAGTTTGCAAACATATCATTTGATTAACATAAAATAGCTTGGTCCCGATTTCATATGTAATAGTTCCAAAACTTGGTAAAAGTGCAGTTCCAAACATCATACACGGTATATAGATTCTAAAATCCATCCAAACATATTTCGAAAGTCGTTAAACAAAATACAAGTGGAAGAGGGTCTATGTTACCCACCTATCAAAGCAAAAACTACCCAAAAGATCACTGAACGCGATCGCCGGCGGTAGGTGGCGTGGTACCTAAAACAGATATAAGAGGACTCTTAGAAGAGATGTAGAAGTTAAAGAATGACTAGGGAAGCGAAAACGACGCGAAACGATAGAAAACGACACCAAAAGCTCTTTGGTCAAAAATGACCTTTTCACAATTTCTGACCAACTTCGACAAGCTAAAACCCCAGTCAAAACACTTAGTTAACCCCTCAAATTCGTATTACAGCTAGATTAGGAGATAATAAGCTCGTTTTCCAGAAAAACCGAAAACTTCGCCTCTCCTAGGCTATAATTAGGCTATCCCGCTTCCAATAAAATCCAATTCCAAGGTATTCAAGGGACCTTGGTTACAACCCAACTCAAAACAACATATTCAACCAACCAACAAAGACCTTAGATCCATTTCCAAGGTATTCAAGGGACCTTGGTTACAACCCAACTCAAAACAACATATTCAACCAACAAAATCCATAAACGGAAAGATTCACCGGAGCAATAGCCGGGACTATATCAATAGCATTCCACAACAATGGAAAACACCTAAAACTATCAAAAGATCATTAAAGACCCTTTAAACATAACCAATTATCCAAATTATCCTAGTTGCGCCAAACTTCCGCTTACTTACAAAATGAAGGGAAATCAATTCCACTTGGTTTCAAGTCTCAATTCCTACCCAAACTAACCTTAAAACACTCCTAAAACATCATTATGTGCATAGACATAAGCATTCATAGCATAACACTCTAGGCCACATATGGAAGACAAAACCCTAACTCATAATCTTAAAATTTGTAATCTAACCATGGAAAGTTGTTAAAAATCAACCCCAATCACTTCCCAACCTCCAAAACACTAAAAACAACCCATAACATACATAAATCATAACTTACAAGGTAACTGCAAAGAGGGTTTATTTTCAGCCATAAGAATCCTACAAAACTTGAAATTAAAGCTTGGATCATAAAGCCCATAAGCCATAAATGCTAAAATACATAAAATCTTACCTTCCAAGTGATTCCTACTTGAAATCCAAGAAAATTTTTGGGGGAAAATGGAGGAAGAGGAGTCGGCTGCTGCTGGGAAGAAATGAGGAAGAAACAACAAGAAGAAGACTTAAAAAAACTTCCAAAGTTGACCCAAATAGTTCCCCATTGACCAAATAGTCTCCAAGTTGACTATTTAACCCAAAAACTAATTTTTGCTACTAAATTAACATTTTAAATCAGCCATCAAACAACACTCACACACCACAATGCACTAATTACACTTAGTCCAACTTTTGACCCGTTTACCCGCCGGTACCGAAATCGCGTAAATCGAAAAATTTGCCGAATTGAAAAATGAATAAGTTGAAGTACTTTATGACTAAAAATAATATGAAAAACATTTTAAACCAGTTAAAGATCAAAGAACAAGGCTATTAAAATACTGGGTTTCACAACTACTTCTTGCAATCATTGAAGTAATCGCAATATATGAAGCAAGTAGTGAATATGTTTGGCTACAATCATTGACCTAACATATCCAGAAGATATGTGGTTTAACATTAGAAGTTAGATTCTATTGATATTATATAAAGACAATGCTAAAAATGCTGATTAGTTAAAGAGAGGCTACATTTCTCTAAAAATTTTCTTCTCTCATGATTTTCAAAAGAATAATAAAATTGATATCCAACAAATTTGCCCATATGAAGTCTAGCAGATTTATCCAATGGTGATACCAGCAACAACATTTGAGAAGTCAGTTTGTAAAATTGGGATGCATCGTCCCAAGGATATCAAGTGATACTTTTATAAGCGGGAGGATAAGTACACGCTGTACTCTTTTTCCTTTGGTCTTGGTTTGTCCCAATGGGTTTTCCTGGCAAGGTTTTTAATGAGGTAGCATGCAAAAGTGTACTATAACCTGCATTGAATATGCACTGTACCCTTTTTTTCTCTACAATGGTTTTTTCCCACTAGATTTTCCTGGTAAAGGTTTTTAGCGAGGCAGTAATTCTTCATGTATTCTTTGATGCATGGACATCCAAGGGAGAGTGTAATGAATTCTATTAAGGTTGAAGTCCATTCGTCTTTCTAAACACATCGGTTAATATGATATTCATCCCCTTGAATTTTGTGCAGACTTATTGATTCCCGTGAAGGCTTATTGATTCTCGTGATTCATGTATCATATTTATGAATCCCTCATCTTGTAACCCTTTAAATAGGGGCCCTTGGTACCTCATTTTGTAGAGCTAATAAAAGGATTTGAGAATTATCTAATATTTCTCTGCTTTTCTACACTTGCTATATATCTACTTTAGTTAATATTCAAGCTTAATAATCTTGACTTTGTTTTGTAACATGATTTGGATTCTAGCTCTTAGATTGTGTAACTTTTGGTTGAACTTGTTTAGTTTGAACTTGTTTGTAAATTTGAACTTGTGGATATAATATTTGATTGACTTGTTGATATCCTATGATGTTTGGTTAATATTGGGTTTTCACCTGCTTTCCATACTTTCTTAATTGCAATTCTTTCTTGGTGGTTTGATTAAGGGAGAGCATCATCTCAGGGGGGAGTTTTGTTTTGATGATGCCAAAAGGGTCAGAAATGTGGTCGTGGTTGTTTGTTTAATTGAGTTTGTAAACTGATTGATTGAGCTATGATTTACTTGCCCTGTGATTTGTCATCAAAAAAAAGGGGGGACATTGTTAACCTACAATCTTGGTTTTGATGATGAAAAATACAATCTAATATTTGTAAATGACTTATGTAGAAGTTTTGCAAACATTGACATAATAGGGTTTTTGGACAGTATATCTTCCAAAAAGGAGAAGTTTCGGACTCAGAAGATAGTCCAAACAGGACCATTTTTCTTGGACGCAAGAATTCGTCTAAATGGTTAGATAGAGAGCAAGGATTTTGAAGAGTTGACAACAGACGACTCAACATCTTTCGAAAAAAATTCTATCTGACATACCTAACCGTCCGAAGGTAGATCAATATTTGTAAGGCATTAAACCTTCCGGACGTACTACACTGTTCGAGGATCTGACTCAACAAACAATTAGCTTCGGACAAAGGAATGGACGCAACCTCGGCCATCCAAATGCAGATCTCAACCTTGTGTTTTTGACGATCGGACGCTTTGTCGGACGCATAAAAAAGGATTCGGACGTCCAAATCATATAGCGGCTAGTTTCTCAACATTTATTACTTAGCCGTTGAGAGGTGGTTGAAAGCTCTTTTAATGCATCTATATTTACCAACCAATCTGAATTTATAAGGAACAACTTCCACATTGAATACAAGCATCTACAAAAGCTATGTGAATGAAAATAGGATTTCAATAGTGTTGTATTAGTGAAATTACAAAGTGTAAAAGTGAGGATCTTCAGTGTAAAGAGTGGAGAGATAACTATTGTTAAAAAGTGAGGTTGTGTGTAAAACCTCATTCTTGTCTCAACTAAAGATAATTAGTGTGAGCATGAATGATCCTACATGGTGTACAAAAGAATATTGTCTCACCTACATTGAAGTGGCACAAAATAGTGGAATTGTACTCCAAGCTTGTGAAGCTTGAGAGTTTGGTTTGATCCTTCTAAATATCAATACTCGTCTTTGATTTATTCTTATTTGTGCATTTATTGCTTTGATCATTAATTGCATTGCATAAATCTTACATAAGTTTTTATTGATCAAAAGTTGCATTTATTTTTAAACAACCTAATTCACCCCCCCCTCTTAGGTTGCTTTTGGGCAAACAATGTGACATGTTCATATAGGAAGATTCTTAATGAACTTCTATTTCCATGCGACCTTGTCAGGATGATTGAACAACTTTGTAATAAATGTGATTTGAGAAAAAAAATTAGTTTTGAAAGAATAGAACTCATTTTTTGGGGATCCTTTTGAGAATGGTTAATGCTTAGTAATTTGAAGTTTTGTGTAGTAAAAGAAACTTTTGATTTTTGGAAAAATTAAAAAACTTGGATTTACTAATTGAAATAGTTCAATTGTCATATCATATGAGGCCTCTTAAGAGGTTTCCTAATTGTTCAAAGTACATCCATTAGTCATCTTTCGTGTTGTCAATTTTAGTGGTGTTTTGATTTGTTCGTTTGTAAGGTTCTTTCTATTTTTGTTTTTCTTAGGACTAGCAAAACATTAACTTTGGGGTTGTGATAACTGATAACTCTAGTATATTAGAGTTATTCTACTCTAAATTGTAGTATTGTGATAGTATAAAATCCTGAATTTTTAGTAATTAAATATAGGTTTAAGTTAATTCCTTTCATATGCATTTACATTTTTGTTTTTGTTAAATACGTTAAGTTTTTATTAAAAATTTAGCTTAATTAATTTTTTAATTATGTTAATTTTGTGCAGGTCAAATTTAGAAGTTGGAAACTGGATTAAACAAGCTCAAGGGACCAAAGTGCAATTATCAAAGAAAATAGGGGGGGGCATAATTGTGTTGGGAAGAGAGTCGAGATCGCGATCTTGATTCTCCCAGTTCTCAATCTCGACTCGGATAAATCACTTAAAACATTCGATAATTCCAGATCGCGATCTCGATAATTCCAAATCGCGATCTCGACTCGCAGATAGTTAAGTAATAGGGGCAATTTTGTAATAGTCCAGGAACTAGTTTTTGATTTTGCCTGGTACTATTTAAGCTACTTTTAAAAACAATTGTAGAGGTAAGTAGGATTAGTAGTAGATAGTTAGTAAGTGTTAGGATAGTTTTAGGATATCTTGAACATCAAGCTTATTTTTCAACAGAAATTTCTCTTTAATTGTCTCTTAGATTTAGTTTTTATTTCGTAGCAAGTTTAAATTTTGCTTAGATAATTGTAGTGGGCTTTTCATTAGCTTCAAGTAGATCAAATTTTTACTTTCTTTCTAGTTTAATTTAGTAGAAATCTCTTTGCTTGAAATCTAAGTTTTTATAGAAAAATTAGGGTTCTTGCTTATTTTCTTACTTCCTAGTTAAAAATCCTTAATTCCTTGCATTAATTTCTAGTTAATTTTTAGTGGGATTTCTTTATGTTTACCAGAAAGCCAAAAATATTTTGATTTCATGTTTAACTCATTCAATTCCTAGTGTAGAATTGGTAATTTCTCTAGATGTGTTTTATGGTGATTTTACTGGGTTAATTTACTTGCTCTTCAATTTTAGTTCTATTTCAATTAGTTTAGATTAGAGTTAATTGCTTTCTTTACTTGCTTTTTCTAGAATAGATTAAGTAGTTTCTCAATTTCGTAATTATTTAGTTCACTTACTTGCTTTAGTAGATAATCTAGCTTAAAATTAGGTTTTAATTGCTTGCGTTAAATTGTGATTTTTAGTAGAGTAATTTCGCCATCCATTGTTTGATCTTGCTTAACTGCACAAAGACTCGTATAACTCGGTAATTACCTTCCAACAATCCTTGTGGGACGATAACCACTCATCCTATACTACTACCAACTCCGTGATACTTGCGAAAGTGAGGTAGAGTGTAGTGGTTTTGTGGGGTTTCTTATTACTTGTTTTCTCTAAATTGATCTCTACCCAAAGAAATAGACCAGTTTTTTGCACCGTTGCCGGGGATTGTCTTTGGCTTTTTGCAATATCAAGCGCTACACGGGTCGTGTAGATTAAGCACTTTAGTTTAGTTTAGTTGTTAATTTTGTGTATTTTTATGTTGTTGGATATCTTGTGAAATTGACTTGGAATTTCAGTTGACTATTTGCCTTGGTTGTGTTTTAGTGCTTTGTACGAGGTGATCAAGGGCCATTCGTTTGTTTAGACAAGGAAAGGGAAAGAGAGCTAAGGGAAATCTAGAGGTTTAGAAGGGTACAACAAGAGCAAGAAAGGATAGAAATGGCAAATACTAATGCTCATCAAAGGAATGTGAATATGGAAAACAAAGAAGAAGAGGTTGTTCAAAATAATGGGATAGGTGGCTGTGGGAATGGAAATGGCAAGAATGGGAATGGAATATATAAGGCCATTAAAGGAATATGACTTGCCAAATTTTTGTGGTTCGAACTCGAGTATTGCACGGATGCCTGTGCAATTTAACAACTTTGAGATCAAGCCTGCATTAATCCAAATACTCCAAGCTCATGCTATGTTCGAAGGCAGTCACAATGAAGATCCCTATACATACCTAATGAATTTTGAAGAAGTGTTGGACACTTTCAATTTTAATGGAGTACATTGGGATTGTGTGTGAATGAGGTGTTTCCATTCTCTCTTTAGGATAAGGCAAAGACATGGCTACAATCCCACGCCTTAGGAACATTTACTACTCGGAATCAACTTGCTCGAGAGTTCTTGGCAAAGCACTTTCCTCTCGCAAGAACTACCAAATTGAGGAATGAAATCACCTCCTTTAAGTAAGATGTTGGTGAAAGTTTCGGAGAAGCTTGGGAGCGGTTCAAAGAGTTGCTAAGGAAATGTCCTCATCACGCTATTCCTTGGTGGTTTCAAATCCAAACTTTCTAGATAGATGGATAATAGCTTGACTTGAGAGACCAAATCCATAGTGGATGCCTCCGCCGATGGATCCATTTCATATAAGACTCCGGAGGAAGCTCAAGAGTTTTTTAATAGGATGGTATACAATCACTATTATCATGGACCGATGACCTCACCGGTGACTCAACACCATGCTCATCAAGCCAATGCCAATAGTGGAGTGTTGAATTTGAACATGCAAGATGCTTTCTTGGCACAACAAAGTATGCTCATGAGTATGATTAATGTTGGAAAGGCATTGGAGAATTTGGGGAAACCAAGTAGTGTAAATGCCTTGTCTTTTTCTCCAACCCAACCAAACATGGTGTGTGATTTTTGTGGAGGTGGTCATGCAAATGAACAATGTGAGATGTTGTATGGATCCACTGAGCAACTCTATTATGTGTCTAATCAATCATCATTTCCTAGGAACCCATCCAAAACTTATGGGAACATATGTAATCCTTCTTGGAGAAACCATCCAAATTTTTCATGGAGAATTCCAAATCCAAAAATCAATCCAATCCTCCTTACCAACCAAATCCCCTACCTCAAAATGTCCAACACACTCAAGCCTCAAGTTCCTCACCTAGACCTTATTAACCGCCACATCAAAGGAACTTCTAACCCAACTCATATCAATCTTTTCCAAATTCTTCATTTCAAAACCAACGACCAAGGCCTCATTTTCAATATGCAAATTTCTCCCAACCCATGTATCATGACCAATAAACCTCAAGAGAGCATGTGGGAGAAAATGGTTGGAAAAGGGAGGTCGAGTACTTGAGAAGAGAGTTGGATAGGAAAAATAGGAAACAAGAGAGATTATGAGAATTTGAAGGCATCTACAAGGATTTTGGAAATTCAATTGTGCCAATTGGCAAGGATGAATAATGAGAGACCTTTACGGGTGCTCCCAAGTGATACTATTCCAAATCCCAAGGACAATGCAAGGCCATCACCTTTAGGAGTGGTAAAGAGTTGGAAGAAACGACTGGGAAAAATCTAATTTGTTGAAAAGTGGAGAAAAAGAAGGAGTTGATGATGCAAAGAAAGAAAAAGGGGAGTCCTTAAATGGGCATAACAAAGTGATGAATTAGTCTATTAAGGCCAACCTACCAAGCAATGAAGGCAAGGATCCGAAGCATGATGAGTCGAAACAAGTTATAATGTGCCTTTTCCTCAAAGGCTAAAGGATGAATAAAAAGCGAGGAAATTCAAGAAGTTTCTTGAGATTTTTCAAAAAGCTTGAAATCAACATTCCACTCATGGAGGCATTTGAGAACATGCCCACCTATGCCAAATTCATAAAACAAGTTCTTACTTCAAAAATCAAGTAGGATGGGGATGAAATCTTATGCTTAAAGGAGAATTATAGTGCACTCCTTACAAAATGGTTGCCACCAAAGCTCAAGGACCCCAGATCATTTTCTATACCATGTGAAATTGGGGGTTTACAATTTTGGAGAACATTATGTGATTTGGGAGTTTCAATAAATATCATGCCTTTTTCAATGATGTGTGTTCAAGAAGTTCAATTGAGGATAATTGAAGCCAACAAGTATCTCATTACAACTTGCGGACCGGAGCATAAAATTTTCAAAAGGGATCGTTGAAGATGTCATTGTGAAAATTGATAAACTTTACCTTCCGGCCGATTTCATTGGGCTTGAAGTAGAAGAGGATGAAGATGTTGAACCCCAATTATGATAATCATATTTTGATGATGACCAAATCGCACTAACAGTTTGAAAACAAGTGTGCAGAAAAATAGGGAGGCTCGGACGCAAATGATCATCCCAACAAAACAACCAGAAGAATCCACAGATGCAAATGACTGTCCGAAAGACAGAGCTTTGGACGATGGTAATCGTCCGACACTAAAGAATCTTAAGCAGTCTCAGACGAAGAACAGTGTCTCATCATATTTCCAGAAGACATTGCTTTGATCGGACGTAGGTTCGGACGCATCCTCGGACGCCCTCACGTATACCCTTAGAGAACGGACTCAGCGTCGGACGCAGAGTATATTAGCAACGGCCATTCGAAAGATCCAACGACTAGTTCGTTCGGACGCATACCCACTGCATCAGTCATCCGAAAGGTCCAATGGCTAGTTTTCCAGTAAACAGAAAATAGCCGTTGGAAAGTTGTTGGAAGTAGATTTTTGGCAAATATAAATATCCCTAAGCCTGAATTAAATAAATAAATACTTCTACATTGATTACAAGTAATTCTTGAGCTATTTGGGAGAAATAGTGGGTACAAGTTTTGTAATAGTGTAGGTAGTTTTTTGAAAAGAGTTTAGAAGTGTAAGAGATCTTCAAGTGTAAGAGTGGAGAGATAACAATTGTAACAAAAGGAGGTTGTGAGTGTAAAACTCTTGGCTCAACTAAAGGAAATTAGTGTGAGCAAGGGTGATCCTCATTTGTGTACAAGAGGTTATTGTCTCACCTACTTTGAAGAGACTTTTAGTGGCTAAACTTCAAGTTGAGAACTTGGTAGTTGCCTTGTAAGAAACTCTTTGTAGTTGTGAAGCTCCAAGCTTGAGAAGCTTGGGAGTTTGGTTTGATTCTCTTAATCTCAATATTCTTATTTGTTCTTTATGCTTAAATTGTAGAATATCTATTGTATTAATTTGTGCTTAAGTTTTTATTTGGTGCATAAAGTTTGAATTTCTATTAAGCACATAAAAATGTTTGTTTTAGATACAACCTAATTCACCCCCCCTCATAGGTTGCTTTTCTGGGCCAACAGAAGATATGCCAATCATTCTTGGAAGACCTTTCCTTGCTAGCGGTCTTGCACTTATTGATGTTCAAGAAGGGAAGTTGGAATTCCAAATAAATGATGAAATTCTTACATTCAATGTTTTTAGTTCATTAAAGCTTCCTTTAATTTTTGAAGATGTCATGACTATAAATGTGGTAGGTGACTTAATTGGTGATTGTTGTAGGAATGCAATGGAGAATTTCTCAATGGAGGAAGAGGTCCTAGAGTCAAATGCGCTAAATCAAGATGATGAAGAAGGGATGAGAATGCTCGTTTTCCTCGCTTACTTGCTAGCTAGCTAGCAAGGGAAAGCAAGGAGTGAATCATTTGGAGGATCATACCTTATCGCAAAAAAAGGATGAGGAGAATCAAGAAAAAGGTAAAGGGGGGTCTCCAACCAATGAACCACCCAAGTTTGAACTTAAACCTCTTCGTATTCACCTAATGTATGCATATCTTGGTGAAAATGAGATATACCCGGTGATTGTGAATGCATCTTTAACAAGTGAGCAACTTGATAGATTGATTGTGGTTCTTAAAATGCATAAAGAACCATTGCTTGGTCCATTGATGATATTAAGAGAATTAGCCCTTCCATATGCATGACTAAAATCTTGTTGAATGATGGAAATAAACCGGTAAGGCAACCTCAAAGGAGATTGAATCCTACTTTAAAAGAGGTTGTGAGGAAGAAGGTTCTCAAACTTTTGAAAGCCGGTATCATTTACCCTATTAGCGAAAGTGAGTGGGTTAGTCCCACTCAAGTCGTTCCATCTCATTTAGAATGGAAGGGTGGTATTACCGTAATCAAAAGTGAAACCAATGAGCTCCTCTCCTCTAGATTGGTTACGGGTTGGCGACTGAGCATTGATTTTTGAAAGTTGAATGAAGCCACCCGAAAGGATCATTTTCCTTCACATTTTATTGATCAAATGCTTGAGAGGTTGGCCGGTTTTTCATATTATTGTTTCCTTGATGGTTATTTCGGTTATCTCCAAATTGTCATTTGTCCCGAGGATCAAGATAAAACAACTTTTACATGCCCATTTGGAACCTTTCCATATAGGAGAATACCCTTTGGGCTTTGAACTACACCAAGCACATTTTAGCATTGTATGTTTTCCATTTTTCATGAGATGGTTGAAAAGAGCATAGAGATCTTCATGGATGATTTTATTGTATTTGGTGTCTCATTTGATGATTATCTTGAAAATTTATCCAAAGTGTTGAAATGGTGTGTAGAAACTAATTTGGTTCTCAATTGGAAAAAGTTTTATTTCATGGTAACCATTGGAAGGAATTTTTTTGGGGCACAAAGTTTCATCAAAGGGGACAGAAGTTGATAGGGCAAATGTGGATGTAATTGAAAAGTTGCCTCCTCCAATTAGTATTAAGGGGGAAAGAAGTTTCTTAGGTCATGCGGGCTTTTATAGAAGATTTATTAGGAATTTTTCACATATTGCTAGACCTTTGTGCTTATTATTTCAAAAAGATTATCCTTTTCATTTTGATGACTCTTGTTTGGAAGCATTCAATGAGATAAAACATGCTCTTATGATTGCACCGATCATTGTAGGACCAAATTGGTCTCTTCGATTTGAGCTTATGTGTGATGCTAGTGACTGTCGCACACCCCCCCCCCACAACCCGCAGTCTGGCCGGCACCCTTTGGGACCGGCACCGTCGCCAATGTGGTGCTCGTGAAATAGGTGATTAAATGCAAAAGTCTTATTTACTATTACAAACATAAATTACCTATTTACTATTACCAATTTAAATGAATCACCTATTTACTATTACATACTAACAGGGCTTTAAATGCGACTATGAATTGTACAAAAATAATCTAAGCTAGGGAACACAGGATTGGAGTCGCCACCCGGTGTGTTGGTGCGCCGGGACACAAAAATACATCAAAATTTAAAGAAAAAATAAACCCTAGTCTAGATTGACTCCTGGTCCACATCATTCAAAAAACATGAGTTCGGGAATCCTGTTGTAAAATGGGAAGGTTTGGGATAGATTTGAATTTCCCTCGGCACCCACTTTACCCGGCGTTGGACCGTTGCATGATTTTATCGCGTTTCTCTTTTCAATTTTAGTATTCATTCTTGCCGACTTTGTAGCGTACGTGTGCTTGAGATAGTTTAAAAGTAATCTTATGTACATATTAATGAGGAAATGAAAATAAATGGTAAATAATAACATTGACAGGTAAATTTAGCCCGGGGTCCAATTTAATGTTGCACACATTTACCTTGTAGTGGCCTTTAACTCCCAAGGGGCAAAACAGTCGTTTGTCATGCACGCCAGAGTTTACTTCTAGCCCGATTTTATATTATTGATACAGTTATTAAGTCATGGACTAAATTGAGTTTGATTCAAATATTTAATGTCTAGTCGTGCAACTAAACAAAATTTGAGAACAGAAGAGTAAATTCACTTCATTTAACAAGTAAGAAAAAGCATAAATATTATATCGAGACCAGCAAACATAAAAAATAAAGCACAAATCATCACAAAAGAAACTAATCGAAAAATATGTGCAAAATCAGAGCCTATTTACAATTTAATACTCATAAGGGCAAAACGGTAATTTCACAATCAAAGGGTAATTAAACATATTAAAATGTCAAACAAAAATCAAATTAAAGTTTGGTGGTTATTGTCATTAAAAATGTAACTTAGAAGAAATTAAAAAAATAAAAGAAAAAACGAAAATTAAGTCATAAATAATGTAAAAATAGTAAGATAAGCATTTTGTCACCAAAACAATGGATTCAAAACCTCATTTAACTCACCTCAACCTCAGGAATGTGGTGGAATTGGTTATGCTTGGCTTGGAGTGCGTTTGAGCCGAATTTGCTTTCGGCACCTCCAAGCTTACGGTTGATGAACCGGCCTTCTTCTACCCCGTTTTTTACCCACCAAATGAAAGATTTTCCTTGAGCTTTACAAAGAGAAGTTGTAGTCCCAGGTACCCTGTACAACTTTTATTCTTTAAGTTTAGTCTAATTCGTCTTAGATCGCTTGGAATCCTCGCTCAAAATTGGCTGTCTGGAAAATTTTCCAGACTTAGAAAATATCTCTTTTTTTTCTGCAGATTTTCTTGGCCACCTGCCGATTCTACCACGTTTTTTACCCTCCAAATGAATTATTTTGCTTGAGCTGTACAAAGAGAAGTTGTAGTTCCAGGTACTTTCTACAACTTTTCTTCTTTGAGTTTAGTCTAATTACTTTTCAATCGTATGAAATTTTCACTCAAAGTTGGCTGTTTGGAAAATTTTTCAGACTTGCAAAAATTTCTCTCTTTTCTTTTCTCATGCACGTTCACGCGCTGAATTTTTTTTTTTTATTAAATAATTTTTTTTTTTTAAAAATCTAAAAACTTAATAATATTAAAACTCATTCTTTGTATTTAAAAAATGCATAAAATACATAATAATTAAACACCATAAAACAAATTATGAGGAAATCAAAGAGTAGGTTAAAAAGAAATTAAAAGGGAAATTAAAAAGAAAATTGAGAGTCAAATTAAAAGGAAAATAGGGGAGAACTTAAGGGACAAAAATAGGTGTCTACTTAGACACCGCATGACTGGATGATTCCAATCATGCAACAAAATTTGCCATATGACAACATTAAGCTCATGAGGTCATGAAAGAGGAAATTCACCACCTTGACAAACACACCGGGGATATTAGGTCCATCTATTCATCCAGAGCGAAAAAGTCTTCATTGGGGGAAAGAAGTGGATAAAAAGACGCCCAGTGAAATGAACCATAAGAGACATAAATGAAACTTGAAAACGAGAATGAAATCCCGATCTGGTGTTTATCGGGAGCACAGGAACTTAGAATGAAACGTAGCTGTGAATGACAAAGAAAACTAACTTGCCATAACATGCAAACGCCACTGGTGATGAAACTCAGCAAACAATGTGAATTAAAAGCCCGACTTTGTACCATCAAGGCAAGGGTATGTAAACACAAATGAACACCCGACTTTATGTCATCGGGGTAAAGACATGTAAATTAAAATGAAAACCCGACTTTGTCTCATCGAGGTAACAAGAGTGAAATGAAAATCCCCGAGTTTGTCGGGTAATGCTAACTTGCAATGAAAGCCAAAATTCGTTTATCAGTTGATGCAGAAATGCAAACCAGAAATTTGTTTATCAGGTTAATAGAATGGAAACCCGAAATTCGTTTATTGGGGATGAAAATGCAATCTTGAAATTCATTTATCAGGTTATGAAAATGGAAATGAGAACCCGAAATTCGTTTATCAGGTTAATAGAATGGAAACCCGAAATTCGTTTATCGGGGATGAAAATGCAAACCTGAAATTCGTTTATCAGGTTATGAAAATGGAAACTCAAAATTCGTTTATCGGGGAGGAAAATACAAACCTGAAATTCGTTTATCAGGTTAATAAAATATGGAAATGAGAACCCAAAATTTGTTTATCGGGTGAAAATCCAAACCTGAAATTTGTTTATCAGGTTAATGAAAAATGGAAATGAGAACCCGAAATTCGTTTATCGGGCGAAAACCTGAAATTCGTTTATCAGGTTAATAAAGATGGAAATGAGAACCAGTGTCAAAATTCTTTTATCGGGTGTGCAAATACAAACCTGAAATTCGTTTATCAAGTTAACGGAGATAGAAATGAGAACCCAAAATTCATTTATCGGGTGAAAATGTAAACCTGAAATTCGTTTATCAGGTTAATGAAGATGGAAACGAGAACCCGAAATTCGCTTATCGGGTGATGCAGAAATGCAAACCTGAAATTCGTTATCAGGTTAATGAAAATGGACACGAGAACACAAAATTCGTTTATCAGATGAAGATGAAAACCTGAAATTCGTTTATCAGGTTAATAAAAATGGACATGATAACCCAAAATTCGTTTATCGAGTGAAGATGCAAACCTGAAATTGGTTTATCAGGTTAATGGAATAGAAATCCGAAATTCGTTTATCGGGGATGAAAATACAAACCCGAAATTCGTTTATCAGGTTATGAAAATAGAAATGAGAACCCAAAATTCACTTATCGGGTGAAAATGTAAACCTGAAATTCGTTTATCGGGTTAATAAAAATGAGAATCCGAAATTCGTTTATCGGGTGAAGATGCAAACCTGAAATTCGTTTATCAGGTTAATGAAGATGGAATGAGAACCCGAAATTCGTTTATCGGGTGATGCAAACCAGAAATTCGTTTATCAGGTTAATGAATGGAAATGAGAACCCGAAATTTGTTTATCGGGTGATGCAGAAATGCAAACCTGAAATTCATTTATCAGGTTAATAGAAATGGAAACGAGAACCCGAAATTCGTTTATCGGGTGATACAGAAATGCAAACCTGAAATTCATTTATCAGGTTAATAGAATGAAAACTCAAAATTCGTTTATCGGGGATGAAAATGCAAATTTGAAATTCGTTTATCGGGTGAAAATGTAAACCTGAAATTCGTTTATCAGGTTAATAGAATGGAAACCCGAAATTCGTTTATCGGGGATAAAAATGAAAACCTGAAATTCGTTTATCTGGTTATGAAAATGGAAATGAGAACCCGAAATTCGTTTATCGGGTGAAAATGTAAACCTAAAATTCGTTTCATCAGGTTATGAAAATGGAAATGAGAACCCGAAATTCGTTTATCGGGTAATGCAGAAATGCAAACCTGAAATTCGTTTCTCAGGTTAATAGAATGGAAACCCAAAATTCGTTTATCGGGGATGAAAATTCAAACCTGAAATTCATTTATCAGGTTATGAAAATGGAAATGAGAACCCGAAATTCGTTTATCGGGTGAAAATGTAAACCTAAAATTCGTTTATCAGGTTAATAAAATGAAAACTCGAAATTCGTTTATCGGGGATGAAAATGCAAATCTGAAATTCGTTTATCAGGTTAATAGAATGGAAACCCGAAATTCGTTTATCGGGGATGAAAATGCAAACCTGAAATTCGTTTATCAGGTTATGAAAATGGAAATGAGAACCTGAAATTCGTTTATCAGGTTATGAAAATGGAAATGAGAACCCAAAATTCGTTTATCGGGTAAAATGCAATAAGTATGATACATACACGGAGCCATGTCATGGGGCTTACCCATGAAATAAAGTTTTTCATTTAAATTTGTCCAAGTCATAAACTTTTGACATCTTATATTTTGGGACATTAAGCCTTAAACAGTAAATGACAGCATTATTTAAACTGAGAGGTTTGACTGGGAACTCAGTGTACCATCTCCCAAGTGGCGATCACCTGTGAGGTTGATTGCTTCATTAGGGGTTGGCGTGAATCACCCCTTTCAAAATGCGAAGAAAGACCGTTGGGTATCAAGACAGCTCTCAGGATTAGTGTATCCCTTGTTGTTTATGAAGGATATCCAATCAATAAAAATTTTCCCCAGTGTCGTGCATTTTAGCATCCATTTTATTTTCATGTACCTGCAGGTACTCAAAACAATGCGATATCATGCAAAGAACACTCGAATTGGTTAGTGCCAAAACATACGAAATGTCAATCTTAGCAAACATTACTATAAGCAAGGTGACCGAGCTTGCTAAGAGCTGCCTACGTATCCCACAACGGGAATCAGGTCGAATGTAGTTCAATTAAACAGATAGGTTTTCACATATTTGACAACTAAATTATCAACAACAAGAAAAACAACTACAAACAAACTAAATGGCAGCATGTGAGTTTGATAGAAGTACATGAATAAATAATACAGGCACATGGGAGCAATCTTAGTAAAAATTGTGCCATCACCGTATTAACATCGCTTTGACTTTCATTCCAAGTGATTTGGACCCGATCAGGCAATGCTTTGGATCCATCGGATACGTGCCTTTTAAAGGCCAATGACTGTGCTAAGAGAACGACATAGAGGCAACCAATAAGCCTAACTTCGGTCAACAAATTTCAGTTGAACACTTTCCCAAACTTGGAACCAAAGAAGTCGTAAACCAGACTTTGACCATTTGCTCAGTTTACCCCTTCCTCAGCGCCTTTTCAGGTTTTCACTAAGGTTTCCCTCCCTTTTTTTTTTTTTTTTTTATTTTCTTTTTCGCACACTCTCCTTTTGCCTAGGCCACCCCGTAGGGTTTTCAACCAAGCCTATCTTTTGCTTCTCTTTTTTTTTCTTTTTTTTTTTTAAACAAAGGTGCCCTTTCCAGGTTTTCACCTATGAGGTCCAAGTAAACGGTAAGGTGTGGGAGTAAACGGAAGACGTCTGGCTAAGTAATCGCCTTTTTCCAATGCATGCGAACTTTAGTTTTCAAAGTTTTTCGGCATCAGTAAGGCTGCCTTCCCTGTAATTGGGATAGACATGTTAACATCAACTGCCGAGACCGCACAAACTGCTCCCTTTAAGCCTATGCAGAACTTAGGATAGTTAGTGTCAAAATGGGTTAAGTCGTGTGATTGGTAAAGATTGGGATTATCTTAACAAAAATTTGCCCCAGTTTAAGATGGGCGCTTTGGTTGGAAAGAACATAGCTACAAGGGATGGAAGAGCGGGTTTGTGATCTGAGGAAAATTGGTTATGTCCCTTATCTAAAAGAATTGCCTCAGTTTTGGGTTGAGAGTCTTACTTGAAGGCAACTGACTGAATTGGGAAAATAGATTTGAAAAAAATTGCCCCAGAGTTTTATTATAACAAACTGAGTTTTGTTGGGCATTTGTTTTGGTCAGCCTCTCAAACTTTATTTTTTTTTTTTCAAACTTTATTTTTTTTTTTTTGCCACCCAAAACAACAATTTGCCCCAACATTGCAAATGAGCTCAGTTCCAATTGTTTTTTACAGCAAAGGATAGGGCCAAAGCACAATTGAAATGAAAGATAGGCAAATAAAGAGAAGAGATATAAAAGGATTTAGTCCGGATGTGGGTGAAAAGGGAAAGAAAACAACAGGTGGAATTCTATCAGACGTTCTGCAATGACTTAAAGGTTTACAATCTGCCAAATCAGATGAAATTTTTTTTGACCATGTCCGCATTTATCGGTTGGGGAAAAACCTGTCCATCCATCCCCGAATGATAAGAGCTCCTCCTGATAATACTTTGTGTACAATGAATGGACCTTGCCAGTTAGGAGCAAACTTGCTCTTTGCTTCGTCCTGTATTGGCAATATGCGTTTCAAGACTAGATCGCCAGCCTGAAAAGGTGTTTGGGCTTGACTTTCTTGTTGTAAGCTCGGGCCATCCTCCGTTGATAACATTGGCCATGACACACAGCTGTTAGCCGTCTTTCATCAATGAGTGCAAGCTGTTCATGTCTGAGCCACACCCATTCTGCATCTTCCAACTCAGTTTCTGTGAAACCCAGTATTTTAATAGCCTTGTTCTTTGATTTTAATTGGTTTAAAATATTTTTCATATTATTTTTAGTCATTAAGTACTTCAACTTATTCGTTTTTTCAATTCGGCAAATTTTTCGATTTACGCGATTTCGGTACCGGCAGGTAAACGGGTCAAAAGTTGGACTAAGTGTAATTAGTGCATTGTGGTCTTATACACATGTTAGATGGCTGATAAGATAATGTTATTTAGTAGCAAATTAAGAAAAAATTAGTTTTGGGTCAAATAGTCAACTTGGAGACTATTAGGTCAAATGGGTACTATTTGGGTCAACTTTGGAATTTGTTTTAAGTCTTCTTCTTGCTTGTTTCTTCCTCATTTTTCTCCAGCAGCTGGCCGAAATTTCTTCTCCATTTTCCCCAAAAAATTTTCTTGGATTTCAAGTAGAAATCACTTGGAAGGTAAGATTTTATGTATTTTTGCATTTATGGCTTATGGGCTTTATGATCCAAGCTTTAATTTCAAGTTTTGTAGGATTTTTTATGGCTGAATAAACCCTCTTTGCAGCCTTATAAGTTATGATTTATGTATGTTATGGGTTGTTTTTAGTGTTTTGGAGGTTGGGAAGTGATTGGGGTAGGACTCTGCGGATAATCTTCCAAGCTTCTCTTTTGTTTGGAGAGGGGTAGTGTATTAGATAAGTTTTGTATTGATGAACTTTGTTTTTTTGATGTAGCATCTTTTGTACTAAGAAGGAATTTTGTAATTCGTATTTTTGTGTAAAATGAAATATTCGGTTTTATAGTTAAGAGATGGCTAGATGGTTCTATTACATTGCGGTTAGATTTTGTTGCTCTGTTCGTTTGTGCCTTGCGCCTTGGTCCGGTGTACCATTAGCGCGGCGTGTTACGGTCCCGTTCAAGGGGCGTGACATTTAGTGGTATCAGAGCATAGGTGAAAAATCAGAGCATAGGTTTGAATCCTAAGTCCAGTAATAGGTATTCGATGAGTCTTTCGAAATTTAAATCGATGTACTCGGGCTTAGAATTATATAAGATTCTGTTTTGCTCGTGACATTACAGGATCTGTGGAATTCTTTGACCTGGAGTTATTGATTGACTTGTTTTGGGGGTTTTGAGAGGTCCTTGCTTATGTAATCTTTGTTGTACCTCTTTTGTTGATTCTTGAAGAGTTATTCTTTGTTCATGATTCTGCCTTTGACTCTTATCAGCTAGATGTTTTCTTAGATGTCTGTCCGAGAAACCTAGATGGTTAGAGGATCCTTATAGAGTGGGCATCCCGGACGGGAAGGTTTTGGAGTCTAGGTTTATTTTGGAAGGTTGTCGGTTAGAGTTTTGTGATAGGAAGTTTGAGGCTGACCTTATTGATTCACAAAACCAGTTACCGATAACCGACTTTGATTTAATTTTAGGTATGGATTGGTTGGCGGCTAATGGTGCTATGATTGATTGTAAAGAGAGGTATGTGATGTTTCAGATGCCTGGTTTGATACGGTGATTTCTCGTGGGAATGAAAAGAAGCCCAAGAGTAGGATTCCGATTATATCAGCAGTGAAGGCGTTTAAGGCCTTAGATAGGGGTTGTGAGAGCTGGGGCAAATTTTTGTTAAGATAATCCCAATCTTTACCAATCACACGACTTAACCCATTTTGACACTAACTATTCGGACGTGTTTCACCTTGGGGAACACCGGTCTTATTTGTTCGGAAGAAAGATGGTAGTTTGAGACTTTGCATTGACTACCGTGAGCTTAATAGGGTAACTGTGAAGAATAAATACCCTTTGCCATGGATTGATGATTTGTTTGATCAGCTTAAGGGTGCGGGGTACTTCTCTAAGATTGATTTGCGGTCCGGATATTATCAATTGAGGGTGAAGGAAGAGGATGTAAGCCACCTAAGACAGCTTTTCGGACTCGCTATGGCCACTACGAGTTTTTGGTTATGTCTTTTAGTTTAACTAACGCCCCTGCAGTCTTTATGGAGTTGATGAATAGGGTGTTCAAGGACTATCTTGATGTTTGTGTAGTGGTCTTCATCGATGATATCCTGGTTTATTCTTCGAGCGAGGAGGCTCATGCAGAGCATTTGCGAGCAGTTTTGAGCTTGTTGAGGAAAGAGCAGTTGTATGGTAAGCTTAGCAAATGCGAGTTTTGGCTTCGGAGTGTTGCATTTTTGGATTGACAAGATAAAACATTGAGGAATAAAGTTATCCCTTACGTGAAGGTTTTATGGTCTAATCATTCTGAGCGAGAAGCTACCGGGGAGCTTGAGAGCCTCATGAGATCGAAGTATCTAGCTTTGTTTGCTTCGTGATTTTGTAAGTTTCGAGGACGAAACTTTGTTTAAGGGGGGTAGAATGTGAAACCCAGTATTTTAATAGCCTTGTTCTTTGATTTTAATTAATAGAGGTTTAAAATATTTTTCATATTATTTTTAGTCATAAAGTACTTCAACTTATTCGTTTTTCAATTCGGCAAATGGCTACAACAAAAACAAAGTAATCAATACAAAAGTTGGACTAAGTGTAATTAGTGCATTGTGGTGTGTGAGTGTTGTTTGATGGCTGATTTATAATGTTATTTAGTAGCAAATTAAGAAAAAAATTAGTTTTTGGGTCAAATAGTCAACTTGGAGACTATACACATCAGATGTGTACTATTTGGGTCAACTTTGGAATTTGTTTTAAGTCTTCTTCTTGCTTGTTTCTTCCTCAAATGGATCTCCAGCAGACTGAACAAATTTCTCCTGTCTCTTTTCCACAAAAATTTTCTTGGATTTCAAGTAGAAATCACTTGGAAGGTAAGATTTTATGTATTTTTGCATTTATGGCTTATGGGCTTTATGATCCAAGCTTTAATTTCAAGTTTTGTAGGATTTTTTATGGCTGAATAAACCCTCTTTGCAGCCTTACCAATAAGTTATGATTTATGTATGTTATGGGTTGTTTTTAGTGTTTTGGTGGTTGGGAAGTGATTGGGGTAGGACTCTGCAGATAATCTTCCAAGCTTCTCTTTTGTTTGGAGAGGGGTAGTGTATTAGATAAGTTTTGTATTGATGAACTTTGTTTTTTTGATGTAGCATCTTTTGTACTAAGAAGGAATTTTGTAATTCGTATTTTTGTGTAAAATGAAATATTCGGTTTTATAGTTAAGAGATGGCTAGATGGTTCTATTACATTGCGGTTAGATTTTGTTGCTCTGTTCGTTTGTGCCTTGCGCCTTGGTCCGGTGTACCATTAGCGCGGCGTGTTACGGTCCCGTTTTTGGGGCGTGACAGTTTCCATAAGAATGCGTAGAGAAGGGATCTCTACTTTCGCTGGCAAAACAGCTTCCATTCCTTACATGAGGAAGTAAGGCGTTGCCCCAGTAGATGTCGTGATGGCCGTCTGATAACCCAACAATGCATATGGCAGCTTTTCATGATCTGCCAATCACGCTGACTGTCAACCATCTTTCGAATAATTCTCTTAAGATTCTTGTTGGCTGCTTCAACACATCCCATTCATTTTTGGCCTGTAGATGGTGGAATTTCGATGCTTAATCTTGAATTGGGCACAAAGACCATCTACCATGTCATTGTTCAGGTTCTTGGCATTGTCGGTAACCAATGTATCTGGGATCCCAAAGCGGCAAATGATATTCTTTCGGATGAACTCCGCCACTACCTTCTTTATTACGTTCTTGTAGGATTCAGCCTCGACCCACTTAGTGAATATTCAATCGCTACCAGAATGAAGCGATGACCATTAAAAGCTGGCGGCTCGATCAATCCAATGACGTCCATTCCCCAAATTGAACAGGGCCATGGAGTAGTGATGTTGTGCAATTCAGTTGGTGATGCCCTTATCTCATCCCCGTGCATTTGGCACTTAACACACCTGCGGACAAATTCGATGCAATCTTGCTCCATAGTAAGCCAGAAATAGCCTGCTCTCATTGATTATCTTCTTAGCTAATAAGTGCCCATTCATGTGTGGCCCACAAACTTCCCTATGAACATCCTCCATAATGTAAGCGGCCTCTTTCTTATCAACGCACCTCAGAAGACCCAGATCTATCATCCTTCGATAAAGTACATTGCCATTTAAAAAGAACTTGATTGACATTCGGCATAAGAACTTCTTATCTGAAGTACTAGACCTTAGAGGATAGCTACCTTTGTCCAGAAACTCCTTGATATCATGAAACCAAGGAAGTCCATCAGATTTCGCCTCTAGGGTGCAACAGTACCCTGGCTTTTCCAGCACCTGAATGGTAATGGGTTCTATCACTGTGCCATCTGGATGACTGATCATTGAAGATAAGGTAGCCACAGCATCGGCAAAAACATTCCTGGATCGGGGTATGTGAGTGAATTCCAAAGCATCAAATTGTCGACCCAATTTGAGAATCTGCAGTGATATGGCATGATTTTAGAATCTCTGGTTACCCAGTGCCCCAGTGTCTGATGGGACGAGCAAATCTGAATCACTAAACACAGCTAACTCTTTAATACCCATGTCCAATGCCATTTTCAGACCAAGTATGCAAGCCTCATACTCTGCCATGTTGTTCGTACACACAGAAACTGTAACTTGGCTGTTGCTGGGAAGTGTCTGCCCTCTGGTGATATCAAAACTGCTCCTATGCCCGCACCGAAAGTGTTGGATGCACCATCAAAGAATAGCCTCCAATATGGACATTTATCTTTCATGTCTTCGGTAGTGCCAATGAATAAGATGTCTTCGTCCAGAAAGTATGTGTGCAAGGGTTGATAATCATTCTCCCTTGGGTTCTCAGCAAGATGATCCGCTATCGCTTGTCCTTTGACAGCCTTTTGAGTAGTGAAGATGATATCGAATTCTGCTAACAACATCTGCCATCTAGCCAAGCTTCCAATCAGCATAGGCTTCTCTAACAGATAGCGAAGGGGATCACACCTGGAAATGAGATAAGTGGTATGACCCAGTAGATAATGCCTTAGCCATGACGTTATATTGTTGGGAGGTCCAAACCCATGCACAGCATGTTCGCTCCAAAATAGAATAATTGGCTTCATGGACTGTAAACTTCTTGCTTAGATAATAGATAGCCTGCTCTTTTCTGCCCGAATCGTCATGCTGCCCCAAGACACAACCCATGGATCCGTCCAAAATTGACAGATACATGATTAATGGCTTCCCTGGCTTTGGGGGGACCAACACAGGAGGGTTCAAAAGATAATTTTTGATTTTGTCAAAAGCCTGTTGACAGTCATCATTCCAGTAGACATCGATGCATTTTTTCTCAACAGTTTGAACAAAGGTTCACTAGTAGCTGTCGAGCAATGAAGCGACCAATGAAATTGATTTTACCCAAAAGGCTTTTTACGTCCTTCTGAGTCTTTGGCCCAAACATATCACGGATAACTTTGATCTTTGCTGGGTCTATCTCAATTCCCCGCTTACTGACAATGAAACCTAATAACTTTCCGGAAAGAGCTCCAAAGGCGCACTTTGCTGGGTTCAACTTCAGATTATATCTCCTCATCCTCTCAAATACCTTCTTAAGATTGGTCAAGTGATCCTTAGCCTTCTTGGATTTGATAATGATGTCATCGACATAGACCTCCATCTCTTCGTGTATCATGTCATGAAACAAGGTGGTCATAGTGCGTTGATATGTTGCACCAGCATTCTTGAGTCCAAATGGCATAACTCTGTAGCAGAATGTCCCCCAAGGAGTAATGAATGCTGTCTTTTCCCTGTCTTCCTCGCCCACTAGGATTTGGTGATACCCAGCAAAACAATCGACAAAAGTCTTCATCTCATGGTAGGCAGCACTGTCTAGAGTGATGTGAATGTTTGGCAGGGGAAAATCATCCTTGGGACTGGCCTTGTTTAAGTCTCGATAGTCGACGTAAACTCTGACTAGGGAGATCATCAGATGTCCAGTTGTGCAGTTGGTCGATCTCAGCAAATGGCAGCTCAGTGTCATCCTTCTCCGGTGCTCTTGAATAATTACTCCCGCAAATAATTCGTACTACCCCTTGGATAAGATCCTCCTTTTCAGCCTCTTCTGCATCAGGAGCCATAATGACGGCAGAACATGGGAAAGTAATCTAAAGAGGTGGAATGACCATAGGCAATGCTCGACCTTCTTTTTTAGCTCTCTTCAGCTCCTTAATCTCCCTCAACTGCCTGGCATTCGGGCAAAAACCGAGCCCAAATGTATTCATCTGCGTTGGTAGCTCAATAGGGTGTATTATGCCTTGCAAATTCATCCCCAAACCTTGGCCGATGCGATATCCTCCACGCAGCATTTCCCTTGCAATCATTACACTCGCCTTATCCCAGACAGCTTTCATTGTTGACTGTTCTCCAGGCCCTCGGTTGACAGAGACCACATCATAAGCTAAGAAAGGCACCGGAGTGTCACTGCTCTCCCCAACTTTCTCCTTGACCATCATGGCGTGGTCATCTTCGGCAAATACAGTAATCAGCTTAAACTTGTAAATGAATTTAACCCTTTGATGTAAAGATGAGGAGAATAGCCCCAGCAGAATGGATCCAGGGGCGTCCCAGCAACAAATTATATATCCCAACAATTGGGAGAACCTAGCAAGTGATCTGATGAGCAGTTGGCCCCACTTCTAAAATAAGGTTTATCTCCCCGGTGGCTTGTCTTCGAGCCCCGTCAAACCCTCTGATCACCATGGATGAATTCTGACCAGGTCATGAGAGATTTCCAGTTTATCCAATGTCTTCAAAGGACAAATATTTAAAGCAGACCCATTATCAACCATGACCCTAGGCAAATGCCGCCCCTCACATCCAACCAAAATGAATAGAGCCTTGTTGTGGTCGCTCCCTTCAGAAGTTAAGTCATCATCAGAAAAACAAATTTGGTTTGATGCCAGCACACTACCCACTAACCCAGCAAGTTTGTTAGCGGGAATATCACGAGGCACATGAGCCTCAGTCAAAATCTTCAAGACTGCCTTCCTGTGTAGCTCGGATGTTAACAATAAGCTAAACATAGAAATTTGTGAGGGCATCATAACTTATTCAGCTGCTCAACTACTAAATATTTACTTTTTTTTTATCAATCTTATAAAGTCCTCAACATCTTTGTTTGCTACAGCCTTAGGGGCCTACATGGGCTCTTTACCTTTATTGGATTGTCCGGCCTCAAAATTGTTGTCATTTGTGATTCGACCTGACCTTGTGACAGCGGACACTTCCTCCTCAGAAATTGGCCTTCCACTGACTATCACAGCTGATGGTTGATAATTCCACGACACTGCATGTGTGCTCTCAATTGGCAATTGTATTGGCAGTTCAATCACAACGGGCTCCTGGGATTCTACCTCAAACGGATCCATGTCTATGATAAAAGGCTCAGATGACTCCAAATCCAAATAAAACGGTTTGGTCTGAGTCATTGTCACTTCTTTGACTGCACCTTCTTCCTCTTCCGTCTTCGCTTCTATACAAACCATCCCAACATGAGGCTCATGCAGTGGCAGCGAATTAGTGTTTACTTCAGGAGCCCTTTGTTCTGGCCTCCTATGTGATGACAATCTCACGTGCATCGATCATATCCTGCACCTTGTTCTTCAACGTCCAACAATTAGCCGTGGAATGCCCAGGGGCTCCAGAATGATAGGCACCATGGACATTGGCATCAAACCTATCCGGAACTTTCCCCGGATACTGAGGAGGAGCTATGGGATTCAATCTCCCTGCAGATCTCAACTGCTCATATAGTTGCTCAATGGGCCGTC
Source organism: Cinchona pubescens (assembly GCA_025175665.1). Lineage (NCBI taxonomy): Eukaryota > Viridiplantae > Streptophyta > Magnoliopsida > Gentianales > Rubiaceae > Cinchona > Cinchona pubescens. Next base: position 994,700 of record JANKKI010000312.1, read on the forward strand.
CTAGATTGGTAAAATTGCGGGGTGGTCTCATATACTGGCTTCTAGATTTGGTGGAAGAGATTTGTTTGGCTGGTAAGGTCTAACCAACTCTTATACAGTTGTGGTCTTGGATAATAATATGGGAGCTGTGGATTAGGCACGGGCATTTGTACTTGTGTTTGGTATACGGGTTGAGGGTAGTATTGAGGTGGTAGTGGAGGTGGTGCATAAAAGGGTTGTGGGTTAGGTCTTTGGTATTGATGAAAATTGCGTGGTGGTTGGCGGTTGGGTTGGTTGAAAATAAAAGTCACTGGTCTTCCTCTTCCTTCTTGTCAGCCTTCTTGCTCAGGGATTTCTTAGCCACAGATGTGCTCCCCTCCATGGACTCTATCTGAAGTTTGAAGGCCGTCATGTCAATAATTATTCCGCTTTTCAAGCCCCTTTCGACAGCCTCTACTTGTTGGATGATTTCTGAAAAGGATTTGCCAATAGACCCGGTCAACTTTTCATAGTAAGGAGCGCATCAATAAAAAGTTTGACCATCTTAGTCTCAGTCATAGGTGGGCTCACTCTGGCAGCTAACGCCCTCCATCTTTTCATAGACTCAAGGTAATCCTCTGAGAGCTTCTTCTTTAAGTTCATTAGAGCAAAACGGTCCGGCTCTAGGTCGCGGTTAAACTCATACTGTTTCACAAAAGCATTTGCCAAGTCCGTCCAATCCTGTAATTTTTTGGGATCAAGCATTAAATACCATGATAACGCATCTCCCTCCAAGCTTCTGGAAAATACCCTCATTGCTATCCTAGGGTCGCTTGTCGGATTCCCCTTTAAGCAAGTTGCAAAATATTTTAAGGTGAGCTACCGGATCCCCAGTGCCATTGTACTTTGGAAATTATGGGATCTTAAATTTTGGCGGTAATTGCACTTCGGGGAATAGACATAGATCTTGGTAGTCGATAGCTCCAAATTTATCTGTCCCCTGTTGCTACTTCATGAAATTATCGAACCGCTCCATTCTTTTCAATAGGGCATCATTGCCAGCCGGTACAGGGGGCGATGGTGGCATTAATTCAGCTTCTCCTCCTGGGGTATACTCCAACTCAAGAGGAGGTGGTGGTGGTGGAACTGGATCTGTCAGTGGTGGCACTGGAGTTGGAGGAGGTTGATTCTGTGGTGGTAGGGGTAGCGGCATCCCCATGCCGGGATTAGGCATATGAGGAGGTAGCTGTCTCTGATTGGCGGGGTGAGGCCCATAAGTTTGCCTATACCATTGCATTTCTTGGTTCATACTGGCCATAGCAGCCATCATAGATTCCATCTGTTTGCGCAACTCTGTCATCTCTGGGTGTTTTTGATCCCCACTGGTCCCTTCCACATCTTTTGCTGGTACGGTGCTCATACTATCTTCAAATCAGAGTTTACGTGCACGCGAGTAGGTATAAATAGGGCTGCATTGGGCAGCTATTTTGACACTTAGTACCTTCATATTAAAACATAATAAAAAAAATTCAGATATATATAAACAAACATAATCATAAGTTTACAGCATAAAACGTGGTTCCTTCCCCAGGAACCCTAAAAACAAAAACAAAAAAGCTCTAAAGGGGACGAAGCCCGTTTGAACTTATTCGGCGAGCTCCTTTAGATGGTCTCGTATCTTCATCATTTGCTCCTCGTACCGCAGAAGCTTGCTACGTGCTGATTCAGTAGCCCCATTGTGCATTAGGCATCCCAGATCATCGGCCATCTCTGTGCATGCCCTCTTTCGGTTGTATTCCTGCTCTCGAATACAGGATTGTTGTTCTTGAAGTCTTTTGTAAGCTTGCCTGTTCTTATCTAGAGCTATCTCTTTTTCCACTAGTTTCCTTGTCCTTAGCCTCCAATAGTGCGGTCAACCGAGCAACTTCTTCTGAAGGGTCTATTACAGCTTGCGATTTGCCGGCTAAGCAAATGTTCCAGCCATACATCGTACTGAGGTGTGGTCCTTGAAATTCCACGCTGCTGTGGATCGCATAACGACTCTTGACAAGCACGTCTGGTATTGATTCGGGCCTTATCCCTTTGTCGAACATAACATTGAACCGATCAGTCGCTAATTTTGGAGGTACTGTCTGAACCTTTCCAAACTGACGTAAGACCCGAAAAGGCATGTAGGGAACAATGCCTTCATTTCCTATCAAGGGTATGAACTGAAGGCTAGCAGATTGCAGACTCGGTGCATGACAGGGTACCCATTCTAGAACCCATTGTATCTCTGACTCCTTCAATGAAGACAACCAGCCTGTCTCTTATACACATCAGATGTGTATAAGAGACAGAGTCAAAAGAACTTCGCCTTGATAAGATGACAGGCGCATATCTTTGTTCTGAGGTCACTCTATCCCAGGATAGCATTATCAAGACGAACAATGGGATGTGTATCCGATCTTGTACACATGGATCTCTTTGTACCTGCAACAAAAGGCTTGAACCCACATCTATTTGACTATAACACTGACAGTTTGTACAATCCACCAATATGTCAGCTAGAATAGTAGGGATTATGGTGAGGTCTTGACCACCGACGCCATGTATCAAATCGGCTAACATCCATACCGTCTTAAATGCTATCCTCCCATCCGACCTCAGAAAAAGATATGCGCTGGTCAGTGCTAGAGCAAAAACCTAGACTCGCTTCTGAGCCCAGGACTCCTCAGTAGGATGCAAAAAATAAGTCGTGTTCCTTTGAAATCCATGTTTTATGCTGAAGTGCTCGTGTAAAAATATCAAAGTAACCGAATTAGCCTCGGGTCCCCCTGGTATCGCAGCCTCTGATATGCCGGTGAACAAAGAGAAGTCCCTTGTAGTTCCTAGGAAAGGTAGTATAACAGCCCGGTCCTTGAAGTCCAGTCCGAGAAATCCTGCGATCTTCTCTAGGGTGTGGGCACCATTTCAAACTTTCAAAATCTAAACACAGCTGTCTCACTATCCCAAACCTGTACCAAAGCGTCTACTATGGTCCGATCTAGCTCAATATTCTGCAGACATACTAGGTGACCCAAATAACCAGCTGTTGTATTCAGTTCTGACAACTGCATGTTTCGTTCCCACTCCTGTAGCAAATAGGGCACTTTGGTCGCCGTTCAAATTACTCGAGCGGAACTCATCTGCATGAAATACATGTTAGCCTTACCTGAGGCTTGTACCCCTTCAGAGCCTTTATAAAATGAACACGCATGCTTGCAAATCCCATTGTAGGTTATGTACCTAGGGATAGGTACGCAATTCTATACACAGGGTATCCCTTCTACGGCTAATGATATGCAATAAGTAGCCTACGGTGGCCCTACAACACTGGGGTTAGCCTAAATGCATACAAGGGATAATAAAACTTTGGAAACATGTCGCGGGGGTGGGTCTCCTATTTGGGTCTGGCAACCATATGCCAACAGCTTTGACCCTACCTAAGGCTTATGCAATGCAAAAATCAAAATTTACTCTTTCTTGCGGGAAGTAGAAACAAATTACACGGCCAAAGTAAATCATACAAATCAGAAAAACTAATTACTATTACATAACAAAATTGTAAAGCTATTTACTATTACAAGCCAAATAAATGGGTGGGTCCTACCGCCTCGTGTCTAGTGCACTATACAAGGTCCACACAGTTCTGCCCTATGGTTTAAGCTATATGAATATGAGGCTTGGCTTACTAATGCAATCTAGATGGGCTTGGTTCCCGAACCTTCAGACTTTGGGCCCAAAATAAAATCCGTCAATTCTGATGGGCCTTATCGTCGGTGGTCAGGGGATCGCCACAGATACCGTTACGTGCACATTGTGTCACGGCCGCATATCTGGGTAGATCGTCTTAATTCCTACAGGGAATGTGGGAACGACACCCACAAAAATAGGACATGCAATAAATGAGACATGTGTTATGCTGTGTTCACTTGGAAAGGCGATAAGATTCACACATTTTAGCGCGTTTGGCTCTAAAGGTTTGATGCACCCCAACACCCCAAAAATTGCCCCCAAATTAACCACAAACAGGTATAATAGCAAAATATATTAAAACATGTACAATAAAGCAAGAACAAATCACACCATAGGCAGACAGGGTATGACATGTAAAACGAGACCTAAATCGAGCAAACGGGTACTCAAGACAGCAAACATAGTGAAATATAGTAAAACAAGTGTAAAATAATTTGAAAAGAACAAATAAAGTAACACATAACATGTGGCACATAAAACGAGACCCAAAATCCATAAACCAGAACACAAGACAGCAAAAATGGTGAAATACGGTAAAATAAGTGTAAAGTGATTGAAAAAGAACAAATAAAGTAACACATAGCATGTGGCACGTAAAACGAGACAAAAAATCCGTAAACCAGCACACAAGACAGTAAAAATGGTGAAATACGGTAAAATAAGTGTAAAGTAATTGAAAAAGAAAAACACTAAAGTAACACGTAGCATGTGGCACGTAAAACGAGACACAAAAATCCGTAAACCAGCACACAAGACAGCAAAATGGTGAAATACGGTAAAACAAGTGTAAAGTAATTGGAAAAGAACAATTAAAGTAGCACTTTGCACATGACACGCAAAACGAGGCATAGAGCCAGTAACATAGCACACCAAAAAATTGGTAAAAATTAGCCGGTTTATAATGAATCACCAATTTCAAGAGCACCGCGTTAAAATCGTGTGCCCAGATTCTCAAAGTCCACAGTGGAGCGCTAAGCTGGGCACCCCCCCACAACCCGCGGTCTGGGAGTACACCCTTTGGGACCGGCACCGTCGCCAATGTGGTGCTCTTGAAATAGGTGATTAAATGCAAAAGTCTTATTTACTATTACAAACATAAATTACCTACTTACTATTACCAATTTAAATAAATCATTATTTACTATTACATAACGGGGCTTTAAATGCGACTATAAATTGTACAAAAATAATCTAAGCTAGGGAACACAGGATTGGAGTCGCCACCCGGTGTGTTGGTGCGCCGGGACACAAAAATACATCAAAATTTAAAGAAAAAATAAACCCTAGTCTAGCTTGACTCCTGGTCCACATATTTCAAAAAACATGAGTTCGGGAATCCTGTTGTAAAATGGGAAGGTTTGGGATGGATTTGAATTTTTCTCGGCACCCACTTTACCCGACGTTGGACCGGTTGCATGATTTTATCGCGTTTCTCTTTTCAATTTTAGTATTCATTATTGCCGACTATGTAGCGTACGTGTGCTTGAGATAGTTTAAAAGTAATAAAATATGTACATATTAATGAGGAAATGAAAATAAATGGTAAATAATAATTAAAAGCATCCCAAATTTAAGGAGGGTACAATTTAAAGTTGCACACATTTAGCTTCTAGTGCTCTTTAACATCCCAAGGGGCAAAACAGTGGTTTGTCATGCACATCCAGAGTTTACTTCTAGACCCGATTTTATATTATTGATACAATTATTAAGTCATGTGACTAAATTGAGTTTGATTCAAATATTTAATGTCTAGTCTAGCAACTAAACAAAATTTGATCTACTGTCTCTTATCACATCATTTAACAAGTAAGAAACAGCATAAATCTCTTATATCGAGACCAGCAAACATAAAAAATAAAGCACAAATCATCACAAAAGAAACTAATCGAAAAATATGTGCAAAATCAGAGCCCTATTTACAATTTAATACTTATAAGGGCAAAACGGTAATTTCACAATCAAAGGGTAATTAAACATATTAAAATGTCAAACAAAAATCAAATTAAAGTTTGGTGGTTATTGTCATTAAAAATGTAACTTAGAAGAAATTTAAAAAATAAAAGAAAAAACGAAAATTAAGTCATAAATAATGTAAAAATAGTAAGATAAGCATTTTGTCACCAAAACAATCGATTCAAAAGCTCATTTAACTCACCTCAACCTCAGGAATGTGGTGGAATTGGTTATGCTTGGCTTGGAGTGCGTTTGAGCCGAATTTGCTTTCGGCCCCTCCAAGCTTACAGTTGATGAACCGACCTTCTTCCACCACATTTTTCACCCACCAAATGAATGATTTTGCTTGAGCTTTACAAAGAGAAGTTGTAGCCCCAGGTACCCTCTACAAATTTTCTTCTTTGAGTTTAGTCTAATTCCTCTTAGATCGCTTGGAATCCTCGCTCAAAATTGGCTGTCTAGAAAATTTTCCAAACTTAAAAACTCTCTTTTTTTTCTGCAGATTTTCTTGGCCACCAGCCTGATTCTACCACGTTTTTTACCCTCCAAATGAATTATTTTGCTTGAGCTTTACAAAGAGAAGTTGTAGTTCCAAGTACTTTCTACAACTTTTCTTCTTTGAGTTTAGTCTAATTACTTTTTGATCATTTGGAAATTTCTCCCAAAGTTGGCTGTCTGGAAAATTTTCCAGACTTAGAAAATTTCTCTCTTTTCTTTTCTGTAGAAATTTCGTCCCCCCTCTTTAGACTGATTTTTTTGCTCTTTAAAGAGGTGAGATTGAGTGTAAAAATGGTCAAAGATCATTCCTTGTCATGTTGGGAGTATGGGACATCGTAAATTTGGTGAGAATGGGTAAAAAAAGGCAGAGAAAAACGTGGCCAAAATAGCTCTGTCGAGCTGACTGTTCGGGGCATGAACAGTACAAGCGGTACTGTTCTCGCGCTGAATATTTTTTTTTTTTTTTTTAAAAATCAAAAAACTTAATAATATTAAAACTGATTCTTTGAATTTCAAAAATGCATAAAATACATAATAATTAAACACCATAAGAAAAATTAAGAGGGAATTAAAGGATAAATTAAGAGGAAATCAAAGAGCAGGTTAAAAAGAAATTAAAAGGGAAATTAAAAAGAAAATTGAGAGTCAAATTAAAAGGAAAATAGGGGAGAACTTAAAGGACAAAAATAGGTGTCTACAGTGACTATGCAATAGGTGCCATTTTATGTCAAAAGGTGAATAAGATGTTGCATGTCATCTACTATGCAAGTGGGACTTTAAATGATGCACAATGTTTAATTATTCTATAACAGAGAAGGAACTACTTGCTATAGTCTTTGCATTTGATAAATTTAGATCATATTTGATTGGATCAAACGTAATTGTTCATACCGATCACTCTGCATTAAAATATTTATTTTCTAAACAAGATGCCAAGCCACGTTTATTGAGATGGATACTTTTGTTGCTGGAGTTTGATTGGGAAATGGTTGACAAGAAGGGTGTGGAAAACACGGTAGCCAACCATTTATCAAGGATTGAGGCATCTAAACTTGTCAATCAAGAAGAAGGAGCCATCAATGAAGACTCGTCAATTGAGAAATTATTTGAGGTAAAGGAAATGAGTCCATGGTATGCAGATACGGTGAATTATATTATGGCAAGGGTAATACCAAAGAGGCTAAATTTCAATGAGAGAAGGAAATTCTTTGCGGAGCATAAACATTACTTTTGGGAAGAGCCATATTTGTTCCGAAGGTGCAATGATCAAGTCCTTAGGAGATGTATCCCGGAATGTCAGAAATTACCGATGTGTTGAGACATTGTCATTCATCTCTGATTGGTGGACACCATGGGGCTCAACGAACGGCTTTCAAGGTTCTTCAAAGTGGTTTGTATTTGCCAACTATGTTCAAGGATTCCTAGGAATTTGTGATCAAGTGTAATGAATGTCAAAGGGTGGGAAATATTTTAAAGAAAAATGAAATGCCCCTTTATGGCATTATTGAGTTGGAGGTATTTGATGCATGGAGAATTGATTTCGTGGGACCATTTTTGGTCTCATTTTCTAACAAATGCATTTTGGCTACGAAGGATTATGTATCAAAGTGGGAACAAGCAATCGCCACCCCAACCAACGAAGCCAAAGCGGTCACCTAATACCTTAGAAAAAACATCTTTTCTCGGTTTAGAGTGCCTCGGGTTGTCATTAGTGTTGGGGGCTCTCACTTCAAAAATTCACATTTTGAGACCTTGATGACAAAGTATTGTGTGAAACACAAATTTTCTTTAGCCTATCATCCCCAAACATTGGGATAACTTGAGGTTTCAAACCGAGAATTGAAGAAGATCTTATAGTAGATGGTGAATAAGGCTAGGAAGGATTGGGCACTTAAGTTAGATGGCCTTTCGGACAGCATTTAGAACCCCCATAGGCATGTCCCCATATCGTATTGTGTATGGAAAAGCATGTCACTTGCCGGTGGAACTTGATCATAGAGCATATTGGGCAATCAAGAACTTGAATTTTGATTTGAAGGAAGCCTATAAAAACAGGATGCTTGATTTGAATCAGTTGGATAAATTTCAGAGGGAAGCATTTGAGAATTCTTTGATCTATAAGGAGAAACTAAGGCATGGAATGACAAGCTCATCCTAAGGAAGGAATTTAAAGTTGGTGATTTGGCGCTACTTTACAATTCAAGGCTCAAGTTATTCCCGGGAAAACTCAAGTCAAGGTGGAGTGGCCCCTTTGAAGTGGTTCAAACTTTTGCTCATGGAGCGGTGGAAATAAAAGGGAAAGAGGGTTTCATGAGCTTTAAAGGTTAATGGTCATCGGTTCAAACTCTACCTTGGAGGAATCATTAAAAGCGGATGAGAGATTGTCTAACTTGTGGAAGAATGAAGCCGTGCCATAGTCAAGCTAGTGACTATAAAAGAGCGCTTCTTGGGAGGCAACTCAAGTCTTTGATTTAATTATTATTGTATTTTTCTTGGTGTGACTTTTCATTATTTGAATTCTGAGTAAGTTAGTTTCAATTAGGTTAGAATTTTAGTTAAAAATCTAAGCTTTATTTAGTTAAATAAATGGTGCTAAAGAATGAGTGAAAATTGTCATCCTAACTTGTGAATTTTTTGTTTGTAGGTTGTCTTGCAAATGGAGTAAAGTGATGAAGAATTGAGCAATCTTGGCTAAGTGTAAAAATTACACTTTGCAGAAGTTGAGTCGAGATCGCGATCTAAAACTCAAACTTTCGGAGGGCATAATGGTTTTTTTGTTGAGATCGCGATCTCAGATTTGTGATCGTAATCTCAGATCAATTATTGAGATCACGGTCTCAAATCTGAACTTCTACAAAGGCAAATTTTGCACCGAGTCGAGATCGCGATCTCAACATCAGGCCGGATCGCAATCTCGAAGTCGAGATCGCGATCTCAAATGACAGAAATGTTTTTAAATACCACTTCTTCTTCTTCTTTCCTCATAAATTTCTTCTATTCTTCTCCTCTCACCCGAAAACCCTAACCCAATCCCTCAAAATTCTTCCATCATCTTCACTAAAAATCGCTTCAAATTCCAGATCCATCACTAACATCATCCTATTTTCCTCTAGGAACATCAAAGCTAGCATTTTGTGGGAGGATTCTTGGAGAAATTTGGACTTCAAGGAGAATTGAGACACAAGAAGTTTTGGGAAATTTCAATCCCAAAAATGAGTAACATCTTTCGTTTGGTTTTTAGTTTCAATTGCCAATTTGGTAATGATAATTGTTGGGTTTTTTGGATTAATTTGTGGTGAAATTGGTGGTATCCAATTGTTGAATTCTTGGACAATTGTTGGGCTAAAATTTTTTAGGAGAATTTTGATATTGAATTGTTCAATTATTTGAATTTTTGAATTGGTTTGAATTTAATTGAATTGAATTATTCTGAAGTTTGTTGGGCATTTGTGATTTTGATTTTGTTGGTTGTGAATTTTCAATTGAGGATGAATTTTTGAGTTGTTGATTGAATTAGACTGTTATAATGACTGAGGGGTTTATGGTAGTGCTGAACGTAGGGTTAGAATGAGGGAAAGAGGAACTGGGTCGAGAAAAAGAAAATCTGGAGAGGGCACTAGTGTAGAAGGGGGCTTGGTACAACTTTTTGAGGGGAGCGAGCAGATTGAACCTTACTTCTTGAGTGATAAGGCTAAACAATTGTACAAGAATAACGAGAAACGTGAGGTAATTAAAGAGCGGAACTTCAACCTTTCAATGTATTGAGGTGACTATGAAGATGTTAGAAGTGCTATTGAGGAACAAATAAGGTCAAGGCATTGGAAGGCTTTTAACATTAACATTCCAGTTGACCCCGGGGCTTCCCAATTAGTAAAGAAGTTTCCTTGCAACCTGTGTGAACTAGAGGATGACAAGGTACGAATACGGGGGGTGTTAGTAGATTTTAGTACAGATTTGATTAATCCATATTTCAACATGCCTCCCGTACCTTCTAATCAATACTTGGCATTCTTGAATAATAAAGAGAAGAACATGAATGCTATTAAAGATGCCATTAGTGATAGGAGGGTTGATTGGATTAAGAGTACTTCCTCTAATACTGAACTTAAATTTTCATGGCAAGGACTTTCATTGGTAGCAAAGTTAAGGTTTTACTTCATTAGCTGCCAAATTTGAAGGTCCAATGCGGTGAGTTTTATCCAGATGAATAAAGTACTCTTAGTTTATGCCATCATGATAAGGGTGCCGGTGAACATTGGTCATCTTATTAGGCAGGGATTCTTAGAGAGTGGAAGATTAGGGAAACCTATATTTTATGCCCCTAGTCTAAATCACCATCTTTATGTACTACAGCAGGTTGCCCGATTGATCCTCAGGAACAAATGACACGTCCACGAGGAAGGATCAACCGAGAATATGTCTACAGAATGGTGAGAGTGTATGAAAAGCACCACTAGGAGGAGCACCCTACCTAACCACCACCACCACCACCACCACCACCACCGTCTCAGAGTGCTTCATTGATTCTGATACCCCTAGGCTTTGTATTCAATGCTCTGGTGAATGAGGAGGAGAGGAATGATCTGCAAATGTACTAGTCATATAGTCAAATGGTGATGCACAACAACTTGATTGTCATTGGGTAAGCTCTTAAGACCACATCATTAGCCACATGGGTTAGGCCACCACTACCTCCGGTATGGCACTTTGGTCCACCGAGTGGACAGTACTACACACCACCTGCATCCACAGCACATCATGAGGAATCTGGCCGCTTGGGTGCGACCGAACGGGACATGGATAATGATCATGAAGAGGCCCAACCTAGTGATGCTGAGGAAGGTCAAGATAGAGATGGAATGAGAAGATGAATGCCACCATTTGCTTGAGTATGGACGAATACCAACCCTGGCCCCTAGATTGATTTGATGAAAGATGACAGTTCTCTTTGTTTTTATTGATTCAACACCGTGATTGTTGATTGCTTTTGATTACTGTTGTTTTGCTTTATTTTTAGTTTTTGGATTTGAAGTATTTTAGTTTTCCTTTTTAGGTAGTTTGGCTAATGGCCCTAAGCTGACGCCAAGTTGATATATATTTTGATGTTTCATGGATTGAATCTCTTTGGGAATTTCATGTTCGACACTTGGTGTAGTTTTGGTCATGGCTTAATAAGAGTAGAATGGCTTAGGGCCCTAAGTTGAAGCCATCTTTGCATTTGTTAATGAACTGAATGTTGATTTTGTTTTATGCTTGATTGGTGAGATACATGGCACGATTTATTACTCTTAGCATTCTTTTTGAATTTTAATTCTTAGCTTAAAATTAGGTCTTGGTATGAGTAATTTTTGTAGTTATTTTTGGACATGTCTTTGTGTTTCACAAAAATGAGTGGAAGGAGGATTTATTCATCAATTAGAATAAAAGGGACAAGTTTGGGGGTGTTTATTTTCAAGATGTGTTGGGAATGGCTATTTTTGTACATATTTTTGTCACTTGATATATAATGGATGGAAATTGATCAATTGGGCACTCAATGATGATGAATTTTGACATTCAATACTCTATAATAGAAATATTTGATTGAGTCATTCCACAAATTTTTGTGTGAGTGAGTAGTTCGTTTGCAATATAAAGATTTCATAAACTTGGCATCACTATTTTTCAATAAGAAGTGCTGAAATTTTAGGAAAATTTATTTGATATGTTGTTTCTGATCAAATCACTTATATTATTAGGTTGATGATGTATCTTTTGGAAAGAAATGAGTTAAATGAAATAGAAGAAATTTTGAGACATATCGTGTATTTGCACAGGGAGTGTTCTTCTATCTTGTGAACAATTGATATTCGAGATATAATTTTAGGTACATTTCACTCCTTTTCCTTGGATTAGGACTGATTGAAAAAAAAAATTGAAGGAATAAGGTGAGTACGGGATTCCAACATGTAGATGTGTTGTTTATCCGAAATAAGCCATTAGAGTAGTAATAAGGCGAGTACGGGATTCCGACATGTACCCATGTTGTTTCTTCGAATGAAGCCATTAGGAATTGCGTTTTAGTGTGCCAATAATTTAAGGAGTAAATGTTTTTAATACTTATCATTGATCTCATATTACTTATTCCATGCCAGAGGTCTATTCCAGAAATGTGTGACTTTTTTAAGTTAATTCCTAATTGAACTTCTATTTTCATGACGCCTAGTCAAGATAGTTGACTAACTTCATAATATTTGTGATTTGAGAAATAACGATGTTTTAAATGGAAAGAACTAAAATTTTTGGTAACTCTTTTTTAGAATAGTAATACTTGGTGATGTAAAATCTTGTGTAGTGAAAGAATGTGTGCTTCTATGTAGAACAGAAATTTCAATTTTGGATTGACTCACTTAGATACTTCACATATCATATAGTATTGAACGTTGTTTGAGAGACTTCTTAATTGTTCTAAGTCCATTCCCGATTCATCAAGTGTCACGTCAATTTTGGTGGTGATTATGTGTTTTAGTGTTAGTAGGTTCCTTTTAGTTTTTGTTTCGGTCGGGACTAGCAAAACACTAAATTTGGGGGTGTTATAACTCTAGTATACTAGAGTTATTCTACTCTAAATTGTAGCACTTTGATAGTATAAAATCCCGAACTCTTAGTAATTAATTATAGGTTTAAGTTAATTCCTTTCATATGCATTTACATTTTTGTTTTTGTTACATACATTAAGTTTTTATTAAAAATTTAGCTTAATTAATTGTTTAATTATGTTAATTTTGTGCAGGTCAAATTTAGAAGTTGGAAACTGGATTAAACAAGTTCAAGGGACCAAAGTGCAATTATCAAAGAAAAGAGGGGTTGCTGGGAAGAGAGGCGATTGTGATCGCGATCTTGATTCTCTAGATCGTGATTTCGACTCGGATAAATCACTTAAAACATTAGCAAATCGAAGTTGATATCTCGATACCTCAAAATCGCGATCTTGACTCGCGGATAGATAAGTAATAGGGGCAATTTTATAATAGTCCAAGAACTAGTTTCTGATTTTTGCCTTGTACTATTCAAGCTACTTTTAAAAATAATTGTAGAGGTAGGTAGGATTAGTAGTAGATAGTTAGTAAGTGTTAGGATAGTTTTAGGACATTTTGAACATCAAGCTTCTTTTTCAACAGAAATTTCTCTTTAATTGTCTCTTAGATTTAGTTTTTATTTCGTAGCCAGTTTAAATTTTGCTTAGATAATTGTAGTGGGATTTTCATTAGCTTCAAGTAGATAAAATTTTTACTTGCTTTCTAGTTTAATTTAGTAGAAATCTCTTTGCTTGAAATCTCGGTTTTTATAGAAAAATTAGGGTTCTTGCTTATTTCTTACTTCCTAGTTAAAAATAAACCCTTAATTCCTTGCATTAATTTCTAGTTAATTTTTAGTGGGCTTTCTTTATGTTTATGAAAAAGCCAAAATTATTTTGATTTCATGTTTAACTCTGTCAATTCCTAGTTTAGAATTGGTAATTTCTAGTTTTGCAATGTCTTCTTATGGTGATTTTATTGGGTTAATTTACTTGCTCTTTAATTTTAGTTCTATTTCAATTAGTTTTGATTAGAGTTAATTGCTTTCTTTACTTGCTTTTACTAGAATAGATTAAGTAGTTTCTCAATTTCGTAATTATTTAGTTCACTTACTTGCTTTAGTAGATAATCCAGCTTAAAATTAGGTTTTAATTGCTTGCATTAAATTGTGATTTTTAGTAGAGTAATTTCACCATCCATTGTTTGATCTTGCTTAACTACACAAAGACTCGTAAAACTTGGTTTGCCTTCCAACAATCATTGTGGGATGATACCCACTCATCCTATACTACTACCAACTCCGTATACTTGCATAAGTGAGGTTTAGAGTGTAGTAGTTTTGTGAGATTTCTTATTACTTGTTTGCTCTAAATTGATCTCTACCTAATGAAATAGACAATAACCCTATAAGGCTAGAGTTATTTTGCCTCTAAATTGTAGCATTTTGTTAGCTTTAACCCCCAATTTTGGTGTTTATTTTAGTGGTTTAGTTAATTTTTACATTATGTGTTTGCATTTTTATTTTGAGTGAATATTATGGGTTTTATTTAAATTTTAATCAATTTAGTTACTTATTTAATTTATTATTTTGTATGTTAATAATTGGAAGTTGAAAGTAAAATTGAGCAATGTTTGAGGGCTAAAGAGCAATTAAAAAAAATTGAAGACTGTCGCTGAAATAGAGTTGATTTCACGACATCGATACGGGATTTGGATTTTGATATTTTAGTTCAATGTCATGACATCGAATTCCATGTCGCAACATCAAGGCGCGTTCAACAATAGTAGTAATGGCAAACTTGCAATTTTTGGTGCTAGATTTTCATATGTGTTAACTTATAAAGGATTCCATATATATAGATTTTGCAGGCGTGTAGTACACACAATAAGTAGTATAGAGTAGTTAGTAGATTTTCACATAGTTAGTAGTGTAGTTAGTGTAGCATAAACTCAAGCCTTTTAGTTTAATACAAGTTCTATTTAATTTTCCTTTGGATCTTGTCTTTAATTTCTTGCAAACTTTAATTTTGGTTAGATAGTTTTAGTGGGTTAATCTTTAGTTACAAGTAGATATAATTTTTACTTGCTTTCTAGTTTAATTTTTTGAAAATCTCTTTACTTCCATTTCAAGCCTTCTTAGTAAGTTTGGTTTCTTCCAAATTTAGTGATCTTTAGCTAAGAAATTTCAATTATTTGCTTTAATTTCTAGTAAATTTTAATTCAAATCAAAAATCAAAAAATATTTAGTTTTCAAGTACTTTCTTTTGAAATTCTTAGTTTAGAAATGGCACTTTGTTCCTTTACTTGTTTTCTTTTTGCTTTCTTTATTTGAACCTAGTTTAGATTAATTGCTTTAAAATTATAATTTCAATTTAGTTAAATTATAGTAATTTTAATTCCTTTCCTTTACTTGTCTTTAGTTGATTAAAGTAGTTGATCTTCTAGTTAGTTGTTGACTTGTTCAATTTACTTGTTTGAGTAGATATTTTATTTTATGGTTTCCTTTATTTACATGTTTAAAATGGTGAATTTGATTAGAGTTATTTTCCTTTTCATTGATGAATTGCCGAACTATGCAAATGCCGTTAAATCCTAGTACTTTGCTAATTTAACAATCTTTGTGAAAACGATCCCACTCACCCTATACTACTATCTAACACTATATACTTGCAGGCGCAAAGGTAGTAGAAGTCAGGAGTTAGCCCAATTTTTATTACTTGTTGAATATTTTTATTCTACCCAATCTAAAGGGAACAATGCTTGCCAAATCATGCAATAATATCTAATGACTTTCATGCATATTTTGACTATAAAATAAATAGGGTTGAACTCTACCTTTACCTCTGTGAATATGAGAAAAATTATAAATTGCTCTTATTTCTCATATTCAACCATTATATTCACAATTATATACTCAATGACATGAAAATGAAAAATTCATTCTCATAAAATGCTAATTTAAAACTTGTAACCAATAAATAAGAGAATGTATCAAATAGTCAAACCAACTGTAATTATAATAAAACAACTTACCTAGTAAAGAGCAAAATTACTTGAATAACCAAGAATATGATGAACTAAGGTTATGAAGTTTTAAACATATATTTTGAATTAACTTAATGTTAATCTAAATAATCAATTCAAACCTTCCTGTGGGTGATAACTCTAAGTTTGGTGTTATTTTTATATGTCTTAAGTTGCTAAGTTTTAGTGCTTTTAGTCCCATTTGTCGTGTTCATTGATAAGTAAATTATGTTTAGCATATATAGTCGTCATATCATTTTTAATCATTTTTATATTCAAATGTGTGTTTGATTGTCATTGTTGTCTACTGATGTTGTTTTGTGCTCTCATGTGCAGGTACATCATGCGCAAAAGAGTCATTTGGTAGTGGAGCGAGAAGCTAAAATGAAAGAGCAAGAATAAAAAAGAAAAGAAGAACGATGACTAGAAACTATTCAGTCCCTGACAACGGTTGGAACAAGGCTATTTAGCCACTGACAATGGTTAAAATAGAACCATATCCGCTGTTAGCCGCTAATGAAGAAGGAAACTACTGTTTTAGGGGTTGACTCGTTGACAACATTTTATCAGCACAAATTCAACCGCTGACAGCAGTTGACTCAATTTCGACCTTGGCTTTTCGGCATTTTCTATAAAAGAGGACTTATGTAACGCTTAAGAGATGAGCGATTCTTAGACTTTAGTTCTTAGTTTTTTACTAGGGTTTTGAACAATTATTAGGGTTAATTACTTTTCAATTCTTTGGATCGAATCTTTGAATTGTGGATTGTTCGAGACATTTAATTCAAGTATTTTTATGATTCTTTCAGTTCTGATATTGTCTCTTTTAATTATTTTATACACATTTCAGTTTCATTTTTTAATTTTATTTATTCGTATTTTATGTCCACAATCAATTTAACTTATTTATTTTCATTCTCAAACGTTATGAATTGCTAAATTAGTTAGGGTTCAAGTATGGGTGATGCAATCAATCATAGGGGAATCTAATTAAGGGTTGGTCATTTTAATTATAATAATAGGCTAATAATTAGCATGAACAGATAAATCTAAGGAGTAGCTAACCTTAGTCTTGGTTAGATTGGAAGGAAGAATATGGTTTTTGAACCCTAATCATAGACCCATGCTTAATTATTAGGCTAATAATCTAGTTTAGTTTGATGGATTTAATTAGTTAATTCACCGAGTATTCCCGGAAGGAAACTTGAATTCCAGTAAGTAAATAACTCAGGCTAATTAGGTAGGTAAGAAGAAGGTTTCTCTAACCCTATTTAATTAATTTGATAGGATTCAATCACTGAAGGTTTCGGGGATGGGTTGATATATGAAAATAGAATTACCAATAATTCCATAATTTAATTAAAAGAATGACTCAAGATTTGAAATGACTCTAGATAATTGGTAGCATTACATTTGATGCATCTTTATTTATTTTTGATATTTCAATCTAATTTACTCATTTTCTAAATTATTACTGTTAATTTATTTTTGCAACTTATTTTCGAAATCCAAATCTTGCAATTCGATTATCTAAATAGAAATTGAGTTAGAATCTCAGTACTTGCATTAGTCCTCGTGGAATCAACCCTTGCTCACCCTCCTATATTGATAACCAAATACTTGCAGATATTAGAGCAAGAGTCAACAAGGAATTAAAACTTGTTCAGCCCGTGTCAAGTTTTTGGTGCCGTTGTCAGGGACTGTATTGGAAATATTAAGATGCTAAAACAATTTGTACTTTAGATTTTATTGTCTTTGTTTATTCTATTTTTGTTACTTTTTCATGAGCCATTACTCTGTTTATTTTCTACTGGTTATTGTGTTAATTAAAGTGGTGCTTGGAACGATCTAAATTGGTCATTTTGTTAATTAAAGTGATGCTCTTAACAGTTTTCTTGAATCTGATAGTTTATGCACAGGTCTGGTCAAACATTAACCAAGTTTGATCTGGAAATTGTTAGAACCTTTAGGCAACTAAGAAGACGCACTTTGCAACAATAGTAGGCAGATATGGCCAACAGAAGGGTTGCACATCAACTTGGTAGGTAACAAGAAGTACCACCATTTGACCGTAAGCATGTAAAAAATGGAAGAGAGTATGAGAATAATGATCAGAACCTACCTTTGCAGAATAACCGACCATTGGGAGACTACATCCAACCTACCTTTGGAGGATTACAATCTAGCATCATACCACTTCCTATTCAAGCAAACAATTTTGAAATCACTCCAGGGTTGATATCATGCTTCAACAACATGCAATATTTTCAGGTTTGCATAGTGAGGATTTGAACCACTATTTAATCAACTTTGAAGAGGTCTGTGATACTTTTAAGCAAAATGGGGTGTCACATGATGCTCTTTTAAACTGTGCTTATTCCCTTTTTTTTTTGCGAGATAAGGCAAAATTGTGGCTACAGGGGTATAAGCAAGGGACTTTTACAACATTGGATAGATTAGCACAAGCTTTTATATCGAAATATTTTTCCCCATCCAAGACACCCAAGCTAAGCAATGATACAATGTCGTTTACTCAATACTTCATGTAGAACCTTAGCAAGGCTTGGGAAATGTATAATGATCTTCTTAATAAGTGTCCACATAATGGGTTACACTATGGATGTAGATGGAGATATTCTACAATGGGATGCTTCAAGAAACCCCTGACGGTAGATGCTTTAGCAAATGGATCCCTAATATTGAACAATACTCTAAAGGAAACTCAAGATTGATTGGATAAAATGTCCAATAATTACTTTAAGTCTTCAGCAG
Source organism: Cinchona pubescens (assembly GCA_025175665.1). NCBI lineage: Eukaryota > Viridiplantae > Streptophyta > Magnoliopsida > Gentianales > Rubiaceae > Cinchona > Cinchona pubescens. The sequence goes on from JANKKI010000312.1 coordinate 1,013,239, forward strand.
TCCAAAGCCGAGAGCAAAGAAGAGAAGTGCATGAGCTAAATGATTTGGGTGCAATGGTGGCTAGACAGGAGGCTATGACTAAGCAAGTCGACGGTTATTGACTAAATAGTGGGAAAAGATGCAAGTTAAAGCAGTGACTGCGACACAGCAGTTCGTTTGTGACTTTTGTTCAAGTGACCACCCTAATGGCTAATGTAGTTCACTAACATTGTCTAATTCTACTTTTGCAGGTCAGGAACAAGTGAACTACATGGGGAGTCAAGTTGGCCAAAACCAAAATTAGTACAGGAGTCAAAATAATGCTTTCAGCAACACATACAATTGAGATGGAGAAATCAGTCGAATTTTTCATAGTGTAATCAGCAAAACGAAAACTCAAATGTTTGATCTACATTCCAGCGGTATCAATAGCAACAACATCAAGTGCATGCAATTCCATTTCAAGTACCAAATAATGTAGAGAATACTATTGCCCAGTATATGAAATCTAATTATGAGAAAGTGAAAGGAATAGATGATGCAATCAAAAATCTGACGGCAATAGTTAAAAGCATGGAGAATCAAATGGGGCAAATGGCAAGGAGTATGGTCGAGAAACCATCTTCAGGCATTACCTAGCGACACAATAGCCAACCCTAGAGAGAATGCTAAACCAATCACACTAAGGAATGGTAAAACTGTTGGGGTATGAAAAGAGAATGAGAAAGAGATTGAATGAAAAAGTAAGCAAAAAGAGAACAAGAAGGATAGCAATGAATATGCCAAGGTAAAGGACAACAAAGCATCAAAGTACAAAATTCCTTCTAAGAGGGAGTCTGAAGTCCAAATTACCCATCCATCAATTTTAATTCTATTTCCAAGCAGACTCAAAGGTAAGGATTACCAAAAAAAGTTCAAAAGGTTTCTCAAGATCTTGAAGAAGGTGAAAATAAACATTCCTTTCATGGATGCATTAGAGAACATGCCTAAATATGCCAAATTCATGAAGCAAATGTTCACTAACAAGAGGAAACTGCTTGCAGATTAGATTTTGTGTCTGACTGAAGAATGTAGTGTAATCATTCAAAAGATGTTGCCTCCAAAACTTAAGGATCCTTGTTCATTCTCGATTAAATGTACCGTTAGAGGAGTTGAATTTGAGAAAGCTTTGTGTGACCTTGGGGCGTCTATCAATTTGATGCGTTTATCAATTTGTAAGAAGTTCAATAATGGAGAGATGATGCCTAAAATATAAATTTTCAATTAGCAGATTGAAGTGTAAAATACCTTGAAGGGATTGTAAAGGATGTGCTAGATAAGGTTGGGAAATGCTATTTGCCTTCAGACTTCAGACTTCATTATTCTGGACATGGAAAAAGATAGAGAAATGCCCTTGATTCTTGGTAGACCATTCTTAACTACGGGACGAGCATTAATAGATGTCCAAAAGGGGAAGTTACAATTGTCTCTTATTGACGACCATACTATCAAATTTTTTTGTCTTTAATTCTCTTACACTTCCCGCCATTTATGATGATTTAATGATGGTCGATATAACTAATGACCTTGTTAATGACTTTTGCAGGAACGATACGTCACAGCTTCTATTGGAAAGAGCATTAACCCGTTCAGATAGCTGAAGTGGATGAGCAAGATGATTTGGCAAGGGCTTGCTTGAAATGCTAGTGAAGATCTACCAAGTAAGAAAGATAACCTAATCGAGGATAAAGGTAAGGAGGCATCTAACCAACGAACCCTCCCAAGTTAGAGTTGAAACCACTTTCTAGTCATCTTAAATACATTTTTCTTAGTGGAAATGAAACTTTTCCAGTTATAGTTAGTGGAAAATTGTTTGATAAATAGTTGAACGAGTTATTTGATGTTTTAAGAAGGCATACAGGCACAATTGCATGGATTATTCATGATATAAAGGGAATTAGCCCCACCATTTGCATGCATAAAATTTTGATGACTATGAACTATAGGACTTGTATGCATCCTCAACGTCAATTCAATCCTACGTTGAAGGAGGTGGTAAGAAAGGAAGTTGTGAAATTGTCATATGCTGGAATAATTTATGCAATCAGTGATAGTGAGTAGGTTAGTCCCTATCAAGTGGTACCCAAGAAGGGAGGAACTAATTTCCTGACTATAGTTGCTAATGAGAATAATGAATTAATCCCATCTAGGTTGGTCACAAGTTGTAGGGTATGAATTGATTATAGAAAACTCAATGAGGCCACATGTAAAGATCACTTCCCATTTCCTTTCATTAATCAGATGTTAGAAAGAATAGAAAGACATGATTTCTATTGCTTCTTAGATGGTTACTCTGGTTATTTTCAAACTGTTATAGCTCCAGAGGAACAAGAGAAAACTATCTTTACATGTCCTTACGACATTTTGCGTATTGATGTATGCATTTTGGTTTGTGCAATGCACCTGGTACTTTTCAAAGATGCATGTTTGCAATTTTCCATGAAATGATTGAAAAATGCATAGAAGTTTTCATGGATGATTTTTCAGTCTATGGTCCTTCATTTCATGATTGCTTATATAATTTGTCAACTGTTCTTGAACGATGTGAAGAGACGAATTTAGCCCTTAATTGGAAAAAATGTCACTTCATGGTTCAGAAGGACATAGTTTAAGGGCATAGACACTATAGGTCATAAAATTTTTGCTAAGGGTATAGAGATGGATTGACAAAATTTGTTATTGAAAAATTGCCTCCATCTACGAATGATAAAGGGCTACAGAGTTTCTTGGGACATGCCGGGTTTTACCACCTGTTTATAAAAAACTTCTTTGCAATTTCCAAACCTTCATGTGATTTATTGCAAAAAGATGTGGCATTTAACTTCGATCGAAAATTTTTCCATGTATTAAATTTGTTGAAGAAGGCTTTAGTGTCTGCACCCATTGTCATAGCACCTGATTGGTCTTTACCTTTTGAAGTTATGTATGATGCTACAATTTTGTTGTGGGTGCTGTCCTTTGTCAAAGAAAATATATGGCCTTACATGTCATCTACTATGCTAGTAAAATCATAATGATGACAAATTAATTATATCACAACTAAAAAAGAGTTACTAGTTGTGGTTTTGCTTTCAATAAATTTAGATCATATTTGATTAGTTCTAAAGTGATTGTTCATACTGATCATGCAATCATCTCTAAAATACTTGTTTGCCAAAGTTGATGCAAAACCAAGACTGATTCAATGGATTTTACTGCTGCAAGAGTTTGACTAGGAAGTTGTGGATAAGAAGGGAAGCGAGAATCTTGTGGCTGACTACCTATCTAGGTTGGAGTCAATAGTGGAAGGCCAAGAGTCACTACCATCAAGGAGGAGTTTCTAGAGGAGCATTGATGATGGTGGGGACTAATCCTTGGTATGCTAATTTTCAAATTATTTAGACGTCAGGGTTATTCCGCCATCAATGGATTATAATCAAAGGAAGGAATTTTTCTCTGATGTTAAGTTCTACTACTGGGATGAACCATACTTATACAAAAGGTGTAGTGACCAAATTATCCGATGATGCGTGAATGATAATAAAATTGAAAGTATCCTTTAGATGTGTCACTCATTGTAGGTCGAAAGGTACCGTGGTAACCAAAGAACAGCCGCTAAGGTCCTTCAAAATGGTTTACATTGGCCTACACTATTCTGAGAATATGCTAGAAAGTTCATTAAGCATTGTGATGAGTGTCAAAGAGCTAGAAATATATCCCACAGGGATGAAATGCCCTTAAACAATGTCCTCATAGTTGATATATTTGATGCATGGGGGATAGATTTTATGGAACCCTTTCCAAGTTCGTACTCCAATAAGTATATCTTGATGGCAGTGGATTATTTCTCAAATTGGGTTGAAGCGGTGGCATTACCTACCAATGGTGCTCGAGTTGTGACTAAATTCATTCACCATAATATCTTCTCAAGGTTTGGGATACTGTGAGCAATCATAAGTGGTGGGGGTTCACATTTTAATAATTCTCAATTTGAGGCTTTGTTAGTCAAGTATGGGGTGAGACACAAGGTTTCTTTGCCTTATCATTTCCAAATTTCGGGTTAAGTTGATGTTTCAAATAGAGAGTTGTAGCATATCTTGGAAAAGATGGTTGCCTCCTCACGGAAAGATTGGGCTTGAAAGCTCAAGGATGCATTACAGGCATATATGTGTCCGAACCGCATTGAAACACCTATTGGGATGTCCTCTTTAGGTTGGTCTTCGACAAAACATGTCATCTACCAGTAGAACTAGAGCACAAAGCTTTTTGGGCAATCAAGGAACTGAATTTTGATGCTAAGGCAGCTGGAGAAAATAGATTTTTTAATTTGTGGGAGCTTGAGCAATTCCAAACAAGGCTTATGAAAATGCCCGAATTTATAAGGATAGAACAAAGACATGGCATGACAAACATATCGTACCTAAGGAAATTCATGTTCGTGATAAAGTTCTTCTATAAAAATCTACGTTGTGTTTGTTTCTGGGTAAGCTAAATCAAATGAAACAGACCTTTTGCTATGTGTCTTGCAGGTTTGGAGTGATTAGAATGGAAGAGAAAGTAAAAGAAGAATTACTGGCTTTGACAGGAAATAGTCAGTCGTTGACATGGCTGACTCAAAGGAAATTAAACGCTGATATCGAGTAAAATAGAAAGCTATCCACTGTTAGTATGTGATTTATCATGGTTTATCAACCATTGACTGTTATAAAATAGAATGCAACTAATATCAGTGGTTAAAACATGTTGAACCAGCCACGAACAGCAGCTGGTTCAGGCGGGTTTGAAGGTTCTTAAAACCTTTAGAATTCCAACTTTTCTCCAAAATAAACACTCTCTTCTTCTCCTCCTCCTCTAGGTGATCAAAAACAAGAGAAAAGAAAACCCTAATTCCTTCTATTTTCTTGCTTTTAAGCTCTAAAATTTCTTTGTATTCTTACTCTCTCTTCAAGAACTTTTCCTTTCTTTTCCCCAACAGATTTTTCCAATAAATTGACTAAAATTTTTGTTTTAATTGCTCAATTAACTGTTTCACAAGTTGGTGGAAGTGTAGACAAGTTGAGGAGTATTTTGCAACTCAAGGGTAAGCTACCTATCTATGAAAACAAGTAAGATTGTTCTTATTTACTTTGAAATTCTTGGATTCTTAATAAACCCTTATGCTTATTTTTGCTTGGTGTGTGGGTAGAAAATTTGTGAAGCAATTTGTTTGGATTAATTATTAATTAAGTTAGGGAGAGAGAATTTGTTGGTTAATTATTTGGGTAAGTTGATTAAATTGCGAAATGAGGAAGAAACGAAGTATGCCGATGAACAAGCTTTTGATGACAATTTTTTGTGTCCATTGAGGCTAAGAAACTACATGACAAGTTGCAAAACCGAGTGAGTCCTTTGTGTGAATGAGGGATATATTTGAGTCATGTGCAAACTGAGGAAAATTATGATGCTGATGAATTATGTCGGGCTATTGTTAATAAAATTCAGTCAAGGGGATGGAAAGTTTTTGTCAAAACCCCAACTGTGGTGGCTAACAAAAATTTGGTTTGCAAGTTCATAGGAAATAGTTTAGAGGCAAAGGATTATGTCGTGAAGGTTATGAATATGCCAATAAGTTACCGCTTGGAGGTCGACTAACCAATCCCAACAACCAATTTACTGAGTTTCTTGAGGGAGAGGTCAACTATGACGAGTTCATCAGTTTGTAGTCGATTAACTGATGGTTGAGGGCACTAGGACATGGAGGAAGACCAGTAGAAGTGGATTAGGTTGAAATATTTAAATGTGGAGGCTAGAGTGTGGATGTAATTGGTGTGTACTCGCATTTTACCTATTTCACACATCACCAATGTAAATTCTAACCAAGCCTGTCTTATCTTTGCTATTATGGAAGGGATGAATATTGATACAGGCCGAGAGATTTCATTGGAAATCTTGAGGAATGGAAAAAGGAAGCATAAGGCTTTATTCTTCCCAAGTTTAATTACTCAACTGTGCCAGCTTGCAGATTTGCAGATTGAGACTACAATGAAGTAGGAGATGTTGACACCAGTCGACAGTAGGGCTCTTCAGTCAATCGTCTAGCAATATAACTCTCCCTTTGTTATCATGCATGTTGTGGCAAGAGGAGAATAAGAAGCTTAGGGAGACGAAGGAGATCGACAAGGGAAACCTTAGGGACCATTGCTTGTGCCTCCCAAAGGCTCTACTTCCGACTCTGTTTTCCATCCTCTACTATATGTTGAGACACAAATGGAGCTCCTCGAGTATCATAGCTAATGTTTTGTGAAGATACGGTAGAAGATGGATTTCCTAGCATGGTAGCTTATTCACATAGGGAATTTTGACATGTCTCACTGGCCGAGAACCACTTCGCCACTGCAGTGTCATTATAGACCTCCAGATGACGTGATGAGAGATGGAACAAGAACAAGGAAGGAGGGAGATGATGCCGAGAAATCCGAAGCTATTGGATCATGATTGCCTATTGAATCTACACAGTTTTTTAGGGGAATGTTGTTTTTAATTTTTTGTTTATTTTCATGTATTTATTGATTAGACTTTGTTGTTTTTTCCACTTGCCTAGTTTAGTTGGTTGTGTTAGTGTAGTATTAGCGAGTGATGTGTTAGTTAAATTTTCCGTGCCTAGTTGTTTTTATGTTTGGTGTTTTTATTTGAGATGTAAATTTGTTGAGTCCTATAGAATCAGTAAATTTCTCCATCTCATATTAATGGTAGGATGGATTCTATTTGGCAATGATATGAAAAACCTAGTGTTATAGGTTCACATGTTTCACGTTTCCAGATTTTGTTTCAAAAGGGATGGAAGTTTGAACTTATGTTAGTTATGTTTTCTTAGCTATAAATGTTTGGCTTATTACTATTAGGGAGGAGTCACATGATTTATTTTGATGCCCATACCAATTTTGAGTTGTTTAAATTGATTCCTCATAATTGTTGGGTAGGACATGTAGGACATGATGTGGAACTTTGTATTTCCATCTTTTATGTTTAGCATGGCAAGGTAAGGTATTAGGTTTCATTATATTTGATTAATTGATTGTCTTTAATATAACCCATTTTTCTGTGGCTAGTTTCTTAGTGCTCCAATTGCTCTAATGAGTTTAAATGAAAAAAATAGCTTGCTTTACATAAACATGTAAGCATGGTAAGAAATGAAAAATTAAAGATAGTTTGCATGAAAATATGTCTTGCTAAGCCTAAAAAATAGAGAAAAAAAATGAGAGCCAATAAAAGGTTGTCATAAAGGAACTACGAAAGATTATATTGTCATTTTTGAGTTAAACAGTTGTAATGGTTCTCTAATAGTTTGCTATTGTATAACATCTGTGTGCTTGTATGATAAGGTCCATTGATTCTTCTTTAACTTCTCGGTAATTATAGAGGGTCAAATTTGTACACTGTTTGATTGGTTATGGGTAGAAAAATTCATTGATGTAGCTCATATTTATAAATAAAAGTTTTTGCATTTGTAGTGAGGAAAGCATTTTTAATATTTACTCTAATGGATATTTTGTTGTGAGTAAAAATGGAACATGATTTAATGTGAATGGTTAGATGTGGACTAGGTTGGTGAGTTAATTGGATCAATCTAATTTTGATTTATTCATTCCTATTTGTTTTATGTGAGTTGCGTCTAATATGTTTTGCTTGGAACTAACAAAATACAAATTGGGGGGAGTTGATGACTCTAAGTTTAGAGTTATTTTTATGATGATTATATTAAGTTGCTAAGTTTTAGTATTTTTAGTCCTGTTAGGCAATGGAGCAGGAAGCTGAATGGAAAAGAAAGGAAAAAAGAAAAGAAGAATGATGAATGGAAATGTCAGCAGCTGGACCAAGGATATTTAGTCACTAATAGTAGTTAAAACAGAACCATATCCGCTGTCAACGGCTGATGAAGAAGGAAACTAACATTGTCTGTAGTTGACTCGCTAACAGTGCTTGATCAGCACAAATTCATTGTCTAGCAGAGATTGACTCAATTTGGGCATGGGCCTTTTCAGTGTTTTCTATAAAAAGGGGACTTATGTAAGTTAAGATAGGAACAATTCTCATACTTCAGTTCTTATTTTTTAACTTGGGATATGAATAGTAATTCGAGTTAATGACTTTTTAATTGCCTGGATCAAATCTTTGAATTGGGGATCATTTGATCATTTAATTCAAGTATTTTTACGATTCTTTCAGTTCTGGTATTGTATCTTTTAATTATTTTATTTTTATTTGCACTTAAGGAATTTAATTTTAGTTATTTGTTTATTTTGTCTACATTCAATTCAATTTATTTATCACATGTTATGAATTATAAAATTAGTTAGAGTTCGGGTATGGGTAATGCAATCAATCATGGGGAATCTAATTAAGGGTTGGTCATTTTAATTATAATAATAGGCTAACAATTAGCATGAATAGACAATTGTAAGGAGTAACTAACGGTAGTCTTGGTTAGGTTGGTTGGGAAAATAAGGTTTTTGAACCCTAATCATAGACCCGTACTAAATTGTTAGGTTAATTAATCTAGTTCAGGTTGATAGATTTAATTAGTTAATTCGCCAAGTATTCCCGGAAGAAAACTTGAATTCCAATAAGTTAATATCTCAGGCTAATTAGGTCGGTAAGAAGAAGGTTTCTCGAACCCTATTTAATTAATTTGACAGGATTCAATCACTGAAGGTTTCGGGGTTAGGTTGATATATGAGAATGGAATCACCATTAATTATAATTTAATTAATTGAATGTGACCTGAGATTTTAAATGATTCTAGATGATTGCTAGCCTTTCATTTGACCCATCTTTATTTATTTGTGGTATTTCTATCTAATTTACTCTTTTTCTAGTTTATTACTTTTAATATATTTTTGCAACTTATTTTCAAAATTCAAAATCTTGCAATTCGATTATCAAAATAGAAATTGCGTTAGAATTTCGACACTTGCATCAGTCCTCGTGGAATTGACTCTTACTCACCCTCCAATACTGATAACCATCTACTTGAGGATAACAATAGAAGCTTGAGACAAGGAATTAAACTTGTTCAGCCTATGTCAGTGGGTAAAGGTTGCCAAACATGCATGGAATTTACTTTACTTTATAATAAGACTAGTAATTTTAAAAAAAAATAGAAAAATATTTTCATACCTAAAGCCATAGAAATATTTCTCAACTTAATATCTAGTTTACCATCTTATTTCAATTAATCTCACAAAAATAATTACCTCCATATAGGGCTGGGTAATTATCGTAATGAATTAAACGCAAACTTAATATAGATACCAATTTCTATTTATTTGTCACTAAACAACATGTGACAATATGCGATAACAAATAGAAAATCATTTACACACAATATACTTAAGATGTTGTAGCTATTCCTAAGTACATCGTGTGATGAGAAAATCTATTTATTTCAATAAGTCAACTGATAATATGTCGATTAACTTCAATCAATCATATGTGATGAAAAGTCTCTGTCTCTATATACCAAATACATGAGATGCTATGGCCACTTCCAAATACGTGATGCAAAAATTCTAGTAATGGCATTTAGTAATTTCTTTAATTATTAAGTTTTCATAATGTTAACTAAAATTTTTTATTTTCTTTTCTTATTCAAATCGCTAGATTTTATGTGATTAGAATAACATACACAACAAATATTTGAGATGCTGTGGTTACTCTCAAATATATGATGCATGAAAAAATTTATGAAGGAAATTTAAATGAATTTTCTTAAATAGTCAAACCTAACAATAACATTGAAAAAGAAGGAAATTTAAATGAATTTTCTTAAATAGTCAACTAACAATAACATTGAAAAAATATTTATACAGTATGTGCTCTTTCAAGGATCAAGATGCAAAAAGATAATAATATAATATTATAGAAAAAAGGTACTTATAGGTCTATTAATTGATTTAAAGTCATGGTAATTGTATCTCAATAAATCAATTGCTTTTCTTAATTTAGATGTTATTTTGTTTAATCATTAGCTAATATGTGATTAACTTAAATATCATATGTCTAAAATGTTGTGGCCACTTTTAAACAATGATGGAAAGATTTCAATAATAACATCTAATAAATTTGTTCGGTGGTCAACAAATACATAAGTTGACAAGTTAACAATAAGAGACAATTAGGCAAAAACGTAATGCATGCCAATAAATATAATGATTCATAAATCATATTAACAGTGTTCCAACCATTTTATGGGTCTATGCCAATTACCCTATATAAATCAATGACACACTTAATCCTTAAACGTCTCTGATTATTTTATTAACATGTTTTATAATCAAATTAAACTGTGAATGGCTAGACATGCACAGTAGACCATGCATATCATAAGGACTACATGCATATCAATCATGTGCAAAGTATCATCGGTTCACATGACAATTTGCAATCAAACGAAACAGCATGACACAAAATTACCAAACAATATTCATACGGTACACAAACATATTCCTCAACTATTGAGAAGCAATATTCATAACCCATGATAAGTTAGTCGGTTCAAACATTATACCTGCCATTTTAGACTAATTATGCGAATCCCTACAAGTCATGAGTGATATGCTAAACGACCTGGCTAAGGATGGCTCTGATATCACATGTAAAACAAATAATACACATTTATGTGTATTAGGCAGCGAAAACATAAATTAAGATTACCTTCAATCATGATAGTTTAAACGTGCCTCATGAACGTATGCTGACTCTAACAATTGAATAATACAAATAATATAGTACTTATTTAGTGTAAGAGTTTTTTAGTTTATGTCTAATAAAAAAAATACCGCGGAATAGATAGAGTATCACAACCTTATTTATAGGTTAGGTTAAGGACCCTTGCTTAGAGAACAAGAAATTTTTACGGTTTCCTTCCATCAAGAAAATTACCACATAACCGAAAATATTACGAAATATGATATTTCCTAATAAATATTCTGACCAATTGATTGAATATATTATTCACTTATGCTAAAAGTGGGATATCAATCAATTAGGTAAATTACTAATTATTATGTGGATCAAGCAAGTTTTGTATTGCAAGTCTTGCGGATTATTCTAGATTTATATTGCTTAGATCAACTCTAAAAACCTGTTTTTGAAAATAAATAAATTTGAAATAGTTATTGACTCTGAAGAATACTAATAGATAAAAAGGAATTCTATCATCTTATGTGTTTCATGATTGAACTTTTGAATGTCTCATGATTATGTTAATATAGGTGAAATCAATTCCAAATGTTTTTACTTCATTTCACTCGTGTTTTATTTCATGTATAAAAAATAATTCGTTTAATCTAAGTTATTTTTTATTTGACTTAAATTAGTTTGTTAATTAACCTTATAATTTGATATTTTTGATAACGTTCACAACATAATTATCATTTGATCACAATTTTTTGTGTGAATGATAACTCAACTCTTATTTTTATATAATTTGTCGACTAGTGCACTTGCTCGTCTCTAGCGCGCATCACCTCCCAATTTTGTTTCACTGAGTTAGATTATTAAAGTAATCAAATTTTTATAAAAATGCATGAAGGATTTTTTGAGGGGCACGTACCATAAACTTATAAGGTTGCTGTCATTTCAATCCCGCATTCAAAGTTTAACACTAAACAACTTTATTAAGCAGAATACATTTAGAGCAGAATACAATAAGTATTATTATTATACACCACAAAATCTTCTTTTCTGGAGAGACAAATACTATCGATGGCCCTACTTTATCATATATTGCAACTCCACCTTACTAGAACATTTTCATAGTGGGAATACTTTGTAGGTTTCAAACCATATTGAGGTAACGTATAAGATCTCCATACCAAATGTGGGTTATGTGTATGTACTCTTCTTTTTCTACGTCATATTCCTGTAAGAGTTAGTTGATAATTGAAATCTCCAGAAAATTTTAAATTTATTATTTATATTTCACTCCTGTAATTAAAGTTTGATACAGTTATGTGTCAAAATTGTTTACCACTATTATCTAAATAGTATCACACATTTTTACAAGTGCACGAGTCACATAATAGTACGTAACAGTAGAATTCGTTCTCACGAGAATCAAATAAAAACAATTATTGAATACCTAGTATTAATTACAATTTAGATTCTCACAATTTAAAGTGATTTCTTTTGAATTTTCTTTTGAGAGCAACTTAACGTAATTAATTCCATTGAATTAGCAGTTGAACAAAAGCACGACTTAAATAAACTAATTAATTTAACTAACGATAAACAAATTAATTTATTAGAATTGAAATCTAACTAAAACTAATTATAGACTTGAATGGAAAAATGCACTGTGAATTAAAACTAAGCAGGAATTAATTAAAAGCAATAAGAAAGCTAAGGAATAATAATTGCGAAGAATTAAAGTAAAAAGAAAAATAACCGATTAATAATGATGCAAAAGATCTTCCAAAGATTGTCATGTGATTTTCAGAAAATCCACAAATCCAAAAGTCCCAAGTAATTGAAATCCACTACTCCAGCTATCGATTCTCGAATGGAAAATGCTAGAAACTCAATGTAAAAGAGTGCTTGGTAAGCCTCCGGAGAGACACTAGCAGTTGCTCTAAAAACTACCCTAAAAAACGCTTTCTTTTCAACTCGCTAAGAACTTCAATATTTGTACGTTGCTCGAAATCCGCCAAGACCTTGTTGTAGTGAGGTCTCTCTGCCTTGGGTATCTCACTATAGCGAGCAGCCCCTCTATCCACGATCATGCTGTGCTCACTGCAGTAGGCGTGCCCTTATGCTTTGCACCCCTCGTGGTAACGAAGGGGTAGACTGTCCACACAAATCTAGTGTCATCCCACGAAATCCTCAAGTGTGCAGTTCAACTCCTTGAATTGCTAAAAATACCGTTCACTTGCACAACGAAGGACAAACAACAAACATAATTAGCCAATTTAATCCTAATTAAAAAATAAAAATACTAATCCTCCACAAAATGAGCTATAGGCACAATTATAACAAAAACACAAGAGATATCAAATAAGACAAAAGACTGGATGGCCATAAAAGTCCTGAAAACCTACTAAAACTCTGTTGGTTTGGTGCGCTTAAAACCTTAATTTATAATGTTGGGTGACAGAGAAAAACTCTTCCCAAACTAATGTGAGACAAAACAAAAAATACAAGGCATACTCAACAAAAATAACCCTAAGTTATAAGGTTATCATAAAGTCAACAAATTTATTAGAACAAAATCCACTAAATATTATTGCACACCACAAAATTTTGTTTTCAGGAGAAACTAACAAATACTATCCATGACCCAACTCTTTCATATCTTGCAACTCTATCAAAGAACATTTTTATAGTGGAGTATACCATAATATATTTCTTCGTTAGGAAATCATATCTTGTCTTTTGACTGTTTTTTATAGTAAATAATAATTAAATACTAACTAAAATAATTGGCCTCCATGCTAATCTTCCAACAAGATAATAGGGTTTGACACAAACATACTTTACTTGGTTAGCGTGTGATGAGGACATACCGTACACACTTGAAAGTAGTGTTTTAAAATTTCTATTACAAAAATAATGTTGGACACAGTTCTCAATGGCTAATTATTTTAACTCATTCTCGGTGAGGCTTTTGTTGGATAATACAATGCCTTTTCTCTGCCTTCCACATTTTACTGTGCAGCCGGTGCTTTGATGGACTTTTCTTCTACAACAAATACAGAGGATCAATGGTTTTAAAGGAATTGGGACTAACACTAGTGGACTTAGGAGGTAACATTTATCAAAAGCAGATTTTTGCAAGTTTGATCCCACTTGAAAGGAATACCTTTTTTCATATGGTGATTAAATGACTAACATTGTCCAACTATATTAGGAATGAGTCTTCTAATAATTGCAAAGGCATCTTCTGAATTTTCTTGAGTAGGACACTTTCTAAAATATATCTTACTTGGATTTGTCTACTGGAATGCAACAATGTTGTGTGTCTTCTTAAAAAACCCTAATCATCTCCTCCCTGTGTGAATGAAAGGAACTCAAAGTTTCTCATTGTTTCTTTTATTGAGAAAATCTTTATCTTTCTCTATCATTTCTTTCTCTTTGTTATTTAGAATGAAGCACTATCCTACAATTTTGACGTGATTTATGTTTAACCATTTGCTTAACTTCCAGGTCATCCATAAATTATGGCACCCAAATATTATGAAAATTTAAATTTGCATGCTAAAGATTTTCTTTTATAAAAAGTACTATTAGAAGTTTGGCTTTAAATAAACACATGCATAATTTCATTTGCATAATATAAAATATGAATAAACTGAAATTACATAACGAAAAATAAAACATGATTTATCCATTTTTGTAGAAATTATGGCTACATTAATTAGTATTATTTTTTACTTTTATTCATGTGTATGAGACACTAGATTAATTATAGGCCTTACCACGTTGCTGGCTTTAGGTGAATACAAATAAAAAAAAGTACCATATAACACTTTTTTTTTATTTTTTAAATAACATAACTATTAAGTTACAAATAACTCACTTTTTTATCAACATAACTCCTAAGTCACCTCTATAAAGTTATAGTATAACTTTGTCACAAATTGAATTATTATTTGTCATAATTTCACTCAATATCACCCAATTTATAAAATCAATGAATAGTAGTAGCTAATGCTCTCCAAAATATTTGTAAAAAATTCGACCCTAATTATGATTCTTCCTTTGTGCTTTTGGCAAAACTTTTCAATTTTTAAAACTATATGTAATAGCATCAATTATTACTGGTACTTTAATAATGCTAGAGTAATAATAAAGAATTGGTATAATTTTTAATTAAGCTTATTATAAATTTTGTATTCTGGAATATCTTTCATAACACAGTAATCACCCATTAACTAATTCAAAAATAACTTTTATATCTTTTTCCTATTTAATTTTATATTTTAACTACTTTATTTTATGAAATTGTAGAAACTTGGGGTGTTCTTTTAGCCCTAGTAGGAGTATAATAGGAGGCTTTAGATGCACAACATTAATCACTCGTGCGTTACTTTGAAGAGCAGGAGAAAAAGAAAACAAAGAGCTTAAAAGATGGGTGCAATCCATTTGTTACAAGTTTTATGCAAAAAATTCTTATATAAATTGGATTTATGATATAGTGTTATGAATTTCTTCCGTAAGGTCACATCATCTCACATTACCTCAAGAAATCTTTGTAGGGTAAGTGGTTCATGTAAGAATTTTCAGTTTTATGCTATGTACCACATTTCACTATAGCCCAAAGTTTCAACCCAACTACAGGCCCAACACCTTATGTAGACCAACGTATTGTCTGTTGACCATTCATAACCCAACCCAACCCAACCCAACCCAGCCCAGCCCATCCCAGCTTAGCCCAGCCCAGGCCGGTCCAGCTCTGCTTTCTACCTCATATACTTTTCTAAGCTCTCCAATGATATTTGACTACTATTGTTTGTTTTTTATTTGACTACTACTATATTTTATTTCCTCCAACACTATTTATTCCCCCTTATTGTTTTGTTTCCGATTTCAAAATCTGCTCTTGTTGAAGTAATTTGTCTCCAGAAGAGAAGAATTTGATAACCTGGACAAAGAATCACAACAAAGTAAGCCCCACTTGTTACATGTATATTATCTGCATATGTGCTGTATTTTGTGCGTTTTAAATTGTGATGATTTTTTTTTTTCCTGATTTATAAGAGAGATGTGGTAGTAATTGTGGGATAAATTTGAGGTAAAAAATGGGTTATATTTGATGCAATATAAATTGGGGCTTTTTTTTTTTTTCCTGAAAATGTTTAATTTGATGTATCAATAGATTAGGATAATGTTTAATTCTGCAAAAGGTTTTTATTTTTTAAAAAGGGGAGGGGTTGCTTTATTTCTTTAATTGGTTTATTGGGCAATTTCTTATCATGTAAAAATAATATTAGCTATTTAGTCATGTTGTTATAGATTGAATTTTTTTTTTTTTCTGTTTTAGTGGTCTAGATGATCATCAATTGCTTATGACAGGTTCGTTACGGCTGAATTGGCAAGAATTTGTGATGGCTAATGATGATGATTTTACCTTTTGTCCAGTAAGTTACCCTTGGAATTTTAAAGTAATGTTCTGTGTAATGTTAGAATTAGTGGCTGAAAACTATTTTAATTGATATTATGTACTGAAATATTAGGGTGTTTTAAAACTTCTAATTAGGTTGGTGTTATAGAGGAAAAAGATGACATCGATGCACAAAAAGTAGTTCAACATATTAGCAGGATCAGAATAGAAGATGAGTCACTAAGCAGTGATGCTGATTGGGCTAATGGTGTGTTGTGGAAGGATAAGTTGCCTGGTAGCACTGCTTCATCAAAGGAGGAGAGAGTAGGATCTTTATCTTTCAGTGTGATCGATACATCTTCTGGCAATCAAGTGAACCAATGTGTGAGCCAAGGGGAAGTTGAAAATGGTGTAAGTTCAGCTAAGGCTTCACTGGGACAGAAGATTCCTGCAAGGAAGCCTGCAGCACGGACGAAGGTTCCATTTGAGAAGGGTTACAGCCAGATGGATTGGATGAGACTCACTAGAACACATCCTGATTTGGCAGGTAATTGCTTTTGGTAATATTTAACTTTTCAAGTGTCTCATAGTTTTCGTTTTGCTTTTCATCTAAATTATGGGGAAGAGTAATTCATAAGGTGTGAAAGTAATAAAATGTTAGCATTGCTTTGAAGGGTGTGCCGAATAAAGAGACATTCTCTTGCTGCAAATCAGCAAAATATAGTTAGACTCAGTTTAACGGATCACAACTCTTTGTGAGGTGTAGGTGTAATTTAGTCAGATTTGTCATTTAAAGCTTTTATGTAGTCTTATGGGGACCAAGCTACTCCTAATAATAGTTGTCATTTTGGCACATTGCTGTTAAATTTATCATATCTGTTCAAGTTTTAATCTTGATAGTTACTCGATTTATCATATCATGGATGCATTGAATTTTCATCCCTTGTATCCCGCTCGTGATTGAGATTTAAAGCTTTTACATAATCTTATGGGGACCAAGCTACTCCTAATAATAGTTGTCATTTTGGCACGATGTTGTTAAATTTATCATGTCTGATCGAGTTTTGATCTTGATAATTACTCAATTTATCATATGATAGATGCATTGTATTTGCATCCCTTGTATCCTGTAGTGATTGAGTTTTCTCAGACAAAATTTTTTTTTTTACTTTTCATGAGACCATTGATCAGATTTCGGTGACTACAACTGATACATCTTTTTTCTTTTTGCTGTAAGGTGATTGAGGTATAAGTGTGGTTATAAATTGCACATGTCATATTACTTACAGCATGTGTCCCAAAATTTTTTTTCCAGAAGGTTAAATTACAAGGAACCCCCTTGTGGTTTTGCTAATGTTTATATTAGCACCCTATAGTTTGTAAACCTACAATTCGGCCCCTTGTGGTTTGGATTTTTTTGTAAAATGAATGGAAAGTTAAAAACCTAACGGATTTGTGTTGAAAGTAAAAAATATCCCTAACCCTACTACCCCTCTACAGCCTAGAAACCCCTTCCCTTAGAAGGGAGGGGTTGTGTTTCATATTAAAATACATAATTAACCATGATCAGAGGCTAATGACTAAAATAACCCTTAAAATCAAAATTTTTCATCCTCCTAACGATCACTTAACAAAAAATAATGGTTTTACTTTAACTCAAACCACAAGGGGTTAGGTTGTAGGTTTGCAAACTATAAGGGAGTCATGTGAATATTAGGTAAACCACCAGAGGGTTCCTTGTAATTTACCCTTTCCAAAAAGAACAAATGCAACATTCTTCAGATTTCTTGAGCATGTATCTTCGTATTAAAGCAGTTGACATTTGTAATCATAATGTAGTGATTTGGGAATATATAGGTGTAAAGTGACAGACTACTCAGCTGGAAATATCAGGCAGTAAAAATGAACCACTCTTGAATTTGTGCTGCTACTTATCATAAGAAGTGAGCTTAATGCTGTGATGTTGGGAGCTTATTGCTTAAAAGTCTCAACTAATGAACAATTAAATGAGTTAGGAGCAAGACGTTTATATGAAGATACTAGCATTCCTTTTGGAAAAACAACTTCCATTTTTATTTTATATATGTAAAAATTTTTTTTTTTGAAATCTCCCTGTGACAAAACTTTGTTCTGAATCTGGTAGCTCAATCACTGCATTTCTTACGGTGGAATTTTTTGGCATATTTTGTCAAGTCTATGAATGGATCATCATACCTTCCTTCACTCATAGCTTATTGAAGACCTCTTTATGATTTGAAATATCTGCGACGTTGATTTAACCTTTGGATTGTATCTGGTGATCAGTACTTGTTAAGATGTTTTGGGAGAATGAAGGGTGCCCTCGATGTTGATGATCAATTAGCTTTCATTAGAGTAGTTGATAACTATAATTATAGAAGTCAAGTGGGCTATGCATCTATCATCTCATTTCAGCTTTACGGTAGAAGTCATAGTACAAGTGTTATTAGTGGTAAAGATATTTCTATTCTTTATCTCTTCATCCTTTAAATGGGAAACCTTGTGTGTATGGAACCTGTTCCTGAGATGTTTGCGAAGAGGTCTTTAATGAGCCTTACTCTTGCATGATGAGCTATTTTCACATAAACCTGTGACCTCTTAGGTCGAACATAGAGAGCATCATGTTACTTCCAAAATTGCCATGCCTTTATACTGCTGATCAGATAAATTTAGTCAACTACTTCACTTCATAATGAAATATTGTATGAGAATATACAATTAATAATAGAGGTCATGAGTTTATCCATGGAACTGATTCATGCTTTGTTGTGCAAAATATGGGTGCAAATAGCTTAAATACCAGCTTTCAGACATCTTGATCCAGTTAAAAAGTACTGTGAACAGAAGATTTCAAACTGTAAACAGCACAATAGGCATTGCTTGTGCAAAGTTTGACATTACACTGATAGTGATTAATAATTCAACCTTCCATTTTTGGAGAAAATTAGACATGGTTGACATGATTTAGTGTTGTCAAATCTTCCTGTCTCAGGATTAAATGGGCAGTCCAACGGGAGACTTATTTCCTTGAATGAAGTTAAACAACACCAAACTGAGGGCTCCATGTGGACTGTTCTTAAAGGACGTGTTTATAATATAGCTCCGTACATGAAATTTCATCCAGGAGGTATGGTACAAGTTTGTAATACTTCTTTGATGTTATAAATTGCACTAATTTTTCAGTCAGGGTTCAGATTACAGTTATCATGGCTTTTTGTTTGGTGTATGCCTTCTATTTTGTCTGGTTTCTCCAGAACAAGCTTCCTAGTCGCGTTCTGCTTATTCATGATGAAAGAAGATCTTGTTAGTTGCAATGTATTCAAGAAATTGCAAAATAAAACCCTAAATCTTGAATTTGCTGGCTAATGGAGTAATGTGGTACTTGTTTTTTACTTACGATACTTAGTTGACATTCATAAAAAAGTATCTAATGAATTATGAGTTCAATACATCCTGTTTAGCAGAAAGACGGATCTTCCTTGCTCGTTATCAAACAATCACTTATTCACAAACTTCGTGTGGGGCTAATAGTTTTCATTTCTCATCTCATGGAAAACCCTTTAGCTTATCCCCTCTAGGGGTATTTTAGTGATAGGTTCTATAGGAAGTGACGATCCTATTTGGTCAAATACCTAGCGACAAACTCCTATGTTCCTTTCATTACAGTTTTTCTGAACAAGTTCCTGGATAACAAGCCTAAAGGTTTTCTTATTGATGATAGTGAGAGAGAACTTGTCAGTAATGCCTGTAACCAGTCTTATAATTACTTAAAAAAACGAAGCATTCCTGTATATTTGTCGATGTTAAATGGGAGAGTAATGTATCTTTGACCTGAGCAACACCTGACCTTTGCAACTTAAAAAACAATAGAGTTAAAAATTCTAAAAAAAGCTTCAGCAGGCCTGTACAACTGGTCTGTTCTATTGATGAATCTGAGAGAAAAGATGATTGGTCCAGCATCATGCGTTTCTGAAAATCGGTAGACTAACCTTTTGTTTTCAATGTGTATTTCAGCAATTTGTGTTCTGACATAGAAGACATTTTTTATTTCTTTCATTGAGAATAAACTTCAGCATAGATTGATTCATTCTAATATCCTTATTAAATCAGTTAAAGTTAGAATATTGGAAAGGCCAATTTGAGTTGTGTATTGATTTTAAATATAACTAGTCCGCACATTGTCTCACATTTTCATGGATTCTATCATGGAGACCTTTGGAGGATGTGTCAGCGGTGTGCAAGGGTGGTATGAAAGTTCTATACGCGTTTCTGAAAATCGGTAGACTAACCTTTTCGTTTTCAATGTGTATTTCAGCAATTTGTGTTCTGACATAGAAGACATTTTTTATTTCTTTCATTGAGAATAAACTTCAGCATAGATTGATTCATTCTAATATCCTTATTAAATCAGTTAAAGTTAGAATATTGGAAAGGCCAATTTGAGTTGTGTATTGATTTTAAATATAACTAGTCCGCACATTGTCTCACATTTTCATGGATTCTATCATGGAGACCTTTGGAGGATGTGTCAGCGGTGTGCAAGGGTGGTATGAAAGTTCTATATGCAAAAGAGTAGTTTTATGTAATTGTTTCTGAGTCACATGGGGCTAAGAACTGTTTGAAGTCTAATGATAATAGATATGTGGTTGAATGGCAGCAATTTAGCTACAGATAAAATTTGTCTGTTTGATAAAGATGAAGTGATGCTTTGCTATGAGAAGGCATCAAGTCCCAAGAAAAATGTTACGGTTGGACAGGCATGCATCTCTAAGACTTCTTTTATAATCTGATAGAAAGCCCAGCTCATTCCCTGATGTATGAACTTCAGAGGATCTGCATAAGAACCATAAGCCCAGCTGTGTCACCAAGCCCATAATGTTCTTAATGTCATTGAAGGTTAATCTGTCTCTAAATGCTGCCAACGCAGTAGTACCTCTTGCTGTGGTCCACCTAACATCATTCTCTATGGCCGAACATATCATACCCGAGATAGTTTTTGTCAGGTTCTGACACTGACCACTCATGAACATGCTTGCCTAGTATTCATTGTCGTCTTCTACTTCGTTATTCTATATTTTGCCGTACTAAGGGGCAGGTCATTTTCTTCCCCTGGATCAATGGGTAGTTTCTGATAGGGCTTTTGGATTGGTTTATCTTTTCATCTTTTGCTTATTTCTTCACTTTCGGCATCTTCACTGATGATACTTATACAGTTTATGTGGTACGTGGAAATTACAGCAAACAATGTACTTTTGAAAGTAAGGGATCTAAGAATGGATGATTCGTGCCATTACTAGTTGCAAATTGTCTTTATGTATTTACATTTTGTTCTGTTAAATTTGTTGAATTCACATATCTCAAATTGATATCTGCTTCAATCTTTTGTAGGTGTTGATATGCTGATGAAAGCAGTTGGCAAGGATTGCACGTCTTTGTTCAGTATCCTTCATCTCAATTTAGTAACCTTTTATGTTGCCACCTTCTCTGAAGTCTGGGCATATATTAAACTTGCTACACTATGCAAATGATAGGCATCAAACCTAGGCTTCAAAGAACCTTCATGTGCACATGTAGGTTAGGTCCCAAATAAGTGCTACTATGCAGGAAGATAACGAATCATTGGGCTATAATTGTCTAATCAGTTTTAGATGATAGGATATTTGTAGCCATTATCTCTTTTGAGTAAGGGCAAGTAGAAAAGGATGGTAAACGGTGGTCATGAAGAGATCGCACAGTGGTGGGAGAAGGCCTTCAAAAAAGGGAGAGGGCCTTTGTGTATCTAATTCACACTGTTGCTCTATTAGGGCGTATTTACGTGAAGCACACAGGACTGGTAAGTGATAGATTTTACTTTGAGTCGTCCCTTATCCATATCATTGGCAGGAACCATAGGATGGTAGAAGTTGTAGGGATGCAAGGTTTTTACAGAGTAAAAGGTTTGGCCAAGCAGGAATTAAGAAAGACAAACAAATAGTTTAGAAGACAAAAGAAGATGTATCATTGGCAAAAGGAGATGTATACAGTCAAAGAAAAAAATATACCACTTCCTCAGAAGTTATTGATGTGAAATGAAGCCGATGCCCTGCAAAGTGATAAAAGTTTGCAGAATTTTATTAGATATTCTGAGGGAAAACAACCTTGATGGCATCTTAACAATTGCCATGGAGTAATCTTTATCCACTCAACGATTTTGTAGTTTCCTTGCCAAGTTACTCTGAAAAGCATAACCTTTTGATTACTTCCACCAGTATAAGCTGTTAAGTGCTTCCTCTTGCAAAAATTCAGAATATTTATGTCCATCCAAAAAGTTCATTAAGGAAAAATCTATAAACCTTTTTCTTTTCTTTCTTTGCTTCTTCCTTTTCTCATTCTTTCTCCTCTTGCAATCTCCCATCATCGTGCGGCTCCATTCTGTGAACGCAGACAACCCCTTCCACCTATTCACCCCTCTCCTATTCACCCACCTTCTCATTACCCACACCTTTCTTCCTCTCCCACCTCTCTCCTTTGCTATCCCTTACTACTTACAAACCCATCACCACCCTCCTGCCTTTCCATTTCTCTCAGACCCTATGACCCCATCCAACCAAAGCTATCCACTGGTGTAGGATACGGTGGCTGGTTGGATGTTGGTGCGGCCATGGTGTTTGAGAGGTTGCACTGGGGTGTTTTAACGAGTTTAGGGAGGGTGCATTTGGGGGGCTTGGCGAATTTCGAGCTGTTATGGCTCATGCGTTTGAGTTTTTTCTTTTTTTTTTTGGGTTTGGATATTTTTTTTTTTTGTGGGGGGGGGGGGGGGGCGAATCAGTGGGAGATGGTGGCACCTGTCTCTTCTCTTAAAAGGTGCAGGGGTTGTGCTAATAGAAAGAAAAGGACAAAAATGAAAGAACTAGAAAGACACTGATTCTGTTTCTGTAAATTTTTCTAAGGCACAAGTGCCCCTAAAATTAATAAAAAAATGGAGGACATAGCAGTTGAAATTTTAGAGAGTACTAAATATTTCACTTTTGATAGTTGAATAAATGCTTGAAACAAAAGTTGTTCAATCTTCAAAAGTATAGAATGACAATGGCTTAGTATTTCCTTAGGTTTATGGCTTTATGTGGGCTGTTTATCCGTGTTCTTACTCTGCAAAAAGAAGAGCTACGTTTTCCATTACATCAAGAGAGGAAACTAGAGAGTAGATTGTAGAGCTATATTTTCCAGTACTTTCTATTTGCTATTTACAGTAGACTGTCCTTATAATTTATACAGATAAATACCACGCTTGGGTAAATGCTGAGTTTTTACTGGAAAAGTGTCTTGTGGGCACTTTAGATGATACCCAGTGAACAACCCATGTATGAGTAGAGATTCTAGAAATTATTCTCTTGAACAAGTGCTTTGTTATTAACATATATGGCTGGAAAATAAGACATCAACATTCATCTGCAAGATGAAGCGCTGAAGCAGATGATGTGTCAACTGGATGTGGAAATAATTTACAAGTGAAAGTATAATATTGCTGCCCAGGATGATATTTCTGACGGCTAATACAATGTATGGAAGTATTATTATCAATTGCTATATAATTGGCCAAGGCCTTTTTATATTTTGTCATCTCTTTCGGAAATTACGGCGATTATTTTGTGGCTGCAAGAATGGAAATCGCTCCCTGTTTGTTATACCTTTTAATCTTTGGACAGCTCCCTAAATCTCTCTCCATAATGCCCAATAATATCATCTCTAATTGCTTATGGTATTTCATGTATACTGTTAAAGATTCTTAGAACAAGAGAATTGCGGATATCGCTCTTCTTTATAGTTGAATCTGTGGCCCCGTCCGTATCTAGCTTTTTTTAAGTTTTTTATTAGGTGCAATTAATTGTCGTTAACTTAGATAGTGGGACCAACGTATGTCCTCATATTAGGAGGATACAACTGTAATGTTTCCAAGGTTCTCAGTTTTCATGTTACTTACCTTCTTGTTCAGATAATCTAAAAGCTATATATTGATAGATAAATAGTACCAAGGGACATGTAGCGTTCTTTTGTCTAAAATAGAGAGAAGCATTTGAAGAGAAGGTTTTCAAATAAGATTAGTAGTTTGAGAAATGATCCCAAGTATATTTCGTTGTTGTTAGGAGTTCTTGAGCAAAAAATTCTTGCTATGCTTGGTGCACTTGTTCTAGTGAAATTGAAGAAACTGACGAGAGGAAGTTGAAACAGAGTATAATCGACTTATTATTGGTTAGTAGATACTATGTTGATACAGTTTCAGTGAAGACAGTACTAAAATTGCATCTCCAAAAGTTTTGGATTTTTATTTAGTGAGATTCCAAGGACCAACAACAAAGAATGATAGGCATACTGAGAAGCATCTACTGATTATCAGTTCAAGTACTTGCAGAGTGGCTGAATGTACATGGAACTCATCAACCTAATCCTCCAGAAGACGAAACGACCGTAAGACAATCCCCTAGTAAAAAAAAAAAAAAGCAACTGACTTCTCTATTGTAGCTTGATGTCGATTCATCAAAACTTAACAGGGAACACCCTTAAAGTTATCAAGAACAGGGACAGAGAGTTCCATAGCATCGATTCTTGTGTGCTAAAAAGAGCCGTAGAAAGCTATTCTGGTTCTGATTGAGATTAATGTGAATTAGAAACCAACAATCTTAAATTGACCCTCTCCAAGGGATTGAAAAGCTTTCAGTGTTGATTTGGCATCCACGGCAGGAATTCTTTGCATCACCTACGCTGATTGTATATTTAGGGACTGTTACAACGATTTGTGCGATTGCACTTTCCCTCCCTGCAAGAAGTTCTATGGTTGCATGTCCATTGGGCACACTGAAATTCACATGATCGCATGACTTTTACAGCCATAAACGATTCGATAATCTATCCAGCAAGTGGAGATGTCTGGTCTTCCTGCCTTGAAGGGAGGAGGACATGGACATCATGGGCCGAGTCAATTGATCGATGAGTATGAGTACCCCCTCAAAATCACCATTGTTGTTAAGCAAGTTCACAGCAAGGAATTATTACAAAACTAAGTCACCGTAAAGATGAACTATTCTGTGGACATTGTTTTAACCACTGATAAACCAAAATCAAACTGGAAAGGAGTTTCAATATTGTTTTTGCTCTTGGAATTTCTTTTTTTATTTTTAATTTTTTGCAGATTCATTAAGTAACCAAAAAACCTCCTGAGAGCTCAAAGCAGTTACAAGAGTATTATTCACTAACATGACTCTGAATTATAACCATAATTTGGTACAAGATTGCAATCTTTTTCTGAAAAAAACTAAAGAAATCTTTACATGGGCGAAAGAAGCACAGACAGAATTTGAGTAGTTAAAGCAAGAAGCGGAACCATGCCAAAGAATTCAGCTGAGGTACCTTACATGCGCATTTTTGGACTATGTTTTCTTCGTTTTGCTAATAGGCTATTTTAGTTGTTTTCTTTTATGTCTTGGATAAGTCAAAGGCAAGATGTTGTTCTGGCAGAACATTGCTTGTCTGTGCGTGTGTAATTGGTTAAGTTTGTATGGTTTTCATTCCGAAGTTTCAATTAATTGGGAAGTGGAACTACTAATATATGAAAATATAACTCACCTTCTCATGTGCCACGATGAGCTGGTAAACTAATTGGGAAGTGGGTAAGAATCCAGACAAGGCTCTATCTCGGGGAAGAACAAACCCATAAAACAGCTATTTCGCTTGAGGAATGCAGCAAGATCGATTGTTGGAATTAAGATCCCAATCGGGGAAGAATTGCCTTTTGAACATACAATGACTATTATCAAGAACAAGGGCTATTCAACGTGCCTCTCATACCAAATGGACCAGGGAACACGTTGAAGTTCTCACTCTCCATCCCATCCTGGTCGCAATGGCTCTTTGGTGAATCTTGCATTGGGACAATTTGCTACTGACACGATCCCCTGATGATTCGAAAAGGACCACCAAAGGAAGAAGAGGGAGAAAAAGGCCTAAAAGTGAACTCAAGAAGGGGGGGACTAGTTGATCTACAAGGAGACATAGTGGTTTTCTCTAGTTCACCGATTTCAGCTAGGATAACTGATTCAGCTCCATATGATAAACTGAACGGTGTGAATCCTGTTGAAGCATTTGGGTTGTCCAAACAGACCAAAGCACACTTGGAAGCTCTTCGACCCGCAGGCCTATGGTTTTGTCCAACCTAGTCAACAATCCTCACAGTATCGACGTGTTGGCTAGTTTAGCAAGTCCTTTGGCCTGGAAATGGCCTATTGAGCTAAACAATTTTTGCATTCCCAGGTAAGCACAATACTACTGTTATGGACCTTCAAATTGCTTTCCATTGTTAGAAACCAAGGCTCACAATATCCCAAACCTACAAGGAGGTATGATATTTTTCCATAGAAAATTCCTTATTCTTAGTGATGGATTTGAGGGTTTCTGCTTCTATCTACTTTGTGAAGTAATCTATTGCCACCACCTAGTAGTCATACTTTTGGGTCTTAGAAGATGAATTCTCCACTGGGCAAAAGGTCAGGGATTTCCCACAGGGGTCATTTTGTTAGCTAGTTGTTTGGGAATACGGGCATGGACTTGACATTTTGGGCACTTCCTAACCAATTCCTCTGCATCTTTATAGACTGTTGGCCAATAGTAACCTACTAGAAACACTTTACTTGACGATAACTTGACCTTGCTAAGACTACTAGATATTCTCTTGTACATCTCTCTTAGCACGTAATTCGGCCCGAAGGTGCAAAACACTTTATTAAGGATATAGGTAAGCTCTCCGATACAAGCTACCTCGTTCTAGTTGATATTGTGGTGCACATAGCCTCACTTTACTGGCAAGAACTTTTGAATCTTCAAGTTTGTCATTAGCTCAATGTGATTATAATATATGATTGGATCCATCCAGCTTGCCTCCAAGGTGGTTTCCATGACCTCTGTTCGATTTATTGCCCTGTCTCATGACTTCAATGAGCTAAGCTTTTTACAAGTACTTATAAAGTGGTGATGCTAGCTTTGACATGCATCTGCATCAGTATCACGAGTCCTGGAGATTTTCTGGACCTGGTAAAAGAAAAAGTGCTACACTAGCTCTCGTACCTTGTCCAAACATTGCTTGATCAAGACTTCCTTGGCCTCATATTCACCATTTAGCTGATTGACAACCAAGTTATGAATCACTACATGCTTGTCGGCTTTTGATCATTATCTTTTTTGCCAGATTCATCTCGGCAATGAGGGATTCATATTTGGCCTCATTATTGGAAGCGAGAAATTAAACCTTAGGGCATAAGTGTAGGACTCTCTTTTTGAACTACTTATCACCAAGTTGGCCCCACTGCCCCATGGTTCAAAGACTCGGCCGAGTCAGAACTGGAACGAGAGAAACCGTTCCGATACCGCTCCGGGATGTATCGGAGTTGCTGGAACAGGCATCAACTCGCCGTGAATCGTCCGATTTAGGGCGATTTTGTGTGGCAATTCAACGATTCGGTGAGACTCGCCCGATTCTACCGAGTCGACTCGCGATTCATCCAAGGCCTATAATGTGTCGAAGGGACATTTGGGTGTTTTGGCACATTATGGCGCCAGTATTTTGGGTGTTCTTAGCAACAGCTAGATGTGTATAAGAGACAGCGAGCAGCGTGCGGCGGGTGATATGGTCTTTGTTGGTTATACCCATCTACAGACTATGTATAAGAGAAAGAGACTGAGACACTGCAAGTTACGGTAAATCTCTGTCAACCCCGATACTCTTTTACACATCTTATGTTTCATTGCCTCTTATATTTTATTTTATATTATATTTTGACCCCTAAAAGATTTTAAAAGTGAATAGGAGTATTATTTATCTTCAATTAGTTTTTAATCAAATTTAATTATGTTTGATGGTCATCAAATCTAGTTGTCGAATCTTGAATTGCGATTCACAAAAATAATGATTTCATTGTTTATATAATAAGAAAGAAAATTTAATAAACAATTACAATATCTATAAAGAAAACTTTTGATTAGTCTATTAACTACAAGTAAAACAACAATTATGTATTTCATGTTGCTTGAGATGTGATCACTAAATTCAATATATTAATTGATTTTATATAATTGTTGTACTTATCATTATCGTTTATATTTTTCTAAAATTTTTTAATATTTTTTAAATACATTTTCGATCTCTAAATTAACATATCATCCGATACGCGACCAATACCCCGAGACCGATGTGGAACGATACGTTCCGCGACCGTCACCGCGACCGCAACTTTGAACCATGCACTGCCCTCAGCATTCTTTGATCCATCAAGATACAACTGCCAGAGTAAATGACTGGCTCTTCCAGTTGTTGTATCATTTATGCCTTCTCCTTCCAGAGTGGAACTGGTGTTCTCAATGATGAAGTTTATGGGACTTGACCTTGATAATGGCTCCTTGAGGTTGGTAATGCATCTCGAATTCTCCTAGCTCAACCAACCATTTGACCATTCTTCCCGAAGCATCGAGCTTCCCAAGATTTGCCTTAGCGAATGGTTGGTCAATATGGTAACTGGGTGAGACTGGAAATATGGCCTCAGCTTTTGAGCTAAGATGAGTAGTGCATATGCTAGCTTTTCAATATATGGATATCTCTGCTCAGCACCAATTTAGACCTTGCTCACATAGTAAGAGGAAGCTGAATTTCGACTTGATCCTTGACCAACATCATGTTGACAGCCAGATCACTTACTGATTAATAATACATGTATAACACTTCTCTAGGTTTAGGAATAGTAAAATGGGAAACCTCATGAAAATAGAGAAATTTCTAGGAATATGCCTCTTTTCGAAACTTCTTCTATTTGTGTGCCTATTTTAAAGTGGAATTCCGAAGGAGTGTAACTTGCATTCGGAGAATGCGAGTTCCAGAAAATTTATAATAAAAAAAAAATAAAAATTGTTCTTGACTGACCTCGCATTCAGGGAATGCGAGGTCTATCTCGCATTTTTTTTTTTTTTTAACCTCGCATTTAAAAAATACGTTGTAATGAATTTTTGTATTTTTTTTTTTTTTGGTTATAGCAAATTTGACTATGTATATATATATATAATTTTTTTAGAATTTAGGAAATTTGACTATGTATAAATCGTGCACTATTACAAAAATCATTGAAATAGTAAATCGTAAATTATAAACTATAACATTACCGAAGTTGTACGATATTTGGGAATAGTAAACCATTATCTTTAAATCATAAACTATAACATTAACGAAATAATACGCGAATGAAATGTGTAAACCCGTTAATTTATTAATTTATCGTATTTTTGATAAAATTTTGACAGAACCTCCCCTATTTTACGAACATTCTCCCTGCCAACAACCAAACCCAACAAGGGCAACAAACATCCATAAAAGCCCGACAAGGGCTAAAAAACATAAATACAAACCTAATAACAATAAAAAAAAACCACCCGACTAGGGCGAACAATGATATACGAATAACATACATCAATCACACAATATTGCGATAAGTAATAACAAATGTCAATGTCCATGATCTCCAAATCTGCCGCCCGTACCGCAGTCTCTAGGTTTAGGCACCCTTTTTGATCGACGGACATAAATAAAGGAGTGTCTTCTTTGTTGAGGCTATGTGTATAAGATGACTCCCCCAGGTATGCTTTGTTCGTGTTCATGTTCTTCATCTGAAACGGTTGGACCAGTATGTTCTGGATCAGGCGCAATGGACGACTGTCCGAAAGATGATGGTCCCACCGAAGTGCGCATTGGCGAAAGTACGTGTGAAGTATCGCCCTCAAATGGTATGTTAACATGAGGGGATCCAGCATCTACATGGGGTCGCGGGGATGGAACTCGACGACGTCGACGACCACCATTGTGTTGCCCTTTGGCCGCGGAGCCCGCTCTACTCTATGTGGATCATGTGCAGGTGTGGATGTCTAACGTAAGAGTAGGCGGAGGCCGAAGATCAAGACGAGTAGATTCGCCTACTGCATGTAGTGATTGAGAAGCGAAGTGGCTGATCTGTGCCCATGTACTACTATCCGGAGTATCGTCCTCAGTCATATTGTCTAACGACATGTAGTGGCACTTTATTGCCTGAATTATCCGGAAATAAAATACCTCCAATAAGTACAAGTAAGTATGTACGTGCCATCTGCCGACACATGTCGTCATCAGTCGCATCGTCGGGAAGCAGATGATCTAATGCGGCGGACAAACATCCAACTTTCAAATGACCACCATCAATGTCTGATCTGGCAGGCATGAAACCCAATAACTCCATGCATAATTGGCTCCAACCATCTACGGAATGAGTAGTGTCTCTACCCATCACGGGTGGGCCGTCAATGTGTAAACCCCATAGGACCTCTACATCCTGTAACGTGATAGTGGCCTCTCCAATGGGCAGATGGAAAGAATGTGTCTCGGGTCGCCATCGCTCAATAAGACTGTTAAGAGACAGATAATATCCACTGCTTCGGAACAGGGATGGACAAGCTCTGCTGTCTGATCATCCATACCTAAACAAATAATCATGGAAAGAATTAATGATTGTACGATATGTTTTGATAGTAATCAATGATCAGACAAACATTTTTTGAAAATACAACATTTTTTGATGAACGAATACATTAAAAACAAACTACATTCATATAATACAATGAGTATGTAGACAACACAATACAAAGACAAATCATTATTGTCGTGAAGGGCAACTCCTGCGATTATGTCCCCGTTCATGACAATTCATACATCTCCTAGGTTCTCGGACATCTAATCCCATGATTGCCATACACGTATAAGTACAGGGTCTCACACGTCGTACGACCTTGTCGGGCAAATAATTAAGATTATATCCTGTTGTAGTTTGATTATTGTTGATTCCCTCTACGTGGTCATGGTTATGTTGTTCAACTACCACGGCCACACGCTCGATATGTGCGAGTAGTGTAATGGTCCGCAATCAGGCGGGTTGGTTCATCACCCTTATGCCTGCAAACTGCCAAAGCATGCGAACATGGAAACCTATACATTTGCCATTTACCACAAGTACATGTCTGCTGTACATAATTGACAGTTTGTACATTCCCACCACGACCAGTGACACGACGAGGTGTTTTAATTCGGTACACACCAGTAGACTGATCAAAAACCATGACTGTGTGTCCTGCACCTTTTTTGTCTGCTAACAACAACCTTTTCCAATTATTTGGTGTAATTGACGTGCGACAGTGTGTACCCCGTGCAATATTATCAACAAATACTTTTACGCACCGATGGAATTGATCTCACATGCCTCTGTAACTTGACACCAAGAGACCAACACAACTTCTTCACTTCTACATTCTTGTATTTGGTCATCAAATTACTCCGAACGTGACGCAGACAGAATCTATGATACGCAAATGGTTCCTGCCATAAAGGGGACTCACTCATAGCATGCACAATGCCCCGATGGCGGTCAGATATTATGCAAACAGTCTCCAAGTCACGTACAACATGGTGTCTCAACTGCTCCATGAACCAACCCCAACTTTGGATTGTTTAGATCGACAATTCCATAAGCAACAGGTAAAATTTGATTGTTAGCATCCAAAAGCGACGGCAATAAGTAATTTATCCCGATACTCCCCTCGTAGATGCGTGCCATCAACACATAAGACAGGTCTACACATATGGAATGCATCAATCGATGGCCATGCCCAAAATATGTATTTGAAAATTTTCACATCCTCGCTACTGTTGGGATGATGTAGCCATTGCACCACAGTTTGGGGATTGGAGCGTAGTAGTTGTGCAACGTATTGGGGTAATTGTTGAAAATTAGATGCCCAACTTCCATATGCAATCACAATCGCTAATCGCTTCATCACATTACAGTGTCTGAGGAGGACGCAGTCTTGCATTTAGCAGCCCATGTTCTCTTCCGGCTCTCTATGACTTTGAATTCTCGTTGTTGAGCTATAGACCACATTGTAACTGCCTTAGTAACTTGCTCCTTGCTTTCAAAGTACATGTGCAACTGAATATCATTTTTTTCTTCATTCCAATAAATCAGCCCATCTTTATCACTGCGGTCCATGGGATCGTACTCACCGTAGTTACCAAGATCATTGAAAAAAGCCATCCCCCTAGGTTGATAAGTAGGAACATCCTCTTGTGTATGACATTCATCGTTATTTGTCCCAAAATTCTCGTCAGAATCATCATCCGATATGTCTTCCGAGTCTGAACCAGACTTGTAATCCTCGTCTAATGCATGCCACGACGAGTCACTATTACCACTATCCGCTGACAAACCCTCATCTACGAGGCCTTTCTCCATATGTTGATATTGCATGGTACTTGGGCCTTCACCTGCTCTAGTGTCTCTATTATACTGCACGCCAATAGCTTGATCAGATTGCATTGAGTTTGACATTGAAAACGAACAAGTTGGGTTGTAAAGTTCAAACGACCAGGGATGTTCAAAAAGAGTCTGCGCATTGGACTGCAACGGCTGGTCATCCATGGTCGAATGCATGAGAGACATCATTGGCCCCATACCATACACCCCTACATTGTTGCCTACATGTACGTGTGGAATTTCCTCCGTCTCGATATACAATTCAGCACAAAAATTTGGATCGGCATCAAACAAATCAAAAATACCTTCCATACCATCATCATCTGTCAATGTAATGCCAGAGTAAACACCATGACTAACTATGTGCCTGTACACAATATTCAATTTCATCTTCTCCCTATCAACCTCCATGAATTCGTATATCTTGTCAACTAACTCAACAAAACTATTCCGTTGATTTATTCGGAATAGTTTCTTGCTCATCATTGGCCGGTAGGACATAGTACCACCTTCATAGGTTATTTCATGTACAATGACTCCTCCCCAATAAAGGAGAATGTGACGGGGTCTATCAAATGCCATTTTCCTGTAAGGATGGAACATGTTTAGACCCCATTTTTTGATACGGAATATAGTTTTTTTTTTTTTTTTAAATTTGACAGAGTTCCTCTATATCTTTAAGATTCCCTCTAACGCTGGTCATACCTAATAAGGGTTACAAACAACACAACAAATCGGCAACACTTATAACTAATACATGCCCGACAAGGGCTACGACCAATGTAATAACCCGTAAGGGTTACAAGTAATATATGCCCGACAAGTACTACAAAAAATGCAATAACATCCCACAATTTCAGTATAACAAACAACATAACCACAAATTTCAGCTCAACAGAAATCAAACCTACAACATATATCCCGAGACAAAGATCATTTTCTCTAAATATTAAAAAAAATATGGGATATAATCAAAGCAGCATATTATTAAACTAAAATACAAAAACGTAAAAAATATAAACTACCTACACAAAATAAATTTTTACAAAACATTTACATTAACAAAATTAATTATTTAAACAAAATTAAAAAAATATATTAATTAAAATTACTGGACTTCATAAAAAAATTAAATTTACCTGAAATATTTTGGTGGTGGGTTGCGGTGGCGGTGGTTGTGTTGGTTGTAGTAGTGGCGGTGGTTTTGTTGGTTGTGGTGGTGGTGGTGGAATGGAGATGGTGATTGTTGTAGAGGGAAGGAAAAATAGATGGTGGTGGGGAGGAGGAGGAGGAGGAGGACGAAGGAGGAGGAGGAGGACGAAGGAGGAGGAAGGAGGAGGGCGGTGAATTTGGGGGCTTATCTTCTGCGAGGCTAGGCCTGCCTCGCAGAAGATAAGTGGGTTGTTGACCTCGCATTCGAGGAATGCGAGGTCAGTCAAATTTTATTTTATTTTATTTTATTTTATTTTTATTTTTTTTAAAAATTTTCTGGAACTCGCATTCTCCGAATGCGAGTTCCACTCTTTCAGAATCCCACTTTGAAATAGGCACACAAATGCTAGAATACATTTGAAAAGTAGCATAATCTTAGAAATTTTCCCATGAAAATATGACTTCAACTCTACAAAGTCCTTTTCACATTCTTTTGTCTAATGGAATTTTTTTACCTTTTTCAAAACATGAAAAAAGTGCAAACTTTTTTGTACTGATTTCAACAAGAACCTATTCAAGGCAGCAATGCATTCTGTGAGCGTCTGAACCTGTTTTACCCTAGTGGGTGATTTCATGTCGAGAACGACCTTTATTTTGTCAAGTTTATCTTTGATCCCATATTTAGACACCATGAAACCTAAGAATTTTCTTGAGAATACCCCGAAAGTGTACTTGTGTGGATTCAACCTCCTCCGTGCATCTTTTAGCACTCCAAAGGCTCCTCTTAGATTGGATATTAGATCGTTGGCCAATGGCTTTTGACCAATAAATCATCCATGTACACTTTCATGTTACTTCCAATTGTTGTATGAAAAGTTCTTCCAGCCTTTGATAGGTGTCCTATGCATTTTTTCTGCCCGAAAAGCATAATAACATAGCAATACATTCCCCTATTAATAATGAAGGAGGTTTTCTCTTTGGGTTGATAAAGGTAGATTTGATAGTATCCCTTATAAGCTTTCAAAAAGCAGAGGAGTTTGAATTCCACTATTGAGTCCACCATTATGTCTATCTGGGGAAGTGGGTAAGAGCTTTTAGACCAAGCTTTGTCGAGATTTGTAAAATCAATGCAAACTTGCAGTTCTCCATTAGACTTGATCACCAATACGGGATTGGCAAGCTAGAAGGGATAGCTTACCTCTCTGACCAATCCTGAGGATACCAATTTTTCCACTTCTTTATCGATAACTCTACTTTATTCAGAGGCAAAAGATCTCTTCTTCTGCTTGATTGGCTTGCAAACAGGATCGAAACTTAGTTGATGTACAATGATATCTCTAAGTATGCCTAACATGTTCTCTATTGACTAGGCAAAAACTTCTACATTCTCCTGTAGGAGGTTTATCAGTTTAGACTTTAGGGATTGGTAATCGGGGGTTAAGCTGTGCTTCTATCTTCAGCTTTCTGTCCGGATATTTGTGGTCTAGTTCAATTAGCTTAATTTCCTCGTTTGAGCTTATCTTTTTGTAATCTGTCTTCACCTTGAGAGGTTGAAAATCTTGCACTGTGAGGGCGGGATGGCCATTTGCTTTAAAAGATGCAGTTTAGCATTCCCAAACAATTTTCTTATTCCTTTTTTAGAGTCCCCACTCCATGTTCTGTTGGGAACTTCACATATAGATGATAGGTTGAAGGCATGACCCTAAAAGAGTATAGGCCTGGTCTTTCAAAGATAGCATTGTAGGACCATGTTGTCTTTACCACTAAAAGTTTATGGCATTTGTGGCCCATTTGGGCTCGTCTACGAGGGTCACCCTAAGATTGATTTGTTCTTCTAGGACAACTTATGGTCTTGAGAAACCTACTAATGGCATGCGAACTGGCTTGAGTCAACTTAATTGGAACTTCATATCCAGAAAAGCCTTATAGAAGATTGATGTTCATGAGCTTCCATTGTCCATGTAAACCTTGTTCATTTTGTTATTAGAAACAATCATGCTAACGACTATACGATTGTTATGAGGATAGCTAGGCGGGACATCATTTCCAAATAAGTCATCGATTTTGTCTTCTTCAGGCGTTTGCTACCTGCATCCCATCTTGGCCAAGCCTATAAGTAGGCTTTCCTAGTTGACTTGGTGTCATTTTTGTTAAGTTCACCTTCTATGACATTTTTTTGTTCACCAGTGACCTAATTTGCATCCTAATGTCATGGAGTCCCCTTTTGGTTCTACCTTCTGCCTTGTCTTTTGCCCCATCTGGTTTGTCCAAGTGCATCCTAATCCCTCTAATCCTGCTTCTGGTCAAGGTCATAATGGTTTTGTCTATCTCCTTCTATCCTTTTATTTCTAATGAACTGATCGAGCTTTCCTCTCCTAATGGCGGCCTCGATCTCTTTAGATAGATCAATATATTTTTCTATTTCATGCCCGTGAGACCCAATAGAAATCATGGAACAAACAATAGATCTTTTGATCTCTTTTGTAGGATGGGGAAGTCATCTTATGGGTTCTTCTTAAAATCCCCTATTTCTCAACTTGCATCAATGCTTTCGTCTAACTTGTATTCAGAGGGGTGTATCTTTTGTCCTGCAATATTTTTCTTGTTGCAAGTTCTGATACACAATTGCAACATGTCCATGACTCACCTTGTCTTATCCTCAGGGGTTAGTATCCAGCTTTTTCTTACCTTTTCCTAAAGTGTACTTCAGGGTTTTTTTTTTTTTGTTTGATGTCTCTCCCTAAATTGTGTCATGGGCTATTTGCAAGGCTTCTTGTATCATCAAGAGATACTTTTCGTTTAAGGATTGGTTGAAAAGCTCAGGTTACACACCACTGACAAAAGTTGCAACTAACGCTCCTTCATTTTTATCCTGCACTTGAAGGACTTCCTTGTTGAAATGAGTAGCATACTCATGTAAGGGTTCTTTATTCCTTTGCCTGATAACTATTAGATCATACTATGATTTCCTTGGCATAGAAAAATCTCGATAGTAGTCAATTGAATCAACATGGTAATTCCAAATACCATTGTGAGCCTTTTCCCTAAAGGTATTTGGTAACAAAATGCATCTTAGTTCGTCCGTGACTCTATGTATGGCCAAAAGCAAATTAAAATACCTAAGAAGATCGCTCGGATTAGTCGTTCCATTTTACAAGTCCAACTGAGGTAGCTTAAAACCCTTGGGCATTTGCGTGTTCCAGATACATGTAGTAAAAGGATTTCTCTAGGCCATCTCAAAAGTTGTAATTGGAAATAAGTTTGGCCTGGGAAAGGACCTTGTCCAGTTGTTGATGAAGTTCTTAATTTAGCCTTTGTTCATTCGTTTCTTCCTCTTCTCTACCTTCTTGAGGTCTATTTATCGCCTGACGATAAGGAGGTGGGTCAGGATTTCATACAAGGAGAGATGTTTAGAGTCCTTCAGGACATCAAGCTTGTAAATGGTGGAGCTCAACAAGTTCAATAAAATAATGTTTGAAGTCTAAGCAAGTCAAGGGTTTGAGTTAGTGAAGTCCAAAGGCCCAAGACTTGAAGACAAATTCGATCCATCGTGAAGCGATCGAGCAAACCCTAGTTTCAACCATAGGATTGGCCACTTTAATCCTATTTGACCTAGGATTTAACTTCAAGACTTATTCTTAGGAAATTTTATTTTATGTGTTTTCTTAACTTGGACAAGGGTTAGTCCACATTAGTCTTATAGCCAATTTTTAGTACTGTGTGCCAATCGTAAACCTGTTTGGATTTGGCAAGTTAGAATTCCTAGTGTTGGTAGGACACCCATGTAGCATTTTTGGGACTTATTTTTACGTTACTTATACCCCCTATAGCCAAAAATACTCATTCAACATTATTCAATAAAAAAAAATTCAAGAGAAAATTCTCCAACTTGTCTTCCAAAGACTTGTGGTATTTTGCAGGATTGATTTTTATAATTACCAACCATAATACTATTAGTTCTTGTTATCCCTCGTTATAGACAATATATCGATATCTCATACAGTCAAGAATAGATACTTTGAATTATTGATTTCCTAATCAAAGGGTTTAAATCCATCAAGTAGGAGTCATTTAGGCATTCTTAGGTTCTGTATCAATTCCAGGTCTCATTAGTTTATCTGCGAGATTCGCATCAGAGTGGTATCAGAGCTTGGAATTCCCTAAACATGTTTGTTTTCTTGTGTTCGCATAAATCCACAGAGATTATATCCTATTTGTTTTTAACATTTTCTAGTTCAAATTATAGATAAAAAATAAAATCAGCTATATTCTTGTTCGTATTCTTGTCTTGTTCTAGTTCGTTTCTGTTCTTGAAAAATTGCAGCCTTATTCTTGCTCTTTAAACTGAATTATTGCTGTAAGTTTTCTCATATTCAACTATTAATACATTGTTCTTATTGATTAAAAAAATTGATACTATTCATCGATACTGTTCATCAGCACTGTTTGCACAGCATATTCTTTTTTCTATTAAAAAATTATAGCTGAGATAGAAAAAAAAAAGAAAAGAAAGAGGCCGAATTCCAACCCTATTGGAATTAGGGATTCCAAGTCCTTGCATTAGAAAGTTTGTGCTGTTTCAATCATTTTCTTAGTTGGATTATATCATTTCTTGAATTCTTTTCACACTTGGATTACAACTATTTTCTATTTCCAATTAGGAGTAGTCCTAATCCTATTTCTAATAGGAATTGAATTAAATTGCAGCATTTCCCTACTTTCCTAAAACATCATTCTCAACTGAAATTTCTTTATTTTTCTTTTTCAATTTCTTTATCTTTTTAGCTCTCGGTTCATAAAATGTGAAATACCAAAAATGCCCTTATTCCCTCGAGTTAGTCCTTTCTAGCCCGAAACCCCAGTTTTGTTTGACAATCTTATTGTTTGACTTTCTAAAGTTCTTAGTGTGTGTTCTTTGTTACATATGTCCACCATTACATTGTAATTTATTTGCTTCATTAGTCTATAACTACTAATTGTGTTCTATCATATTTTTGTAATTACTTGTGTTTTGTTGCCGAGTACGTTAAAGTTTGTAAAAGACTTTGAGGACAATTTAAATGAGAGAAAAAAAGGAAGAATGGTGAGTTCATTAGAGGGTAAAATTCTTGAATTTGTTGAAACACGAGTGAAATTGTGTGACATGTTCAAATTTGAGCCTAAATACTCAGGGAGTGCCGTCAGGTCCTTCTTAGTTTTTACTAACCCTTATTCTTGAAATTCCTTGTGTTTTGGTTTAATTTGCAGATTCAAAATGTCTCATAAAGGAGAAAGGTCAATGGTTAATGCTTTGGAATCCCGTGTTGCCCAAATGGTCATATCTCTTGACAGTATGTAACGCTTTCTTCAGACATTAATAACTAAAATGGTGGATTGAGCCATTTCTACAAGCTGGTCAAGCTGAACCTCATGCTTATAGATTCCCAAAAGCTCGTCGAGGTATGTGTCTTAATTAACATTCCAATGACTGTGAATCTAATGATGAATTGTATGGGCTGATGATGTCCGTACAAGGTCAAGGAATCACCGACATGATTGGAATGATGAGCAGGAGGTAGATTTTTTTGAGAAACCAACTTTAGTGATTTTGCGGGCACTTCATGCTCAATTTGATGCCTTACACACCTAATTGTAAATTTATAAAATACCTAAATCCTACTACTAACTAGGTGGTTGATAACTCTAGTAAACTAGAGTTATTTTTTCTAAATTATAGCATTTTGATAGTTTAAATTCCGAAATTAGATAAGTAATTGAAGATTTCAGTTAATTTCTTTCATATGTAATTGCATTTTTGTTCTTGAATTAATTATGATAAGTTTGTGTTAAATTTTTAGTTTAATTAAGTGCTTAATGGTGTTAATATTATGTAGGTTAAAAATTAAAGGTTAGAAGCTGCAAGAAACAAAGCTCAAGGGACTAGATTGCAAAATGGGTTAAATGAAGATTGCTGGAAGGAGAGTCGAGATCGCGGTCTCGACTATTCCAGACCGCGATCTCAACTCGGGAATTGGTTTTACTGTTTTAGAGTTGAGATCGCGGTCTCAAATGTTCCAGACCGCGATCTCAACTCGCTGAGAATTAAGTTGTAAGGGCAATTTTGTAAACTTCTAGCCAAAAACCCATAATTTTGCCTTGTGTAATGCTGCACTATTTAAGCTAAGTAGAATTAGTAAGAAAGGAAGAGTAGATAGTTTTTAGAGTAAATAGTTTTAATTAGTTCTAGATAGATTAGGATAACTTGAACTACAAGTTACTTTTTCTAATAGAAATTTCTGTTAACTTTCATCTTAGATCTTCTTTTAATTTCTTGTCAAGTTTAATTTTTGATTAGATAATCGTAGTGGGTTCTTCGCAAGCTTCTCGTAGATATAATTTTTATTTGCTTTCTTGTCCAATTTAGTAAAAATTTCTTTACTTTCAAATTTGGGTTTTTAGGAAAATTAGTGTTCTTGTTAATTTCTTGCTTTTTATTTAACAATTTTCAATTTCTAGCTTTAATATTTCTAGTTAATTCTTAGTGGGCTTTCTTAGTTTCAATCAAAAATCCAAAAATATTTAGATTTCTTATTTAACTCTTTCTAATTGATAGTTTAGAAATGAATGCTTTTAATATTCAAAGTTTCTCTTTGTAGTCTTTTTAGTTGAGTGACTTACCTGTTTTAAATTTTAGTCTTAATTTGATTAAATTAGGTTAGAATTAAAATTATAGCTTTCATTAGAATAGTTCTATCATCTATCAATTGATTTTGATTAACTGCACAAGCACCCTTAAACCTTGGTAATTGCAATCGACAATCCTTGTGGGAACGATCCTTACTTCCCTTTGCTACTAGTTGACAACCGTATACTTGCGGGATGCCATCTAGTTAGTAGTAGGATTTAGGTGTTTCATTGAACTATAACTAGGTGTGTTAAAGAGGCATAAGTGATATCCAGCAAGTATACAGCTGTCAACTAGTAGTAAAAGGAAGTAGCGATCGCACCTACAAGGATCGATCAATAATTATCGATTATTTGGTTAGATTACAAGTTGAAGCGGTTGATTAAGAGAAGACAATTAAATAAAACTAGAACTAATGAAACTAGGAAAGCAATTTAAAGTAAAGATTAAATACTAAGAAACCATTTTGTAAGACTGAAATTAAAAAGGAAGTATCTTTAGAAAGCATTTAAAGTGAACAATTAAAATGAAAAGCATATTAAGCAAGCAAGCAATTATTTAATCTAAACCACTTATTATCGCTAAGCAAGCATAATAATAGAAACTCATAACCTATTCTAAGAAAGCATGTAAAAAGAAAGCATTTTTAAAAAATAATTAACTAACCTAAACTACAAATTAGCACTAAGAAAACATGATTAAAGGAAGCCCATGTACTAATCTACCAATTAAACAAAGAAAGCAATTAAATGAAAAGCCCAAAAACCAATCGACCTTAATTAACTAATATAAACTACCAATTACCATTAAAAAAGTATAATTAATGAAAATGAAAATCTACCACAACTTTACTAATCTATCAACTATACTAAGAAATCATGTAATGGGAGCAATTATATGAAAGCAATTAGACTAATTAGGAAACATGAAATTAAAGATTAACTAAAGGAGTTTTAACATAAACAAGGAACTTACCACTAAAAAGCTTCAATCTTTAGTTGGGAAATTAAGATTATAAGAAAGAGAAATCCAAATCTACTCTAATCTAAGAAAACCCTACCCATGGGAAGGAAAAAGGAAGAAAATTATTCTCTAATCTAGCCTACTTCTACTAGCTAAGTTATGCCTCAAATAAGGCTTAAAAGAGGTATAAATAGTGTAAGGGTTGTGGGAGAATAATGCAAGAAAAATTAGCCTTGAATAAAGACTTTTATTCCCCAGCCGTCTTAGTGTCACGACATCAAATTTTTGGTGTCGCAACACCGACTGCAACTTCTGTACCATTTCATAGTTTTGTTTTGAAAATCTTTGTCCGACGTCCAATTGATGTGCCATTTTTTTCATACAACCCTAATATCATAGGAGAGAATTATTAGCTATAATAAACAATTGAAATAAATCCTAAATATATAAATAAAATTTTCATAAAGTGGGCCAAAAAAATGAAAGACAAATAAAGATGAATGAAAACCTAATTCCCAACAAAATTAGGTTTAAGGCACGACACAACTCTATGCACAAAAACCTAATAAAATATGAAAATTAACACCTAAATAAGTACAAAAATGCTTAATGAACACATATTAACACATTCTCACAAATAAAAGCAAAATAGACAAAAAACACACACAAAACACTTCGAATGCTCAAAACTAGAAGCAAAATCATCAAGTTTAGGTTACACATAACTCTAGTTTCCTAGAGTTAAAACACTCCCAAACTAAAGTTTTTGCTCATTCCGAGCAAATAAAAGACAAGAAAAACAATAAAAACAAACAACGAATGAACAAACACAAAACACAAGACACAAAGCGTAACATTCAAGACACCACCAAGTTGACAACACAAAGGTGAGAAGTGGTGGTATATGCTTTGAGTGAGTAAAAACCTGTCGAGGGACCTGAAGTATTATATGACAATTGAACTATTTTAACTTGGCACTTTAAGTTTTTTCACTTTCCCAAAGAAAACGAGTTCAAATGCCAGCAAAAGATTTCAAATAACCAAGTATTAACCATCATCAAAAAGGTTTTTGAAAAACAAATTTAGTTCAAGTCAAAAGTATTACAAATTTTTGAAACTATCTTGATAAGGCTACATGGAAATAGAAGATCATTAGGAGTCTACCTAATATGCATACGTCATACAATTGAGAATATTACTGTATCAAGGAGTGAGTAGCATGATATTAACAATGGGTATGACAAAATTTTCCTTCTTACTCGTTGGTATTCTAAAACATAACTCCTAAAGGCCATTTTGGAGAAACAACGTGGGTACATGCTAGAATTACCTACTAGCCTTATTACTATTCTAATGACATATTTTGGAGAAACAACATGGATACATGTCAAAATCATATACTCTAAGCCTTACTCCAAAAAGAATTTTTTTATTTTTTGGTTTTTTTGAGGCCCTAAACTGAGGAAGAAGAGTAAAATGTACCCAAGATCATATTCAAAACAATCACTTATAGGTTAGAAGAAAACTCCCTATGATAACACACAAAATGACCTAAAGCACTTCTATTCAATTTAAACCAATTTTTTCCAAAAGATGAATTGACCAACAATGCAATGCTATTGATTTGATAAAAAATAATGTTTCAAATGAACTATGAAAATGTGAATGCCTCACCTTTTGAACATATAATACATGGCTTTTGAAATTCTGTTGTCACAAAAGAACTACTCAACACACACCAAAACCCATGTATTACTATGTTTAAAAGGTGAGGGATTCACATTCACAACAAAATCCATGGAATGCCAAGTTTAAATAATTCGATCATATGATATTGCAAGTCATTTGTCATCATCAAGTACCATAATCAATCAATTTTGCACCAAAATTCACCATAAAGTCAATCATATGTGATATTGCAAGTCATTTGCCACCGTCAAGTACCATAATCAATTAATTTTTCATCCAAAATTCACCACAGAAATATTTACATTCACAAAAAGACACCATTCCTAACACAAGTAAATAACACCCCCAAACTTGTCATTTTATTCAAGTGATGAGTACAACTCATCCTACCGCTCACCAAAAATTGAACAAACACCTAATAATACTACTAGAAAATGTAAAAACAAAAGACTAGGCAATGATTTTGAATTACACTTGAGCAATCAAAAAGCAAAAATAGAAGATGGGCAACTTACTAACTAAGTGAATGGGAATGAAACTAATTATGCACAAATTGACCTTAGAGATAAGAGTTCTATCATTTAATTATGGACTTCGCCATTCAATAAGCACAACACTAATAAGGCAAAATAATGATCAATTTCAAGTATACCATATAAATGCTAGTTCCATCAAACTCATGAGTCTTAAAAATTGAATTTCCTTCAACAACCAATCATGGATCACAGTATTAAAGAGTCTTTGGGGCTTTAAAAGGTTCAAACAATTAAAGAAAAAGAAAAACATACATTAGGGTAACAAGGTTTAACAAAACAAATTGGTTAACTAAATGTCCAGCTCATCTCTCCTAATTTAGTTTCACACATAATTAGTTTCAAAAAGACATTCAATCAAAGATTACTCTCAAACCATATCAGGCATTCGCATGTATTCGTGAAATAAGCTCATACATTTAGCACATAAAGTGTACAACAACTAGAATATCCACAAGAAAAAAGTAAAAACCAAGTCAAAAGTCATTCATAAAGCATATATATCATTCACAAATGACAACAAGTCATAAATTATCATCAACATTTTCGTTAATGACCAAATTCATCCAAGTGTGTCCAAATTTAATTGCCAACAAAAAAGTATAAGCTAAACTAATCACAAGGCTACTAGCCTTTATTATCTATGACGGTACATAAACTAAAGTAAGGAAACTAAAATAAAGCATAATAAATACA
Organism: Cinchona pubescens; assembly: GCA_025175665.1. Classification (NCBI taxonomy): domain Eukaryota; kingdom Viridiplantae; phylum Streptophyta; class Magnoliopsida; order Gentianales; family Rubiaceae; genus Cinchona; species Cinchona pubescens. The sequence goes on from JANKKI010000312.1 coordinate 1,057,372, forward strand.
AAAAGAAAAGAAATACTCCCTCAACACCAAGGTGGCTTCCCAAGGATATTGTAATCCTTTTTGAACTTGTACCATTGCTTACCTCATCCAAAGTCCCCTAGGAATTGGAGTTCGACATTGGTAGATTATGTTGGGATTTCCTAGCCATAATATAAAAATAACGCAGCGGAAAAACACCGGAAATCCCTATAAGAGGATCCATGCGTTCCGATTAAATCGTCTAGGGTTTAGATATATATACCTTTGATGCTCGATATCAAAACCCTGGTTGCGATCTGAACCTTTCCACGATCTGAACACCACGGTCACTATTTGGACACCACGGCAACCACGAACTATTCGTTGAACACGTCAGACCTTAGGCGCTGCTCTGGATTGAACGAACGCCCTCTACAGGTATCCACACGAGTAGCTTTTCCGATTTTAGGGTGTTGCTTGCTAGAGCAGTGTTTCGGAGTACTATTTCTATTATCAACACCGTTCAATCCAGAGCAGCGCCTAAGGTGGTTACAATCAAACGCGTAAATAATTCTCGTTCATTGAATCTAGACACAAATTCTTATTCAACGAACTTAGTCAACAATTAACTTAACCCAATGCTTACTCTTAGTGTGTGACCCTTTAGGTTCATTTAACGTTGGCAATAAGTATAATTTCTAATTCCAACACTGTTGCCTTTAGTACATAAACCAACAATACTCCCACTTGGACTAAATTCAATTGGGCCAGGAAGATTAACAGGAATTATGGCATTAAACACCTTATAATTTATCATTAACAGATTATACTCATAGATCAAGATTGGCCTCTAGCAAGGCATCATGACCACCTTCAAGTTAAATGAAGATCATTGATCTGACATAACCTGATCAAATAACCCATGTCATAATCCTTTTGTCACACGATGTCCTAGTTGGACATAGAGCATGGACAATGTCATCTCTATTTGTGTCCAACTATTTGATTTCTCGATCTCGAAGTAGAATGATAAAACAAATGAATTTGATCACCTTATCAATCCATTTGAGCACGGCCATGCATTTTACATTCCTACTAATCGAGGGGCCCAAAGACATCTCTCTCATAATAAGAGGGACAAATTCCATCTTAATCACTCATTTTCCTCCACATAATTTCTACATGTTCAATCACAATCTTTATAATCATCCGGTTAAAGACAACGTTTGATTGTGTCAAAACACATAAGTTCTTATGTAGGAAACTATGGTGATCTCAGGTCTAAGGATGAACAACATGTTCATAATGAGAATTACCAATGACATAAAACCATGTTGTATTCTCATAACGGGTCAATCCTAGATGTTCGCCAAGACAAATACCCATGATTTTTATTATATCCATATATTATAATCATCATATGATTATCAATCAAAATCATACTAGTCTTAAATCAACACAGTTCCCACTATATTGAATAACTAGGGACATTTAGAATAATAAATTATTCATGGATTCTAATATTAAAACATGCAATAATAAATCTCTTTATAAATATCATGATGACAATATTCATTTTAAAAATTATCCATTAAAAGTCTCCCAATTAAACAATTAGGTCCAATCATACATATGTCTAAGACCTATTGACCGAACATGGCGATCATGTTTTGGTTGTGGTAGTGGTTTAGTTAATGGATCAGCACAGTAGTTAGTAAGTGGTACTTTGCATATTTTGACGTCTCTCTCTCAATGATCTCACGAATGAGTTTACAATAGTCTTTGGATGTGTTTGGATCGTTGATGCGATCTAGGCTCTTTGGCTTGTGCAATAGCCATCTTATTATCACAATAGATATCAACTGGATTAGTGAGGATAATCCCTGCTGTCCAGTGACTCTCACCAGGATCCGATTGGTATCTACTCGTTATGCTCAAAGCATATGAGACATCCGGTCGAGTACATAACATCGCATACATGATGGATCCTATAGCTGATGCATATGGAATCTCACTCATGCGATTTCGCTCATCTTGTGTCGCAGGACACTGAGCCTTTCCAAGACTGATACCATGAGCCCAGACCTTCAGAAGGATTTAGAGCATCTATAAGAGACAGCCGTGAAGACGTGTTTTACATAGTCATCAACTCATGTTCCAACACCAAGCACGGCAGGAAAGGTTTGATACGACCAAAGCTTTACATTCCTGCAAAATGGCTGCTTCGCCCAAATCCTTCATTGAGAAACACTTTCCTAACCAAGACTTGACTTTACGCAAGGTAGGAATGTCATTTCCAATGAGCGATGTCATCAACATACAAAACCAGAAACACAACTGCATTTGCATTAATTTTCTTGTAAAACTAGGTTCATCTTCATCAAAGGTATCCAAACTCTTTGACTGCTTCGTCAAAATGAAGATTCCAACTCCGAGAGGCTTGCTTTAATCCATAAATGGATCTTTGAAGCTTACATACCTTTTCAGAATTCTCAGCTTGTACAAAACCCTCAGGTTGTGTCATATACACATCCTCGAGTAAGTTTCCATTAAGAAACGCTGTTTTGACATCCATTTGCCATATCTCATAATCATAGTATGCTGCAATGGCAATAAGAATCCTTATGGATTTAAGAATAGCAACTGATGAAAAGGTTTCATCATAGTCTATACCATGAGTTTGTTTGAAACCTTTTGCAACCAATCGTGCTTTGAAGGTATGTAGATTGCCATCCATGTCAGTTTTCTTCTTGAAAACCCATTTACACCCAATAGCTTTTATACCATCCGGTGGATCAATCAAAGTCCAAACTTGATTGTCAAACATGGATTGCATCTCAGATTTCATGGCACTTTGCCATTCCTCAGAGTCTGGACTAGTCATAGCATCTTGGTAGCTAGTGGGCTCATGGTGATCCATGAGTAACACATCATTTGTATGTGTAATAAGAAATCCATATCTCTCGGGCATATTTCTAGCTCTACCGGATCTACGGAGTCCTTGTGTTTCATGTGGAAGCTCAACAACGAATTGTGAGTCATTCCCATGTTCCAATTGTGTTGTCTCATTCGAACCAACAACTAATTGTGATTCTTGATGAGATTGCATACAGAAGAGAGAGTGTTGTCTTGTGGATCTTGAAATTCTTCAAGATGTACTCTACTCCCACTAGTTCTTTTGGAAAGAAACTCTTTTCCAAAAATATCCCATTTCGGCAACAAACACTTTGTTTTCGGAGGGATTGTAGAAGTAGTATCCTTTAGTTTCTTTAGGATACCCCACAAACAAACACTTATCGACTTGGGAGCTAACTTATCCGAGACTGCCGTTTGACATAAGCCTCACACCCCAAATCTTAAGAAAAGACAAACAAGGCTTTTACCAGTCCACATCTCATATGGTGTCTTTTCTACGCTTTTAGTTGGAACACGATTCAATGTGAATGCAGTGTTTGTAAAGCATAACCCCAAAAGAACAAACATACTGGATGTGATATTAATACATACATATGATGTATGGCCCTTTTGACCTGGTCATAAAATTCTTGACTCGGATATTCACCACCTCGATCGGATCTCGGACAGATCTAAACCCTAAACGATTTAATCGGACTTGTCCAACTAAGACATCGTGAGACAAAAGGATTATGACCTGTCTCTTATACACATATTTCTGTAAGGAAATCCCACTGAAATCATCGAGAAAGTAATGAAATCTTGGTAACCTCCTCTGCAACAGATTTAATGGACCACATACATCCGTATGTATTAGGCCCAATAAATCATTGGCTCGTTCACCGTGTCCATAGTAGGAGCTTTAGTCATCTTTCCCAACAAACAAGATTCGCAGATATCATAAGATTTAAGATCAAATTGATTCAAAAGCCCATCTTTATGGAGTTTTGATATGCGCTTCTCATTTATGTGACAAAGGCGACAATGCCATAAGAAAGTTTGATTTGAATCATCCAATCTAGGTTTCTTTGTATTTATGTTATAAACAATCTCTGGATTGGGCTTTTCAATGTTTAGAACGTTGGAACTGATGACAAGGATTCACTGTTCCAACGGCTAGAGCAGCAACCACATCTAGATATGATAAACCAGCATCTCCACTTCACCTTTCTTTATTCGGAAATGCACATCGTGTTAAGACGTGTACATCAAATGTGAGCTCTTATACACATCTAGATGTGAATAAGATTTGACAGTGAATTAGGTGTTGTTCCTGATTAACGTGTATAACATAAATACGAAGTAGTAGTCTCACTACTCTTCTTCTTCTTTAGATCTTCCAAATAGAGTTTGCAATTTCTTTTCCAATGACCGGCTCATTGCAAAAGTGACAAACTCCTTCCTTTGGAGGCTTAGGCTTGTTCGGTTCTTGGGCTTGTTTTGTGTATAGGGCTTTTCTTATAAGCCTTATTTGACCTTCCTTTCGTTTTTATCCCCTTACCTTTATGAACCATTAAAACTTGGCCAGGCAATTTTTGATATTATGCTCAGCAGTTTTAAGCATCGAATGCGGCTCGAAACAGATTTCTCCATGTTGTTCATGTTGAAGTTCATAACAAATGGCTATAACTCTCGGGAAGAGAATTCAGGATCAAATCCGTTGCCGGCTCTTGACTTATGGGAAATCCAAGTCTTTCAAGATGATCTATGTGACCCTTCATCTTCAAGACATGAGGANTAACAGGCGCTCCTTCAGCCATTTTTCTTAATGTAAAGCTTTGGTCGTAGGAAACCTTTCCTGACCGTGCCTGTCTCTTATACACATCTCCTTGTGATGATTGACCATCTCGAAAGCTTCCAAGTGCTCCAAGTCCTTCTGAAGGACTGGGAGCATGGTTGGAAGCTTTCGATCCAACATCAACGAGTCGTCAAGGAAGTTGGTCCCATTCAGCTTGTCCTTCTCAAGGATAGATCGCAAAGATAGTGTTGAAGTGTTATTAGCGGCCATCGATCTACAACAATTATGCAAAGTACAATATTTCGATATTAATATAAAACTCCCACTAAATCAATTACCCTCATAAATGAATACACAACAGTTTGTATTTAGTGGGTTAAGATCCATATTTCACTTAACTTTAACTCAGCTTTGGCATGACAATTAAAATTAAGTTATTTAGGTAGGTAACTCTTTACCAATTACATCATATGTAACTCTTAAAACAATTATGAGATCAATACATCACATGTACCGGCATGTTTAATCTCATCTTATGCCTATGGGCCCAAAACCGTTTTGATAGCCTTCAATATTTATTGGCCAAATTAAACATATAAGTAGCACCATTACTTATCCTTGAGACTAAAATAACTAATGTACTTTTACTTTAGCAAAAACGCACAGATGTGATCAAAGTCTTTGGAAGGTGTTTAAACTGGTAAAAAGCCTTGTTAAGAAGCTTAAGATGTTATGTGAACTTGTTAATTGATCATATGTTTTCATGCACCACATATATTTAACATTTAACATCACATAAACATATACAAATAACAGTAAGATAAACGTGTCATAGCATGGCCCTTAAACTATGGTGATCTTCATAAGCCAATATGAAGATCAAGGTCAATCCTAGGGTCAAATTATAACTTCAAAATTTCTTCCATCTTCATGGAATACACCTTGTTGTTGATTGACGCCAAGTTGCTCCTCTTGCCTTCTTTACAAGCTTTGTAATACAATAATACAAAACTTTAAAATTACAAAAAAAGATTCAGTATGAAATACATCTAGATGTTATAAGAGACAAATACATACATGTTGTATGTTTGAGCATATGAACACATCATAAAACAGAAAACATACTATTATTTATCAGACGTTATAACCAAAACGATTTTAAGCCACTACGACAGAAAGTACGGCGGTCCCGCTACATAATTTTTCATGATACGAATTAAATTCATCGAACAGAACATACACATATCATATATGTAAATCATTCGACAGAAGCATATATACATATATATATGCATAATTCGACAGAAAATTACATATATCATATATACATAATTCAACAGAAACATACGTATATCACATATACATATAGTTCAACAACAGAATCTATCAAATAGAATCATCGAATGAACAGTTTCTATCGAATAGAATCTTTGCATACATGATTACCTTCGTTTGTCTGAATAATGGGTCTGAGATTTTCAACGATACATTCAGCCATAACTACGGTTCATGTACTTGATTATGTCCAACATAATATGTTTTTAACTAATTTCATCAATCCAGAAACGGTTTAATTGAAAACGCAAGCGGCTCTGATACCACTGTTGGGATTTCCTAGCCATAATATAAAAATAACGCAGCGGAAAAACACCGGAAATCCCTATAAGAGGATCCATGGGTTCCTTTGTCATATCTAGGGTTTAGATATATATACCTTTGATGCTCGATATCAAAACCCTGGTTGCGATCTGAACCTTTCCACGATCTGAACACCACGGTCACTATTTGGACACCACGGCAACCACGAACTATTCGTTGAACACGTCAGACCTTAGGCGCTGCTCTGGATTGAACGAACGCCTCTAGTGGATCCACACGAGTAGCTTTTCCGATTTTAGGGTGTTGCTTGCTAGAGCAGTGTTTCGGAACTATTTCGTAGGGTTTTTCGTCCGACTGTGTGTTACTAATGAGTCGCATGTCAGACACACCGAACCCTAAAGAATCATATTCTATATATAGCGGTTAACCTAAATTCAAAGAACTCTTCTTTGATTAGAAGAATTTCTATCACACGTATTAGGTATATAAACGCGTATGATAGTAACCAGATATAGTTCCTAACGAATTATTATAATTACCATTTAACTGGACAATCCAGTAAATCCAATGTAATTAGTAAATAATTCTCGTTCATTGAATCTAGACACAAATTCTTATTCAACGAACTTAGTCAACAATTAACTTAACCCAATGCTTACTCTTAGTGTGTGACCCTTTAGGTTCATTTAACGTTGGCAATAAGTATAATTTCTAATTCCAACACTGTTGCCTTTAGTACATAAACCAACAGATTATGCCTCCTCTATCCCCTCTAGAAAGTATCCTTCTTCTTCTTCTAGTTCTCAAGTAACTTCTTTGTCTACGAACACCCCAAATAGCACTTCTTTAGTTGTAACCTAGACAAATTCACACCCATATACATAAGTGTCAAGTGACCCGGTTGTTGTGACTTTGACTTCATGAAGCTCTTGGAAATCGATTTCTTGTACAAGATATTTTTTATTTTTTCTTCTTGAACCGGTTCTTCACCCATTAGTAGGGGGTTGAAATCCATTGTGCTTCACTATTTACCATTCTTTTAACTTGGGCAAGTTATACTTGTAGCATTTTGGTGGATTCTCGGAGCTAGTTCTTCACGATTTCTAGCCATCTTTTCTCAAAGTTAGGCTTATTCTTCTTGAAGTTTGGCTAGTTCTTGAAGTAACATCATCCTTTCCATTTGGCTAGTTCTTGAAGTAACATCATCCTTTCCATTAATCTTGCCTCATCACATTCTTGGATTGTAGAGTGGAAAAGTAAGGGCTCCATTGGTTCATATAAAGGCTCTTGACGTGAAAGGAAAGAATGGAGATTTGCTTAGAAGCTCTCATAAGAATGTGGATGGCTAGACCATACCATTTCGTAGTTTAAGAGGTATACCTCCATTACTATAAAAATGATAATTTCCTTGGTATGCATCATTCCAATTTGGTCCTTGCATGATCTTGAAGCTAACAAACAACACAAATATAAACAAGAAAAAGAACTAAATCACATAAACAAGAAAATTAGTGAAGTTTAGACTACTAGCTAGTCTAAACAATCCATCAACCCAATTCGCCTTTCTCCTTTTCAATTTGAAGAAGCTCTAGTTGAAAGACCTCTTCTTTCGCAGGGGTGCAATTGAGATCGGGAATGCTTGGTTCTTTTAAAGAACCGGCACCCTTCTATCGCTCCCCGATGGAGAAAGGAACTCTACCCATGAAAGAAAGTAGGTATTCGATCCATTCCTCAAGCCAAAACCAGAGATTCGAGAAATTTTTTTTTTTTTAATTTTTTAAAATAAGACCACAACTATGAAATGAAAATCTTTTTGGTTTTTCTAATTGGTGAAATAACTATACAAGAAAAGAAAAAACTTCAATCTAGTATTATAAACAAATTATATCGATATCACTGAAAACTAATTTCTGGCAACGGCACCAAAAATTTGATGCCTTACACACCTAGTTATAATTTTATTCCTTCTGATAGTAAAACACCAAAATCCTACTATTAACTAGATGGTATCTCGCAACCATACGGTTGTCAACTAGTAGTAAAGAGAAGTGGACATCGTACCCACAAGGATTGGTTGATAATTACCGATTACTTGGTTAGATTACAAGTTGAAGTGGTTGATTAAGAGAAAATATTTAACTAAAACTAGAACTAATGAAACTAAGGAAGTAATCTAAAGTAAAGATTAAACACTAAGAAAGCATTTTGTAAGAAAGGAAGTATCTTTGGAAAGCAATTAAAGAGAACAACAAAAATGAAAAGCATATTAAGCAAGTAATTAGTTAATCCAAACTATTCATTATCCCTAAACAAGCAAAATTATAGAATAACCTATTCTAAGAAAGCATGTAAAAAGAAAGCATTATTAAAAAGCAATTAACTAATCTAAACTACAAATTTGCACAAAGAAAACACGATTAAAGGAAGTGCATGTGCTAATCTATCAATTAAACTAAGAAAGCAAGTAAAGAAAGGTCAAATAAATGAAAAGCACATAAACCAATCTACCTTTTTTTTTTTTTTTTTGAGCAACCACCTAGTAGGTAGGGATTGTCATTTATTATTAAGGAATAAAAAGTTACATGGAGGCTAACATGAAGCCTAGCTCTCCAACAATGTGAATGAATTCAAAGACAAACCCTTTGAATTCTAACATCGTGTGAAATCTATGATGCTAGCTCCATTTAATTCTATGAATTGGCATCTAACATTCTAAAATTAAACTGAGGAAAGAGGTTTCGAGGAATGCCTGGTTTGATTGCCTTGGGCATATTTTATGTACTCTTACGTCTTCCTTTCCGTTTGGCGCGAGAAATTCCAAGTCTTGGATTGGGTGTACACCCGACTATTAGGAAATTTATTATCTGAACAGTAGCTTGTTTGTTCCACCAACGCCTTTTCATTAGGCACGGTGGAGTCGTCCATTGACTTAAACTTTGGTTGTTGAAAGGGAGGCTGGGTGGACATGAAGCTGGTTTCTTTGCAGCTGCCCGAATGTATGTTTGAAGGTTCGTTGTTGCTCAAAAATAATACAATTTACTTAAAAGAAGGCTGACCTGTGGTTGGGAGGTTTTGCATGGTTTGGTTGTGAGGACTGTCTAAAGCATTTTTGATGTTGTTGTCCAAAACATGAAGATGTGAAGATGACATGCTGCCTAGGATTTGATGATGAGAAGTTCTTGGTTGGTTTGTTGGGGTGGAATTTTCGTTTGGTATGATGGCCAGCTCATGTTCATTTGGAGGTTCATCATGTGCATGGCCTTGTACCAAGGTAGAATAATTGTCTGAAAAGTAACATGGCAATTCTTCCAATATTCTTGCATGAGAAGAAGGATCATCTTTTGAATTTTGAATTTTCGGATCTTGTGGCGCATTTGGAGAGTTCGGTTAGTCCTTGGAATGAGTCAAAGCTGTTGAGTTCAAGTTTGTTAGTTCCTTATTTTTCTCATGCCGATTTGACTTTGGAGTTCCACCCTCCAAGGGATTTGAAAACATTTTGAATTTCCTAGTTTGTTGGAGATAACTCTAGTATACTAGAGTTATTCTACTCTAAATTGTAGCATTTTGATAGAATAAATTCTGAATTTTGAGTAATTAATTGCAGGCTTAAGTTAATTTCTTTCATATGCATTTATATTTTTGTTCGTGTTAAATATTTTAAGTTTTTATTAAAAATTTAGCTTAAGTAATTGCTTAATTATTAATTTTGTGCAGGTCAAATTTGTAAGTTGGAAGCTGGATTAAACAAGCTTGAGGGACCAAAGTGCAATTATCAAAGAAAAGAGAGGTTGCTGGGAAGAGAGTCCAAAATCGCGATTTGGATTCTCCATATCGCTATCTGGACTCAAAAAATCACTTAAAAGATTAGCGAGTCGAGATCGCGATCTTGATTCCCAGATCGCGATCTCGACTCGCTGATGGTTAAGTAATAGGGGCAAATTTGTAATAGTCTAAGAACCAGTTTCTGATTTTGCCTTGTACTATTTAAGCTACTTTTGTATGGGAGAAATTGGTGATGGGGAATTAGAAGTAGGATTAGAATTAGGAAGTGTTAGGATAGATTAGGATAGCTGGAACCTCAAGTCTCTTCTTTAATAGAAATTTCTCTTTAATTGTCTCTTAGATCTACTTTTCATTTCTTAGCAAGTTTAAATTTTGATTATATAGTTCTAGTGGGTTAATATTTAGCTTCAAGTAGATATAATTTTTACTTGCTTTCTAGCTTAAATTAGTAAGAATCTCTTTGCTTGCAAATTAGGGTTCTTAGAAAAATTAGGATTTTTGTTAAATTCTTTCTTTTTAGTTAAGAATTCTCCATTTCTTGCATTAAGTTCTAGATAATTTTTAGTGGGTTTTCTTTATTTTTACCAAAAATCCAACAAATAATTTGATTTTAGGTTTAACACTTCAACTTCTAGTTTAGAATTGGTAATTTCTAACTTTGCAATGTCTTTTTTATAGTGTTTTTAGTGGGTTAATTTACTTGCTCTTTAATTTTAGTTCTAGATTTCAATTAGTTTAGATTAGAATTAAGTGCTTTCTTTACTCGCTTTTACTAGAATAGATTAAGTAGTTTCTCAATTTCGTAATTATTTAGTTCACTTACTTGCTTTAGTAGATAATCTAGCTTAAAATTAGGTTTTAATTGCTTGCATTGAATTATGATTTTCAGTAGAGTAGTTTCACCATCCATTGTTTGATCTTGCTTAACTATACAAATACCCGTAAAACTTGGTAATTTCCTTCCAACAATCCTTTTGGGAACGATACCCACTCATCCTATACCTACCAACTTCGTATACTTGTGAAAGTAAGGTAGAGTGGAGTGATTTTGTGAGGTTTCTTAATACTTGTTTGGTTTAAATTGATCTCTACCTAAGGACTAGACAAGTTTTTAGCACCATTGTCGGGGATTGCCCTTGGTTTTCGGCAACATCAAGCGTTATACGGGTCATGCAGATTAAGAACTTTAGTTTAATTTTGTTATTAATTTTGTGTATTTTTATGTTGTGTTGGATATCTTGTGGAATTGTCTTGGAATTTCAATTGACTGTTTGTCTTGGTTGTGTTGTAGTGCATGGTACAAGGTGATCAAGGGCCATTCATTTGCTTAGACAAGGAAAGGGATAGAGAGCTAAGGGAAATCCGGAGATTTGGAAGAGTACAACAAGAACAATAAAGGATTGAAATGGCAAATGCTAATGCTCATCAAAGGAATTTGAACATGGAAAACGAAGAAGAAGAAGTTGCTGGAAATAATAGGATAGATGCTAGTTGTGGGAAAGGAAATGACATGAATGGAAATGGAAGGCCATTAAGGGAATATGCCTAGCCGAATTTTGATGGAGCGAACTCGAGTATTGTATGGATGCCCGTGCAAGCTAACAACTTCGAAATTAAGCCCGCCTTAATCCAAATGCTCCAAGCTCATGCCATGTTTGGGAGTAGTCCCAAAGAAGAGCCTTATACATACCACATGAATTTTGAAGAAGTTTTGGACACGTTGAGTACTTCATCCGAATTGTGTGCGAATGAGGGTGTTTCCGTTCTCTCTTCAGGATAGGGCAAAGTCATGATTACAATCCCATTCTCAAGGAACATTTACTACTTGGAATCAACTTGCTCAAGAATTCTTGGCAAATAACTTTCCATCCATAAGAACCACCAAATTGAGGAATGAAATCACCTCCTTTAAGTAAGACGTTGGTGAAAGCTTGGGAGCGGTTCAAGGAGTTCCTAAGGAAATGTCCTCATCACGCGATTCCTTTGTGGCTTCAAATCCAAACTTTCAATAATGGTTTGACTCAAGAGACCAAATTCATAGTAAATGCTTCCGCCGATGGGTCCATCTCATACAAGATTCCAAAGGAAGCTCAGGCGTTGCTTAAAAGGATGACATACAATCACTATTATCATGGACCGATTACCTCACTGGTGACTCAACACCAAGCTAATCAAGCCAATGCCGGTAGTGGAGTGTTGAATTTATACATGAAAGATGCTCTTTTAGCACATGACCAAGTATGCTAATGAGTGTGATGAATAACGTTGCAAAGGCGTTGGAGAATTTGGGGAAACCAAGTAGTGTAAATGCCATGTCTTATTCTCCAACACAATCAAGCATGGTATGTGATTTTTGTGGAGGCGGTCGTGCAAATGGACAATGTGAGATGCCGTATGGGTCCAATGAGCAACTCAATTATGTGTCTAATCAATCATCATTTCCTAGGAACCCATCCAGAGCTTATGGAAACACATATAATCCTTCTTGGAGAAACCATCCTAATTTTCATGGAGCAACTCCAACAATCAATCCAATCCTCCTTACCAACCAAATCCCCCAACGCAAAATGTCCAACACACTCAAGCCTCAAGTTCCTCACCTAGACCTTATAAACCACCACATCAAAGAAATTTCCAACCCAACTCATGTTAATCTTTATCTAATCCTTCATTTCAAAACCTACAACTGAGGCCTCAGTTTCAATATGCAAACTCTCCCCAACCAATGTATTTCAGACCAATATGCTCCAAGAGAGAATGTGGGAGAAGATGGTTGGAAAAGAGAAGCCAAGTTCTTGAGAAGAGAGTTAGATAGGAAAAATGAGGAACACAAGAGAGATTATGAGAACTTGAATGCATTTACAAGGAATTTAGAGATTCAATTGGGCCAATTGGCGAGGTTGAATAATGAGAGACCTTTAGGGGTGCTTCCAAGTGATACCATTCCAAACCCCAAGGAACAATGCAAGTTCAATACCCTTAGAAGTGGTAAAGAGTTGGAAGAAAGGGTTGGAAAAATTTGTTGAAAAATGGAGAAAAAGAAGGAGTTGAGGATGAAGAGAAAGAAAAAGGAGAGTCTTCAAATGGGCAAGACAAAATGATGAATGAGTCTATAACGCCCAACTCACTAAGCAGTGAAGGCAAGGATCCAAAGTATCATGAGTCGAAACATGTTAATGTGCCCTTTCCTTAAAGGCTAAAGGATGAAGAAAAAGCAAAGAAGTTCAAGAAGTTTCTTCTTGAAATTTTCAAAAAGCTTGAAATCAACATTCCATTCATAGAGGCACTTGAGAACATGCCCACCTATGCTAAATTCATGAAACAAGTCCTTACTTCGAAAAGGAAATTGCATGGAGATGAAATCTTATGTTTAACAGAGAATTGTAGTGCACTCCTTACAAAAAGGTTGCCACCAAAGTTCAAGGACCCTGGTTCATTTTCTATACCTTGTGAGATTGGGGGTTTATAATTTGGGAGAGCATTGTGTGATTTGGGAGTTTCAATAAATCTCATGCCTTTTATGGTATTCAATAAGTTAAATGGAGGCCAATTGAAGCCAACAAGTATTTCATTGCAACTTGCGGACCAGAGCATAAAGTTTCCAAAGGGATCAATGAAGATGTGATTGTGAAAATTGGCAAACTCTACCTTCCGGCCGATTTCATTGTTCTTGAAATGGAAGAGGATGAAGAGATGCCAATCATTCTTGGGAGACATTTCCTTGCTACCGATCGTGCACTTATTGATTTCAAGAAAGGAAACTGGAATTCTGAATAAATGATGAAATTGTTACATTTAATGTTTTTAGTTCATTAAAGCTTCCATCAATTTTTGAAGATGTCATGAATATAAATGTGGTAGACGACTTAATTGATGGTTGTTGTAGGAATGCAATGGAGAATTTCTCAATGGAGGGAGAGGTCTTGAAGTTAAATGCTCTAAGTCAAGATTTTGAACAATGGATGAGGAATGTGAATCAATTGGAAGATGAGACCTTATTGAAAAAGGAGGATGAGGAGAATCAACAAAAAAGGTAAAGGGGAGTCTCCGACCAACGAATCCCCCAAGTTGGAACTTAAACCTCTTCCTACTCACCTAATGTATGCATATCTTGGTGAAAATGAGACATACCCGATGATTGTGAATGCATCTTTGACAAGTGAGCAACTTTATAGATTGATTGTGGTGCTGAAAATGCATAAATATGCCATTGCTTGGTCCATTGACGATATTAAGGGAATTAGCCCTTTGCTATATGCATGCATAAAATCTTGTTGAATGATGGAAATAAACCGGTAAGGCGACCTCAAAGGAGATTGAATCCTACTTTAAAAGAGGTTGTGCGGAAGGAGGTTCTCAAACTTTTGAAAGCCGATATTATTTACCCTATAGCGATAGCGAGTGAGTTAGTCCCACTCAAGTTGTTCCAAAGAAGGGTGGTATTACCTTAATCATAAGTGAAACCAATGAGCTCCTCCCCTCTAGATTGGTTATGGGTTGGCGAATGTGTATTGATTTTTGAAAGTTGAATGAAGCCACCCGAAAGGATCATTTTTCTTTACCTTTTATTGATCAAATTCTTGAGAGTTTGGCCATTTTTGCATATTATTTTTTCCTTGATGTTTATTATGGTTATCTCCAAATTGTCATTTGTCCAGATGATCAAGATAAAATACCTTTTACATGCCCATTTGGTACCTTTGCATATAGAAGAATGCCTTTTGGCTTTGCAATGCACCAAGCACATTTCAGCGCCATTGTATGTTTTCCATTTTTCATGACATGGCTGAAAAGAGCATAGAGATCTTCATGGAGGATTTTAGTGTATTTGGTGTCTCATTTGATGATTGTCATGCAAATTTGTCCAATGTGTTGAAAAGGTGTGTAGAAACGAATTTGGTTCTCAATTGGGAAAAGTGTCATTTCATGGTGACGGAAGGAATTGTTTTGGGTCATAAAGTTTCATCAAAGGGGATAGAAGTTGATAGGGCAAAGGTAGAGGTGATTGAAAAGTTGCCTCCTCCAATTAATGTTAAGGAGGTAAGAAGTTTCTCAGGTCATACGGACTTTTATAGAAGATTCATTAGGAATTTTTTACATATCGCTAGAACTTTGTGCTTATTACTTCAAAAAGATTGTCCTTTCATTTTGATGATTTTTGTTTGGAAGCATTCAATGAGTTAGAACATGCTCTTGTGATTGGACCGGTCATCGTAGCACCAAATTGGTCTCTTCCATTTGAACTAATGTGTGATGCTTCAGTGATTACACAATGGTGCTGTTTTATGTCAAAAGGTGAATAAGATGTTGCATGTCATTTACTATGCAAGTAGAACCTTAAATGATGCACAACTTAATTATTCTACAACGGAAAAGGAACCACTTGCTATATTTTTGTATTTGATTAGTTTAAATCATACTTAATTGGATCTAAGGTAATTGTTCATTCCAATCACTTTGCATTAAAGTATTTATTTTCTAAACAAGATGCCAAGCCACGTTTATTGAGATGGATACTTTTGTTGCAGGAGTTTGATTAGGAGGTAATAGACAAGAAGGGTATGTAAAACACAGTAGCCGATCATTTATCAAGGATTGAAGCATCTAGACTTGTCAATCATGAAGAAAGAGCCATCAATGAAGAATCATCAATTGAGAAATTATTTGAGGTGAAGGAAGTGAGTTCATGGTATGCGGACATGTGAATTATCTTGTGGCAAGGTTAGTACCAAAGATGTTAAATGTCAATGAGAAAAGGAATATATTCTTCACGGAGCTTAAACATTACTTTTGGGAAGAGCCATATTTGTTCGGAAGGTGCAATGATCAAGTCCTTAGGAGATGTGTCCCACAACGTGAAATTACCGATGTGTTGAGACATTGTCATTCACCTCCGATTGGAGGGCACCATGGAACTCAACGAACGGCTTTCAAGGTTCTTCAAAGTGGTTTGCATTGGCCAACTGTGTTCAAGGATTCCAGGGAATTTGTGCCCACGTGTAATGAATGTCAAAGGGTGGGAAATATTTCAAGGAAAAATAAAATGCCCCTTCATGGCAGTGTTGAGTTGGAGGTATTTGAGCATGGGGGATTGATTTTATGGAACCTTTTTCGATCTCATATTCCAATAAGTATGTTTTGGTTGCGGTGGATTATGTGTCGAAGTAGGTTAAAGCAATTGCCACCCAACCAATAAGGCCAAGGTGGTCACTAAATTCCTTCATAAGAACATCTTCCCACAGTTTGGAGTTCCTCGGGCTATCATTTTGGTGATGGGGTATCTCATTTCAAGAATTCACAATTGGAGGCATTAATGACAAAATATGGGGTGAAGCACAAGGTTGCTTTAGCTTATCATCCCCAAACATCGGGTCAAGTGGAGGTGTCAAACCGAGAATTGAAAAGGATCTTAGAGAAGATGGTGAATAATGCTAGGAAAGATTGGGCATTGAAACTAGATGACACATTATGGGCTTATCATACGGCATTTAAAACACCCATTGGTATGTCGCCGTACCGTATTGTGTATGGAAAAGCTTGTCGGTTGATGGTGGAACTTGAGCATAGAGCATATTGGGCAATAAAGAACTTGAACTTTGATTTGAAGGAGACATATGAAAAGAGGATGCTTGTTTTGAATGAGTTGGATGAATTTCGGAGGAAAGAATTTGAAAATTCTTTGATCTATAAAGAGAAAATTAAGGCATGGCATGATAATCTCATCCTAAGGAAGGAATTCAAAGTTGGTGATTTGGTACTACTCTACATTCTATTCAAGGCTAAAGTTATTCCCGGGAAAACTCAAGTCAAGGTGGAGTGGCCCCTTTGAAGTGGTTCAAACTTTTTCTGATGGAGCGGTGGAAATAAAAGGGAAAGAAGGAATTTTCAAGGTTAATGGTCATCGGCTCAAACCCTACCTTGGAGGAATCATTGAAAGCAAAGGAGAGATCGTCCAACTTGTGGAAGAATGAAGCCGTGCCATAGTCAAGCTAATAACTATAAAAGAGCACTCCTTGGGAGACAACCCAAGTCTTTGATTTAATTATTATTGTGTTCTTTTTGGTGTGATTTTTCATTAGTTTAATTTTGAGTAATATAGTTTCAATTAGGTTAGAATTTTAGTTAAAAATCTAAGTTTTATTTAGATGAATAAATGGTGCTAAAGAATGAGTGAAAATGGTCATCCTAACATTTTATTTTATTTTTAGTCTTTTGATTTGGAGTAGTTTAATTTTCCTTTTTAGTAGATTGGCTAATGGCCTTAATCTTACGCCAAGTAGATATTTATTTTGATGCTTCATAGATTTAATATTTGTGGGGATTTCTTGCTAGATACTTGGTGTAGCTTTCATCATGATTATTGCCAAATAAGAGTAGCTTTCATCATGATTATTGCCAAATAAGAGTAGCATGGCTAAGGGCCTAAGCTGATGCCATTTTTGCATTTGTTGATGGATTAATTGGATATTGATTTTTATAGAGCTTAATTGGTGAGTTGCATGTCACGGTTTATTACTCTTAACATTTTTTCTCAAGTTTTAATTCTTAGCCTAAAATTATGTCATGGTTTGAGTAATTTTTGTTATTTTTGGACATGTCTTTATGTTTCATTTTGAGTGAGTAGAAGGATGATTTATTTATCAATTAGAATAAAAGAGACAAGTTTGGTAGTGTTAATTTTTTCATAGTGTGAAGGGTTATTTTGTACTTATTGTTGTCACTTGATGTATAATGGATGGAAAATTGATCAATTGGGTACTCAATGATGATGAATACATTTGATATTTCATACTTTATGATTGAAGTATTTGATTGATTCATTTCAAGAATTTTTGTGTGAGTAAGTAGTTCGTTTGCAACATAAAGATTTCAAAAACTTAGCATCATTATTTTTCAAAAAGAAGTGCTGAAAATTTAGGAAAATTTATTTGAAGTGTTGTTTCTTATCAAATCACTTATATTATTTCATTAGATGATTTATCTTTTGGAAAGAAATGAATTAAATGAAATAGAAGGAATTTTGGGAAATTTTGTGTGTTTGCATAGAGAATGTTATTCTAATTTGTGAATAATTGGCATTTGAGGTTGATTTTGAGTACATTTTACTCCTTTTCCTTGGTTTAGGGCCAGTGTCTCTTTAAAAAAAAAAAGGAATGAGGCAAGTACGGGATTTTGACATGTATCCATGTTGTTTCTCCAAAATAAGCCATTAGAAGTAGTAATAAGGCGAGTACGGAATTCTGACATGTACCAATGTTGTTTCTCTGAATTAAGCTATTAGGTCTAATTGCGTTTTAGTATACCAATAAGTTAAGGGGTAAATGTTTGTAATACTTATCACTAACCTCATATTGCTTATTCCTTGTTAGAGGTCTATTCTCACAACGTGTGACATTTGCATTTAAGTTGATTCCTAAATGAACTTCTATTTTCATGATGCTTCGTCGGGATAATAGACTAACTCTATAATATTTGTGATTTGAGAAGCAATGAAATTTTAAATGGATAGAACTAAAGCTTTTGGTAACTCTTTTTGAGAATGGTAATACTTGGTGATGTGAAATTTTGTATAGTGATTGAACGTGCCTTCTTTATAGGGAAATTGTAATTTTGGATTGATTCATTTAAATGCTTCAACTACTTCATAGTATTGAAAGTCTCTTGAGAGGTGACTTAATCGTTCTAAGTGCATCCATAATTTATCAAGTATTTTGTCAAATTTGGTGGTGTTTATGTGTTTTAGTGTTAGTAGATTCCTTTTAGTTTTTGTTTTGCTCGGGACTATGTGCAAAACGCTAAGTTTGGGGGTGTGATAACTCTAGTATACTGGAGTTATTCTACTCTAAATTGTAGCATTTCGATAGTATAAATCCCGAATTTTGAGTAATTAATTGTAGCTTTAAGTTAATTTTTTTCATATGCATTTAGGTTTTTGTTCTTGTTAAATATGTTAAGTTTTTATTAAAAATTTAGCTTAAGTAATTGCTTAATTATGTTAATTTTGTTCAGGTCAAATTTAGAAGTTGAAAGATGGATTAAACAAGCTTGAGGGACCAAAGTGCAATTATCAAAGAAAAGAGAGGTTGCTGGGAAGAGAGTCCAGATCGCGATTTGGATTCTCCATATCGCTATCTGGACTCAAAAAATCACTTAAAAGATTAGCGAGTCGAGATCGCGATCTTGATTCCCAGATCGCGATCTCGACTCGCTGATGGTTAAGTAATAGGGGCAAATTTGTAATAGTCTAAGAACCAGTTTCTGATTTTGCCTTGTACTATTTAAGCTACTTTTAGAAAATTGGTGATGGGGAATTAGAAGTAGGATTAGAATTAGGAAGTGTTAGGATAGATTAGGATATTGGAACCTCAAGTCTCTTCTTTAATAGAAATTTCTCTTTAATTGTCTCTTAGATCTACTTTTCATTTCTTAGCAAGTTTAAATTTTGATTATATAGTTCTAGTGGGTTAATATTTAGCTTCAAGTAGATATAATTTTTACTTGCTTTCTAGCTTAAATTAGTAAGAATCTCTTTGCTTGCAAATTAGGGTTCTTAGAAAAATTAGGATTTTTGTTAAATTCTTTCTTTTTAGTTAAGAATTTTCCATTTCTTGCATTAAGTTCTAGATAATTTTTAGTGGGTTTTCTTTATTTTTACCAAAAATCCAACAAATAATTTGATTTTAGGTTTAACACTTCAACTTCTAGTTTAGAATTGGTAATTTCTAACTTTGCAATGTCTTTTTTATAGTGTTTTTAGTGGGTTAATTTACTTGCTCTTTAATTTTAGTTCTATTTAACAATTAGTTTAGATTAGAATTAAGTGCTTTCTTTACTCGCTTTTACTAGAATAGATTAAGTAGTTTCTCAATTTCGTAATTATTTAGTTCACTTACTTGCTTTAGTAGATAATCTAGCTTAAAATTAGGTTTTAATTGCTTGCATTGAATTATGATTTTCAGTAGAGTAGTTTCACCATCCATTGTTTGATCTTGCTTAACTATACAAATACCCGTAAAACTTGGTAGTTGCCTTCCGACAATCCTTGTGAGAACGATACCCACTCATCGTATACTACTACCAACTCCGTATACTTGCGAAACTAAGGTAGAGTTTAGTGATTTTGTACAGTTTCTTATTACTTGTTTGCTTTAAATTGATCTGTACCTAAGGACTAGACAGTTGGGGCTGGTGTAACCACCTCGACTGGTGGTTCCTCCACCTCCACCACCACGGTTGCTGTCAGAGGTTCCTTAGCTCGGAGTTGGGGATGTGCATCCCATTTGGACTGAATTTCTGAATGAGGGTGTTGAATAGGTTGCCATTGTGTGGTAGTCTTCTTCAGGGGATGAGCAGCCATCTTAGCCGAGTTCAACTCTTGCTGATTTGGAAATTTTGTGGCTCCTACTTTACAATTAGCAATGTGATGGCCTATCTTGTTGCATTTGGTGCAGTAGGATGGGAGATCTTTATATGAATTTTTTTGCCATCTTCCATCATCCCCTACCCCTAACCACACACGTGAGGGGAGAGTTGCCAAGTGGTCTACTTCCACACAGACCTTAGCTGTATTAGGGCGAGTAAAATTTTTCAGTTTCCATGTCTAATTTGAGTGGAGTTCCCACCGCTTGCGCAAGACTAATAACTGCATGTTTAGTGAACAAAATAGCTGGAAGACCTTTGAAAGTGATCGATATGTGGGTGATCGAAGGCTCTGTGTCTCGTGTGTACAAAGGATGCCACTTGAGAACGTGCATGTAAAATCTGTTAATGAACCAAACATTCTTGAGCCAGCAATGTAGATAGTCCTCCTCCATAGAGAAGACCATATAAGGATGTGCTTATGTTCAAGAAAGCCAAACGTGAAATTCTCCTTGAATCGAATTGTTTGGAAACTCTTTCACTCAGTTTCCATGTTTGGTTTCCCCCTTGGGAAACTGCCCACCGGTGTGTAACGGAATGGGCTGCCAACTTTTGGACTTCCTTCTTAGAAAAGTAAATAGCTGGTTCCTCTTTGAAGGTTTGCAATTTCTTCAAAGGCTGATCGGATTGGAGTTGATCAATGCCTTTAGATTTGCCTATTAGAGCTTCGGCAAAAGAAAGTGATAGCCCTTCAGCCGAGAGCTGAAGGGGCAGTTCAGCCATTGCCGAACTGCTGGCGAAGATTAACTTTAGAGAGAGTGTGAGTTTCTAGAGAGAAGGAGGACAAAACTTCATTTTCGTCAAGAGTTACCAATCTACCTTAATTAACTAATCTAAACTACCAATTACCACTAAAAAATCATAATTAATAAAAATCCATAAACTAATCTAACAACTATACTAAGAAAAGTTGTCATGTAAAGGGAGCAATTATACGAAAGAAATTAGACTAATTATACTAACGAAACATGAAATTAAAGATTAAGTAAAGGAGTTGTAACATAAACAAGGAACTTACCGCTAAAAAACTTCAATCTTTAGTTGGGAAATTATGATTACAAGAAAGAGAAATCCTAATCTACTCTAATCTAAGAAAACCCTTCCCAAATTGGGTGGAAAAGGAAGAAAATTACTCTCTAATCTAGCCTACTGCTACTAGGTATGTTATGTCTCAAAAGAGGCTTAATAGAGGTATAAATAGTGCTACAGTTGTGTGAGAATAATGTATGAAAAATCTGCCTCAATCAAAGAATTTTTTGCCCCAACCGTCTTAGTGTCGTGAAATCAAATTTTTAGTGTTGTGACACCGACTGCAACTTCTGTAATACTTCATAGTTTTGCTTCAAAAATTTGTCTTACGTCCAATTGATGAGACATTTTTTTTCATGAAACCCTAACACATAGGAGAGCATTTTTAGCAATCTATAATAAACACTTAAAATTACTCCAAAATATATAAATAAAATTCTTACAAAATACACCAAAAGACAAATAACAAATTTTGATGTATGAAAACCTAACTCCCCATGAAGTTAGGTTAAAGGAACGATACAACTCTATACACAAGAACCTAATAAAATATGCTAATTAACACATAAATAAGTATTAAAATACTTAATAAACACATACTAATAGATTCTCACACATAAAAGCAAAATGGACAAAAAAACATGCACGAAAATGCTAAGAATGTATCGAAACTAATAGAAAAATCATCAAGTTTAGGGTACATATAACTCTATTTTTCTGGAGTTATCACAATCTAAGGATGAGCAAAATAGGGCAAAACTTTCTAATATTTTCTGCACTAAATGTGTGGTTCAAAATTGTGCATGTGATATGATCTTTGATCGTGGTAGTTGCATGAATGTAGCTAGCCTACTCATGGTAGATAAATTGAATTTTTCAACCACTAAGCATCCAGACATCGATATAGATTACAATTGTTAAATGAAGTTGGTGAATTAAAAGTCACTATGTAATCCTTAATTTCTTGAACCCTTGAAAAATACAAGGATGAGCTTTTATGTGACATAGAGCCGATGCATGCTAGCCATATTTTGTTAGGTAGGGCATGACAATATGATTTGAAAGCTACACATGATGGATTTGCAAGTAAGTATAGTTTTGAGAAAGATGGTAAAAAGATTACTTTTAAGCCATTACTTCCAGATCAAGTCCATAAAGAGCAACTTTACATTAAGGGATTAAATGAAGAACATGCTAAATTGTTAGCCAAAAATCGAAACAAAGGTAAGAGAAAGCCGTCTTTGATCCTAAGGAAAGATTAGATTTAATGGTAATTCCAAAGAAGAGAACTTGTTTGTCAAGGAAAAAGTATTTAAGAGTCTTTATCTTTTATTGCCTAACGATTTTCATCCAAGTTCTTTTGTGCTGCCACTCAAAGAAGCAAGTGGAGAAAATGATACGTCTTAAAGTTCAAATTTGCACCTTCCACATGCAAAGCTCTAGTGACTTCTGTACATCATTTGAACTTAAGTACCAAAGGTTTGGTAAAGGAAGTATTAAAAATTTTGATTTGTCAAATTCTTATAATTTTAGATTTTTAAGTACTCATAGTGTGTCCCTTTCCTTACTTGTTATTGTTTCTAGTTCTTCTTGTATATTTGTTTCTCTTGAGCTAATTTGTAAGCCTCATGATTTCTGTTCTTTTTGTGTTAAGTTCAATAGCATTTTGGATTACAATTGT
The DNA here is from genome assembly GCA_025175665.1 of Cinchona pubescens. Taxonomy (NCBI): domain Eukaryota; kingdom Viridiplantae; phylum Streptophyta; class Magnoliopsida; order Gentianales; family Rubiaceae; genus Cinchona; species Cinchona pubescens. The sequence goes on from JANKKI010000312.1 coordinate 1,080,534, forward strand.
GTGCTTCTACACGACAATGTGCATAAGTTCTTTTGTTCTTTTGATATGCATCAATTTTTAAAGTGGCGTGATAATCTTTTTGAGCATGATTGGTTCAATCTTTCAAAAGTATTTTCTATTTTTTTATTTGTTGGTCGAAGCAATATACTGCATGATTTAGGGTTCAAGTGCTCCATGATATATTTATTTCACAAGCCATTTTCCCAACATCCATTCTCAATATTGCTGTGTTTGATACTTTCGCGTTTGAGCGGCATATATTGCATCTTTTCTTATTTTTGCGAGATCATTTGTTTAAATTTTTGTCTACTCTGTTTAATGTTTTTCCTTTCCATCCAAGTTTAGATTCTAGGACGAATCCTTTCGAGGAGGGAGGGAATGATACAAGGAAAGATGTTCAAGTCCTTAAAGACATCAAGCTTGTGAATAGTGGAGCTCAAATTGTCAATAAAATCATGTTTGAAGTTCAAGCAAGTCAAGGGTTGGAGTTAGTGAAGTCCAAAGGCCGAAGACTTGAAGACGAATTTGGTCCACTATGAAGGGGTTGAGGAAACCATAGTTTTGGCCATACTGTAGTATTGGCCACTATAATCCTATTTGACCTAGGATTTAGCTTCAAGACTTGTTCTTAGGAGTTATTATTTTATGTGTTTTCTTAACTTGGATAAGTGTTAGTCCACATTTGTTTTATAGCCAATTTTTAGTCCTGTGTGCCAATCCTACACTTGTTTGGATTTGGTAAGTTAGAATTCCTAGTGTTGGTAGGATTCCCATGTAGGGTTTTTGGGGCTGACTTTTACATTACTGATACCCCCTACAACTGAAAATACTCAACATTTCAATAAAAAAAATATGAGAAAATTCTCCAACTTGTCTTCCAAAGACTTGTGGTATTTTGCAAGATTGATTCTTGTAATTATCAACTAGAATACCATTGGTTCTTGTCTCGTTATAGACAATAGATCGATATCTCATATAGTCAAGAACAGAACCTTGAATCTTGATTTCCTGTCAAAGGGTTTAAATCCATCAAGTCGGTGTCATTTAGGCGTTCGTGGGTTCCATATCAATTTTGGGTCTTGTCAGTTCGGGTTTACATTAGGATTTGGTGATTCGGCCATCTTTCATTTGCCCTTAAGGAATCATAGTTTTCAACCAAGAATTTTACCAATTCCTCTTGGGAGGCTAACCGATTTCTTCTTTAGAGCTGAGAAGCTTACTTTCGCCTCTAACTATCACTATAAGGTTTGTTATGGTTGATTTTGCTTTTTTAGAAACAAGCATCTTAGTCACTCATTTCCCATAGACGGTACCAATTGATGATCCAAGAATTTACTCAATGACCTAACTGACCTGCAAAATGGAATCGAAGGATTTGGGAGAATTACTCCATGGGATCACTTCGATGCTTAAGTTAGATCTTAGGTTCCAGGATCCATAAAATGTATAGAGGCACTTTGGATAGTAAAAAGCTTAACTTGCACAACTCCCATCGTATTATATTTATAGGGGGAGATTCCAATCATAGTTGGGACTCCTGGTTGAGTACAATGTGTAGCTACTAGAGACTTCTTCCAAAAGAGAAGTCCTGAGCCCACTTTCTTACTGGCCTTTTCCTATCCATTGATAGTGATCCTCTTGGGGATCTTGTTGTTCGTATCAACATGATTGGCTATCTCGGGTATATATTAGTGTTATTTAACAATATACTATTGTTTTACTTAAGGTTTTGTATTAATGTATCAAATTGGGGTAGTTTTTTTTTTTTGCCAATTTTGTTAAATTGCTGAACTTTGTTCTGAATAATCACTTAGCAACCTTATCTATATGCAAGGATTCCATAAGCGATGGAAAAGAAATAATAAGGGGTGATTCCAAATGCAACTTGATGTAATTACCTACAAGAAATTAAACAAATAGTGAAGAATGGTCAGATAAGATCATTAGCATGACTATTCCATATGTAAGTCCTGACCATTCGTATCATAGCCCCATGAGATTACTAGCCTTATTGATTATATATATACCTAAAACCCATGTAATTTCAACTTAGTATTTTTTTGTCATTTCTCGTTGTTGTACTCCATCTCTCTTTTGTACCAGTTATTAATTTTCTACTAGTGCTTGTCTTGATAAATAAAAACTAGAAACAAACATTTTGTGGCGCATAATGTTCCATCATATGTTTAGTTGTCCTACATATACTTAATAGTAGTATTTTTCTTGTCTTCTTGCACTGCTAGCTAATAGACATTCAAGAATGAAGAAGCTATTCGCTAGTCTTCATTTACGATTTTATTGTTTTCATGCTGAAAATTTTATCTTTAAGTGAATTTTTCCATTGATAATTCATTTTCATGTCATATGATGATGTCAAAATAATGCAACCAATACACAATGTACACGTGGCACCATTGGCCCAAGGATCACAAGGGCATTTGTCAAGTAAGCACTCAACCTAAGTCATCTAAGGCCTTGATAGGCCAGGTAATTATGATCAAACTCGTTACAACTCAAGTTCACCTATTCTTTGTAGGCCTACAATCTTGGTTTTTATGATGACAAATACAATCTAATAGTTTGAACTTGAGTTGTGCAGGAATTCTACTTTATCTGTTACAATAGGGTTTTCAGACGCTGCACTCCGTCCAAATTGGACAAAGTTGCTTGGACACAGGACTTCGTCCGAACAAAACTTTCTTAGGCGCAATACATCATTCGAAAGATAAGGTAAAGAGCAAGGTTCTAAGGTATTGACATGTCCTAAAAATACGGACACTCATTATCGTCCGAGAAAAATTCTATTGGACATGCCTGACTATCTAAAGGAAGAGCAATACTTGGATAGAATGAAACTTCCGGACACACTACTTTGTCGAGGATGACTCATCAATCTACAAGCTTTGGACGTAGGAACGGACACAACCTCGGCCCTCCGAACAAAGTTTTCAACTTAATGATATTGTTGATTGGATGCGTGTTTGGACGCTTAAAAAAGATCTCGAACGTCCGAAACCTATAACGGCTAGTTTCTCAACATTTATTATTTAGCCGTTGGAAAGTGATTGGGAGTTGTTTCGTTGCATCTATAAAAGCCAACATACCTGTAATTAATGAAAACAAGTTACACATTGAATACAAGCAAGTAAAAAAGAAATTTGAGTGCAAATTAGTGATATTGTATTAGTGTGTACTTAAGAGTGCTATTCAAAAGCATTGAGTGGAGTGATAATCTTGTACAAAAGTGAGGTTAAGTATCAAATCCTTGGATCAAGATGAAGAGAATTAGTGTGAGCAAGGATTTTCCTACTTTGTATACAATTGGGATTATTGACTCACCAAATTTGAAAGAGCATCTTAGTGGATTACTACTCTAAGCTTGCTAGCTTGGGAGTGTTCTTTGTTTGATCTCTCTCTCTCTACTCATTCTATGTACTTTGTGTTTAATGGATTATATTTTTATCAAATTATTTGTTAGTGTGAAAGATTTTATTTGTGCATCATTTGCAAATTATTTTTAAGTAACACTCCCCCCCCCCCGGTCTTAGGTTGCTTTGGGCCAACAATTCGTATCGGAACTTGGTCTCTTTATTTTGCTTAAATTGGATTTGAGTGAAGATCTTTATGCAACTAATAATGCTTTATTTATTAAAGGTCAATCTATCACTAGACCACCTATGTTTAATGGGGTGAATTTTACTAGTTGGAAAGATAGAATGAAAATCTTTTCGCAATCTATTGATATTGATTTATGGTATCTTATCAATGAAGGTCCCCCTTTGAAGCCACCATTGTGGATGATCACACAAACAGAAGAAGAGAAAAAATACGAGATGAGCTCACTCCACAAGATAAAGCAAACTTGACCTGGAATGCTAAAGCCATGAATGCCCTGTACAATGTCTTGGATGCTAACGAGTTTACTCGTGTTAAAGGATGTGTTTCGGCTAAGGAAATTTGGGACAAATTGAAAAAAATTCATGAAGGAAGTGATGATGTGAGAGAACAAAAGAAATCCTTACTTGTTGCCAAGTATGAGTTTTCAAGATAGAACCACAACAAAATATTGATAAGATGTATAGTAGATTCAATGATATCATTAAGAATATGAAGCCTTGGGTAAGGAATATTCTTTGGGGAGAAGAACAGAAAAATATTGAATGCTCTATTCAACGAATGGGAACCAAAATCTATTACTATAGAGGAAGCAAAGAACTTGAATTCCATGCACAATGAATCCTCGATTAACTTTATTACATCTTATGAATTGAAGCTCAAGCTGCTAAAGTGGTGGATGATGAAGAAGCAAGACCAAAGAGAAGCATTTCCTTGAAGACTTCTCAAGAAGAAGATGAAAATGACTCCATCAATTTAGAAGATGAAGATCTTGATGAAGGTGATCTTGCACTCATCACTAAAGGATTTTTCAAACACTACATTAATAAATGGAGAATTAGAAAAGGAGGAGCAAACAACTCAAATAATTTGAAAGGGAAGACCAAGTTTGAAATTAAGAAGCAAAACAAAAAATGCTTTGCATGTGGTCAACCTAGACACTTTGCAAATGAATGTCCTTCCAAGAAGAGGAAGGAAGAAAGGAAGCCCTACTTAAACAATTTTCAAATCACATGGGATGATTGCAACTCTGAAGAAGAAGTTGAAGAAGAAATGGAATCAGCACAAATGGCCTTTATGGCTATTGGTGATGATGAGGTAACAGCTACTTATCATTCTAATGATGAAAATGATGATCTTGAAGCTTTCATTTTAAAATTGCATGATGAGCTTAAAGAATCATATGCTAGAAATAAGGAGTTAGTTAAAAAAAAACAAATGCCTTATTGAATGCTAAAATAATAGATTATCACAAGAAAATGCTGATTTAAAGAAAATAATGCATGTGAAAACAAAGATCAAGGAAGAACAAGCCTACTTGAAGAAAACATTGGATGATCTTGATGTACTCTTGCATAGATAAAAGGTAAAAATTGTTGATATGAAAAAGACTAGAAATATGTTTATCAACAAGAACTTTGTCACTTTTAGAACGAATGATTTATATTTTGTAAAGTCAAAATCTTCTTTATACGGAAATAAAAATATTATTTCTAATTATTGCCAACAATATGGACATGTGAAAAATAATTGTTATGTGAAGAGAAATGAAAAACTTGGAATGAATTCTATGGATTTGTAGTCAATTTACTAACTCTTATGGACCCAAGAAAATATGGGTACCAAAAGTTATCTCTTAATTCTTTGTGCAAGTAGAGAACACCCTCAACCAAAATGCTAAGTGGTTCATTGATAGTAGGTGTTCAAGACACATGACCGGCTATGTATCTCTCTCACCAATCTCAAATCTAAAAATAGTGGTAAGGTGACATTTGGAGATAATATGAAAGCAAAATCTATTGGCATCAGTGATGTAGGTAAAAATGGAGAGACATTGATTAAATATGTGCTTTTAGTTGACAATTTAAATTATAATCTTTTAAGTACAAGTCAACTATGTGATAGAAATTTGTATGTGTTCTTTAATAAACATGAATGTTTAATTCTTGATAAGAACTTTATTGTTTTGCTCAAAGGAACTAGGCTTAATGATGTTTATGTGATTTATCTGAATAATAGATGATAATGGTAATGTAAAGTGTTTAACCGCTTCTATAGATGATCCTTGGTTTTGGCATAGAAGGCTTTCTCATTTCAACAAGGATTGATTGATAATCTTGCTAAGAAAGAATTGGTTAGAGGTTTGCCAAAATTGAAGTTTTTGAAAAACAAATAATTTCTGATGCATGCCAGTTTGGGAAACAAGTTAAAGTTTCTTTTAAACCAAAAAATTGCGTGTCTACTTGGAAATCTTTGGAATTATTGCATATGGATTTGTTTGGTCCAACTCAACAAGCTAGTTTCGGTGGTAGTAAATATGATTTTGTGATTGTTGATGACTATTCTAGGCATACTTGGGTACTATTTCTTATTCACAAAAAATGAAACCTTTGAAAAATTTGTAAAATTGTTTTCAAAAATAGCATGCTAAATTTGAAAATTGTCCGTTTGAGAAGCGATAACGGAGCCGAATTTAAATTTGGAGGTTTTCCCACATTTTGTGATCACAACGGTATTCTACATGAATTTTTGGTTGCTAGAGTGCCTCAACAAAAAGGTGTTGTTGAAAGAAAAAATAGAACACTTCAAGAGGCTGCTAGAACCATTATAAATGAATGTGATTTACCAAAATATTTTTGAACCAAAGCAGTTAACACTACTTGTTATGTCATGAATTGGTGAGTTCTTTTAAGGCCTATTTTGAACAAAATTTCTTATAAACTTTTGTTTTGTAAAATACCTGTTGTGAGCTATTTCAAAGTTTTTGGTTGCAAATGTTTTATTTTAAAAATTAAAGACAAGAAAGCATACCGAATATACAATAGAAGAACACTTGTGATTGAAGAAGTTGTGCATGTTACTTTTGATGAGGCTAAAGATATTATTTCAAGAAATGTTTGTGAAAGATGAAGATATAGGTGTGCAAGAGAAACTTGAAAAGCTCAGGATTCAAGAAGAACATCAAGAGACCAAGGAAACCAGTGAAGACAATGCTCATCACCTTGATGAAGAAGGAGAAAGAAAAGAAGATTCACCAAAAGACCTTCCAAAGGCATAGAGATTTGTCTCATGTCAACCTCAAGAATTAATCATAGGTGATAACTCTAGTAGACTAGAGTTATTTTTCTCTAAATTATAGCATTTTGGTAGTTTAAATCCCGAATTTTGGGTAATTAATCGAACCTAGAATTTAGTTAATTTCTTTCATATGTGTTTGTATTTTTGTTTTTGTTAAATATGATAAGTTTTTATTAAATTTCTAGTTAATTAATTGCTTAATGGTGTTAATATTATGCAGGTCAAAATTAGAGGTTGGAAGGTGGAATGAACAAAACTCAAATGACCAAATTGCAATAATTGAAGAAATGAAGAATGCTGAGAAGAGAGTCGAAATTGTGATCTCAAACTCTCCATATGCGATCTCGACTCGGGAAATTATTTTAATGTATTAGAGTCGAGATCGCGATCTCAATTGTTCCATATCGCGATCTCGACTCACTGAGAGTTAAATTGTAAGGGCAATTTGGTAAAATTTTAGCCAACAACTCCTGATTTTTGTCTTGTGTAGCACTAGACTATTTAAGCTACATAAGAAATAGTAAGGAGGGTAAGTAGTAGATAGTTTAGTTGGATTTTAGGATAGTTTAAGATATCGTGTACTCCAAGTTTACTTCTTTAATAGAAATCTTTTTCTTTAATTGTCTCTTAGATATTCTTTTAATTTCTTGTCAAGTTCAAATTTGGATTAGATAATTGTAGTGGGTTATCCACAAATTTCGCTTAGATATAATTTTTATTCACTTTCTAGTCTAATTTAGTAAGAATTTCTTTACTTGCAATTTAGGGTTTCTTAGGTAAATTAGGGTTCTTGATAATTTCTTGCATTTCTAGTTAGAATTCTCAATTTCTTGCATTAATTTCTAGTTAATTCTTAGTGGGCTTTCTTTATTTTTATCAAAATTTCAAAAATACTTAGATTTGTAGTTTAACTCTTTCCAATTTCTAGTTTAGAAATGGTTGTTTTTAGTCTTCAAAGTCTCTTAATTGTAGCCCTTTTAATTGGGTAATTTGCTTGCTTTCAATTTTAGTTTTAATTTGGATAATTTAGGTTAAAATTAAGTGCTTTCCTTTACTCGCCCTTACTAGAATAGCTTAATTAGTTTCTTAATTCGTAAGTAGTTATTTTCACCTTACTTACTTTTTAGTTAATCTAGCCTTGAATTGAGTTTTTATCGCTTTCATTTAATTGTGGTTTTCACTAGAATAGTTCCATCATCCCTTGTTCGAATTCGCTTAACTACACAAATATCCGAAAATCTTAGTAATTGCCTTCCAAAAATCCTTGTGGGACGATACCTACTCATCCTATGCCACTACCAACTCCATATACTTGCGGAAGTTAGGTAGAGTATAGTGAATTAGTGTGGTTAATTATTGTTTTCTTGTCATTTCAAAGTTAAATTCTACCTAACGAAGTAATCAAGTTTTTGGCGCTGTTGTCGGGGATTGTCCTTGGTTTTTGGCGATATCAAGCGCTTTACAGGTCGAGTAGACTAAGCACTTTAGTTTAGCTTAGTTTAGTTGTTAATTTTGGGAATTTTTATGTTTGTTGGATATCTCGTGGAATTGACTTGGAATTTCAATTGACTATTTGCCTTTGTTGTGTAGTGCATGGTAAGAGGAGCTCAAGATTTTTTCATAGCCATTCATTTGCTTAGACAAGGAAAGGGAGAAATAGCTAAGAGAACTTAGAAGATGGAGAAGGGTACGACAAGAATAAGAAAGAATCGCAATGGCAAATGCTAATGCTCATCAAGGGAATTTGAACATGGAAAACGAAGAATAAGAGGTAGTTGGAAATAATGGGATTGGTGGCTATGGGGATGGAAATGGCATGAATGGGATTGGACGGCCATTGAGGGAGTATGCTCTACCCAATTTTGATGGGGAGAACTCGAGCATTGCATGGATGCCCGTGCAAGCCAACAATTTTGAAATCAAGCTCGCCCTAATCCAAATGCTTCCAGCCCATGCCATGTTTGGAGGTGGACCAAATGAGGATCCCAACACGCATCTCTTGAATTTTGAAGAAGTCTTGGACACATTCAAATTTAATAGAGTATACTCGGATTGTGTGCGGATGAGGGTGTTTCCTTTTTCTCTTCGTGACAGGGCAAAGTCATGGTTGCAATCCCACACCTAAGGAACATTCACCACTTGGAACCAACTTGCTCAAGAGTTCTTGGCGAAGTACTTTCCTCCCGCAAGAACCGCCAAATAGAGGAATGAAATTACCTCATTCAAACAAGATGTTGGTGAAAGCCTAGGGGAAGCTTGGGAAAGATTCACAGAGTTGCTAAGAAAATCCCCTTATCACGCCATTCCTTTGTGGCTTCAAATCCAAACATTTTATAATAGTTTACTTCAAGAGACGAAATCCATCGTAGATGCCTCCGTCGATGGCTCAATCTCATGTAAGACTCTGGAAGAAGCTCAAGAGTTATTAAATACGATGGCATACAACCACTACTTTCATGGGCCGATAACTCCACCGGTGGTTCAACACCAAGCTAATCAAGCCAATGCAAATAGTGGAGCGTTGAATCTAAACATGCAAGATGACCTTTTAGCACAACAAAGCATGTTCATAAGTGTGATGAACAACATGGCAAAGGTGTTGGAGAACCTAGGGAAACCTAGTAGTGTAAACTGCAATGTCTACTTCTTGATGCCTCTTTAACACATCCAGTTATAATTCAATTAAACACCTAAATCCTACTGCTAACTAGATGGCATCCCGCAAGTATATGGTTGTCAACTAGTAGAAAAGAGAAGTAGGGATTGTTCCCACAAGGATTGTCGATTGCAATTACCAAGGTTTAAGGGTATTTGTGTAGTTAAGCTAAATCAATTGGTAGATGATAGAACTATTCTAATGAAAGCTATAATTTAAATTCTAACCTAATTTAATCTAATTAAGACTAAAATTTAGAACAAGTGAATCAATCAACCACAAAGACTAAAAAAGAAAGAAAAATTGAATACTAAAACATTCATTTCCAAAGTATAAATTAGATAAAGATAAACTTGGAAATTATATATTTTTGGATTTTTCGATTGGAATTAAGGAAACCCACGAAGAATTAACTAGAAATTAAAGCTAGAAATTGAAAATTCTTAAACAGAATCTTTTAAATTGATAAGAACCCCATAATTTTCCTAGAAACTGTAATTTGAAAGTAAAGAAATTTTCACTGAAATGGATAAGAAAGAAAATAAAAATTATATCTACTTGAAGCTTACGAAAATCCACTACGATTATCTAATAAAAATTTAAACTTGACAAGAAATTTAAAGAAGATCTAAGATGAAAGTTAAGAGAATTTTCTATTAGAAAAAGTAACTTGTAGTTTAAGCTATCCTAATCTTTCTAGAATTATCTAAAACTCTCTACTCTCTAACTATCCACTCTAAAACTAATTCTACTTAGCTTAAATAGTGTAGCATTGTACAAGGCAAAATCAGGGTAGTTCTGGCTGGAAGTTTACAAAATTGCCCCTAAAACTTAAAATTCAGCAAGTTGAGATCACTGTCTGGAATATTTAAGACCGCGATCTCAACTCTAAAATAGTAAAACGAATTCCCGAGTCAAGATCGCGGTCAGGAATAGTCGAGACCGCGATCTCGACTCTCTTTCCAGCAATCTTCATTTATATTCATTTTGCAATTTGGTCCCTTGAGCTCTGTTCCTTGCAGCTTCTAACCTTTAATTTTTAACCTGCATAATATTAACACCATTAAGAACTTAATTAAACTTAAAATTTAACACAAAATTATCATAATTAATTCAAAAACAAAAATACAAATACATATGAAAGAAATTAACTAAAATCTTCAATTACTTATCTAATTTCAGAATTTAAACTATCAAAATGCTATAATTTAGAGGAAAATATCTCTGGTTTACTCGAGTTATCACTTCTCCAACTCAACCAAGGATGACATGTGATTTTTGTGGAGGCGGCCATGCAAATAGACAATGTGAGATGCCATATGGAGCTAATGAGCAAATGAATTTTGTGGCTAATCAATCATCATTGCCAAGGGACCAATCCGAAGCTTATGGGAACACATACAATCCTTCTTGGAGGAAACACCCAAATTTCTCATAGAGTAACACAAACAATAAATCCAATCCTCCTTACCAACCAAGTCCCCCACCTCAAAATGCCCAACACAGTCAAGCCCCGAATTCCTCATGTAGACATTATCAACCGCCACATCAAAGAAATTTCCAATCCAACTGATATTAAACTTTCCCCAACCCTTCGTTTCAAAACCAACAACAAAGACCTCCTTTCCATTATGCAAATTCTTCCCAACCCATGTATCATGATCAATATGCTCCTAGAGAGAATTTGAGTGAAGAAGGTTGGAAAAGAGAAGCTGAGTATTTGAGAAGAGAATTGGATAGGAAAAGGAAGAGGACAAAAGAGATTATGAGAATTTGAAGGCTTCAACAAGGAATTTGGAGATTCAATTTGGACAATTGGCAAGATTGAACAATAAGAGGCCTTTAGGAGTGCTTCCAAGTGACACCATTCCAAATCCTAAGAAGCAATGCTAGGCTATTACCCTTAGGAGTGGTAAAGAGTTGGAAGAAAGAGTTGGGAGAAATTCAATGAAGAACGGAGAACAAGAAGGGGTTGAGGATTGAAGATAAAGAAAAAGGGGAGTCTTCAAATGGGCAAGACAAACTGATGAATGACTCTATTATGCCCAACTCACGAAGCAATGAAGGCAAGGATCCTAAGCATCATGAGCCAAAACATGTTAATGTGCCATTTCCTCAAAGGCTAAGGGATGAAGAAAAGGCAAAGAAATTCAAGAAATTTCTAGAGATTTTCAAAAAGCTTGAAATCAACATTCCTTTCACGGAGGCATGTGAGAACATGCCTACCTATGCCAAATTCATGAAACAAGTCCTTACGTCAAAAATGAAATTGCATGGTGATGAAATTTTGTGCTTAATAGAGCATTGCAGTGCACTACTTACAAAGAAGTTTCCACCAAAGCTCAAATATCCCGGTTCATTTTCTATACCTTGTGAGATTGGGGGTTTACAATTTGGAAGAGCATTATGTGACTTGGGAACTTCAATAAATCTCATGCCTTTTGGAGTATTCAAGAAGCTAAATGGAGGTCAATTGAAGCTAACAAAGAGTCTCACTACAACTTGCGGATTGAAACATAAAGTTTCCAAAGGGGTCATTGAAGATATGATTGTGAAAATTGACAAACTCTACCTTCCAGCCAATTTCATTGTGCTTGAAATGGAAGAGGATGAAGAGATGCCAATCATTCTTGGGAGACCTTTCCTTGTTACAGGCCGTGCACTTATTGATGTTCAAGAAGTGAAGTTGGAATTCCGAATAAATGATGAAATTGTTACATTTAATGTTTTTAATTCATTAAAGCTTCCTTCAATTTTTGAAGATGTCATGAATATAAATGTGGTAGATGACTTAATTGATGATTATTGTAGGAATGCAATGGAGGAAGAGGTCTTAGAGTCAAATGCACCAAATCAAGATGATGATGAAGGATATGAATCACTTGGAGGGTGAGAAGTTATTGCGAAACGAAGATGAAGAGAATCAAGAAGAAGGTAAAGGGGACACCCCAATTTGGAGCTAAAACCTCTTCCTACCCACTTAATGTTATATGCATATCTTGGTGAAAATGAGACATACCCGGTGATTGTGAATGCATCTTTGACAAATGAGCAACTTGAAAGATTGATTGTGGTGCTTAAAAGGAATAAAAATGCCATTGCTTGGTCTATTGATGATATAAAGGGAATAAGCCCTTCCATATGCATTCATAAAATTTTGATGAATGAAGGGAATAAACCGGTAAGGCAACCTCAAAGGAGATAGAATCCTACTTTAAAAGAGGATGTGAGGAAGGAGGTTCTTCAACTTTTGAAAGCCGGTATTATTTACCCTATTAGCGATAGTGAGCGGGTTAGTCCCACTCAAGTTGTTCCCAAAAAGGGTGGTATTACCGTAATCATAAGTGAAACCAATGAGCTCTTCCCCTCTAGATTGGTTACGAGTTGGCGAATGTGCATTGATTTTTGAAAGTTGAATGAAGCCACCCGAAAGGGTCACTTTCCCTTGCCTTTTATTGATCAAATGCTTGAGAGGTTGGCCGGTTTAGCATTCTATTATTGTTTTCTTGATGGTTATTTCGGATATCTTCAAATTGTCATTTCTCCGGAAGACAAAGATAAAACAACTTTCACATACCCATTTGGTACCTTTGCATATAGGAGAATGCCATTTGGACTTTGCAATGCTCCAAGTACGTTTCAACGTTGTTTACTATTTTTCATGACATGGTTGAAAAGAGCATAGAGATTTTCATGGATGACTTTAGTGTATTTGGTGGCTCATTTGATGATTGTCTTGCAAATTTGTCCAATGTGTTAAAGAAATGTGTGGAAACTAATTTAGTTCTCAATTGGGAAAAATGTCATTTCATGGTGAGTAAAGGAATCGTTTTGGGTCACAAGATCTCATCAAAGGGAATAGAAGTTGATAGGGCAAAGGTGGAGGTGATTGAAAAGTTACCTCGTCCAATCAATGTTAAAGGCGTAAGAAGTTTCTTAGGTCATGCGTGTTTTTATAGAAGATTCATTAGGAATTTCTCACATATTGATCGATCTTCCTTAATCACCATTGTGCTTGCTACTTCAAAAAGATTGTCCCTTTCATTTTAATGATTCTTGTTTGAAAGCATTCAATGAGTTAAAACACGCTCTTGTGATTGCACCGGTTATTGTAGCACCAAATTGGTCTCTTCCCTTTGAGCTCATGTGTGATGCTAGTGACTACACAATAGGTGTCGTGCTATGTCAAAAAGTGAACAAGATGTTGCACGTCATTTATTGTGCTAGTAGGACCTTAAATGATGCACAAATGAATTATTCAACAATAGAGAAGGAACTACTTGCTATAGTTTTTGCATTTGATAAGTTTAGATCATATTTGATTGGATCAAAGGTAATTGTTCACACCGATCACTCCGTATTAAAATATTTGTTTTCTAAGCAAGATGCCAAGCCACGTTTATTGAGATGGATACTTTTGTTGCAGGAGTTTGATTGGGAGGTGGTCAACAAAAAGGGTATGGAAAACATGGTAGCCGACCATTTGTCAAGAATTGAGGCATCTAGACTGTTGTCAATCTTGAAGAAAGGATAATCAATGAAGATCTCGAATTGAGAAGTTGTTTGAGGTGAAGGAGGTGAGTCCATGGTATGTGGATATTGTGAATTATCTTGTGGCAAGGATAGTACCAAAGATGGAAAACATCAATTAGAGGAGGAAATTCTTTGTGGAAATTAAACATTATTTTTGAGAAGAACTGTATTTGTTCCAAAAGTGTAATGATCAAGTCCTAAGGAGATGTGTTCCGGAATGTGAAGTATCCGATGTATTAAGACATTGTTATTCATCTCTGGTTGGGGGGGCACCGTGGAGCTCAACGAACAGTTTTCAAGGTCTTACAAAGTGGTTTATATTGGCAAACTATGTTCAAGAATTCTCAAGATTTTGTGCTCAAATGTGATGAATGTCAAAGGGTGGGTAATATTTCAAGGAAACATGAAATGCCCCTTCATGGCGTTATTGAGTTGGAGGTATTTGATGCATGGGGCATTGATTTCATGGGACCTTTTCCGGAGTATGTATGTCTCATACTCCAATAAGTACATTTTGGTTGCAGTGGACTATGTGTCGAAGTGGGTTGAAGAAATTGCTACTCCAACCAATGAGGCCAAGGTGGTTACTAAATTCCTTCGCAAGAATATCTTTTTTCGGTTTGGAGTTCCTCGGGCTATCATTGGTGAAGGGGGATCACATTTCAAGAATTCTCAATTTGAGGCATTAATGACAAAATATGGGGTGAAACACAAGGTTGCTTTAGCTTCTCACCCAAAACATCGGGTCAAGTGGAGGTGTCAAACCAAGAATTGAAGAGAATCCTAGAGAAAACGGTGAATAATGCTAGGAAAGATTGGGAATTGAAGTTAGATGACGCTTTGTTGGCTTATCGTACGGCATTTAAAACTCTCATAGGCATGTCTCCATACCGTATTGTGTATGGAAAAACGTGTCACTTGCCGGTGGAACTTGAATATAGGGCATACTGGGCCATAAAGAACTTGAATTTTGAGTTGATGGAAGTATTTGGAAAGAAAGAGGATGCTTGATTTGAATGAGTTGGATGAATTCCGGAGGGAGGCATTGGAAATTTTTTTAATTTATAAGGAGAAGACGAAGGCATGGCATGATAAGCATATCCAAATGAAGGAATTTAAATTCGGTGATTTGGTGCTCCTTTATAATTCAAGACTCAAGTTATTTTCGAGAAAGTTTAAGTCAAGATGGAGTGGTCCCTTTGAAGTGGTCCAAACCTTTTCTCATGGAACAGTGGAAATAATGGGGAAACAGGGAGCTTTCAAGGTCAATGGACATTGGCTTAAACCCTACCTTGGAGGAATCATTGAAGGTGGACGTGAAATTGTCCGATTAACACAAGAATGAGGGTCGGGTCAGGTCATAGTCAAGCTAGTGACTATAAAAGAGAGCTTCTTGGGAGGCAACCCTTGTCTTTAATTTAGTTGTTATTGCTTTCTTTTGATTTTTAATTATCTTGATTTTGAGTAAATTGGTTTGAATTAGGTTAGAATTTCTCTTTAAAATCTCAAAAAAAATTTGAGCTTTTGAGTTGAATAAATGGTGCTATAGAATGAGTGAAAATTGTCATCCTAACTTGTGAATTTTTTTGTTGTAGGTTATCCTTGCAAATGGAGAAAGGTGGTCAAGAGTGGAGCAATTTTGGATAAGTGTGAAAAATTCATTTTGCAGAACTTGAGCTCGAGATCGCGATCTCAAACTCAAACTTCTGGAGGGCAGAAAGGTCATTTGGTTGAGATCGCGATCTCAACTCTAAAATTTTGCAAAGGCTATTTTTCCACCGAGTCAAGATCGCGATCTCAAATTTGAGACCGCGATCTCGAGGGGTAGAGTCATTTTTTTTAAAAGCCACTTCTTCTTCTCTTTTCATAAATTTGTCTATTCATGTTCTTCTCTCAACCGAAAATCCTAACCCCAATCCCTCAAAATTCTTCCCTCATCTTCACTAAAAATCACTTTGAACTCCATACCCCTCACTAATATCATTCTATTTTTCTCTAGGCCCATCAAAGCATAGCATTTTTTGGGAGGATTCTTGGAGATATTTGGACTTCAAGGGAGATTTATACACAAGCATTTTTGTGGAAATTTAAATCCGATAAAGAAACGAGAAATATCGTTCATTGGATTCTTAGTTTTAATTGATAATTTGTTAAAGATAATTGTGGGGTTTTGTGGATTAACTTGTGGTGAATTGATAGTACTCAATTGTTGAATTTTGGACAATAATTGGTGCAAATTTGTTTTAGGAGAATTGTGATATTGATTTGTCCAATTGTTGGAATTATTGGCTAGATTTTTTATTTGAGTTGAATTGAAATTGAAATATTTGGAAAATTTTTGGGAATTGTTGATTGTGATTTTGTAGTTGTGGTTCTTGATTGAGGGTTGAATTCTTAAATTGTTGATTGAATTTTGTTGATCAAAAATGACTAGAGGGGTTTATGGCAGTGTTGAAACAAGAGTTAGAATGGGAGGAAGAGGAACTGAGTCTAGGAAAAGAAAGTTCAGAGAGGGCAACTACTAGTGGAGTAGGGGGTTCGGAACAGCCGTTTGAGAGAGGTGAGCAAATTGAACCTTAGGTCCTGAGTAATAGGACTCAACAATTGTACAAGAATAACGAGAAATATGAGGTGATTAGGGAATGGAATTTTGACCTAACAATGCATTGGAGAATTTATGATTATGTAAGATGAGCTATAGAGGAACAAATTAGGCCATGGCATTGGGAGGGTTTGAATACTCAAGTTGACCCCGGTGCTACCCAACTAGTCAAGGAGTTTCATTGTAATTTATGTGAATTAAAGTTTTAGTAGATTTTATTGTTGATGTGATCAATGCATATTTAAACATACCCCCCGTACCTTCTAATCAATATTTGGCATTTTTGAATAATAAAGATAAGGATATGAATGCAATCAAAGATGCCATTTGTGATAGAAGGGTTGATTGGATTAAGAGTACTTCGTCTGCCACTAAGTTGAAATTTGCTCATTAAGGACTCTCATTAGTGGCTAAGCTATGGTGCCTTTATTTTGTCAGTAGCCGCATTTGGGGGTCCAAAGGGACAAAGTACTCTTAGTTTATGCCACCATGACTGGGGTACCGGTGAATATTGGTCACTTTATTAGACAGAGGTTTTTGGAGAGTGGAAGGTCTGGACGACCTATATTTTATGCCCCTAGTCTAATTCACCATCTTTGCACCATAGCAGGTTGCCCGATTGGTCAGTTGGAACCATTGACACATCCAAGAGGAAGGATTAATCGGGAGTATGTCTATAGGATGGTGAGAGAATATGAAAAGCACCACCAGGAGAAGCACCCTACCCACAGCCACAGCCACAGCCAAGCCACAGCCACCACCACCTTGGAGTGTTTCAATGATTCTGATACCCCAAGGTTTTGTGTTTAATGCTCCGATAAATGAAGAAGAAATGAATGATCAACAAGGGTATTGGTCGTATAGTCAAATGGTGATACACAACAACTTGAGCGTCATTGGAGAAGCTTTAAAGACTACCTCATTAGGCACATGGGTCTATATGGGCCACCATCACCTCTAGAATGGCACTTTGGTCCACCTCGTGGACAGTACTACACACCACCGGTGGCTACCACACATCATGAGGGATCTAGCTACGCGGGTGCGACCGAGGGGATATGGATGATGATCATGAAGAGGCCCAACCTAGTGATGCTGAGGAGGGTCAAGAAGAGATGGAATGAGGAGATGAATCCACCATTTGCTTGAGCATGGATGAAGACCAACCCTGATCACTGGATTGATTTGATGGATGATGATAATTCTCTCTATTTTGTTGATTGAACACCTTAACTTTTGATTACTTTGGATGACTTTTGTTTTACTTTTAGTCTTTGGAATTGAAGAATTTTAGTTTTTCTTTTTAAGTAGTTTGGCTAATTGCCTTAAGTTGACGCCAGTAGCTAATTATTTTGATGCTTCATGGATTGAATCTCTTTGGGAATCTCATGTTTGACACTTGGTGAAGTTTGGTCATTGCTTAATAAAAGTAGAGTGGCTAACTCATCTCAGGCCCTAAGCTGATGCCATGTTTTCATTAGTTGATGAGTTGAATTGAATGCTGATTTTGTTTGAATCTTGAATGGTGAGATGCATGGCACAGTTTACTATTCTTAGCATTTCTACCCAATTTTAGTTCTTAGTTTATAGTTATATCATGATTTGAGTAGTTTTTGTTATTTTTGGGTATGACTTTATGTTTATTTTTGGGTGCGTAGAAGGATGATTTATTCATCAATTAGAATAAAAGAGACAAGTTTGGGGGTGTGTATTTCTTTATGTTGGGAATGGTTATTTTATACATATTATTGCCACTTGATGTTTAATGGATGGAAATTTGATCAATTAGGTACTCAATGATGATAAATTTTCATGTTCAATACTTTGTGATTGAAGTATATGATTGATTCATTTCAAAAAAATTTGTGTGATTGAGTTGTTCATTTGCAACATAACGAATTCATAAACTTGGCATTACTATTTTTCAAAAAGAAGTGCTAAAATTTTTAGGAAAGTGGAATTATTTCAAAATGTTGTTTCTGATCAAATCACTTATATTATTTGGTTGATGAACTATCTTTTGGAAAGAAATGAGTTAACTGAAGTAGAAGGAATTTTGGGACATTTCGTGTGTTTTAGAGGGGATGTTCTTCTAACTGGTGAATAATTGATATTCGAGATTAATTTTAGGTACATTTCACTCCTTTTCCTTGGTTTAGGGCCAGAAAAAAAAATTTAGGAATAAGGCGAGTACGGGATTATGACATGTACCCATGTTGTTTCTCCGAAATAAGCCATTAGAGTAGTAATAAGGCCAGTACGGGATTCCGACCTGTACCCATGTTGTTTCTCCAAATTAAGCCATTAGGAATTGCATTTTAGTATACCAATAAGTTAAGGAGTAAATTTTTGTAATACCTTTCATTAATCTCATATTACTTATTCCTTGTTAGAGGTTTATTCTCGAAATGTGTGACATTTGCATTTAAGTTGATTTCTAATTGAAATTCTATTTTCATGATGCCCTAGTCGAGATAGTTTACTAACTTCATGATAGTTGTGATTTGATAAGTAATGATGTATCAAATGAAAAGAACTAAAACTTTTGGCAACTCTTTTTGAGAATGGTAATTCTTGGTGATGTGAAATCTTGTGTAGTGAATGAATGTGTGTTTCTATGAAGAACAAAATTTCAATTTCGGATTGATTGACTCATTTACTTCACATATCCCGTAGTATTGAACATTTCTTGAGATATTTCCTAATTATTCCAAGTACATCCATGATTTATCAAGTGTCACGTCAACTTTGGAGGTGTTTATATGTTTGAGTGTTAGTAGGCTCCTTTAATTTTAATTTTTGTTTTGCTTGGGACTAGCTAAACGCTAAGTTTGGGATGTGATAACTCTAGTAAACTAGAGTTATTTTCCTCTAAATTATAGTATTTTGGTAGTTTAAATCCCGAACTTTGGGTAATTAATTGAAGAATTTAGTTAATTTCTTTCATATGTGTTTGTATTTTCATATACTCTCGTTAAATATGATAAGTTTTTATTAAATTTCTAGTTAATTAATTGCTTAATGGTGATAATATTATGGCGGTCAAAATTATAGGGTGGAAGTTGGAATGAACAAAACTCAAAGCTCCAAATTGCAATAATGGAAGAAATGAAGAATGCTGAGAAGAGAGTCGAGATCGTGATCTCAAACTCTCCATATCTCAATCTTGACTCGGGAAATTGTTTTAATGTATTAGAGTCGAGATCGCGATCTCAATTGTTCCATATCGTTATCTCGACTCACTGAGAGTTAAATTGTAAGGGCAATTTGGTAAAATTTCATCCAACAACTCCTGATTTTTGCCTTGTGTAGCACTACACTATTTAAGCTACTTAAGAAATAGTAAGTAGGGTAAGTAGTAGATAGTTTAGTTAGATTTTAGGATAGTTTAAGATATCGTGTACTCCAAGTTTACTTCTTTAATAGAAATTTTTCTTTAATTGTCTCTTAGATATTCTTTTAATTTCTTATTAATTTAAGTTCAAATTTTGATTAGATAATTGTAGTGGGGTAATCACAAGCTTCGCGTAGATATAATTTTTATTCACTTTCTAGTCTAATTTAGTAAGAATTTCTTTACTTGCAATTTAGGGTTTCTTAGGTAAATTAGGATTCTTGATAATTTCTTGCATTTCTAGTTAGAATTATCAATTTCTTGCATTAATTTCTAGTTAATTCTTAGTGGGCTTTCTTTATTTTTATCAAAAATCCAAAAATACTCAGATTTCTAGTTTAACTCTTTCCAATATCCAGTTTAGAAATGGTTGTTTTTAGTCTTCAAAGTCTCTTAATTGTAGCCCTTTTAATTGGGTAATTTGCTTGCTTTCAATTTTAGTTTTAATTTGGATAATTTAGGTTAAAATTAAATGCTTTCCTTTACTCGCTTTTAGTAGAATAGCATAATTAGTTTCTTAATATTGTAATTAGTTATTTTCACTTACTTACTTTTTAGTTAATCTAGCCTTAAATTAAGTTGTCATAACCAGGTTTATCACTTCCATTTAATTATGGTTTTTACTAGAATAGTTCCCTCATCACTTGTTTGATTTCGCTTAACTACACAAATATCTGTAAATCTTGGTAATTAGCTTCCAACAATCCTTGTGGGATGATACCCACTCATCCTATACCACGATCAACTCCGTATACTTGCAAAAGTTAGGTAGAGTATAGTGATTTAGTGTGGTTAATTATTGCTTGTTTGTCCTTTCAAAGTTAAATTCTACATAACGAAGCAATCAATAGGTAATCCATCGATGAGGCAAAAACTCACTCTTATAAACCTTTGAATAATAATTGTGCCTTATTTTCTCACATTGAAGCTAAAGGTGTGGATGATGCTTTGAAAGACGAATCTTGGTTTCTTGCTATGCAAGAAGAACTTAGTCGATTCAACAAGAATAATGTGTGGACTTTAGTTGAAAGACCCTCAAATCATCCCGTAATAGGAACAAAATGGGTTTATAGAAATAAACTAATTGATAAAGGGGGAGATCGTTAGAAATAAAGCTAGACTAGTTGTGAAGGGTTATGCTCAAGAAGAAGGAATTGACTTTGATGTGACCTCAGCACCCGTTGCTTGTTTATAATCTATTTGTAAGTTTCTTGCAAAAGCGTGCTTTAACAATTTCAAATTATTTCAAATGGACGTGAAAAGTACCTTTTTAAATGGTTTCATTGATCAAGAAGGTTTTGTTGAACAACCCCTGGTTTCGAAAATAAAAATTTTCCAAATCATGTTTTCAAACTATCAAAGGCTTTGTATAGGTTGAAACAAGCCTAGAGCTTGGTTGAAAGATTAAGTGGTTTCTTGATTGAAAATAGTTTTAAAAGGGGTGTTGTTGATACTACTCCTTTTCACCAAAACTAGTCTTAATGATTTGTTGGTTGTTCAAATTTATGTTGATGATATTATTTTTGGAGCAACTCATGAAAGTTTGTGCAAGGAATTTTGTTGTTTGATGCAAAAGGAATTTGAAATGAGTTTGACATTGAGAGAATTACAATTTTTCCTTGGACTTCAAGTACACAAAACAAAGAAAGGAACCTTCATCACAAAAATCAAGTACACAAAGGAGCTACTCGGGCGTTTTGGAGTGGAGGATTGCAAGCAAGTTGGAACGCCAATGTGCACCTCAACCAAGCTTGACAAAGATGAAGAAGGTAATAGAGTTGATGAAAAATACTATAGACGTATGATCGAAAATTTACTTTATTTAACCGCCAGTAGACCAGATACTATGTTTGTCGTTTGCCTTTGTGCTAGATTTCAATCTTGTCCAAAAGAATCACACTTGATTGCTGTCAAAAGAATTTTTAGATACTTGAAAGGGACAACGAATTATGGTCTTGGTATCCTAAATCCACTAGTTTTGATTTGATTAGTTACTCAGATGCCGACTTTGTTGGTTATAAAATTGATAGAAAAAGTACTAGTGGTATGTGTCATTTTTTGGGTAATTTCTTAGTGTCTTGCTTTTGCAAGAAACAAAGCTCCTATTTCATTGTCTACGGCTAAAGCCAAATATATTGCTACAGGAATTGTTGTGCTCAACTTCTTTTAATGAAACACACTTTAAAAGATTTTGGTGTTACTTTTGATTGTGTGCATATTAGATGCGATAATACTAGTGCAGTTAATCTCACTAAAAATCCTATTTTACATTCTAGAACAAAGCACATTGATGTCAAGCATTATTTTGTAAGAGATCTTGTTTGCGTAAAAAGGAAATTTGTGTTGAATTTGTTTGCACAAAAGATCAATTGGCTGATATTTTTACTAAACCTTTACCATTGGATCGTTTTGAATTGGATCGTTATGTGTCCTAACCTCTCTATTCTCTTGGATGAAAATATCCGTTCAAACTCTGTCTTTTTTCTTGCTTTTGGTTTCAGAAGTTCCCTTTGGTCCGAATGCTTCATCATTTTCTTCAAACTCTTTGGAAAAATGAACGGACTATCACAAACAGTCCAACATCCCTTCGGATGCTAGGTCAAGATTTTGTCAGCCATCCATTCGTCTGAGAACGAACGCATGATTAGATATATCAATTGTTCAGACATCCGAATAATTGTTCTATTCATTTAAAACCTTTCAATTTCCCCTTTTCAGGCATTCCACCACCATCGAACCCTAGCTCTGGTGAAAAAAAGGTACAACTTCAAATTCCTTCAATTCCTCCTCACTTCTCTGAAATTCGTCGAGAAATTCATCCTCTTATCTCTTCACCAACACTTTTTCAACTCTTTTTCACCTTATTAACATCCCCCTTCCTTCAATTTCACTAGAATCTCTTCACTCTCTAACTCCTACCTCTAATTCAAGATGGTTCATTCACGTGGGGGCTCTGTAACAGGTACCAGAGGCAAGAAATCGAAGGGAAAAGCTCTTGTACAGGGCCAAACCTCAACCAATCCTCAACCCACGCCAAATCCCACCTTGCCTAAATTCATTATGGCCAAGGGATTTGATGGATACACATCCTTGCTTAGCAAATCTATTATTGTGCAACGTCTTGTTCTTCCAAAGCATGCTTGATGAATTAAACTTGTCTTTTATTAAAGAATGTTTTGAAAAAAAATGGGGGGAATTTTATTCATCTTGACTTGCATGTGTATCATGATATGATCTTACAATTTACTGCTAATCTTCACAAAGGTTCAACTGTTCGAACCTTAGTATCTCGTGTGAATCACATCAATCTTGAGTTTAATTCCAATGTCATTAATTGGATTTTAGAATGTGAAGTTCTTCCTTCCGATGAAATCTCATACTTCTTTTCCATGGACAAATGGCCTGTTGTTGATACTCGATTTGATATCGAGGAAGTAAAGAAAATTTTTCATGTTGATTTTAAATAGGCTTAGGAAGCCAAAACTTCTTTGCTTAGTGCTGAGCTCAATATTTTGTACACCTTGGTTACCAATTTGCTATTGCCAACTAATGGACATCATACTAAGTCAAGAAAAATTCAATTGTATCTGTTCTATTGTGTTTTTAAAGGAATTTGACTAGACTTTGCATTGAGTATTTATTTTGTTCATTATAGGAATTATTCTTCACTGATACCCAACGGAACATTCCATTTGAGAAATTTCTAACTAAAGTTTTTGATTATTTTGACATTCCCTTTACTAGAAAGAAACAATATCTCCAATATTTTCATAAAGCTTATATTGAACCTAAAGGTTTGCATTTTTTTAATGAAAAATGGTACACTAAAGCAGATAATGAAATTTAAAAATCAAAGGATCATGCCGCAAGCTCAGGACATGCACTCCCTCATTCTACTCCTCCTCAAACCTCTTCTTCGACACCTGCACTACCCCACTGCTCACACGTTCCCTCTTCCGAAGCCTCCCTTTCCCTACTGTGCACACTTGTCACAAATCTGAGCAATCAAATGAGCTCTTTTCAATGTTGCACACTTCGGTAATTAATAAGGCTAGAGACCAAACAGACTATTCTTCAGGAAGCCTTAAGTCTCGGTATGTCTGCATCAACTCATGTCCAATTTGCCAACATTCAGTTGCAATGCACATTCTCGAGTCCTCTTTCGACAATGATGATGACGATATTGATGATCTCAACCACCCTAATCCTGAGCCATAAGCTCATACAGATCCTCTAATCTTGAGAAGTCTATTGTTCCTAGTGTCGAGGCTGATGATGATGAAGATATTGATGACACATTCAATTACATCATGCAATGCCGTAATCCTCATGACATCATGACCACGACAGTGAGGCTACAGATGATGATTTGCCCGCAATAAAGCGCAAACGAGAAGAGCGATCCAAGAAGAAAATTGATTTATATTCAACCTCCTAGTTTACTTCTTTTAGATTACCTTTGATTCATGTGCTTGAACTTACATTCCATTTGTTTGAACATTAGATGTACTTTCTTGAGTTCTTCTAATTAATGATGCTTCTTTTACCTTTGTTTTATCCTTTCTTGTGGTTTGAGCAAAGGGGATCATCCTGTCAGGGGGATCTTGTTTTGTTTTGATGATACCGAAAGGGGGAGTAATGTGGTTAAGAGATTGATTATGGCTGTTTGTAGTTGATTATTTGTGGTTGATTAATTATGGTTATTTGAGGTTATTGGATTGATTGTTTGAGCCTATGATTGGTTATGATTAGTTTGTTTTTCCCTGTGATTTGTCATCATGAAAAAGGGAAAGATTGTTGACCTACATTCTTGGTTTTGATGATGACAAATAGAATCTAATAGTTTGAACTTGAGTTGTGCAGGAATTCTGATTTATCTATTACAACAGGGTTTTCGAATGCTTCACACTGTCTGAACTTGAGAAAGTTACTCGAACGCAGGACTTGGCCCGAACAAAACTTTCTCGGACGCAATACACTGTCTGAAAGATAAGGAAGAGAACAAGAATCTAAGGTATTGACAACAAACACTCATTATCGTCCGAGAAAAATTCTATCGGACGCACCTGACAGTCTGACGGAAGATCAACACTTGGATAGAATGAAACATTCCAGACACACTACTCCATTTGAGGATATGACTCATCAACCTACTATGCTTCTGACGTAGGAATGGACGCAACCTTGGCCGTCCGAACGAATTTTTCAACTCAATTATATTGTTGATCAGACGCATGTTTAGATTCTTAAAAGAGATCTTGGATGTCCGAAACCTATAACGGCTAGTTTATCAACATTTATTATTTAGCCGTTAGAAAGTGGTTGGGAGCTATTTTATTGCATCTGTAAAAGCCAACCTACCTAAAATGAATATAAACAACTTACACATTGTATACAAGCAAGTACAAAAGCAATTTGAGTGCAAATTAGCTCTTTATTGTATCAATGTGTACGTAAAAATGGTATTCAAAAGCAATGAGTGGAGTGATAATCTCGTACGAAAGTGAGGTTGAGTGTAAAATCCTAGGCTCAACTAAAGAGAATTAGTGTGAGCAAGGATTATCCTACTTTGCGGACCATTGAGATTATTGACTCACCAAATTTGAAAGAGCGTCTTAGTGGATTACTACTCGAATCTTGCTAGCTTGGGAGTGTTGAATTTTATTTAATCTCTTTCTCTCTTTACTAATTCACACATTTTGTGCTTAATTAATTATATTGCTATCAAATTATTTGTTAGTGTGAAAGATTTTATTTGTGCTTCATTTGCAAATTATTTTTAAAAAACCTAATTCAACAACCTCTTAAGTTGTTTTAGGTCAACATTCTTAGTATAAATAGCAAGATCACAAGACCAATTTATTCATAACACAACATTACATTATTCATAATACATCTAATTTACTACATTTAGATCTCAAATTCTTGTTGGTTATAGAATCCTGTCGAAGGCATCTAATTGCCTGGGGATAGAATCCCCATCCTTGTCAGTGATCTCAGGTATTTCGAATGTGAGTACAGCGCACGACACATACCCTTCCATAAGAGGATAGGTCATTGGACATCCTTGGACCTAGACCTAGGACTTGGTACAAAATATTATCAACATTTGGTGTCGTCTGTGGAAATTAGAACTAAAGGCCACACTAAGTCCTACCATCAATATCATGTGCAACACTCACTAAAACAACTTAGACAAAGGCAAAGTATCACCTCCCAACATCAGTAAAACCAATCCATCGGGGTAATGGATCGGCTTGGGAGGCAAGCTGGAGATCCTGATCTCCAAGATGTGGACAAGAATAGAGATATCCATAGCTAGGGCAACGAAATGCTATGTTGAAGGATATGCTCACTAGACAACAACTTGAACATCAACTCATTCAAATAAAGAATCCTTGCTCATGCCTTGGAAGGTAGAGTTCTCTACTTGTACCGTTTGAGGTCCTACCAACTCTTCTAGGGTACCAAAGAGCTTTTCAAGGGATTGCTCCACGTTTACTTTACTCTCGCTCTTCGGGGTAGAGCTTTCACTTTCTCTTGTTCTCTGAGGTAGAGTCCTATTTGTTCTTATTCTTCTGGGTAGAGTCCTCAACAACTTTCTACCCTTCGGTGTTGCACTCTCACATACCCTAGCCCTTGGCCTTGTCCTCTTAGTAGAGCTAGAATTCACTTGGTCTCACCTTCTAAGCTGTAACCCTTATTTGATCTTACCCTATGGGGTAGAGGTCTTAACTACTCTCACCCACTGGCTTAGTGCTCTCACTTTCTCTAACCTTCTGCGATTGAATCCTTACTTGATCTTACTCTCCAGGATAGATTCCTCAGCTAATCTCACCCTCCAGAGTTGAGTTTTCACTTGTTCTCAACCTTCGGGATAAAGCACTCACTTGCGCTTACCTACCAGGATAGCTTTCTCAACTGTTCTTACCATCTAGGGTTGAATCCTCACTTGTTCTCGCCCTCTGGGGTGGACCTCTTACTTCCTCTCACTCTTCGTTGTAGAGCCCTTACTAGCTCTTTCTATCTAGGTAGAGTTCAAAATTGTTCGTGACCTTTGGGGTTGTTCTTAGTTGGCAACCTCTAAGATCAGCTCAACCATTTTGCTTTCAAGTAAAGGCTTCTAAAATCTAAGTCTTCTCCCAACAGCATGACTTACCCTTCTAAGGGCTCAAAAATCTCATCTTCCAGGATCACCTCACCCCTCCAAAGGCAAACCCAAATCTTCTCAAGTGAAGGCAGCTAAATCTCGCCCCAATAATGAGACTCATCATTCCAAGAGTAAAAAATGTCATCTTCTAGTATCACCTCTGTAATACACTACTTTTTCCATCAATTCACGTATTTTTGTACTTGATCATATCTATAAATATCGTAACTATTTTTTTAAATGTTAAATAATTTCTTTATCCTTTTTGAACATTTTCAAGTTTTTGGGTGAAAGTATAATTTTTCAAACGTGAAAGATGAAATTGAAATTTTTAAAAAATCACATAAGACTTCTGTATGAAGTCATTCTCCTGGACATTCCATTTGCTTCTAAAAAGTAAGAAAATCTTCTAAAACCCTTTCAAAACTCCTCCAAACCAAACTCCTAAATCTTGGAATTAGATTTGGAATTTTTACTCTCAAATCAAATTGGTGATCCAAGAATCTCTTAGACCTTCAATCCAAATTCGCTATCTAAGTATGTTTTACTTCAACTTTTTCACTGTTTTCGTGTTAAATTTCAAGTTTCTCAAGAAATTAATTTGTTTAATTTTTGTTGTTTGTGATTTGATTTTATTACCCAATATGTTTATGAGCTGCTGGGACTTGATTTGTGATTTGAAATGACTATTTAACTATTATTTTGGTAAGATTTGAATGAAGGTTTTGACAATTCCTAACCTGGAGATATATTTGAAGTTATGAACCCTAATTTTTAGATTATTATCTTGTTTTCACAAATTTAAATAAACCCTTACTTCTTCTGTTTGATTATTGCCTGATTTGAGAATTTGGGAGATGTTCACAAGTGAACCACTACGTCTTTTTATATCCAAATGGTATGACACTCTCCTGGTTTAGGTGATTCGGAGTTAGTGTTTTAGATTGTCAAAGTTAGGTCATCCAAATAGAATTTTGAGGTAAGTAACGTTTACGCCTTTACTGATATCTTGTATATGGTTGGTTTTATACTCATAAAATACTTCAATTGATATTAAGGTAAGTATACCTATTTAGAGTAATGTTTATCAGGTAAGTATGTTTATAATTTATGTGTTCGTTATGTAATGTGTTATTTGTTCATTGTTGAACTACATGTTAATGAGTGATTATTTGAAGATCTTGATGGGTCACTTTAGTGGACTTGGCTATGAGTGAGTGAATGAAATGATCTACTAAGTACTCTGCTCTGTAAATGTTATACCAAGTTTATCGAGAAGACAAGTGATAGACACTCTGTTATGCCTTGTTTACTCGGGCAGTTAATAGGTAGACTTGGATCTAGTAATGGGAAGACTTTTGTGAACCACGAGCTCCTTGATTGACATTTGTATTTTAATTATTGAAAATATCTCGTATATTGTTTCCTGCACTGATTATATGCGTGTTACCTATAATTGGGCTTAATTGTTATTTACTAACCATATATGCTTACTCCATTATTGTTTTCTCCTTTTGTTTGCAGTCAAGAACAAAAAGGAGGAAATAGCACTCAGTTCATAAGTTGAGTGCTAAATTGGGAAGGGATTATAGTACTGATCCTAGATATTGGAGTCAAAATTTTTAGTTAACAATCTTAGTGTGAGGTCGGCTGTTGTGTTTAGGCCTATGTGCCTAAGGACTCCTTAAACTTGTCTTGTATATCAAGCATTTGATTGTCGTTTCGTTTGTAGTTTGATACTTGTATATAGGCGTGATTTTATCATTTCATGAATGGTTGTGGTTATGTTTGCTGTATATATATCTTGTGGTTGTATTTTGGCCGATCTTGAGGTCTAATGACAAGTATTATGGTTTGTTTATTACTTTTGTACTGTGCCTTGCATGCTTGGATTGATCCCGATGTACGGCGTGTGATTATCCCATTTTAGAGACGTGATAGTGAATGGTATCAAAGCATAAGTTATTCAATCTTGTGTCTAGTATTAAGTTGGACTATTATTGTTATGAGTGCTATATTGGGGACTTGGACTTGTAAGTAATTTAAGGTTCGCTGGACTGGCCAACTCAAACAGAGAATTATTGCGATTCCTTATTCTTAATGCATAGGTGGGGCGTGGTTGAAATGTGCAAGCATGTTATTTCACGGTTAGTGTCTAAATAAGAAATGACGTGTGATACTTACTATATTTGAAATGTGCAAGAAAATATGGATTCTAAATTAAATAGACAGAAATAGGTTGTCATAGCTCAGGAAGGGACACCTGAGAAGGGGACCAGGACCAACCAAGTATCGGTTGAGAAGTTTGTTAGGATAGATTAGGAGATGAGAGGGCAAATTTAGAATGATTAACAAACACAATAGCCACAGCAATTACAGCAGCCCCAACCATTATAGATACCTACGCCTGTGATAGATTTTGCCACCATTGCAGCAATCATAGGATAGGCAGTGTATGCAGCCATTCATACTATCTTAGTAAATCCTGGACCTAGTCGACTACCACAACTAGAGGCTAGTAATGTTAATTTTTACAACCGGACAATTACGAAGATCAATATAGTTCCACTTTCCAGGATGGACATGATCCAGATGAAGAAGAAAAATGGCAGGGAAAAATTGAGGAGAGATGAGTACAGTGTCTCGATAATAAAGCTATATCTGGTTAGAGATGCAACAAGATGGTGGAAAGGGGTGAGACCTGTACTTGCCCTTATGGCACGGATTCATAGATGGCTTTAAGAGAGGCATTTTCGGAGCACTTTTATCCTTCACATCTTAGAGTTGAGCGGAGAGATGTTCAATTCATTTAGACAAACTCCAGGGATATCAACAGTGGAATATTCACAAAGATTCATGCATTAGGAATGTTTGTTCCAGGGGTTGTAAGCGATAGGGTGGTAAAGTGTAACCGTTTCAGGAGAGGCTTGCCAAAGGAGATCTTGGAGAAAATAGCAGTAGAGCATACAGTTACATTTTAGAAGCTATACGATGCTAGTGCCCTTGTAGATACTTTTCTGAGACGGTAGGCAGCAGAGAAGAGGGATGACAGAGGTCCATATATCTCTCCACCGACAGAGACCAATCTATAAACTTGCAACACATCCAACAAATAGTGTACAACCACCACAACCACTAGTTCCACAGTTTCTTGGTTTCAGGCCCCAGCCACCATAGGTAGACCGAGATCACCTTTAGCTATTCGCTGGACCCTCTTGGGTTATTGACAAGAGGGGAGGGATGGTATCAGCACTAACTCCATCTCAGGCACGAACTCGTATTCTAGAGTGTGGTTATTGTCATCTTTATTGCATGAGAGAGTTTAGCTAAAGGTCTGGAGCATGTTTAACCTGTGGAAGTTTCGAGCACACGCCCTAATGCCAGGCCAGGACCATCACAACAGCATATGCCATAGGGGAGGAGTGGTAACGGCACGAGACCAGCTATAGCCCGAGTTTATGCTATGACCCAGCAAGAAGTGGATGGATCGGGTCAAGTCATGACAGGTATAGTGATAATCAATGATGTGCCTTCAACTATTTTATTTGATAGTGGTGCTACACATTCTTTTATTTCTAGAAAACTCGACAGGAAATTGAACGTTAAACCTGATTGGCATGACACCCCTTATAGAGTAGGTACACTAGAGGATAGGATTCTTGAATCTACATGGGTATCCTAGTTGTAGAGTATCATTGGGTGATTATGAGTCCGATACAAACCTAGTGCAACTGAATATGTTTGTCTTTGACATAATACTGGGTATAGATTGGTTGTCTTGCAATCATGCTAACCTAGATTGCGTGTAGAAAAAAGTTAGGTTTTCTTATCCAGATAAAGAGAAAATTGTGTATGAGGGTGGTATCAAGAAACTAGATAGACAACCTATACCAATACTTTCAGTATTACAGACACAGAAGGCACTGAAAAAGGGATGTGAAGATCTTGGCTTAAGTGATCAATATAGAGAAGGAAGGTGCCAAGCTAGAAGACATTCCAGTGGTCCGCAAGTTTCCAGATGTTTTTTCAGAAGATTTGCCAGGATTGCCACCATAACAGGATATAGAGTTTAAGATTAATTTACCACACAGAGACTGCACCAATCTCTAAAGCTCCATACAGAATAGCCCCAACAAAGTTTAAGGAATTAAAGATGCAATTCCAGGAGTTGTTAGATAAGAAATTTATCAAACCCACTTTATCTCCTTAGGGAGTTTTGGTATTGTTCATGAAAAAGAAAGATGACAACCTTAGGTTGTGCACTGACTACCGGGAATTTAATAAGGTCACTATCAAGAATAAATATCCCTTACCCAGGATCGATGATTTGTTTGGTCAATTGAAAGATGCTAGGGTATTTTCCAAGATAGATCTGAGATCTGGTTACATCAACTAAGGATCAAGGCGGAGGATGTTCCAAAGAGTGGCTTTCGAATTAGATATGGTCACTACGAATTCTTTGTGATGCCTTTTGGGCTAACCAATGCATCTACAGCATTTATGGACCTAATGAATAG
This sequence comes from Cinchona pubescens, assembly GCA_025175665.1. NCBI lineage: Eukaryota > Viridiplantae > Streptophyta > Magnoliopsida > Gentianales > Rubiaceae > Cinchona > Cinchona pubescens. Next base: position 1,112,079 of record JANKKI010000312.1, read on the forward strand.
GGTATTCCAACCCTATTGAGACACGCTTCTAATAGTGTTCATTGATGATATCTTGGTTTATTCACCTTTAGAGTTAAGGAGTACGAAACATATCTCAGACTAGTTTTATAGAAGTTAAGAGAGGAGAAGTTGTATGAGAAGTTTAGTAAGGTGAATTTTGGTTAAAAGTGTAGCATTTCTTGGGTATATTATCTCAAATAGCGGAGTATCAGTGGATCCTGAGAAGATTGAAACTATTGTTGATTGCCCTAGACCAACGAATATGACAGACGTTCGTAGTTTCTTGAGTTTGGTGGGTTACAACTTGAAGTTTGTAGAAGGATTCTCCTTGATAGCTGTGCCATTGACCAGGCTTACCCAAAAGAAGACCAAGTTTGTATGGGATGTAGATTGTGAGGCTAGTTTTCAGGAGTTGAAGAACGGGCTGGTATCAATACCAGTGTTAACCTTGCCATCCGGGACTAAAGGGCATGTGATCTATAGTGATACTTTTAAGAATGGTTTGGGTTCTATGCTAATGTAAATGACAGAGTCATTACTTATGCTTAGATACAGTTGAAGCTCATGAATAGAACTACCCTACTCATGATTGGGAATTAGTCACCATTGTATTTGCTTGAAAGATTTTGAGACACTATCTTTACGGGGAACAGTGTGAAGTATTTACAGATCATCAAAATTGGAAATACTTGTTCACACAGAAGGAACTTAATATGAAGCAATACAGGTGGTTGGAACTACTCAAAAATTATGACTTGAAGATCAATTATCAGCCAAGGAGAGCCAATAGGGTAACAGATGCACTGAGAAGGAAATCTTCATAGGTCATTGCCAATATGTTGATAAGGCAAATGGAGGAACTTCATTTTGAGATTATGGGGTCCATAGTCAATGTTTTAGCAACACTTGTGGTGCAACCTACCTTGATAGACAAGATTAAACAAGTTCAAGTTACGGATCCAAAGTTAATGAAAATCAAGAACAAAGTGGAAAGTGGAGATTCAGGGGAATTTTGGGTTGATAATGGTATTGTTTGGATGCATGGACGACTCTGTGTACCTGCAAATGAAGACCTGAAGAAAGCTATAAAAGTCATGGCTGAAACTCACAGCTCTTGATTCTCTATTCATCCTGGCAGCACTAAAATGCACAAGAATCTGAAACAACATTTCTAGTGGAATAACATGAAAAGAAAGATTGCTGAATTTATATCCAAGTATTTGATTTGTCAATAGGTAAAGGCCGAGCACTAGAAGCCCAATGGTTTATTGAGTCAGTTGCCTATTCTATAATGGAAATAGGAGCATATCATGATGGATTTCGTCAGTGGGTTGCTCAGGACTAGATTGTGACATGATTAAATTTAGGTTATTATGGATAGATTAACCAAATCTGCCCATTTCTTGCCCTTGAAGACTTCTACTCCTACAGATAGGTTAGTGCGAATTTATATGGAGAATATTGTGAAGCTATATGGTGTACTTGTTAGTATTATTTTAGATTGGGATCCAAGGTTCACTTTGAGGTTTTCGATAGCCTACCAACAAGCCATGGGTATAGAAATGGTTATAAGTTTTTCGTTTCATTCACAGAAATAGATGGGCAATCAGAACTGACAATTCAAACCTTAGAGGATATGTTGAAGGCTTGTGCTATTGATTTCAAGGGTAACTAGGACGAGCATTTGATATTAATGAAGTTCTCCTATAATAATAGTTATCACAATAGTATCGGTATAGCTCCGTATGCAACTCTATACGAAAGGAAATTTTGGTCACCTTTGTATTAGATAAAGTCGGGGAAAGAAAACTAACAGGACTAGAATTGATTCAAATTACAGTAGACAAGATAACTGTTGTTCAGGACAGACTCAAGGTAGCTCAAGATAGGCAAAAGAGTTGGGTAGATAAGAAAGAAGACCATTAGAGTTTCAAGTAGGGACATGGTATACTTAAGGGTTTCACCGATTAGACGGGTTATGAGATTTGGCAAAAGTGAGAAATTGAGTCCAAGGTTTGTGGACCCTTCGAGATACGAAAGAGAGTTGGAAACCTAGCATATTAGTTGGCTTTACCTCCAAAATTGGATCGAGTAGCATAATGTATTTCATATTTCACATCCAAGTCATGTAATTGAATATCAACCTCTTAGTGGTAAGGATGAATTGGTTTAAGAAGGGGTACCTATTCGTATTATTGATATTAATAAACAAGTCCTTCAACATCGGTCTATTCCGTTTGTTAAGGTTCAATGGTCTAATCATTCAGAAAGGAAGGCTACTTGGAAATCTGAAGTCGATATACGAAATAAGTACCCTTACTTATTTGTCTCGTAGGTACGTTAAATTTTGAGACCGAAACTTTTCTTAATAAGGGGAAAGTGTAATACCTGACTTTTTTCACTCCTTTCACATATTTTCATACTTAATCATATCTCCTTAAATATTCGTAACTATTATTTTTAAATATTAAACAATCGTTTTACCCTTTTTGAACATTTTCTAAAATTTTGGGTCAAAGTATAATTTTTCAAAATTTGAGAGACTAAAGTGATATTTTTAAATAAGACTTCTCTAAAAATTCATTCTCCAAGACATTCCATTTGCTTCTAAATAGTAAGCAAATCTTCTTAAAACCCTTTCAAAACTCTTCCAAAACAAACTCCTAAATCTTAGAATTAGATTAGGAATTTTTTCTCCCAAATCAAATTGGTGATCCAGGAATACTCTTAGACCTTCAATCCAACTTCACAAGTAATTTTTACTTCAAGTTTTTCTAAGTGAAAGCTTCTCTAGCTCACTTCCTCCTTTTGGGGAACAAAAGCAAAGATCACTCTCTTGAGTAGACATTACTTTTTCAAGGGCCAAGAGGATTTTTCTAAGAGAGAAGTATCTAAGTAGAACTTACTCTTCGGATGGTAAAAACAAGCTCAATACCAAGAATGAAGCTTACCCTTTAGGGGGAAAAAAACAAACTTTTCCTAAGAGAAGAGCACCTAAGCTAAGCTTGCTCACAAGAGCGAAGATCACCCTTACAAGGGCTAAATTAAAACTTTTCTGGAGGGAGCAAGGCTTAAGTTAAGCTTGCTCCCTAGAGCAAGGCATATAAGAACCCTTTTGAGACAAAATCAAAGCTTTTCCTAAGGTAATAATACTTAAGCTAGGAGAAGAGTACCTATACTAAACTTATTCCCAAGACCAAAGATGGTGAAAAATAAGCTTTTCCTTGGAGAGAAAGGTCTAAGCTACACTTTCTAAAGAGAAAGGCTTACTTGTTCGAGAGAGAGAATCAATGTTTTTCTTAAGGGAATAGTACCTATGCTAAGCTTTCTCCCAAGAGCGTAATTTACCCTTCGAAGGGAGAAATCAAAACTTTTCCTAAGGGTAAAAGGCCTAAGCTAAGCTTTCTCCCAAGAACATGCCTTACTTTTCCAAGGGCAAAATCAAAACTTTTCCTAATGGAAGATTACCTAAAAAAAAGTCACTCCCAAGAGCTAATCTTACTCTTTAAAGAGCAACCCAACCTTTTCCTAAGGGAGAAGTACCTAATTTATGTTTTCTCTCAAGAACAAGGCTTATCCTTCTGGGGGAAAAAATAAGTTTTTACTAAGGAAAAACGTACATAAGCTAAACTTCATGCCAAGAGCAAACCTTATCCTTTTTACGACAAAAAATAAGTCTTCAAAGTGAGGATCACCTAAGCTTAACATACTCCCCAGAGTAGACCTTACCTTCCCAAAATTAAAAACAAAGTCTTTTTGTGGGAGGATTTCCAAAAGTAAGCTTGCTCCCCAGAGTAAGGCTTACCCTAACCTAAGCTTGCTCTTAAGAGCAAACCTTATCCTTTTGAGTGATACTCCACAAATGTGGGTTATTCTTGTCCTTAATTGCACCTTATTGATGCTTATTCCTTTGCAATTTAGGTCATGTTATTAGTTATTTTGTATGTTTTGATATTTCGTGTGTGTTGCATGGTTTTAGTGTTATTTTATTGTTTAATTGATGTTTTGTGTTGTTTTAGCGTCTAGGTTGGATCACTAAAGCTGGGATTGGAAAAGAGTGGAAAGAGGATCAAAGGAGTACCAAGGTGTCAAGGCGGACGGCCTTTGGACATGGCAAAGTCAAGAATTTCTTCTGGATGCATGGAATGAAATAGAAAAAAAAAATTGAGATTGGTTTGGCCAAAGCTAAAGTCATTTTGGGGCCATGTCTAGACCCCTTTTCAACAAAACTATCCAGTTACACTAGTTGCGGCGACAACACTTTTGGTCGCGGCAAGAGGTTACAACCTACAACTAACTTTAGCACTTTTTTAGTAGTTTTAAACTCGATAAATACCAAAATCCTAAGAAATGTTGGAGGAAGCTTTAGAATAGGTTTTACAGTAGTTTTAGGATATTGTTTTACGTTAGATTAGGGATTTGTCATCCTACTTCCACATTTTATCTTTAAATGCTACAATCATTGGAAACGTTCAGAATTTGTCTATGGGGTTGAAGCATATCTCCAGAAATTGTATCCTTCTTTGTCTTCACTTTATGAGTAGTTAGTTTTTTATCTACTAATCTAGATGAATCCCAAGATTTATGGATTGACTTGATTTAATTTATTAATAAAGTTGCTACTTATGCAAGTTTATCCTTGGTTTATTCTCTATATTCATCTTATAATTGGTTTATTAGAATTTGCAATTATTTATCAACTATGCTTGAAGCTTATCAGTTAATTGATTCTAATATTCAGAATGACTCGTGTGTAGTTATTAAGTCCTATGCATGACAACCAAAAACCATTAATCACAAAAGTTTAGTTTTGGTTGAGTGTATAGGTCATGCTCTAGATTGTATAGTTATGACCATTAGTTCAAGTTAAGCTATCATTCCAAGGCAACTGGAATTGTAGCTGTCCATAGTTCCTTCCAAGAAATGTATAAATTCATAACTTCTTGATAAATTAATTTTTAAGGTTAATGGCAAAGTCTAGAACCCTAGTTTTCATTATTTTTCTAGAATTTATTTTATTGCTCATTTATTTTCTTTCCTTGCATTTTTCTTTTATTCAAATTAGAAGTGAAAATTATTTTCTCTAGTAAAGATTATTTATCATATCCATTGTTTGAAAAATTATGTACCATTCATCATGAACTCTACTTCGTAATTAGTAAGTAATCGCGTAACGAAAATTGAATAAATTTATAAATTATATAGCCACGATCAGGTTTTCTGGTGATAACTGTAGTAAACTAGAGTCACTTTGCCTCTAATGTTTACACTATATTTTTAGTAAATATTATGAGTTTTTAATTTAATTTTATTTAATTTAGTTACTTATTTAGTTTAATATTATGGAGGTTAATAATTGGAAGCTAGGAGCCAAAATGAGTAAAATTCGAAGGCCAAAAAGACATTAGAGAAGAATTGAAGACCTTTGCTGAAACAGTGTTGATGTCGCAAAATCAAACTCGATATCGCGACATCGAGGTGAAATTCGACTTATGTAATTTCAGTTCGATGTCACGACATCGAGGCGCGTTCAGCAAAAGTGCTATAGGCATGTTTGTATATTTTTGTTGTCGGATTCTAATTATTAGCTAGTATAATACTCCAACTATATATAGGCTTTTAGTATGTGTTAGTATACACACTTCTAGAATAGAGTAGTTAGTAGATTTTCACATAGTTAGTAGTGTAGTTAGTGTAGTCTAAACTTCAAGCCTTTTAGTTTAATACAAGTTCTCTTTCAATTTTCTTTAAATCTTGTCTTTAATGTCTTGCAAGTTTTAATTTTGATTAGATAATTTTAGTGGGTTAATAGTTAGATTTCATTAGATATAATTTTCATTTGCTTTCTAGTTAATTTTCTTTAAAAATCTAGTTACTTTTATTTCAATTTTCATTAGGGTTCTTGATAATTTAGTGATTTCTAATTAAAAATTTTCATTTCTTTGTTTTAGTTCCTAGTTATTTTTATTGGGCTTTCTTATATTAATCTAAAAATATCTAGTTTTAATTTAATTTTCCTTGCGAATTTTAGTAGTTCAATTAGTAGAAAAATAGAATTCACTTTGGTTTTGTGCTTTCTTGTTTCTTATTTTGGATCATTTAGGATTAAATGCCTTTCAGTTCTAGTCTAGTTCTTCAATATAGTATGATTTTTTCTTAATTTATTTAGAAGTTGTTCTACTTACTTTCATATACTTGTTTCCACTAGACTAGATTAGTTAATCATTAAACTGGTAGTTTAATTACTTTCTTTACTTGCTTTAGTAGATAATTTAGTTTTTAATTTTGTATTACTTGCTTGTTTAATTCATGGGATTGATTAGGTTTAGTATTTGCTCGCTTTTGGTTTTCCTAACTATGCAATGACCATTAAATCCTTGTAATTGCCAACCAAACAATCCTCGTGGGAATGGTACCCGCTTACTGCTACGTACTACCTTCCCTGTATACTTGTGGGAGTATGGGTAGAATTTAGTGCAAAAGTCAGGTTTTATTACTTGTTTGACAATTTAATTGCTATTACTCTACTCGAGGCGAACTAGTTTTTGGCGCCATTGTTGGGGATTGTCCTTGGTATATTGGTAGTATTAGGCATTTTAAGGGTTGTGTAGATGAGGCATTTTATCATTTTAGTAGTTAATCTTATAGCTTACTTAGTAGTTTATCTAATTATTTATGTTGATGTTCTTGACTTGTGAATTGAATTTACACTTGTGACTAATTGATTGAATTTGCACTTTGCAAAGAAAAAGGACATTTGATTTGCTTGGATTATGAAAAAGAGAAAGAATTGAGGGAAATTCAAAAGCACAAAAGGGTTCAACAGGAGTTAAAGAGAATTGAAATGGCTAATATTAATCATAATCGAAGGAATTTGAATAATAAGAATGAAGAACAAGAGGAAGTAGCCAGAAATCATAGAATTGGTGGATTTGGTAATGGGATGGTATGAATATGAATGGCCGTCCCTTGAGAGAATATGCAATGCCAAATTTTGATGGGTCCAATTCAAGTATTGTAAGGATGTCCTTGCAAGTAAATAATTTTGAGATAAAACCCGCCTAGATTCAAATGTTGAAACACATGCCACATTCGGAGGTAGTTCTAATGAAGACTCATACACACATTTACATAACTTTAAAGAGGTACTGGACACATTTCAATTCAAGCTTCCATGGTGTTCATCCGGATTGTGTACGTATGAGAGTCTTCCATTTTTCGTTGAGAGATAGAGCACAAGCACGGCATCAATCTCATGCTCGAGGCACTTTCAGTACTTGGAACCAATTGGCACAAGAGTTCTTGGGAAAGCATTTTCCTCCTTCAAGGACCGCCAAACTTTTTAATGAGATCACTTCTTTCAAAAAACATGTTTGTGAAAGCTTACGTGAGGCTTGGGAACACTTCAAAGAGCTATTGAGAAAATGTCCCCCTATGCCATATCGTTTTGGTTGCAAATTCAAATTTTTGATAACAAGTTGGCACAAGAAATGAAGTCTATTGTTGACGCATCTGCCAATGGCTCCATTTCTTTCAAAACACCAGAAGAAGCCCAAGAGTTTCTTAATAGAATAGCTTCAAATAATTACTATCATGGGCCTATAACTCAACTAATGGTTCAATAACAAGCCAATCAAGCAAATGCCCAACAAGGTTGTATGTTGAATTTGAATCTTAATGATGATGCTTTCCTTGCTCAATAAGGCATGCTTATGAATGTCATGAACAATTTTATAAGAATGTTGGAGAATTTTGGGAAACAAAACACCATGAATGCTGCTGGCTCTTCATTTCAGTCAAACATGGTGCTTGACTTTTGTGGTGGTAGGCACTCTAATGGACAATGTGAGGTTTCTTTGGATACAAGCGAGCAAGTCAACTATGTATCCAATCAACCTTCATCCTCAAGGAATCCTCAAGAAGCTTTTAGAAAAACTTACAATTATTCATGGAGAAACCATCCAAACTTCTCTTGGAGCAACCCAAACAATCAACAAAATCCTCTATATTGACACAATTTCAAACATCAAAACTTTCAAAATCAAAACCCAAATTCTTCCCCTAGACATTATGAACTTTTTGACCAAAGAAACTTTCAACCCAAATCCTTTCAACCTCCATCTAACCTTTCATTTCAACATCAATTGCCAAGACCTCCATACTAACCTTCCAATTATTGTCATTACACCCATGTATAATGAACAATTTTCTCAAAGAGATAATTTTCATGATGATAGTTGGAATAGGGAGGCGGAGTGTTTGAGAAGAGAATTGAAAAGCGAATGGAGGGAAAAAGAAGAACAAAAGAGAGATTATGAAAATTGGAGAGCATTGACAAGGAATTTGGAGATACAAGTAGGTCAATTGGCAAGATTGAGCAATGATAGGCCTATAGGGGCTCTTCCTAGAGATACTATTCCAAATGCAAAGGAATAATGCAATGTAATATCTTTAAGGAGTGGAAAATGGTTGGTTGTGCCTAATGATAAGAAAAAGGTTGATTGAGAAGATGCGAAAAAAATCGAAGGTTATTGAAGAGAAAATGGAAATTGTTTGTAATGATGACAAGAAAAAAAGAGATGATGAAATCAAGATATCAAGGAAGAAGAAAATGGAAGAACCATTTTTTTAAAACCAAACACCCGACCAAGTGAAGAATTTATTAATTACTCCTCAAATTTTACAATGGCGAATGTAAGGTAGCCCTTGGCCTCAAAGAGGCAAATAGAAGAACCTTTGAAATGGGATTTCTCAACGAAAGTGCCATTTTCTCAAAGGCTTATTGATCCAAGAAAGGAGGAAAGAGAGAAAAAATTCAATCATTTCCTTGGTATGTTTGAAAAGCTTAATGTTAGCATCCCTTTGGTTAATGTTCTCACCAAGATGCCCAGCTATGCTTGATTTATGAAGGATCTTTTGGTTGGGAAGAAAAAATAGGATTATGATGAAAAAGCATGTCATAATGCCAAATGTAGTGCCATTTTTCAACGAATGTTACCCCCTAAACTCAAAGATCCTGGTAATTTTTCCATAGCAATGAATATAGGAGGTTGAACATTGTATCGTTCACTTTGTGACTTGGGGGCGAGAATTAATATTATCCCTAAAGCTATTTGTGACAAGTTGGGAGTTACTAATGCTAAACCAACAAGACTCACCCTCCAATCAGAAGATTTTTCTGAGAGGAAACCGTATCATGGCTTATTGGAGGATATGCTTGTTCAGGTGGATAAGTTGGTTTTCCCGGTTGATTTCTTGGTGTTACATACTGGAGAAGCAAGTGAAGTTCCATTGATATTGGGAGGCCTTTCTTGCCAACCACACATGCATTAATTGATGTTAATAAAGGGAAGTTGACTTTACAAGTTGAAAATGAAATGGTTAAAATTGATGTTTTTTATTGTAATGATAATGTTCCAATTTTTGAAAAAAATTTGTGCTAATCATTCTCTTAATTCTCTGGTTGATAGGTCAAATAAAGAATATTTCAAGGTTGATGATGGGAAATCACTCAAAGAAGTGGTCGAAACAAAAGAAGATTCAAAAATTGGATTGAAGGAAAAACCACCCGACAAGAGGTGTAATGTAATGAAGGTCAAGAGATTTGTGTAAAGGTGCAGAAAAGTTTTGCTAGCAAAAAGTTGGAGAGACAAAAAATAAGAACAAATGGTTTGAGAAGCAATTAGATATGATAATTGGTGCATAAATAGCCATGGCAAAAGCATGGAAAGAAGAACACATTCAAGTGAAATATGGGAATCAAGCCCTTATAGTACAGAAAAATGGTGTTAAGCTTTTTCCATGGAAACCAAAGGATAAGGGTGGCTGACCACCTTTAAAGACTTGAATTGATTATCATTGTCATAGTCAAGCTAGTGACTATTAAAGGGTGCTTCTTGGGAGGTAGCCCAAGCTTTAATTTAGTATTTTTTGTTTAACTTTTGTATTACTTTGTGTTTGATTTTAATTTTTTAAGAATTGGTTTAATTTAGGTTAGATTCGGTTTTAAAAATTTTGCATATAATTTTGATAATTTCTGCTAGGAAATGGACGCAATTAGTCCTCTAATACTTGTATTTTTTATATTTGTAGGTGGTGAGAAGAAATGGGTCGAAGTGAAAATGAAGTTGGAAAAATTGGCAAAGTGTTGAAAATGAACATTACAGAAGTTCAGGTCCATGTCGCGATATCAAGATTAGTTTTCTAGAGGGTATTGGGAACTGGTTATTCGGTCATGCCATGACATCAAATCCCATATTGCAACATCAATTGCGAACTCCTACAAAGGCCAAAAATTGAATACCATTTCTATGTTGCGGCATAAAAGTTGATGTCTCGACATCGCAGCATGTGGGGGGCACATGTTCTTATCCCTGTCGTGACATCAAAGAACCCATTTTAAATTCTATTTTTGTTCGATGTCGTGACACTAGATTCAAAATTAAATCAATCTTCTTTTCTTCTTCAACACTTTTCTTCTCCAATTCCAAGCCCTAAACTTTACCCCATTTTCCCTATTTCTCGAATTCTTCAACTTCATCCAATAAATCTTCCACGAATACCCAAAATCCAACTCCACAAATCATCTTCATCATCAATCATTCACAAATTTAGAGTTTTTCAAGGAGAATTTCAAGATTTAAGAGGACATTTTCAACAATCCAAAGTGGGTTTTCTTCATTTAAACGGTAAGATCTTCCAATTATCTTGTGCTTGGGTCCAATCTCATAAGATTTTTATTTGTAGACTGTTTGGTTGGATTTTTGGTGAATTTTTAATTATTCGTTATTTGGAAATTGTGATTATTTGTGGGTGATTATTGGACAATTTTTTATGCAATTTTTTGTGGATAATTTCTGTTAATTTGGTTGTGATTTATTTGGACACAATTTGTGTTGGGGAATTATTGATATTTGTTTTAAGGTATTTTTTTAATTGTGGAATTTTTAGGTGGATTAATACTATGGTCATTTGTGTTAGAATTGGTTTTCAAGTGAACATTTGTAGTAATTATTTTGACTATAATTGGCTAATAAAATGGCTAGTAGAATTTATGGAAGTGTAGAAAGGAGAGCAAGAATAATAATTAAGGATAAAGGGAAAGGTTTGAGAAAAGGAAAGCCAGGGAAGGAAAAAGTAGTGAGGGAATGATCCGTGAGCCAAGTGGGGCAAATGAACTAGTAATGGAACCTCAATTCACCAATGAGAGAGCTAAGGTGTTATTTCAAAATACATAACATGAGAAATATGAGATCATTAGAGAAAGGGGCTTGGACTTATCCATGCACTAGTGGGCTTATGAAGAGGGAAGAAAAGAAATAGAAAAACAAATTAGAGCAAAGCATTAGGAGAGTTTTGATAGGGCAGTTAAGCCAGGGTATACCCAGTTCGTCAAAGAGTTCCATTGCAACTTGTGGAATTTGAAGGATGGCGAAGTGAAAGTCTGGAGAGTATTAGTGGATTTTAGTGCCAATGCAATTAATACTTATTTTAATTTGCCTTCTGTACTATTTGATGAGTACCATAAGGTTGTGCATAAAAAGAGGAAGGACATAAATGAAATTAAAAGAATGTTGCGTGATGTTGATGTTGCTTGGGTAATGAATATGACATCTATTTGAATTGAAATTCCCTTGCCATGGTTTATCCCTTGTAGCAAAATTGTGATTTTATTTCATAAGTTATCGAATATGAGGATTGAATTCTTTGAGCTACATAAAAAGGGATAAGGTGGTATTGGTCTTTGATGCCACTATGACGGGGATGCCAGTGGATGTTTGTAGTTTGATTAGATAGGGATTTCTTCATAGTGAGAGGTTCGAGAGACCTATTTTTTTTATGTCCCTAGTCTAATCACTAATTTACGTATCACTGCAGGATGTCCTCATTCTATTGATGAGTCAATAACGCATCAGAGAGGGAGAATTAATAAAGAGAATGTGTACAAGATGGTCCGGATATATGAGAAATATCATCTCATAGAAGGTCAAATGCCTCCACCACCAGCTCCATGAACATCATTTATTCCTTTGTCGCCAGGATACGTATGTAATGCACCAGTCACAGAAAAGAAGCGAAATGAATTACAAGGATTTTGAACTTATAGCCAAATGGTGCAGCATAACAATCTAGAAGTGATAGGAGAAGCTCTCCATTCACCTCACTTAGCACATGGATTCAGCCACCATAGCCTCTATTTTGGCTCTAAAACTTCTCTCACGGTCAGTCTTATTACACCCCGCCAGTAATGATACCAACACAACAAGGTGAAGTGCAATAAGTTGGTTGCACTAGTGGAGCACTTGATGAGGATTTCGAGGAGAGTCAGCACAGTGAAGCTGAAAATGATCATAAGGGGATGGAGCAGGACACGTGATGCATCTAGTATTGACAAATGACAGCTTTGGAGACTTTTTGAGAAAATAATTTTATTTGAGAAATTTTGACACACTAGAGGACATTTTCATTCTTATTTCTTAATACTTTAGTAGTTTATCACACTTATTTTATGCTTTTAGATATTTTAATTTGGATAATTTGCTTTTAATTAGATTGGCTAAAGACCTTAGGCTGATGCCAAGTTACTCTTGTTGATATTTGATTTTAGATTTATCTTTCTGAACTTCATAGTTGAATATTTGGTTTGATGCCTATTTTTGGTTTTACTTGATTTAGGTGTTGAGTAGTGATAATGTCTAAGGGTCTTAAGTTGATGCCATGTAGATTAGTATTGATGCTTAAATGTTAGAACATGGATGTGAGCTTAACGGATTGACTGCATGACATGGATTTTGTGCTTTTCACATTGTCACTAGATGGTATTAGTTAGGTTAAGATTTTGTCGTAGTTTATTTAGTTTTTGTTTAATGTCTTTTATATCATTATATTGGAATTTTGGTCAGTGATAGAATGAGTTTACTCATCAATTAGAAAAAAAAAATTCAAGTTTGGGCTTGTGTATTTCTTGTGCTTCGGTTGACTAATTGAAATAGTTCAATCGTCATATGATATTAGAGATCCCTTGAGAGAATTTGTTATTCATCATAAGTACATCCATTGTTTATTGGTTGTTTTGTCAATTTTGGTGGTGTTTGTCTTGTTTGTTTGTTAGTAATATTCGTTCTATGTTTGTTCAGCATGGGACTAGCAAAACGTTGAGTTTTGGGGTGTGATAATCATAACTCTAGTAAACTACAGTTATTTTCCTCTAAATTATAGCATTTTGATAGTTTAAATCCCGAACTTTGGGTAAGTAAATTGAAGATTTTAGTTAATTTCTTTCATATGTGCTTGTATTTTCGTTCTTGATTACATATGATAAGTTTATTAAATTTCTAGCATAATTAATTTCTTAATGGTGGTAAGATTATGAAGGTCAAAACTAGAGGTTGGAAGCTGGAATGATCGAAGCTCAAAGGACCAAATTGCAATAATGGAAGAAATGAAGAATGCTGGGAAGAGAGTCGAGATCACAATCTCAAACTTTCCATATCAGATCTCGACTCGGGAAAATGTCAATGTATTAGAGTCGAGATCGCGATCTCAAATTTTTCATATCGCAATCTCGACTCTCATTCTTTGAGGGTTAAGTTGTAAGGGCAATTTTGTAAACTTTCAGCCAACAACTCCTGATTTTTGCCTTGTGTAACACTACACTATTTAAGCTACTAAAAATAGGAAAAAAATGGAAAAGAAAAAAAAAAGTAGAATTAGTAGTAGATAGTTAGTAGATTTTAGGATAGTTTAGGCTATCTTGAACCCCAAGTTTTCATCTTCTTTAATAGAATTTTCTCTTTAATTGTCTCTTAGATCTTCTTTAAATTTCTTGTCAAGTTCAAATTTTGATTAGATAATCGTAGTGGGTTAATCACAAGTTTCGCGTAGATACAATTTTTACTTGCTTTCTAGTTTAATTTAGTAAGAATTTCTTTGCTTGCAATCTAGTGTTTCTTAGGAAAATTAGTGGTCTTGATAATTTCTTGTGTTTTATTTAATAATTCTCAATTTCTTGCATTAATTTCTAGTTAATTCCTAGTGGGCTTTCTCTATTTTTATCAAAAATCCAAAAATACTTAGATTTCAAGTTTAATTCTTTCCAATTTCTAGTTTAGAATGGTTGCTTTTAGTCTTCGAGGTTTCTTATTTGTAGTCCTTTTAATTGGGTAATTTGCTTGCTTTTAATTTTAGTCTTAATTTGGTTAATTTAGGTTAGAATTAAGTGTTTTCCTTTACTTGCTTTTACTAAATAGATTAACTAGTTTCTTAATGTCGTATTCTAGATGTACATTGGCTATTTTCACTTACTTGTTTTTTAGTCAATCTAGCATAAAATTAAGTTTTCATTGCTTTCATTTAATTATGGGTTTTATTAGAATAGTTTCATCATTCATTGTTTGAGTTTGCTTAACTACACAAATATTTGTAAATCTGGGTAATTGTCTTCCAACAATCCTTGTGGGACGATACTTGTGGAAGTTCGGTAGAATATAGTGAATTAGTATGGTTAATTATTGCTTGTCCTTCCTTTCAAAGTTAAATTCTATCTAACGAAGCAATCAAGTTTTTGGCTCCGTTGCCAGGGATTGTCTTCGTTTTTTTGCAATATCAAGTGCTTTACGGGTCGTGTAGATTAAGCACTTTAGTTTAGTTTAGTTTAGTTCTTAATTTTGTGAATTTTTATGTTTGCTGGATATCTTGTGGAATTGACTTGGAATTTCAATTGGCTATTTTCCTTAGTTGTGTTTTATTGCATGGTACGAAGCAATCAAAGGTCATTCATTTGCTTGGACCTTTCTAAAGGAAAGGGAGAAAGAGCTAACAGAACTTAGAAGATTGAAAAGGGTACAAGAAGAACAAGAAAGAATCGCAATGACAAATGCTAATGTTCATCAAGGGAATTTGAACATGGATAACGATGAAGATGAGGTTGATGGAAATAATGGGATTCGTGGCTACGGGAATGGAAATGGCATAAATGGAAATGGAAGGCCATTGAGGGAATACGCTTTGACTAATTTTGATGGGGCGAACTCAAGCATTGCACGGATGACCGTGCAAGCCAACAATTTCGAATTCAAGCCCTCCATAATCCAAATGCTCGAAGCCCATGCTATATTTGGGGGTGGACCTAATGAAGACCCCTACATACACCTCATGAATTTTGAAGAAGTCTTGGACACATTCAAGTTTAATGGAGTGCACCCGGATTGTGTGGGAATGAGGATGTTTCCTTTTTCTCTTCGTGATAGGGCAAAGTCTTGTTTGCAATCCCATGCCCAAGGATCATTCAGCACTTGGAACCAACTCAATCTTGCTCAAGAGTTCTTCGAAAAGTACTTTTCACCCACAAGAACCGCTAAATTAAGGAATGAAATTACATCATTCAAACAAGATGTTGGTGAAAGCCTAGGGGAATCCTGGGAAAAATTGAAAGAGTTGCTAAGAAAATGCCCTCACCACGCCATTCCTTTGTGGCTTCAAATCCAAACCTTTTATAATGGTTTACTTCAAGAGACGAAATCCATCGTAGATGCCTCCGCCGATGGCTCTATCTCATATAAGACTCCGAAAGAAGCTCAAGAGTTGTTGAATAGGATGGCATACAACCATTACTATCATGGACCGATAACTCCACTGGTGGTTCAACACCAAGCTAATCAAGCCAATGCAAATAGTGGAGCGTTGAATCTAAACATTCAAGATGCCCTTTTTGGAACAAGAAAGCATGTTCATGAGTGTAATGACCAACATGGCAAAGGTGTTGGAGAACCTAGGGAAACCTAGTAGTGTGTGCTTTGTCTTCTTCTCCAACTCATATCAACCAAGCATGACATGTGATTTTTGTGGATGTGGCCATGCAAATGGACAATGTGAGATGCCATATAGAGCTAATGAGCAATTCAATTATGTGGCTAATCAGTCATCATTTCCAAGGAACCAATTCGGAGCTTATGGGAACACATACAATCCTTCTTCGAGGAATCACCCAAATTTCTAATGGAGTAACACCAATAACCAATCCAATCCTCCTTACCAACCAAATCCCCTACCTCAAAATGCCCAACACACTCAAGCCTCAAGTTCCTCACCTAGACCTTATCAACCACCACATCAAAGAAATTTCCAACCCAACTCATATCAACCATTCCCCAACCCTTCATTTCAAAACCAACAACAAAGACCTCCTTTCCAATATGCAAATTCTTCCCAACCGATGTATCATGATCAATATACTCCAAGAGAGAATTTGGGTGAAGAAGGTTGGATAAGAGAGGCCAAAAACTTGAGAAGAGAGTTGGATAGGAAAAATGAGGAGCTCATAAAAGAGATTATGAGAATTTGAAGGCTTCAACAAGGAATTTGTGAATTCAATTGGGGCAATTGGCAAGATTTAATAATGACAAACCTTTAGGAGTGCTCCTGGGTGACACCATTCCAAACCCCAAAGAGCAATGCAATGCCATAACCCTAAGGAGTGGAAAAGAATTGGTTGAATCTAAGGAGAAGAAAAAGGTGGAGAAAGGAAGCAAGGACCAAAGGTTCAAGGTAATTGAGAATGAAAAGGAAGTGGTTGATTATGAAGCCAAAAAGGAACAAAAGAATGAGATCAAGGTATCCAAGAAGAAGCATGTGGAGGAACCTTTGAAGATAGATCCATCAATAAAAGTGCCATACACTCAAAGATTTATTATAGATCCATCAATAAAAGTGCCATACACTCAAAGATTTATTGATCCAATAAAGGAGGAAAAAGAGAAGCAATTCACCCATTTCTTGGATATGTTGAAAAAGATTAATGCCAACATTCCTTTGATTGATGTCCTTTTGGATTCAACCAAGATGCCCAACTAAGCTCGTTTCATGAAGGATCTTTTGGCAAGGAAGCGAAGTGGGATGAAGATGAGAAAGTATGCCTTGATGCCCAATGTAGTACCATTGTTCAAATGCGGTTACCCCTTAAACTTAAGGATGCAGGTAGTTTTCTGCTACCGAAGAATGTTGGAGAAAAAATGTGGCATCGATCACTTTGTGATTTGGGGGCAAGCATAAATATCATGCCAAAGGCCATCTATGACAAATCAGGGATCAACAATGTCAAGACAACTAATTTCACATTCCAATTGGCGGATTTATCCAAGAGAAAACCATATGGCTTGTTGGAAGATGTGCTTGTACAAGTTGAAAAGGTGGTATTTCCCGTTGGTTTCCTTGTGCTAGATACGGGTGAAGAGAGTGAGATTCCATTGATTCTAGGGAGGCCTTTCTTATTGACCGCTCATGCATTAATTGATGTGAACAAAGGGAAGTTGGTCTTACAAGTTGAAAATGAATCTAATTGAATTTGACGTGTTTGAATATAATGATAATATCCCTATTGTTGAAGAGAAATGTGCTAACCAATCTCTTAATTCTTACCTTGCTAGGTCAAATGAAGAGCAAAATGAAGTTAACCAAGGCAATTCGCTCAAGCAAGTGATGGAAATAAAAGAAGATCCAAAAATTGAATTGAAGGAAAAACCACCCAATAAGGGATGTGTGTTGACAAAGGATGAAGAGAGTTTTGCAAAGAATAAGCAAAATAGTGATGTTCAAGAAATTGAGAAGGCACAAAAAGAAAAGAAAATGATTTGAGAAACAATTGGAGATGTTAATTGCGGCACTAGCAATGGATAAGGCTAGAAAGAAAGGGGTCGTGCATGGAAAACCCGAAAATTTAGCTTTAATCGTGAAGAAAAAAGGGATCAAACTTTTTCCGTGGAAACCAAAAGGGAAAGGAGGGTCAATCATCCTCAATTACTTGGAATGAACTCCATGCCATTGTCAAACTAGTGACTAAATAAAAGAGCACTTCTGGGGAGGTAACCCAAGTTTTTCATTTAGTTGTTTTTGCTTTCCGTTAGTATGTGTTTTAATTTAGATTAATTCTGTTAGAATTTTAGATAAAAATGTAATTTTTGTTTAGTTGAATAAATGGTGCTAAAAAATGAGTGAAAATTGTCATCCTAACATGTGAATTTTTTGTTTGGAGGTTATCCTTGCAAATGGAGAAAAGTGATCAAGAGTGGAGCAATTTCGGCTAAGTGTGAAAAATTCACTTTGTAGAAGATCGCGAACTCAAACTCAAGCTTCTAGAGGGTAGAATGGTCATTCAGTTGAGATCGCGATCTCATTTTTTGAGATTGTGATCTCAACTCCGAACTTGTGCAAAGACTATTTTTGCACCGAGTCGAGACCGCAGCTGCTTCGAGATCGCGATACCAAATTTGAGATCACAATGTCGATCTCAATATCAGGCCAGATCGCGATCTCGATTTTGAGATCGGGATCTCGAATGATAGATTTTTGTGTTTTTAATACCACTTCTTCTTCTTCTCTTTTCATAAACTTCTCTATTCTTCTTTTCTCAACCGAAAACCCTAAACCCAATCCCTCAAAATTCTTCCATCATCTTCACTAAAAGACTTTAAACCCCATACCCATCACTAACATCATTCTATTTTCCTCTAGGAGCATCAAAGCTAGCATTTTTTTGGAGGATTCTTGGAAAAATTTGGACTTCAAGGGGGATCGATACACAAGCATGTTTTGGGAAATTTCAATCCGAAAAAAAATGGGTAATATCCTTCCTTGGGTTATTAGTTATAATTGATAATTTGTTAAAGATAATTGTGGGCCTTTGTGGATTAACTTATGGTGAAATTGGTGGTATTCATTTGTTGAATTTTGGACAATAATTGGTGCGAATTTGTTTTAGGAGAATTTTGTTATTGATTTGTCTAATTGTTCGAATTATTGACTTGACATTTGATTTGAATTGATTTGGAATTGAAATACTTGGAAAATTTTTGGTCAAAATTTTGATTGTGATTTTGTAGTTGTGGTTCTTGTTTGGGGGTTGAATAATTAAATTGTTGATTGACTTTTGTTGATCAAAAATGACTAGAGGGGTTTATGGTAGTGCGGAAAGAAGAGTCAGGATGAAAGGAAGAGGAACCGGATCGAGGGAAAGGAAATTCGGAGAGGGCACTAGTGGAGAAAGGGGTTCGGAACAACCGTTTGAGAGAGGTGAGCAAATTGAACCTCAGTTCTCAAGTGATAGGGCTCAAGAATTATACAAGAACAATGAGTAACATGAGGTAATTAGAGAAAGGAACTTTGACCTATCAATGCATTGGGGAATTTATGAAGATGCTAGATGAGCTATAGAGGAACAAATTAGGTCACGGCATTGGGAGGGATTTAATACTCAAGTTGACCCCGGTGCTACCCAAGTAGTCAAGGAGTTTGATTGCAATTTATGTGAATTAGAGGATGGCAAGGTGCGCATACGGGGGGTTTTAGTAGATTTTAGTGCTGACTCCTTGTGATCAATGCGTATTTCAACATACCTTCCGTACCGTCTAATCAATACTTGGCATTTTTGAATAACAAAGAGAAGGATATGAATGCAATCAAAGATGCCATTTGTGATAGGAGGGTTTGTTGAATCAAGAGTACTTCATCTGCCACTGAGATGAAATTTGCTCGTCAGGGACTTTCATTAGTGGCTAAGTTATGGTTTTATTTTATCAGTGATGCCTTTTACACACCTAGTTATAAATTAATGAAACACCTAAATCCTACTACAAACTAGATGGCATCCCGCAAGTATACGGTTGTCAACTAGTAGTAAAGGGAAGTAGGGTTCGTTTCCCCGAGAATTGTTGGAAAGTAATTACCAAAATTTATGGGTGCTTGTGTAGTTAAGCAAAATCAAACGATGAGTGATAGAACTATTCTAATAAAAACCATAATCTTAATTCTAACCTAAATTAACCAAATTAAGACTAAAATTAAAAACAAGCAAATCACCCAACTACAAGGACTACAAAAGAAAAGCCTTGCACATTAAAAGTAATCATTTCTAAACTATAAATTGGAAAGAGTTAAACTAGAAATCTAAATATTTTTTGGATTTTTGATTGAAATTAAGAAAGCCCACTAATAATTAACTAGCAATAAAGCAAGAAATTGAAAATTCTAACCAGAAATGCAAGAAATTAACAAGAACCCTAATTTTCCTAAGAAACCCTAATTTGCAAGTAAAGAAATTTTTACTAAATTAGACAAGAAAGAGAAAAAAAATTATATCTATGCGAAACTTGCGATGAACCCACTACAATTATCTAATCAAAATTTGAACTTGACAAGAAATTAAAAGAAGATCTAAGATAAAATTAAAGAGAACTTTCTATTAAAGAAGTAAACTTGGAGTTCAAGCTATCCTGAACTATCTAAAAACTAACTAAAACTATCTACTACTTACTCTTACTGATTTTTGAGTAGCTTAAATAGCCTAATATTACACTAGGCAAAAAAAATTCAGGATAAGAGTTACTGGCTGAAAGTTTACAAAATTGCCCTTACAACTTAAGTCTCAGCGAGTCGAGATCACGGTCTGGAAAATTTGAGACCGTGATCTCGACTCTAATAAAGTAGAACAATTTCCCAAGTCGAGATCACAGTCTGGAACAGTCGAGACCGCGATCTTGACTCTCCTCCCAGCATTCTTAATTTCATCCATTTTTGCAATCTGGTCCCTTGAGCTTTGTTTCTTCCAGCTTCTAACCTTTAATTTTTAACCTGCATAATATTAACACCATTAAGAACTTAATTAAACTAAAAATTTAACAAAACTTATCATAACTAATTCAAGAACGAGAATACAAATACATATGAAATAAATTAACAAAAATCCTCAATTACTATTCCAATTTTGAAATTTAAACTATCAAAATACTATAATTTAGAGGAAAATAACTCTAGTTTACTAGAGCTATCAATCAGTAGCCGCATTTGGGGGTCCAATGCTATGACCTTTATACAGAGGGCTAAAGAACAAGTACTCTTAGTTTATGTCATCATGATTGGGGTGCCGGTGAATATTGGTCACCTTATTAGACAGGGGTTCTTGGAGAGTGGAGGTCTGGGCGACTTATATTTTATGCCTCTAGTCTAGTTGACCATTGTTGCACCATAGCAGGTTGCGCGATTGGTTATTTGGAACCATTGACACATCCAAGAGGAAGGATTAATCGGGAATACAACTATAGGATGGTAAGAGAATATGAAAAACACCACCAGGATGAGCACCCTACCCAGCCACAGCCACCACCACCACCTCAGTGTTTCAATGATTCCGATAACCCCAAGTTTTGTGTATAATGCTCCAGTAAATGAAGAGGAATGAAATGATCTACAAGGGTACCTGTCGTATAGTCAAATGGTGATGCACAACAGCTTGACCATCATTGGAGAAGCTTTAAAGACTACCTCATTAGGCACATGGGTCCAGCCACCATCACCTCTAGCATGGCACTTTGGTCACCTCGTGGACAGTACAAGCACACACCATCGGCGACTACAGCATATCATGAGGTATCTAGCTACGCAGGTACGACCGGAGGGGATATGGATGATGATCATGAAGAGGCCCAACCTAGTGACATTGAAGAGGGTCAAGAAGAGATGGAATCAAGAGATGAATGCCACCATTTGCTTGAGCATGGATGAAGACCAACCCTGACCACTGGATTGGTTAGATGAATGATGAAAATTCTCTCTGTTTTTATGGATTGAACACCATAAATTTGGATTACTTTGGATTACTTTTGTTTTTCTTTATTTTTTTGTTTAGTCTTGGGAATTGAAGTATTTTAGTTTTCCTTTTTAAGTAGTTTGGCTAATGGCCTTAAGTTGATGCCAAGTTGATATATATTTTGATGTTTCATTATCGAATCTTTTTGGCAATCTCATGTTTGACACTTGGTGACTTTTGGTCATTACTTAATAAAAGTAGAATGGCTAAGGGCCCTAAGGTGATGCCATCTTTGCATTTGTTGATGAGTTGAATAATGAATGTTGATTTTGTTTAGAGGTTGAATGGTGAGATGCATGGCACAGTTTATTACTCTTAGCATTTTCTAACCCAATTTTAGTTCTTAGTTTGTAGTTATATCATGATTTGAGTAGTTTTTTTTATTTTTCGGTATGTCTTTATGTTTAATTTTGGGTGACTGGAAGGATGATTTATTCATCAACTAGAATAAAAGAGACAAGTTTGGGGGTGTTTATTTCTTTGTGTTGGGAATGGTTATTTTATACATATTATTGTCACTTGAAGTTTAATGGATGAAAAATTGATCGATTAGGTACTCAATGATGATAAATTTTGATGTTCAATGCTTTGTGATTGAAGTATATGATTGATTCATTTCAAAAAAATTTGTGTGAGCGAGTAGTTCGTTTGCCACATAAAGAATTCACAAACTTGGCATCACTATTTTTCAAGAAGTGCTGAAATTTTAGGAAAATTTATCTGCAATGTTGTTTCTGATCAAATCACTTATATTATTTGGTGTGATGAACTATCTTTTGGAAAGAAATGAGTTAAATGAAGTAGAAGGAATTTGGGACATTTCGTGTGTTTGCATAGGGAATGTTCTTTTAACTTGTGAATAATTGATATTCGAGATTAATTTTAGGTACATTTCACTCATTTTCTTTGGTTTAGGACTAAAAAAATATATTTAGGAATAAGGCGAGTACGGGATTCCGACATGTACCCATGTTTTTTCTCTAAAATAAGCCATTAGACTAGTAATAAGGCGACTTCAGGATTTCAACATGTACCCATGTTGTTTCTCTGAATTAAGCCATAAGGATTTTTGCATTTTAATATACCAATAAGTTAAGGAGTAAATGTTTGTAATACTTATCATTAATTTTATATTACTTATTCCTTGTTAGAATTCTATTCCCGAAATGTGTAACATTTGCATTTAAGTTGATTCCTAATTGAACTTCTATTTTCGTGATGCCTAGTTGAGATAGTTGACTAACCTCATAATATTTGTGATTTGAGAAAGTAATGATGTTTTAAATGGAAAGAAATAAAACTTTTGGTAACTCTTTTTGAGAATGGTAATGCTTGGTGATATGAAATCTTGTGTAGTGAATGATTGTGTGCTTCTATGAAGAACAAAATTTCAATTTTGGATTGAGTCACTCAGATATTTCACATATCATATAGTATTGAATACTTGTTGAGAGACTTTCTTAATTGTTCTAAAAATATCCATGATTCATTAAGTGTCATGTCAACTTTGGAGGTGTTTATATGTTTGAATGTTATAGGCTTATTTTTATTTTTATTTTTGTTTTGCTCGAGACTAGCAAAACGTTGAGTTGGGGGGTGTGATAACTCTAGTAAACTAGAGTTATTTTCCCCTAAATTATAGCATTTTGATAGTTTCAATCCCGAACTTTGCGTAAGTAATTGAAGATTTTAGTTAATTTCTTCCACATGTGTTTGTATTTCCATTCTTGATTAAATATGATAAGTTTTATTAAATATCTAGCTTAATTACACTGCTTAATGGTTTTAATATTATGCAGGTCAAAACTAGAGGTTGGAAGCTTGAATGAACGAAGCTCAAAGGACCAAATTGAAATAATGGAAGAAATGAAGAATGTTGGGAAGAGAGTCGAGATCGCGATATCAAACTTTCCATATCGCGATCTCGACTCGGGAAAATGTCAATGTATTAAAGTCGAGATCGCGATCTCAAATTTTCTACATCGCGATCTTAACTCGCTAAAGGTTAAGTTGTAAGGGCAACTTTGTAAACTTTCAGCCAACAACTCCTGATTTTTGCCCTGTGTAACACTGTACTATTTAAGCTACTAAAAATAGGCAAAAAAAAAAAGAAAAGAAAAAAAAAGGTAGAATTAGTAGTAGATAGTTAGTAGATTTTAGGATAGTTTAGGATATCTTGAACCCCAAGTTTTCTTCTTTAGTAGAATTTTCTCTTTAATTGTCTCTTAGATCTTCTTTTAATTTCTTGTCAAGTTTAAATTTTGATTTGATAATGCTGAGATGTAGTGGGTTAATCGTAAGTTTCGCATAGATATAATTTTTACTTGCTTTCTAGTCTAATTTAGTAAGAATTTCTTTGCCTACAATCTAGGGTTTCTTAGGAAAATTAGGGTTCTTGATAATTTATTGCTTTTTATTTAAGAATTCTCAATTTCTTGCATTAATTTCTAGTTAATTCCTTGTGGGCTTTCTCTATTTTTATCAAAAATCCAAAAATACTTAGATTTCAAGTTTAACTCTTTCCAATTTCTAGTTTAGAAATGGTTGCTTTTAGTTTTCAAGGTTTCTTATTCGTAGTCCTTTTAATTGGGTAATTTCCTTGCTTTTAATTTTAGTCTTAATTTGGTTAATTTAGGTTAGAATTAAGTGTTTTCCTTTACTTGCTTTTACTAGAATAGATTAACTAGTTTCTTAATATCGTAATTGGTTATTTTCACTTACTTGCTTTTTAGTCAATCTAGCTTAAAATTAAGTTTCCATTACTTTCATTTAATTATGATTAATTTATTAGAATAGTTTCATCATCCATTGTTTGAGTTTGCTTAACTACACAAATATTCGTAAATCTTAGTAATTGCCTTCCAACAATCCTTGTGGGACGATACCCACTCATCCTATACCACTATCAACTCCATATACTTGCGGAAGTTAGGTGGAGTATAGTGAATTAGTGTGGTTAATTATTGCTTGTTTGTCCTTTCAAAGTTAAATTCTACCTAACGAAGCAATCAGATAACTCTAGTAAACTAGAATTATTTTGCCTCTAAATTATAGTATTTTTTTGTTAAAATCCCGAATTTTGAAGTTTATTTGAGTTTTTTAGTTAATGTTCATAATATGTGTTTGCATTACTATTTTTAGTAGATATTTTGAGTTTTTATTTAATTTTAGTTAATTTACTTATTTAGTTTAATATTATGCAGGTTAATAATTGGAAGTTGGGAGTCAGATTGAGAAAAGTTTGAGAGCCAAAAGATATTACAAAAGAATTGAAGACCTTTGCTAATAAACGTATTGATGCCGCGACCTAAAACTTGGTGTTGG
Source organism: Cinchona pubescens (assembly GCA_025175665.1). NCBI lineage: Eukaryota > Viridiplantae > Streptophyta > Magnoliopsida > Gentianales > Rubiaceae > Cinchona > Cinchona pubescens. Next base: position 1,137,040 of record JANKKI010000312.1, read on the forward strand.
GACATCGAGGCGAAATTTGGCTTACATAATTTCAGTTTGATGTTGCATCGAATTTTATATCGCAACATTGAGACACGTCCAACAAATGTATTGATGGCATTTTTATCAATTGCGGTTACCAAATTCTAATTATCGGCTTGTGTAATACTCCAACTATATATAGATTTTTAGTATATGTTAGTACACACACTAGAGTAAAGTAGTTAGTAGATTTTCACATAGTTAGTAGTGTAGTTAGTGTAATCTAAACTTTAAACCTTTTAGTTTAATACAAGTTCTCTTTCAATTTTCTTTAGATCTTGTCTTTAATTTCCTGCAAATTTTAATTTTGAGTAGATAATTTTAGTGGATTAATCGTTAGCTTTCGTTAGATATAATTTTTACTTGCTTTCTAGTTAATTTTCTTTAAAATCTACTTACTTCTATTTCAAGTTTCTTTAGGGTTCTTCATATTTTAGTGATTTCCTAGTTAAAATTTTTCATTTCTTTGTTTCAAGCCTTAGAGAAGAGCAATTTTAGTACAAAATGGCTATAGTGCTTTGTTGTATTAGTGTGCAGTTTAGAGTGCAATTCAACTTTGAGTGGAGTAATAATCTTGTACGAAAGTGAGGTTGTAAGTAAGATTCTTGGCTCAACTAAAAGAATTTTATTGTGAGCAAGAATATCCCTACTTTGTAAACATTATTAGCTCACCAAGTATGTGAAGCATTTTAGTGATTTGATACTTCAAGCTTGTTAGCTTGGAAGTATTGGCTGATTAATTTTCTCTGATTCTTACTTCACTATTTCACTGATTTGATTATATCCTTTTTTATTTGGAAAATCTTAATATTTCTAAAAGCATTTTTAGAAATCCAATTCACCCCCCCCTCTTAGGTTGCTTTGGGACCAACAATTGGTATCAAAGCTTGGTATCATTTTATTGCTTAAATTGCTTTTGAGAAAAGAACTATTATGGTAACCAACAATGCTTCTTCTATTTTTTGAGGGTCAATCCGTTACTAGGCCCCCTTGTTTAACGGGGCAAATTTTATTAGTTGGAAAGATAGGATGAAAATCTTTGTGCAATCTCTTGACATTGACTTGTGGTATGTTGTTAATGAGGTCCGTTTGAAGCTACTATCATTGATGATCACACAAATAGAAGAAGAGAAAAGACAAGGGATGAGCTCACTCCACAAGACAAGGCGAACTTGATATTAAATGCAAAAGCCATGAACGTGCTATATAACGCCTTGGATGCAAATGAATCAACTCCCATGAAGGGATGCATTTCAGCTAAAGAAATCTGGGATAAATTGAAAGAAATACATGAAGGGAGTGACGATGTTCGTGAGCAAAAGAAATCCTTACTTGTTACCAAGTATGAATCCTTCAAGATCGAACCACATGAAAATATTGACAAAATGTATTGTAGGTTCAATGACATCATTAAGGATCTTGAAGCCTTGGGTAAGGAGTATTCTTTGGGTGAAAAAAATAGAAAAATCCCAAATGCTCTCTCCAAAGAATGGGATGCCAAAACAATTGCTATAGAGGAAGCCAAGAATTTAAATTCAATGCCTATTGAATTGCTAATCAATTCTCTTACATCTTATGAATTGAAGTTGAAGGCCAAAGTAGTGGATGATGAAGAAGCAAGGCCAAGAAGGAGCATTGCTCTAAAGACCTCTCAAGAAGAAGATGAAAACAGCTCCATCAATCTAGAAAATGAAGATCTTGATGAAGGAGATCTTGCACTCATCACCAAAGGATTTCTTAAACATTACATCAACAAACGAAGAATGAGAAGAGGCGGAGCTACAAATTCAAATAATTTCAAAGGAAAAACAAGGTTTGAAATGAAGAAGCAAAACGAAAAATGTTTTGAATGCGGTCAACTCAGACACTTTGCAAATGAGTGCCCTTCCAAGAAAAAGAAGGAAGGAAGAAAACCTAGATTCAAAACTTTCAAATCACATGGGATGATTGCAACTCCGTAAGGAGAAGTTGAAGAAGAAATAGAGTCGGCACAAATGGCCTTTATGGCCATTGGAGATGATGAGGTAAATTCTAACTATGACTCTAATGATGAAAATGATGAAGATGATCTTGAAGCTTTCATTTTGAAATTGCAGATAGCTTAAAGGAATCATATGCTAGAAATAAGGAGTTAGTCAAAAAATCAAATGCTCTATTGAATGCTAACTCTAAACTTGTGAATGAAAATAATAGGCTATCACAAGAAAATCGTGACTTGAAGAAACGAATGCATGAGAGATCAAAGATCAAGGAAGAACAAGCCTCCTTGAAGAAAAGAATGAATGATTTGAATGTTCTCTTGACTAGAAAGAAAGAAAATGTTGTTGATTTGAAAAGAAATAGAAATGTATTAATCAACAAAAATTTTATCATGTTTAAAAGGGATGACTTATGTTTTGTAAAATCAAAATCATCTTTATATGGAAATAAAAATATTATTTGTAGATATTGCCAACAACACTGGACTGGACATGTTAAGAATATGTGTTATGTCAAGAAAAATGAAAAACTTGGAATGAAAGTTGCATGGATTGATAGTAATTTTACTAACTCAAATGGACCCAAGAAAATATGGGTACCAAAAGTTATCAATTGATTTACTGTGTAGGTACTTAACATCACCAACAATGCTAAGTGGTTCATATATAGTGGATGTTCAAGGCACATGAAGGGTGATGCTTCTCTCTTCACAAATCTCATATCCAAAAACAGTGGAAAAGTCACATTTGGAGACAACAATAAAGCAAAATCAATCGGCATTGGTGATGTAGATAAAAATGGTGAAACCTTAATTAAGAATGTGCTTCTTGTTGATAATTTGAACTATAATTTATTAAGTGTTAGTCAACTTTGTGACAAATATTTATATGTATTTTTACCAAGCATGAATGTCTTATCCTTGATAAAAATCATGTTGTTTTATTCAAAGGCACTAGGCACAATGATGTTTATGTGATTCATCTTGAGGTAAAATTAGCAATAGCAATGTAAAATGTCTTACCGCTTCCATAGATGATCCTTGGCTTTGGCATAGAAGACTTTGTCATTTTAATATGGATTTGATTGAAAAACTTGCTAAGAAGGATTTGATAAGAGGTTTGCCAAAACTAAATTTTTTGAAAAATAAAATTTGTGATGCATGCCAATTTGGTAAACAAGTCAAAGTTTCTTTTAAACCAAAGAATTTTGTGTCTACTCATAAACCTTTAGACTTATTTGGACCTACTCAATATGCTAGTCTTGGTGGTTGCAAATATGCCTTTGTTATTGTAGATGACTATTCTAGGTATACTTGGGTATTATTTCTTGTTCACAAAAATGAGGCATTTGAAAAATTTGTAAAATTGTTTTCCAAAATTAAAAATTTATTGAATTTAAAAATCATTCGTTTAAGAAGTGACAATGGTGCCGAATTTAAATTTGGAGGTTTTTCAACTTTTGTGATCACAACGGTATTTTTCATGAATTTTCACGGCTGTTAGAGTCCCTCAACAAAATGGTGTTGTCGAAAGGAAAAATACGACTCTTCAAGAAACCGCTAGAACTATGATTAGTGATGCGAATTACCACAATACTTTTGGGCCGAAGCAGTTAACATGGCTTGTTATGTCATAAATCGAGTTTTATTAAGATCCTTTTTAAACAAAACTCCTTATGAACTCCTTTTTTGTAAAAAAACCCGTTGTGAACTATTTCAAAGTTTTTGGTGGCAAATGTTTTATTTTAAAAATCAAAGAAACCTTGGAAAATTTGACAAAAAATCTGGTGACGGAATTTTTCTAGGATATTCTAGTGACAAGAAACATACCGAGTTTATAATAGAAGAACGCTCTTGATTGAAGAAGTTGTGCATGTTACATTTGATGAAACTAATGATGTTATCTCAAAGAATTTATGTGAAGATGAAGATGTAGGTGTTCTAAAGGAGCTCAAAAAGCTCGTTATTCATGAAGATCATCAAGAGATCACATCAAGCAATGTAATGTCAACAACCATCAAATAGATGATGAAAAGAATGAGGATACTCCAAAAGATCTTCTGAAAGCTTGGAGATTCGTCTCTAGTCACCCTCAAGATTTAATCATTGGTAATCTATCCTATGGGGTAACTACTCGTTCCCATAAACCTTTAAATAGTAATTGTGCATTACTTTCTCACATTGAACCTAAACATGTAGATGTTACTTTGAGTGATGAATCCTGGGTTAATGCCATGCAAGATGAACTTTGTCAATTTGAGAAAAATAACGTATGGACCTTGGTTGAAAGACCATCTTCTCATCCCGTTATTGGAACTAAATGGGTCTTTAGAAACAAATTAAATGACAAAGGTGAAATCATAAGAAACAAAGCCAGACTTGTTGCAAAAGGTTATGCTCAAGAAGAAGGTATTGACTTTGATGGAACCTTTTCACCCGTGGCTAGATTAGAATCCATTCGCTGTTTCTCGCATTTGCATGTTTCAATGATTTCAAATTATTTCAATCAGATGGATGTCAAAACTGCACTTTTAAATGGTTTTATTGATCAAGAAGTTTTCGTTGAACAACCTCCGGGCTTTGAAAATAAAAATCTTCCAAATTATGTTTTCAAACTCTCCAAAGCTTTATATGGTTTGAAACAAGCTCCAAGAGCTTGGTATGAAAGATTAAGTGGTTTCTTGATAGAAAATGGATTCAAAAGAGGTGTAGTTGACACCACTCTTTTTACAAAAATAGATTTAAATGGTTTGTTAATTGTTCAAATTTATGTTGATGATATTATTTTTGGAGCAACTAATGCAAGTTTGTGCAAGGACTTTTCACATTTAATGCAAAAAGAGTTTGAGATGAGTATGATGGGCAAGTTACAATTTTTCCTCAGATTACAAGTTCACCAAACAAAGGAAGGAACCAAACAAGGAAGGAACGTTTATTACACAAATCAAGTATACAAAGGAGCTACTCAAACGATTTGGAATGGAAGATTGCAAACAAGTTGGTACGCCTATGCTTGAACTTCAACCAAACTTGATAAAGACGAAGGAGGTAATGGTGTTGATGAAAAACACTATAGAGGTATGATCGGAAGCCTACTTTACTTAACAGCCAGTAGACCAGATATCATGTTTGCTGTCTATTTATGTGCTAGATTTCAATCTTACCCCAAAGAATCGCACTTGATAGCTGTTAAAAGAATTTTTAGGTATCTAAAAGGTACAATGAATTTTGGTCTGTGGTATCCAAAGTCCTCTACGTTAGATTTAATTAGTTATTCTGACGCTGACTTTGCTGGGTGTAAAATTGATAGAAAAAGTACCAGTGGTATGTGTCATTTTTTGGGAAATTGTCTTGTGTCTTGGTTTAGCAAAAAACAAAATTCTATTTCTCTTTCTACGGCTGAAGCCGAATACATTGCTGCTGGAAATTGTTGTGCTCAACTGCTTTCGATGAAACATACTCTGAAAAATTTTGGTGTAATTTTTTATTGTGTGCCTATAAAGTTTGACAACACTAGTGCCATATTAATCTCTCAAAAAAAATCCTGTTATGTACTCTAGAACCAAACACATTGATTTAAGCATCATTTTATTAGAGATCTTGTTTGTAAAAAGAAAATTCGTGTTGATTTCGTTCCTACTTTAGATCAACTGGCTGATATTTTTACAAAACCCTTGGCTCTAGATCTCTTTGAATCTCTCAGAAAATGTTTGGGGATTTTACAGATCAATTTGGCATAGTTTCTTCGTTCAGACGCACTCGATCGTCCTAACAACACTATCTTTTGGACGCTCTGTATCGTCCAAAAACTTCCTATCTGCCTCGGACGCTCATAATCGTCCGAATGATATTCATTTTCTTCACCAACTCTCTAAAAATTCTTCTGAACGCGTACCATCGTCCGAAAGAACATCGGACGCACTGGCTCTTCCATCGACCGCCCGTTCATCAGCTGTCGAACGCTTCATTGGACGCACACCAAACGTTCGGCCGTCTGAACATTCTCTCTATTTGATTAAAACCATCCATCTTCCTCCATTTCGACTCAACCTCACCCCCGAAAACCCTCTAGCGAAATTTTTTCCTTCAACCTCTCCTACAAATTCCTTCCCTCTATCCACAAATTGATTGGAAAATTATCTTCTCCAAAGTATTTCTCACCATTATCATATCTAATTTCCCCCATCTACCATCTCATTTCATCAAATTGTCCCAAATCTTACAAAAAAAAATCAAAATTTTCCTCATCTTTCTTCCCTTCCTTCAAAATGGTTAAATCCCGTGGAGGTTCTTCTACAGCAAATCGTGGACGAAAAACAAAAGGGAAAGCTCCAGTGCGTGGAGAATCGTCTGCTAATCCCCAATTCTCATCAAATCCAACATTACCAAAATTCATCGATGCCAAAGCATCTGAATGGTATACATCTCTTCTAAGTAAATCTATAATCGTTCAACGTCTTGCATCTCAAAGTCTTTTTGATGAGTATAATCTTCCCCTTGTCAAATCATGCTTTGAAAAACAAAATTGGGGTCACCTAGTGCAGCTACTGATTTACCCGTGTATCATGACATGATGCTTCAATTCACCGCCAATCTTCGAAAAGGCCCCACTGTTCGCACTTTAATTTCTCGTGTAAACAGCACCAATCTAGAGATTTCCTCTAACATCATCAACACTATTTTTGAATGTGAAGTCTCAAATCCGCATGATTTCTCCTATTTCTTTTCTTTAGATAAATGGCCCGCTATTGACACTCGTTTTGACATTGATGAGGTTAGGGCTATTTTTGACATCAATTTCAAACAGGGCTCGGAAGCCAAAACCACATTGCTAACTCCTGAACTAAACATTCTATACACTCTTGTCACGAATCTGTTATTGCCAACCGACGGGCATCGTACTGAGTCCGGAAAAATGCAGCTTTACTTATTTTTTTGTGTTTCCGAGGGCATTCCTCTTGACTTTGGGTATCTCTTTTGCTCCATGTGGGAACTCTTCCTTACTGATACCCGAAGAAACATTCCTTTTGAAAATTCCTCATCAAAATTTTTTGATTTCCTCGATGTTCCTTTCAGCGGCAACAAACAATTTCCCCCTTATTTTAACAAATCTTATATTGAACGAAAAGGCCTCCGATTTTTCAACGATCAATGGTTTACTAGGCAACATTTGACATTAAACAGTCAAAATCCCTGGCCTCCACCTCTGGTTTTGGTATTCCACATTCTTCTCCTCCTCAACCACCCCCACCATTCCATGATCCTCATCCATCTACCTCTGAACCCTCACTTTCACATATTTGTGGCCTTCTCACTTCATTGAGCATTCAAGTCAGTACATTTCAACGTCACACAAATTGTAAGTTAAAGCGACTTGAAACTCGTCAGGTGATTCTCCAGGAGGCCCTTAGCCTGGCATGTCTGCTTCGGCTCAGGTTCAATTTGCCAACCTTCAATCACAATATCCACTTGACTCATCTTCTGACAGTGATGACAATGAAGATGGGGATGTTCGTGAGGACGACGAAGAAGATGCCAATACTCAAGCTACTGCCAATCCTTTGAAGATGAAGTCGACGATGAGGATGCTGATGACACGTTCGATTACATCATGCAACGCCACACTGGAGAAGAGAAAGACAGTGAGGCCACTAATGAGGATGCTCCTTCAAAACGCCAAAAGACTGAAAAGCGCTCCAAGAAGAAAAATGACTCGAATTAGTTCCTTTGACATATATTCTTAGTTTTTAGCACTTCTCTATTTTATAGTTAGGCCTGCTCTCAGATTTACCCTTCTATGTATTCCCTTGAACTAAGTACTGTTAAATATTTGAGTTGAATATTTGAGTTTTTATGCATTTCTGTTGAGTACTTGAACTAAGTACTAAATAATATTTGAGTTGATTATTTGAGCTTTTGTTTATGCATTTCTGTTGAAATACTTGCACATTCTCAGGGGAAGCTTTTTTTTATGATGTCAAAAGGGGGAGTAGTCATCTATATTGCAAAATGATTAGTCATATCTGATTGTTTTTACATAATTACTCCATGAAGGTTTGTCATCATCAGAAAAGAGGGAGATTGATGTTTTCCAAACCTTATTTTGATGATGACATAAACACTTAACTCTATAAACAAGTTTTTGCAGTTACGTCATTTGTTTTGCTAGAGACAGGATTTTTGGACGCACTGTACCGTCCAAACTGTGTCAAGCTTCTCGGACGCATTCCACCGTCTGAACAAACAGGCAGAAAGAAGAATCCTACTGCTTCTCCAAACGGACAAACATAACCGTCCAAAGCGTCTATCGGACGATGGAACGAATGCATGCACGGATGTTCGAACGATTTTCACCAACTGCATGAAGATCGGACGCTGTGTCGGACGCATCCCATCTACTCAAACGTCCGAAACCCCAATGGCTACTTTTTGTGCATTTATTATTTAGCCGTTAGGAAGTGGTTGCAACCACCATTTATTGCTCTTATAAATAACTGCTTTGATATTCTGTTAAAATCATCTAATACATTGAATACAAGCCTTAGAGAAGAGCAATTTCAGTACAAATTGGCTATAATAGTGCTTTGTTGTATTAGTGTGCAGTTTAGAGTGCAATTCAACTTTGAGTGGAGTGATAATCTTGTACGAAAGTGAGGTTGTAAGTAAGATTCTTGGCTCAACTAAAAGAATTTTAGTGTGAGCAAGAATATCCCTACTTTGTAAACATTATTGGCTCACCAAGTGTGTGAAGCATTTTAGTGATTTGATACTTCAAGCTTGTTAGCTTGGAAGTATTGGCTGATTAATTTTCTCTGATTCTTACTTCACTATTTCGCTGATTCGATTATATCAGTTTTTATTTGGAAAATCTTAATATTTCTAAAAGTATTTTTAGAAATCTAATTCACCCCCTCTTAGGTTGCTTTGGGACCAACAATATGCCCCTATAAATCCTATACTTTTCGACCAAAATTCACATTTACTTGACTTTACATACAACTTCTACTCCATTAATGTTTGTAAAACCTGTCTAAAATGTATTTCATGACCTCCTCTATAGATGAATAAACCAAGATATCACCCTCTTCAATGAATACTATCACAAATTTGCCTAAATAGGGTTGGAATACCCTATTCATTAAGTCCATGAAAGCTACATGAGCATTGGTTAGCCCAAAAGGCATCACCAAGAACTTGTAATGGTCATATCTAATCTAGAAAGCACTCTTTGGAAGGGGTGTGCATGTATTCTATCAATCAAATTTGTAACCGATTTCGAATTCAATTCAGTTAAAATTTTTGGTTAAATTTTGATTTTGTTCATAAATTGGTTAACCAAATTTATGAATGTGGTTAATGAATTCAAAAATTAGTTACAAACTTATAGAGATTTTCTGAATTTGGTTAACTGATTACCAAATTTAAAGATTAAAAATAAGTTTTAATTAAAATATTTTGATATATCAATAGTGCATCACTAAAAATATTTATGTAGTTATTCAAATAAAAATATATTTATTGATAAATTATTATAATTAGCTTTACTTTTTGACTTAATTCATACAATTGTTATATTCTTATACATCAATTCTCATACTCATATTACTAAATTAGTATCCATAAATCATATTAAATGGTCTTTTCATATGTACTTTATTAATATTTACAAGTTACATGATATTATAGTTTGTAGGTAATTATATTGATTATTCAATTAAGTTATATAATATAATTCTTTATTTATTTATCTGAATCATTTATCCATAAAACCAACACAGATATATCAAATTATGTGTCAAAAATAAAATAAAATTAGGAAAATTTTGTTTTGAAAATAGGTATTTTTAAAGAATTTTAGCCCCAAGTTAAGGGTCCAACTAATTCAGGATGAATTTAGTTAATCGAATTCAAAACCGAGTATTGAATTAGAATTCAAATTTAGTTAAACAAAATTTCAGCCGAACTGAATCTGAAATCGAAATTGGTTAAAAGATTCCGAAACCTTTTTTCCAAAATTTGACCTATTTCATTGACCGATTAGCCAATAAATTAACCAATGCTTACCCCAACTCTTTGGAACATCATTTGCCTTGATGATAGATGTACCTTAACTAATGATAACCGAATGTCAAATCTATCTTAGAAAACACCCCGCCACCTTTCAATTTATCAAACAGATCATCAATCGTTGGCAATACATACTTATTTTTGACAATGACCCTGTTTAATTTTCGTAGTCAATACATAATCTGAGGCTAGCATCTTTCTTTCTTTTTTTCATGAACAATGCTGGAGCTCTCCAAGGAGATACACTGGATCTAATAAATGTCTTATCCAACAACTTCTGCAACTATCTACAATTCTTTAAGCTCTACTGGAGCCATTCTATGAGGAGTTTTAGAAATTGGTTCAGTCTCTACTGGTAGATTGATCTCAAACTCTATTTCTCGCTCTGGTAGCAATCTTGGCAAATCTTTCAACAAGATATCAGGAAACTCTCGTACCACTAGAATGTCTTCTAGCTTGGCACCCTCATTTTTAATACCGGTCACATAAACAAAGAATGCTTTACAGCACTTTTTCAATGCCTTCTATGCCTACAAAGCTGATCTTGAACCAGTATTGGTATAGGTTGTTTATCTGATTTCCTGATCCTGCCCTGATTCACAAATTTCTCTTTCTATGGATAACAATACCTAACTTTCTTTTCCTTGTAGTCCACATGAGCATAATTATTGAATAACCAATCCATACCCAATATTACATCGAAGTCATACATATTATTCTGTATTACGTTAGTCTCAGACTCTTAATTACCCAAAGATACCTTACAACTAGAATATATCTATCTAGATTCAAGAACCCTGTCACTCGGTGTACCAACTCTATGAGGAGTATAAGCCAATATGGTTTAATATTCAACTTCCTACCTAATCTTCTGGAAATAAAAGAATGTGTAGCACCATTGTCAAATAAAGAAACTAAGGCATATCATTAATTAATACCTCACCTCCATCTGCCTCTTGATGAGTCATAGCATATACCTATGCCATGGCTGATCCAGTACTGCTAACACTCTTCTCCTACGATGCCTGCTACTATAATACTCCTACATAGTATGTCTCTTATTTTGGGCAATATCTGATCTTGTACTCGAGGCTACCACAAGGAAAACATGCTCCTAATCTTCACCTATACTCTTCCATGTGACAATAGTGACAAAAATTGCACTCTGGAACACAATGTCGTGGCTAAACTAGAATTGGTATTGGTATCATCATTCCCCTCTTGTCAATGACCCGAGAAGGTCCAACAATAATTAAAGGTGGTCGTGGTCTCGCTTGTGATGGCTAGGGTCTGAAACTATGAAACTATGGCACTGTTGACTGTGGGGGTCGTATACTACGAGATAGGGGTGCTGCAAGTCTACACACTAGTTTTTGTTGAAGGAAATGTGCATCTCAGCCACCCTCTGCCGCACGATGTCTCAAATAAGTGTCCCCAAGAGGACTAAGTGGCATATAGATCCATAAATCTATCAATACTCACTGCTACTATTTTTTCCTGGATCTCCTTCAACAGGCCTCTCCTAACACGATCGCACGTATCCACCTCATCACTCAAACATCCTAAGACAGGAAGATGCTAAGCATGGGAAATCTTTGTGAATACTCCACCACGAACATTCTTGAAGTTTTTCTGAAAGATATGAACTCATCTCTAAGCTCAACTCTCAGATGAGAGAGATAGAAATGCTCGAGAAATGCCTTCCTAAAATACTCCCAAGAAATATGTCCCAAAAGAGCAAGTACAGGTCTCACCCCCTTTCACATCTAGCTACGTTCCCAATCGAGTATGGCTTTACTATTGACAATCCATGCTCCTTCGGTACCTTTAGTAAATCCAAATTCTGCTTAATTTGTCCCAACCACTTCTCAACTTCATCTAGATTTGGTCTACCATCAAAAGTGGGAATATTAATCTTCATTATTGCTCGGTAATAGTAATCAATATCTCTAACCTCTGGTTGTAGTGGTGGATTAGGTGCAGGACCAGTATGATTGGTGATCATAGAATGTAAATCAAGGGTTAATCATTACCAACTTGATCTTGTTGCTCCATGAAACAAACATGCATGGACCATTTCACAAATTGCAAATGTCAAGATAGTCAATCAAATTCGTCGTAACACTCATAATGATCAACTTTATAAAGATCCCATTGCATTCTAGAAGCTCGTAGCATTTGTCTTGATAAACCCCAATTTAGTGCTTCTTTTCCGCCAATAAAGCCCATGCCCTCAACTCAGGACGGAAGGTTTTTATAAATAACAAACTTCTCTAAATAAGTATGAATAGCCGAGTGTACCGTCTGCCCTACAATAGCTGCAATAGTAGCATAGTCTATCACTTTATTGGTATCAGTAATAGCTGAGGCTACTGTAACTACGGTGGCTGCTGTAACTATTGCTTAGCATGAGTTTGCTCCCCTATCCCCTAATTTATCCTAGAAGATTGCTCAACTTGTACCTAACTGGTCCCAATACCCTACTCATGTGTCACCTCCTAAACTACTACAACCTACTTCTGTGTATTTACTTCAGATGTCATTTTCCTGCACATTTCAAATAGAGTAAATTTCACAAGTTAATTCTTATTCAGCAAGAATACTAACCATGAGATAACATGCTCGCACATTTCAATCATTCCCCACCTAAGCATAAATAACAAGGAATTGCAGTAACTCCCAGTCAAGGTTGGCCAGTCCCATGATCTGAGTTACTTGCAAGTCCAAGTCCCCAATAATGCACTCAAAGTAATAACAATTCAACATAATACTAGAAAAGAGATTAAATAACATGTGCTCTGATACCATTCAATTTCATACCCATAAAATAGGACAATGGAACGCCACACCACGAGATCACCCCAAGTATGCAAGCCACAGTAAAAAAGCAATAAACAGAACACAATATATAATATTAACCTTCCAAAACAGCAATGACAATGCCACAATAGAGATAAACAACAACAATTACCACAACAATCCATGACATAACCAAATAACACTTATATACAAGCGTTATACCACAAAACAAAAACAAAATCTGGAGTTCACTATACATAAACAAAGCAAAACTAGTCCCTAGGCTCACAAGCCTGACCAAAACTCTTAGGCAAACCTCACACTTAAAGGGTAAATAGCAAAAAAAAAAAAAAAAAAAAGCCTAACTCTAGTAGCTAGCATCCATATAGTACTCCCCTCTCAGGTCTACACTCGACTTAGGACCTATTATCTCCTCCTATTTGTCCTTAACTGCAAACAAAAGATGAACAATAACGAGGGAAGCATATAATTCTTAGTAAATAACATTTAAGCCTAATTACGGACATGTATAAAATAAGTTCAAAGTGTAATGTACGAGATATTATCAATTATTAAAATGAAAATACCAATCAATTAGCTCATGATTCACAAAAGTCTTTGCAGCACTAAATCCATATCTACCTATTATCCACCCTAATAGACAAAGCATAACATTGTGTCTATCACTTGTCTTCCTGACAAGTTGGGTATAAGACTTACAAAGCAGAGTATTCAGTGTATCATTTCACTCACCCAATCATAGCCAAGTCTACTTAAGTGACCCATTGAACTCTTCACAAAATCAATCTTTAATCCAAAGTGCAACAAATGGAACAAAGTGATACATTATATAATAAGCACACAAATTATAAAGGTATTTACCTCATAAATATTACTCAAACCAAGTATTTTACCTTATATAAGTTATTTTAGGACTGCATAACCAACCATATACAAGAGATCGATAATTGGGGCTGAAATAAGAGACTTCGTGGAGAAGTATTAAATTTTTTTTTAAAATCCACACTTTAACCTCTCAAGTTTTGTAAAATCATACTTTTGCCCCGCAAACTTTGAAAATTTACGAAAAGGGTAAACCAGTTATTTAACACTTGGAAACGATGTTTACTATTATTTAAAGAGATAAGATCAAGTATGAATATACGTGGATGAGAGGAAAAAGGCGAGTATTACAATGAGCGTATAGTCCGTGCTTTACTTAGAATTCATAACTTCTTGGTAAATTCATTTGTAAAGGTTAGTGGGGAATTCTAGAACCCCACATTCTCAATATTTTCCTAGAATTTATTCTATTGCTCACTATGTGTAAAGTTTTTATTTGATTTATTTGCATTTTACTATTTTTCAAAAAAAGAACACAAAATATTTTCTCATATAAAGATACTTAATCCACATAGTCTTTCCTAGTTCCTCGTGGGATCAACATCTTACTCCCACTATATAACTGAAACCTAGTATATTTGTGATAAGGATACTAGGTTAACTGAAATTTGGTTAACTTAGGTCACACCACTAAAGGCGATGTGAAAACTTTTTCTAAGGGTGAAAGGCCTAAGCTAAGTTTGATACCAAAGAAAGGCTTATACTTTCGAGGGCAAAATCAAATTTTCTAAGGAAAAGTACCTAAGCTAAGCTTGCTCTCAAGAGAAAAGCTTTCCCTTTTAGGGGCAAACCAAGCTTTTCCTAAGGGATAAATATTTAAGTTAAGTTTGCTTCTGGGGGTAAAAACAAGCTTTTTCTAATGGAGAAGTATTAGAGCTGAGCATAGCTCCGCCGGGGTATAGCTCCGCTTGAGCATAGCTTCTCTAAGTATACCTCTGTTCTGCTTGAGCATAGTTCCACATGAGCATAGCTCCTTTTGAATTTAACTCAAACATAGCTAAGAATACTTCTACACACAAGTTAAAGCATAGCTCTGCATAAGCATAACTATGCACCTAAGCTAAAGTTTAGCTCCACATACTTACAATTTCATAGCTAAGTTTAGCATGGCTCCGTAAACAAGCTAAACAAATAGGTCTAGCCAAGACAACATTGCCAAAGCAATACTTCGACTAATCTCAACCCGTACAAAGTCAACTTGAGAGTGGATGTTAAGTTGTGATGCCAAAATAATACAACCAATATGTGATGTACACGTGGCACATAGCCCAAGGATCACAAGGGCATTTTGGTCATTTTGACCTAAAGTCAAGCAAGTACTAAACCTAAGTCATCTAAGGGCTTGATGGGCCAAGTAATTCTAATCAAATCCGTTAGCTACTTTAGTGTTGAAACTTTCCCTGAGGACACAAGCCCTTCCATTGTCTTTGTGTTCTCAAGTGTTTTCAGACATGTGATAACTCTAGGAAATCTGAGTTATATATACCCTAAAATTTATTAGTTTTGGTACTAGTTTCAAGCATTCTTAGTGTTTTAGTGTGTATTTTTGTCTATTTTTTATTTTTAAGTGTTAAAATGTCTTACTATGTGATTATTAAGTATTTTAGTACTTATTTTGGCGGTCACTTATACTACTAGTAAAATAGCTTTTAGCGACCAATTTTTGCTAAAAGTCAATCGTTAATCGATTTAGTGACGATTTTCCAATCCGTCGGAATATTGCTCATTGGTGAAATTTAACAACTAATTTACCAACGAAAATTTTCATTGGAAAATCTAACTCTAATTTTGGTATGCTTGGAAAAATTTAGCGATGAATTTTTCGGTCACTAAATTTCGCAACCGAAAATTCGTCGTTAATTGCAAGATTAGTGACGGAAATAGACGTTGGGAAAAACAATTTCAAAATAAAAAAATTTAGCGACAGAAAAATCTATCTCTAATTTCAACAATATTATAAAATAAAAATATTAATACCATTAAATTTCAAACGTACCAATGACAACGAAACAATTACCATCCAAACATTCCAGCAACCAAATATATATTCAAATATGTCTACAACCACCATAAATCAACTACATTAATAAGAAATGTGCCACAAAATGAAATCTATACATCCAAAATAAAAGTAGCAAAATATAAGTAAATAAGTACAAAGTTTATGAAGTTGTATCCAATGATAATGTTTAGAGGTCGCTCATCCTCACTCTTTTCCTCCTCATTATCAGGCAAAGGACTGATAGATATTGAAGACAATATTCCTTTGCTGAAACTCAAATAAACCAGAGCAACATGCATTATGTTTGCTATAATCTAAAAATTACATGAGGAAATTCAATTGATGGGATATGCTTGCCTTGACTTTTGAGAAATCTATCAGCTCTATCTCAAAATGAAGTTCAGAATCCTTTAGGAATCTATCATCCATAGAGACTGGGCAATTCTTCTATGCTCCAGAATGCATTTCAGGTTTCATCTTAAACTGCAAGCCAAATGTTGGAGTCCCAAGTTACTAAAATTAGCAAAATTATGTTTCAAGAAGTAGAAGGCATTTCTGAGCTCCTAAGCCCTAACCAACTTTTGGACCATTCTTCTAGTTCGGGTACTTTATAATAAAGATGTCCCAAGCCAGATAACTTTTGAGTTTACCAAAATTAGTCCTTTAAGTAAACTAGTATATTTGAAATGCCCTAAAGACTAATTTCAAAAAAATAGTACATAAGAAATTTCTTGAAAGCACCTGCATTTTACATTTTTAAAATAGTTTGTTAGGGAAATATATTCCACCCACAGGGTTATCTTACATTGTTCATTGTTGGATGTGGAATATCTTTTTCCATCTACAACAGTAAGTAGTACTACAAGTTACTGAGCTTAAAAGGAAAGGTTGAGATAATCACCATTGCAACTTCACCATTCAACATTGTGGGAATTCCTTCCAACAGTCCTAATATATTCATCTTACTTTTCCCCAAGACATGCCGTATTGGAGTATTGCCTATCACAAGAAAATAAAAAGCTTTTCATAATCAACAAGAGTTGAAAGTAGTTTTTTATAACAGGACAAAAATAATAATCTTAATAACTTCGAGGAATATCTGAATCATTAAAACTAACAATAATTGCAAGAAACTCCTACAAGCCTAGTAAGAGGTTGCTTCCTCATTCCAGATGCAGCTATATATCATTCCACATGGAAATATTGAAACAATTAAGAAGCAGCAGCAGTGCTATGACAAGTAAAGTTCATTTAGCAACAAACTACATAAACTCGAAAATAGTCTAGCCTATAGAAGCATATGCAGTTGAGAGGCTTTAGGCAACCATTACTTGCAATACTAGTGCTAGTAACAATCAGAGTTTAAAACCATCATTCTTAAACTTCTCGCTTCCCTTTAGCTTTTAGGATACTCCATATCAATAATTCATCTCACACTTTTAGTGGAGTTGTTATCTTCCTAGTATCACGTTAAGATTGACTCTAAAGATAGCTTATGAGCACGATAAGGTGATATTGTTGAAATTGACGCTTGGGATTGCACTCACTTGCGAATTCTCTTCTTGTTGACTTGATAGCAACTCCATTCAATGTGGGAAGAGTGCAATGATAAATCACCTGCATTTTTTTGCACATCTTATTAAGAATTATTTGCCACTATAGTCAAGAACATGATTTCAATACCAATTAATGTTCCTATAACACTTAATCATCATCGGCACTCAAAAATTAAGCCTTTGTAGACAATACCCAACTAACAAAATCGTGCCAAGGCACAAAATCACTAACCTGATCACCGTCAGCAGGGTTAATTCTCCACTTTCCAGCCTTATCACAGCTTTCATCAAACTCCCAGCCACAATCTTCTTCCTCTTATTCATAAGGAAATACTCAATATCAATATGAGAAGGACAAAAAAATAAATAAATAAAGAATAATAAAAAAGAAGGAGAAGATGATTGACCTTTTTATCTTCACTACAAGAAACACGAATTGTAGTAACAAAAAAGTTGTCACTAATATGCAAAAAGTTGTCACAACACATTTTATGTGACAATAAAAAGTTGTCACTTGCTCGTGACTATAGTTCCATCACTATTGCTCATGGTGACTACTTTTTTAGTGTTGTCACTAGTGTGTGACAACTCTCCAAAGTTGTTGTGCCAGGGTGAACAACTTACAACAATAATAGTAGATTCCTGTCTCTCTAGATCTTCATCACAAAGAAGATAAATCTGCAAACTGCTGTGCTGATTTTTTGAAAGCTCTAATGATACCATGCTTCATAATTAGATTCATGTACTTATAGCAACATAGACAATAAAACAAAATGAAACATTAACGAGGAAAACAAGGTGTGCAAATTGATCACATGATAACACTCTCTAATCTGCATGCAAGTACTTGCTCAACTACACAGTAAAATAGTTAGAAATAATGGTAGCACCAAAGATTAACCTTGAAATGAATTAGCCGAGTGATGAGGCTAGACATTAAATTTTAACACAAAGTTGACACTAAATTTAATTTCTTGTAGCGCAACATGGTCTAGACCAAATAGTTGGTCCTGTATAGAAAGAGGAATCCAGAACTGCAATCATAATCATACTAAGTTGACCAAAACCACAACTTTAAAGAGGTTCCTTTTACTTTTGTATTTAATTTCCATATTTTGCAGCCGTTGGTTTACCAAAGTACAATAAATGTGGATAATATTGGCAAAACTTCCCAAGTAGCATCTAATCTTTCCTTCACAAAAACATGCATTTTAATATTATGCATAAAGTGATCAAACAACAAACTAGGGAAAAGAAACAAGATCATCTGCATTTTTTTTAAAATTATTGTTGTAAGTTGTTCACCATGGAGCACTTAACAGGCACGCATATTTATTTAATAGATTTCTTGTTTCCTTTTTTATGTTGGATCGCATGCAAGAATAAGGCTAAAGAAGATACCGCAACAAAATTGTAAAAGCCGTATGTACGGGACCGATCATAAGAAATCAATTATTGTACTTGTGCCAGTTAAATAATTCCCAACATATTACCGATTCAAACAAAATCTTCAAACGGTTTAACTATTGCATCTACCGGGTATGTCATCCGCAATTCTGCTATCAATTTTAAAACCGATATTAATTAAGTGGGTACAACCGAGAATTCATTAAACTTTAACATTCCGTGATTCAAAATCTGATATTGGAGGCTTTGCTACTACTTGTTAACTTTGAGCAAATATATATCAGATATTTGAGTACAACTATACAATAAAATTGCGTACCATTCACCACAACAATTGATCATTACAAATATGCGAAAATTGCAATTAGTATGTTGAGATTCACCCACTCTGATTAAGCGTTCCCTCCCTCTCCAATTCCTGTATGGTGGTTATCAATACAGCAAAACAACCCAAATATCCTATATATATAGGATGTAATATTATGGATGGGAGAGATCTAGACCTCCTATTAAGGTCACCAACCTTAAATCTAATAGAATTTAGAAGATAGGTCTACATCTTACCTATCACACCAAAGAAACAACTAAACAAGTGACCTAAACTAAATAAGTGGATCATAAAAATATGGGTTTTACCAATCTTTTCATAAAACAGAAATAAATTAGTGGTAACCCATATAAAAACATAATTCCAATAGTGAAAAGACTAAAAAGATTTTAAATATTGAAAAATTAGAGATTATATCTCTTACAATATGGAAAAGCTGCCGAATATGATAGTTTATGCATCCGCCTTATGTTTAATCTTTTGGTCTTTTGTTTTCTTACTTATGGAAAAGCTGCCAAATATTATTATTTTTTTTTTTTAATCAATCGCCCAAAAGGTGGGCAGAACTTTTATTTATTTTAAGAGTTGTTACAATATCGAAGGTTAGGGCAACCCCTAGCATCTAGCCAAACCAGACCTTTAATAATATTTGGCAGCTTTTCCATAAGTCTGTCTCTTATACACATCTAGATGTGAAATACGAGACATTAGACAATCTATCAGCAACTTGATTAGACTCTCTAAAAATATGTTTAAATGAAATCTGCTTTCCAATTTGGAGACCAACTTGTATGACACGGAGTTGGTCATCAATACTCCAAATTGGTGACGACGAACCATTCAATGTGTTGACAAGGATGAGTGAATCAATCTCAACCTCCAATGGGTGAACCCGCAACCTGTTACAGAGCTTGAGCCCCTCTTCAAGTGCCATTACCTCTGCTTGCAAGCTGGTTTACTGAAAGTAAGTCATTTGAATGTTTGCGTCTCACAATATATTACGATTACTGACGCTGTCTCTGCTGCCATTCCCGGATTACCTTTAGAGGCGCCATCCACATTTAGTTTGAAACATCCTGGAGGAGGGCATTCCCATTTGACCGCCAAGATTCTCTTGGGTTTTGTTTGTAAGAGTTGAAAGCAAATGTCCCGTGAGAGAAGCAATTCATCAGCTGTGCTTTCTCTTGTGAAGGGATGGATTGAGGAGTATAATGTTCACTAAATATGAGTTGATGTTGGCAATGATGCGTGCAGCACTACTTGTTTTCCCATCAAACACAGCCATGTTCCTAGCTTTCCATAAGAACCAACATAGTATACAAGGGAGGATTTTGTGGATTAGCCCAGTTGTGGAAGAGGGTGCTGCAGCCGACCACCATCAAGCTAAGCTCCTGTCTAAGATGGTATCGTTGAAGGTGCGATCATCACCTCTAGCCAAGTTTCGAAAAAGTTCCAAACTTGGCGTGAGATAGCGCAGCCCACAAAAAGATGATCCAAGGACTCTCCATGACAACAGTAGTAGCACTTGGAGGCTAAGGAAAAGCCGATTGTAATCAAATTGTCATCTAGTGGCAGCCTCCTATTCAGTAATTTCCACATGAAAATGGAGATCTTCAGTTGGAGTCTCCCATCCCAAATCATTTGTCTAGAAAAAGTCCGCACCGTTGTGGCATATGTCGTTGAGAGTGAAAAGGAACCAGTAGATGTAGGGGTCCAAGGCATTAATTACAGATGAATGAGGAATAACAGGCCCTTCTCTGCCTCATCACGAACTCGCATCATTCTTTTCCATAAGAGTGAATCTCCTGGTGATTCAGCGACCAAGGTAGGGTGTTGGCCCTTAAGGTAGCGGCCTTGAAGAAAGGAACACCACAAAGAGCTGCCCCTTCGAAACTTCCACCAAAGTTTGATACTAAAGCCTCGTACCACATCTTCTAGTGGTGGAATCCCTAGACCATTGGAATAGGTTGGCTGGCAAACTTTACCCCATGCGATCCAATGTCGTTTAGCACTACTTCGGATAAGGCCAGAAAAAGTTTGCAAATTGTCGCTCCAACTCTTTAATTACTGATCTTGGGGGAAGGAGAACCGATAATAGGTAGATGGGAATGCTGCTCAGAACATGCTTGATTAGAATTAACCCCTCCTGGAGAGAGGAATCTCGTTTGCCATCCATGAATCCGGGAAGCTACCTTTTCAATTAATGGCTGGAAGATAGTGCGCCGTCCTTTGCCTTTGTGAATGGGACAACCCAAGTAATTAAATGGGAGGGAGTTGTGGGTGAAACCTGTCTTGGCTTGGATCATCCGAACGCGACTAGGTGCTGCCTTCTTTGATAGGTAAAAGAAGCTTTTGGACTTGTTAAAGAGCTGGCCGGAAGAGTTCTCAAACCGTGCTAAGAAGCTCGTTAAGTGTCGAATGGATTTGGTTTCTCCCTTTGTGAAAATGACAATATCATCTGCGAAGGCCAAGTGGGAGGTAGTTGGGCATTGTTGCGGGAGTGAGTAAGTTGGTAATTGAAATTTTACCCTCGTGAACTTTTGCCTTTAATCCCTGTGAAAATGTCTCCAACATTAATATGAATAAAAGGGGTGATAAGGGATCTCCTTGACGAACCCCTCTAGTGGATTTAAAGAATCCCTTGGGTGCTCCATTGATGAGTACAGAAAACCAACATTCCTCCAAAACGTTCTTGATGAGGGAAGTCCAATGTTCAGCAAATCCAATCTTGTGTAGAATAGCATATAAGAAAGGCCATGAAAGCCTATCAAACGCCTTGGCGAGGTCGAGTTTGATGATCAAATTTCCTCCCCTCGTCTTCCGATCTATGAAATTGGTCATTTCTTGCACAAGAAGAATGTTATCGGCAATGTCCCTCCCTTTAACGTAGGCCACTTGTTCGGCTGAAATAATCTTCGGTAGAATGAGGGAAAGTCGGTTGGCCAATATCTTGGTGCAGATTTTGTTAAAGAAAGTGCACAAGCTTATGGGCCGGAAGTCACTAAAAGAATTCGGATTGTCAGGCTGTTTTTGGGATAAGAGCAACAAGAGTACTAGTAAACATTCGTGGCAACTTAGCTCCATTAAGAAAATCTCTCACCGCAAGGAAAAGATCATGGTGAATAATGTCCCAGCAGGTAGTGAAGAAAACCCCATTATAGCCATCAATTCCGGCTGCTCCATTAGGATTAAGGTTGAAAACGGCCTCCTAATGGAGCAGCTTCTGACAATTGATGGCTATAAACCCCGGATCCAATCCTCCTCGAAAACCGTGCATGGGAGGTACTCGGTGAAAGATGGGTCAATTCCAGCTAGTGTTGTTAGAGGTCAAGATCTCCTGAAAGAAGTTAACCCCTGCCCGTTCTATGAGCTGCAAATTTTCAGTCCATTCCCCATCAATTTTGATCTTGGAGATACGCAATCTTTGTCGTTTAGCTAGGAGGGTGGAGTGGAAGAATTTGAAATTTTTGTCACCCTCTTTCAGCCATTTCATCCCCGCTTTTTGCTGCCAAAAAGCTTCCTCTTCTGCCAAGCACCTCATATTTCAAATTCTTCCACTCCACCCTCCTAGCTAAACGACCCAGGCGATCCATATGAGGTGCTTGGCAAAAGAGGATCCCTTGACAGCTGTCTCTTATACACATCCAGATGTGTGTCAGAGACAATGCCAAATACCGTGTGACTCCAATTCCTGAGTTCGGCTTTTAGTCTTTTGAGTTTTGAAGCAAAAATGGAGATATAGGAGCCATTACATTGCAGCTGCCAATTGTTGCCTATGACCTGCAAGAAATCTTTGTGTTTAGTCCACATATTAAGAAATTTAAATGGCTTTGGTCCTGAGGTATTCTCATTGGAGGCTTTGAGCACAAGTGGCGAGTGGTCTGAGCACGTCTTGGGAAGGTGTTCAACACTAACTTCTTGAAAGGCTGCTAGAAAATATGTGTTACAAACAAATCTGTCCAGCCTCTTCCATACCAAATTTCCAAGTCTATTCCCACGCCAAGTGAATTTACAGCCTTGAAAAGGTAAGTCCACCAAGCCACATGCATAGAGATACCTGCCTGTCTCTTAGGCAATCATTGAAGTCATTCATGGCATCAAGGTGCAATGGGGAAGTTCCTTTGTACTCATTGGGCTAATCCACTTGATCCCTTCAATACATAGTAATGGAGTTTGAGGTTCGACCCAAGTTCCTCCCAAAGAGCTCTTCGTTCCACTGTTGTGCATTTTGCGTAAACAAAGGAGGCTTCCATGGCACTTTGCTGAGGAGAGGAAGGAATGGAAACATGGAGGAGCTGATCCGAGCTGAATGTGGGGATGAGACCTAGCTCTCGGTTCCAAAAGCCAAATTTTGCCATTTGAGTTGCACTCGCAGCTATCAAAACCTAGCTTATTAGAAAATATTAGGATTCTAGCTTTGTCAACCATTGGCTCCATTAGAGCAATGAGTTTTATTTGATGTTGTTGAATGATTAACTTTAACCTACGAAGTGAGGGTTTATTAGCTATCCCCCGAATGTTCCAAACTAAAATGCGATCCATTAACATTGTGGGAAAACTTACAATGATTTAAAGATGAGAGATAAAGACAACTCACAGAATGTCTCTTATGGACAGCAAAGAGTCTGTCTCTCCAAGCTGTCTCTTATACACCTTACCATGTGTGTACAGTGAAAGCCATGTTACGGCTGAAGACCCTTGTTGTTTGCATGGCTTGCATGGGAGGAGTCATTGTCTGAATAGTAACATGGTAATTCCTCCATTATTTTACCATGAGAGATGAGTGAATCATCCATGAAGGGATTGTTTGAAATTCGAATGTGTGTTGGCTGATTTTCAACATCCCTTGATTGTTCAGCCAAGGATGTTGGTGATTCCACAAAATTCGAATTGGTCCCACTCTCCAAGGGGTTCGAGTGCTGACCTTCCACAATGTGCTCATTTTCAAAATTTGAATCCAAGTGCTGGTGTGCTTTGGCCTTATCCATCTGCTGGTTTGAATCCGTTTGTTGGTTTGGATTGGCCTTATCCGAAGTAGTTGGTGCAATCCCATGAGAAGTGGCGTTTGAATTTTTAGAATCACATCCAGCATGAGTGGTTGTTCTTCCACGGTAGTGGTTGCACCACCGTTGCTTCTGGTGGTTGCTGGACGGACTTCCCCCGCATGTTAGCATTGCCATCATTTTGGGAAATTTCCGGCATTGGTATTGGAGCTACGTTGGTTGCAGCTGGTGGAGTATCCTTTCGGCGGTCCTTCAAGCTTATCACGGCATTCACATGTGGAAAAGATGGGGCTGATTTTGAGCCCGAAGGTCCAGCCATGTGTTCCTTTACCGGAGTCCAACGTGTTTGGATGGGTTGCTTGGCTGAGTTCTTTATTTGTTCACCGTTACCTACATGTTGGTTAGGATGCCCCGCTTCACCTCTCCGGCATTCACCATTGGCATGGCCAATTTTCTTGCATTTCGTGCAATAAGATGGGACTGCATCGTAGGTAATTTTTTGCCAAATGCCCTCATTACCGACCCCCAACCACACCCTAGAAGGAAGGTCGATAGGAGGTCTACTTCCACACATACCCCCGCTTGAGCAAGGCTGAATACGGCGTGTTTGTTGAAGAAGACTGCTGGAAGTCCTTCAAAAGTAATCCATATAGGGGCTATGGACGGTTCTTCATCCGTGGTAAATAATGGGTGCCACTTAAGAACCCTCATGTAGTAGCCATTAACAAACCAGGTGTTTTTGAGCCAACGTCGTAGGAAGTCCTCCTCCAATGAAAACCTCATCAATATGTGCTTGTAATCAAGATATCCAATGGTGAACTGACCTTTGAATCCAATGGTGTGAAAACTTTTACGAAGAGTTTCCATGTTCGGCTTGCCTCTTGGAAAATTACCTACCAATGTGTAATGAAATGGTGCAGCAAGGTGTTGAACTTCATCTTGGGAGAAGAAGATCGCTGGTTCCCCTTTGTGCTGTTGAAGAGCTTTCAAAGGCGAGGTCTGGATTTGGTGCGTGAAGGCTTAGGATTTGTCCACCCGAAAGAGCTTGTGCAAAGGTTTTTGGTTGCCCTTCTAGATGGCTGAAAGCAGCTGGTTCGGCCATGGCCGAGTGGCAAAAGGAGAAGAATAGGTGCTGTTTTTTAGTGAGATAGGTGCTGTGTTTTAGTGAGAGGAAGTCTAGAGAGAAGGAGGAGAGAATTTTTACACGACTGGTTCTTTAATCCAGTCTAAGCTGCCGAATATTATAGGTTCTCTTTTGCACTTGAAACCATGTCTACACTACATACTATGCTTCTTTCCTTATTTAGCAAGGCCCAGTTTTCTCGTGTTGGTTTTTGTTACTTATGGAAAAGCTGCCGAATATTATAGGTTCTCTTTTGCACTTGAAACCACGTCTGCACTGCAAACTATGCTTCTTTCCTTATTTAGCAAGGCCCAGTTTTCCCGTGTTGATTTTTGAAGATATTGGGGGAAACTAAATTATGGACAAAAGGAATGCTTCGTGTCTAGGTACTGGACCGCATGAATGAGATTTAAAGAGAAAACAACAAGCTGAATTTCATCTGTGGTAAGCATTGTCTCGTGGAGGAGCTGTCCAAGTTATTTGCTGAAAAGGGATTTTACTTTTTAGACTGCAAATTGTAAACCTTTTGTTGATCAGAGTACAAATTACTATGTATTGATTGATCAAGTGAAGTTTTGTATGTGGCTTTGTAATTGTAAAGGAAAAAACAAAGGTAAACTAATCTAACCATATCAATTTGCACAAAATAATTCATTACCCTCCTTCTATACTCTTTTAGATGCATTCTGTTAGACAAAAACTTTTTTTTGAGTAAGATCTAGACAACAACTTACTACCCAGTGAAGCATTTTTTTCCCCATTTTTTTTTAAGAATTAAAAAAAAAATACAACAGTCACAAAAGGTAGGTGGAGATCTACTGTAGATCTTTTTGAAAAAAAAAATGCAAGTTTTGAATTACATGAGGCGATGATCTTTGAATGATCCTCAAAGAAATCAATTTTATGCATCCAGCGGAAAAGAGATAAATTTATTTGTCTATCTCACAAAGTTATATGTTAGAATATTTTAACGTGAATGCTACTAATTCATTGAAATCGATATTTATAATGGCCTATCTATGCTTGAGCAGTTCTAATGAATATCCAGCTAAAGAAAATGAAACTTTTTCCAATCACTATATTGCCCATCTTAATTACATGAATCGAAGATAAGCTATTGAACATCTTCCCCCAATAAGACTATCAAAAAACAATCACAAGTTTAAATATTAAGCAAGAGAAAAAAGGGAATGTAAAGATTTATAGTGGGAAACTTATACTGTCCACGGAAGAGAGCCTGTTGACCATCTATATAAGGGAGTCCAAAAGCAAAGGAGGATATTCCTCAATTTTTCTTCCCACCCTTTGGCACCACTCTTTCTCTCTGTGAATGTGTTTGTTTGTGTATATTTATATATATATATATATATATATATATATATATATATATATATGTGTGTATATATACACGGAAGAGAGCCAACTGTTGACTATCGATCTAAGGGAGTCTAGAAACAAATGAGGATATTCCTCAATTTTTCCTCCCACCCTTTGGTACCACTCTCTCCCTTTCAATGTGTTTGTTTGTATATATATATATATATTATAGCGAAACCTCTCTTAGTGAAGAGGCATAACAAGCTAACATGTGGCACATTAGATAAAAAAATTTACTTGGTAAATAATAGAGGTAAAAGATAAACTACGTAAATAGTTACCTAATCTTATATTTAACTACCCTTATTTTTTAAAAATCTCAATTTATGCACACCTCTTATAATTAATTATTTTTCCAAAATGTAATAAAATTAAACGTGCATTATAAATCCTAATATAAGTATCAATTATTAATTATAAGTTAAGAAAATAAACATTTATTAATTATACAAAATTTGAATCTATATATCATTGTTAGTAAATTAATCTACATAACTTGATTACATTTAGTCTGTATTTATCAAAAGAACAATAATTTTTTCATCACACCGTCAAAAGATTAAAAAAAATGGTGTTTAGATCAATTTCGTTGTTGTATCTTCTTGAAACTTTATATTTATTAGTAATTAATTATTCAATGTTAAATATCCGACCTGACCCGATTATATCGGGTCGAGAAAAAAGTAGCCCGGTACTCAATTCATCTGCATATGGTACCTGGTCAAAGAGGATTGGACGACCGGTACTCGATTCGGTCTAATATTATATTTTTTAATATCAAAATTTTTAAAAAATATATAAAATGACTATTAATTACACATATACCATTATAGAAGGGGAAAAGAAAAAATTCATTAATATTAAGCCATTGACCCTGTATATGGACCAGGTCGGACAGCTGCCAGGCAGCAAATTGTTTGACCCGTTACTTGACCCAACAAGAGTGATACCCGACCCGCTACACGACCCAATTTTATTAACTAGTTTACATATCCTATTTTTACGGGTCAAAATGGACCGCTTCATCAAGTTTTTTGGGTTGACTGGTAAAGATGAACACCCCTATTACTATAAGTGTTATATATATATATATGTCTATATATATATATATAAGTATATATATATATGTATATATATATATATTAAAATAATAACTTTCATAAAAGTAGGGAGATTTTAGCCTAACTATGTCTAAATGATATCATTCTTACAACCTAATTAAATTCAATTAATATTTATAAAAAAGAACAATAATTTATTATGTCATAAAAAGATAAAAAAAAGTCGTAAGGTTAATTTCTTTTATCTTCTTGCAACTTTATATTTATTGGTAATTAATTATTCAATACCAATGGAGATTATTCTTATGTGATTATATAATTGTAATACATTAAAAATTAGTTTTAATGTTTTGCTTTATTATTGCTGTCACCATTGACTCTATTACTTTTTGTTTGTTGAGTTAAAGATATAACTAATATACTTGAAGGAAAAATAGTAAAAATTAGTGTGAATTTTATCGTGTGAGATCAATATTTTTTTCCAAAAATGTTATAAAATTAAACATGTATTATAAGATCATCATATAAGTATGAATTATTAACTATAAGTTAAGAAAATAAATATTTATTAATTATGCCAAACCTTTACCTATATAAAATTGTTAATAAATTAATTTTAGATATGGAGATATATATATATATATATATATATATATATATATATATATACCTATAATAGAAGAAAACAACCTAAAAGCTGTAGCTGCTCCTGGTGCTGACACGTGACACTCCTAATTGAGATGGTTGATAATTCCCATCAAATATATTGGGCTGAAGGTTTAAGGATTTTATGGGCCAGATTTTTTTTCATTATTTCCATCAAATTTTCTACCATCCACAATACATAGAGACTAATTGAAAACGATTAAACTTTGAAAAATACTACCATTTCTTGGCAAAATTAAAATAAATCAAACATAAAATTTTTATTCTTGTTATTTTTTTTTCTTTTTTAGATGAATAACTTTTTCCCTCCTATTCAAATTGGGTAAAAAAAATAATAAGTTACTTTTAAGTTGCAACAATGGTTGCTAGTTAACAACACAACCCAATAGAAAAGAAACCTTCCCGATTAAATAATACAAGGTATAATTAAAGATTCTTATTATAAAAAAATTTATGTGAAATTTTACCGTGTTATTATAAATCATTTTATTATATTTTAAAATTTTGTATAATATAAAATTTAAAATATATTATGTTTTGGTGTATAAATTTTCAAAGTAAAACGTTACAGTTATACAGAAAGATTTTAGAAGGTGTTTGGTTCGCATTCGGGAATCAGAATTAGAATGTGAATCATAAATTTTATTATTGGTATGAGTTTATGTCATTTTTCTTTATTTGTTTGGTTTGAATAAGGAATGAGTTTCATTATGTTGATAAATTAATAAATTTAAAATTCATGTCTCAACTGTTTAATGAAAGTAGGCATTTTTTAACGCTTTCATTCCCACAGAATGATTCCCATAGTGATTAATCATTTAACATCTGTGGATATCATTAATCTGATTCCCATTCCTTATCTTCATACCCAGTAAATCAAACACCTCCTTAGTAGCCCGACAATTTAAATCAAACCTCGTGCTTAAAAATAAAGTAGTCATTAATAAATAAATAAATAAATAAGTAGTTTCCTCAAATATATCCAATTCCACGCACAATAACACAATATTAATGGAACAAGCAAGGCATGTGAATTGACAAATTGCCAATAAATATAAATAAAAAACGCATGGAATATTTATTTGAAATACTATTATACTTGATTAACTTTCTCATTAAGATTTGCTTTACCAGTTGCCGCCAGCTATCACGAAGTTATCTCAACTATCACGAAGTTATGTTTGGCCATTGAAATTAAGATGGTATATTTTGAAATATGATTATTCTTTTCCCTATTATTTTCTCGATTAAAAACTTTGCTTGGGAATCAAATTTGAATTCCTCTTTGTTTTAGCTTCTAATTTACATATTCAGTTGATGAGAATCTCCACTTTGGTGCCTAGCAAAGTGAATGATGTGTTGTAATTATCTATTACGTCAAATCCAGATAAAGAGACAAAAAGTAGAAGGTCAAGTGAATTTGAAACCGTCACGTGTCTAAAAAAAAGTACGACCAGCCATTTATATATATCCATGTTGTAGTCTTGAATAGCCTATACTAGCAAAAAATAAGCCTTATACTACAATTTTAATTTATATTATACGATTCATATAGGCCAATACGACGTAACTGTATCTAAACGGGAAGCATTGTTCCAAATACAACTCGGTCAAACCTTCCAACTCTGGTCAAAGTATAAGTCATACAGAAGCATTTCTAGCAGAACATTTTGAGAAAAACATAATTGTAACAGTTAGATATTAGGCCATAGGTTTTCACCAATTTGATGGTCATTAAAAAATGTTAAAATCTAGACAATGATAAAATAATGAATTGTGGGTGAATCATTTTATGTGAATAATGAAAGTTGCTTATTTTCACAAAATAGAAAGAGTTTGATGCGAGTAACAAATAGAAGTTTTTTTAATCTATTGGTAGTAGAATTGTTGTTTGTTATTTCTTAAACATGAATCTTGAATTCTACTCTCTTAACTTGAAGTAAATGACTTATAAAAATAAAAATGTTGATTTCCCTTCATTTCATTCTCATTTGCATATACTTTGGTATTTTCTCTAAATGTTATATCATTTTTTTTGACATATCAATATTGCAGGTGGAAACTAACTCTGCTCAAGTAAGGTATGCCTCCAACTTAGACTTGGCTTAATTACTTTTTATATCAAGCATTCTAACTTTTAGATTAAACAATATAGCATTGGTGCTTTATTGCATGCTACTTTGGTGTGGTTTGTATTTGCTACTTTTACTATGCTATTGGCCCCTGGAGTAATCGTTGCTCTTTATTACTATCTGTTCCACAAAATTCCACTTTTGGGAGTTTAACCTTTTTTTGCATATTGTAAAGACAATAAGAAGTTTTGCTTTGTTTACCAAACTATACCCCTAAAGCCGTTTAGATTTTATTGATTGTTGTAGTAAAATACAGCTATGTGGGCCCAAATTACTTCTATGTTATGAAAATTCAAACACAAATTGACGCATGCATTATTCATCATTTAGATGCCCCTTGCTTCTCACTCACACAATTAGAGTGGGACTTTTTTTGTTCAAAACGTGTGATAATGGGACCCAACAAGCATGTGAAAAAAGATTAAATTCAAAGGGTAGAAAACTTGAAAAAATGAATTCTTCTTTGCCGTTTAAGGTAAGTGACATAATCTTGGGACAAACCAAAAAGAAAAGCTTGACACTTTCAATGGGTTGGAGGAAGTTTAATTCATATTAGGCTTACTAAATTATTGTTTACATGAAGTACTCTTACTGTTCTAGCTTTTTGCTTTTCTATTTATTGTTTATACATGTCACTTTCAGTGTCATATTGGCCACTTAAGTGTTTTCCTTTGTTTCATGCTTATGATCCTATAGTTCTTCCCACTTATAATGAGGACTAAAAAACTAGCATTGAGAAAACCTGGTGTTTGCAATTAAATGGCCCATGAGGCCGTCGAATGTGCTCTTTTCTTTGGCTAAATTCAATACTGTTCCAAAGATGCCGAAAAATAATGAGACCCATCCCCAAGCATTTGAAGCTACATTTTCCCCACAGTTTGGCACTGATGACCATGGTAGCAAAAGAAATAGGATTTCTCTCTTGTCTTATTTACCTAATTCTTTGTGCCCTGATGATGGTAATCAAGGTGTGGACAAGAAAAAGTATAGGCATGAGGCTATTCGTAGAAGGAAAACAAAGAGGTTACATCATATGCGATTAGCCTCACAATCTCTTACCAATTTAGGCAGTACCAAGAGAAATGCAAATTCTCTGATTGAGTCTTCACAGCTTGAATATTATGGTTCCAAACCCAATAGGGCAGAGAAAATCCTGAAGTGCAAAGAAAAGAAAGCTAAATTTTCTACTTCAATTGCCAGAACATCTCTGCATTCCCAACATACAACCAACCCGAAGAATACCTATCACAACTTTCACTGATCTACACAGGCCCTTGTTGTTGGAGATCAAATGCCAATAGGTGCTAACTTGATTCTTGGCTGATAAGTACTTTAGATTTTTTGCCACTCTACTATGATTCTGACAACATCCTACTTTTTGAAATCTCTGCAAACTTTTTCCTAAAATCTTGAGTATAATTTACTCTAATATCCGTATATAATTTTCAAAAAAAAAAATGTGAAGATTCAAAAAGTTCTATCGCATTTGCAAGGACAAACAAATTCAAAGATATTCATTTTAAAGCCATCTTTAACTTTTATAACTTTGTACACTGTAGTTCCAGTTATACATTTCCTCTTGTTCAAATATTTATGGACATTCAAATATTACCAATTCATATGCCCTTTGCATGAATCCTATAGTTTGACATATAC
This sequence comes from Cinchona pubescens, assembly GCA_025175665.1. Lineage (NCBI taxonomy): Eukaryota > Viridiplantae > Streptophyta > Magnoliopsida > Gentianales > Rubiaceae > Cinchona > Cinchona pubescens. The sequence goes on from JANKKI010000312.1 coordinate 1,169,119, forward strand.
TCTAATGTATGTTATTTTAGCTTGACTTATATTCCAATATATATCTTATTCTAGCATTAACAACTTGTAGAACTAAACACACATCACAGCCAAATCAACAAAAATATTAGCGAAAACGTTCAAGTTATATTCACTAGCAAATCTTTTCAATAACTACCCATTTTGCCAATTAATTTTTGCAAGCTACTTATAACATGCCAAACTTTTTGATTTCCTTATAATATATATCATAGGTCGACTCCCAAAGATAGGTCGAGATTTATTAGATTACATCCCTAATGCTATTGATGTCCTTTCACAACAAAGAAACTATCCGCGCTATGGTGCAAAGAGGTTTGCTCATGAAACTGCAAACTTTTGTTGTTCTAATGGTAACATTGTTTTGGCAACAAATAAACTACCTGATGCTTTGAAAGAACTTCTGACTTCATCGTCAAAAGAAGCAGAATTGTTCAGAAATTGTATAAGAACAATAAATAACCAAATTACCTTTACTTCGTTTGGAGTGAAATGTGACAGCAACCTCGCAAGAAGAAATAAAGGCATATATACTTTAAGAATTCAAGGGTAGGTTTTCATTAATGACCTGATTCCTAATGAAAAACCTACAAAAAATTTACAACTATATCTTCATGATACCGAAAATGAGGTGTCAAATCGATCATAATTGCATGTCCAAGACTGTCAGAAAATATAATACATAAGATTTTGAGCATTCTTGAGGGAAATCCATATGCTCAATTCTTTCGAAGCCTAAGACAGGTTCATGATCTGGATAGCTATCAAATCATATTGCGCACCCTTCTTGGTTTAAATCAAAGAGTGTTTAACAAACCCACAGTCTCAGAAGTTGCTAGGTTATGGGCAGAAGGAGAGGAAAATAGAGAGACAAGTAGGAGAAGTATTGTTGTCCAAACTAATGGAGGCTATTCACGTAACATTGAGTATTATTATGGCTACTATGATCCATTATAGTACCCTTTGCTATTTCCTTTTGGAGAACTTGGCTGGCACCAAGGAATAGAAAAAAAGGGAAAAAGAGTGACATAAGGAAAAAGAGAAAGAGAAAGAGAAAGAGACGTCCTGCTGATGCGATTTCGCCAAATTCTGCCGTGAGTGCTGAAGAATTTTTACAAATGGAACAAGATGATTAGTTTAATAAGTCTAATCGAATAAATATAGATTGCCATTTTGTATTAATAGTTTTTCCTAATTATTTACTTCTATTTTGTGGTTAATAGTCATGGCCAATATAGATAACAATCCCGATTTTGTGTCTCTGAAAGAATATTATGCATACAAACTGCAAATCAGAGATAATGATGAATCTTTTTTGTTGCACTTTGGCCGACTTTTGCAGCAATATGTGGTAGACATGTATGTTAATTTAGAATCACAAAGGCTTGATTTTCTAAAATCTCAACAAGAGGAAATTACAAAGGAATTTTTGCAAGGCATTGTTGATTCTTTGGCAAAGGGTGAATCCAAAGGATCAAATGTTGGCCAAAGAATATACTTGCTGCCAAGTTTCATTGGAGGCCCGAGAAACATGAAGAAAATATATTGACGCAATGACACTGGTTCAAAAATATGGAGAGCCAGATATCTTCCTTACCATAACATGCGAACCTAATTGGCCTGAACTAAAGAGCATTTGATTGAAACAGAAGAAGGACCAAAATAGAGCAGATTTGATTGTTAGAGTGTTCCGTGCCAAGTTAGAAGAATTAAAAAATGAATTGTTTAAGAAAAATATTTTTGGGAAAGTTGAAACTTATACTTATGTTATAGAATTCCAAAAATGAGGACTCCCTCATGCTCATTTCCTCTTGATTCTAAAACCACGGTATAAACTGTACAATCCTGAAGAATATGATAAGATTGTCAGTGCTGAGATTCCTGATAAACAAAGACATCCACACCTTTATAAAATGGTCATAAAGCATATGCTACATGGCCCTTGTGGTGCATTGAATCCATCAAATATTTGTATGAATAAACACAGAAAGTTCAAGAATTCCTATCCGAAAGATTTTTACGAGTAGACAATGCAAACAACTGATTCGTATCCAGTCTATAGAAGGAGGAATAATGGCGTTGAAGTCATGGTTAGAAATCATTTACTTGACAACAGATGCGTGGTTCCTTATAATGCTTATCTATTGGCTAAATTTGACTGCCATATTAACGTTGAGATTTTTTCTACAATTAAGGCAGTCAAATACATTTATAAATACATCTGTAAAGGCCATGATAGAATTAGCTTTCATGTTAATTTTGATAACCCAAATGGTCAAGTTGATGAATCCAACAATATAGTGCAGCTCGTTGGGTATCACCACCTGAAGCCATGTGGAGAATTTTCCGTTTTCGTATGTATGACATGAAACCCGCTATGATCCATTTGCAGCTTCACATGGAAAACTACCAACCTGTCAGCTTCAAAAAGGATACTAATCTTAACAGTGTTGTCACTAACCCCAGAAACAAGAGAACCATGCTCACAGAGTTCTTTCGTATGAATAGAACTGATCCCTTTGTAAAGAGCTCAATTGTACTTACTATGAATTTCCAAATCATTTTGTCTGGTTGCTAGATGAAAAAAGATAGAAAGTTAGAGAGAGAGGACAATCTATATGTAGAATTAACGCAGCCCATCCATCAGAGGGAGAACTATCTGAGGATTCTTTTTTTGCCCAAAGTAAGAGGGCCCAAGTCTTTTGAAGACCTCAAAACATACAATGGAATTCAAGTTAATACCTTTCGTGAAGCAACGTTATTGCATGGATTGCTTCGAGATGATAACAGTTAAGAACACTGTTTGCAAGAAGCTTCTCTTTCCAAAATGCCTTATGAGCTCGGAAGGTTGTTTGCTACATTCTTAGTTTACTCTTGTCCTAACAAACCTAGGCAACTGTGGTTGAAATTTGAAGCAGCAATGTCAGAGGATTTCACCCGAACAGGAAACTTAATAGCTAGAGAAGTTAGGCAAAAGGTCTTTCAACAACTAATGGTTTTCTACAATCAATAGGGAAAAACATAGGCGCTTATGATTTAGTTCCTAATGATATATCCCACTATGATGTAGAAGACCAAACAAGAGAGTTAGTCTGCTAAGAGGAACATTACAGTCTCTGTAGAAGACTTGAACGCAGCTCACCGACTTAATGAAAAACAAAAGCAAGCTTTTGACACCTAATAATTCATAGAATAAACGAAGACAAGAGTGTTGCTTTTTTCATGGATGGTCCTAGGGGACTTTTCTTTATAGAGCATTACTAGCTGATGTTAGATCAAAAGGTTATTTGGCACTAGCAACTGCTACATCTGGCATTGCAGCATCTATTTTGCCTGGAGGTCGTACTGCTCATTCCCGTTTTTAAATACCAATTGACATGTCAAAAATGGGAGCATGTCGTGTAAGCAAACAAAGTGGTTTGGCAACTATGATTAGGGAATCTAAGCTAATTGTTTGGGATGAGGCTCCTATGTCTAAAAGATGTGCAATAGAAGCTTTAAATGACTTATTACAAGACCTCATGGGCTTAGAAGAAATTTTTGGTGGCAAAGTAGTTATTTTTGGGGGTGATTTTGGGCAAACATTGCCTGTGGTTCACAAAGGAGGCCAATCTAAAACAATATGCTTTATTGATTAACTCATCTTTTTGGCCATCTCTTGAAAATTAAAATTGGCAGAGAATATGCCTCCATATTTCATAGAGCACGATTTGACACTTCATATACTGATTTCATGTGAAGAATTGGTAATGGAACGGAAAAAATGACAAATGATGGGCTTATAAAAGTTCCTTCACAAATCTTACTTGAAAACAGTGATGAGGATTGTGTACTTGATGACTTGATCAGCATAGTTTATCCTAATATAGATTCTCTCTCAAACAATAGAGGCAATGCATTAAATCGAGCCATTCTAACAACAAAAAGTCACATCGTAGATAAGGTGAATGAAATGTTGATAGAAAAATTCGTAGGCGATCAAATGGAATACCTCAGTTTTGATGAGACCCTCAATCCAAATGTTCAAGTCCTTTATCAGGATTTGCTGAACTCACTTTCTCTTAGTAGCTTGCCACCACACAGACTGGTTCTCAAGGTGAACTCACCAGTCATTTTGCTCCAGAGCTTGGATCCTACTGAAGGCCTATGTAATGGAACAAGATTAATATGCAAGGCCTTAAATAGAAATATAATACATGCACAAATAGCATGTTGGAGACTTTGCTGGAAAAGATGTTTTTATTCATAGGATTCCTGTGCAACCTCCAAGTGATGAGCAATACCCTGTGCCATACAAAAGAACTCAATTTCCAGTTCGATTGTGTTTTGCCATGACAGTTAACAAAGCTCAAGGGCAAACTCTTGATTTTGTTGGTATTTACTTGAAAGAACCGGTGTTTTCGTATGGTCAATTATATGTTGCACTTTCACGTGAAAGAACATCTTCTGCAGTCAAATTACTTGTCAAATAACCATTCTTTTCCACACATGATGTGCAACGCACAAAAAATATTGTTTACAAATTAGTTCTACAAGCTTCTCAGTCTTATAGCAAGTGTATATTTACTTTATATATATATATATGTGATTGTACCTAAGAAAGCTTTTTTGCATGTTATTTACTACATAAAAGCTCAATTATATGTTTTTCTCTAAGTTTCAGGTAAACATGCCAAGATGTTACCTTGCTGTGGTTGATGTTTGTGGCAAAATGAGACTGGGTGGACTGTGCTTATACAAGTAGTGGAAAGAAGTAATGTCTTGCTTAGCCAAGGAGTGCTGCCAATAAAATTCAGGCGTTTTGTCCTTACAGACTATCTGGTAATAGTTCCACTTTGTATCAATTCTTATATTTACAATTTATACTACCTTTTTTAACAAATTGCTAGCTAATGTGATTTTAACAAACCAGAAATACAGGGAACAAAAGTTTCAGCAATCATCTATGGAAAGGACATTCATTACTTTGCGAAGATGCTTGAACCTTTTATGAGATATTATATCTCTAATGCAGGAATCCGCCTACAAGAGTCAAAGTATAGGGTCAGTGATTATGAATTTGGGTGGATAATAAATAATACAACCCTTGTTGAAGAACATATTGAGCCAATGCCACCAACAATTCCTTACACCTTTGAGCTTACAAAGTTCAATGAATTGTCCAACTTTGCTAATATTAACACTTTGCAGAGTAAGCAATCTAGCAGCATTACAAATTCAAATTAATTTACTTACACTTCTTTATTTCTGATACTTCAACTATGTAAGCAAAATCTCTTTTGAACCCAAGATGTGGAGGCTACTGTTATCCATGCATTTCCAACAAGTGACCCAGATTCTGGAAGCTCAATGAGAAGGGATTTTGTCATTGTTAATGAAGAGTAATTTTCACAACCATCACTGCTTACTACTTATAATTGCATATTTAACATCCTATTGCCATACATGTGATCCTTGATTTGAAAAATCAAAAAGCCAATGCTACTTACACTTTGGAAGGAGTTTAAGCAAAATGAAGGTGCAATGCCTGCAACCAATATTCTCGATGTTAATGTCATCATTGCTATGAGGATAAAAGTCACCACATTTAACTCTAAGAAGAATATTTCCATACTATTACATAGCAACTCTTTCAGTATATGTCCTTATTCATAAACACACCACTAACTTTACAAATATAACCCAAACAGTTTTATCTCTAACAACAAGACTCTCCACCTCCTTGCTGTATCAATCCTCCAAGAGCCAAAACAAATCACCTCAGAGACTGGTAAGCATATTTCAAAAAAAAACAACCCTTTGTTTATTGCAATATCAAATTATATATACACTATTATATTGCTCATAAACCTAATTATATATTAATTGCACACTAGTACCTTAAAAATCTTCCACCAGGTACAATGCTAACAAAGAAGAAATGGAGCTTTTGGTCAAAGAGGAGGCATTCAAAGACTTAAGCAAATTGCTACCACCCCCAAAAGAAGAAGCTATTCTTACCATAAAAGATGCAGTAGATACTCTGAAAAGATGTAAGTATTCCAACTTCACAACCAAACAGTAACATTATACTTGTCACAAATACAACTTATTTTATCATATGCGTATCTAATGGAGTAAGAAAATCATGTGAAAACAGCATGGATAAAAGGGAAAACAGCATTGATTCCTGGACAACTGCAATATTGGTACACTGCATGTGTCAATTGCCAGAAAATAGTCCATGCTGACATTGTATAATGGACAATTACATGCCCATCAGGCAAAGAACAAACCGTTGTAGAAGCTAGGTACTTCTATTTAAAATTACTTATACCACAATTACTCAAGGCAAAATAATTAAGCATTCACTTTTGTATTACTTGCATTGGTTGCTTACTTATAAAAAAATGCCGCATGGGAATTACACTGACTGATGTAACTGGACAAATCAATGCTTTTATCTTTAGTCCTGATGCTAAAAAGCTTATTCTATATTCTGCTATCGAACTCAAGAAAGTTGATGCCCAAGTAAGTTCCTCCGACTCATTCTAATCTTATTATTCACAAAACACACACAAAAAGTTTCTTTCTTTTTTCATTCTTGTATTGTTTTTCATTCTTGGATTGTTTATTCAGGTGGAAATGGGATTTGGTTGGGGGGGCTACTTGTATTCTTTCTTGATTATGATCACTGTGCATTAATTCGTTGATTTGATTCACTTCGTTCTATATAATTCAAATTTGTAGTTGGTTTGCTTGCTAATTTGGATGATTTTGATCTTATTTGATTAAGGCAGTTTCAGATTGATTTCACCTTTAGGATTCTTTTGAGTTGTTTATAGATTGATTAAAAAGGTTTTTCCTCTTTAATTTTTAGGCAAGGAGGGCAAGGATCAACTGAGCGAATTTTGACATTATCATAGTCATATGACAGGGTTAAGGTCAGATGAATTATTTATTTATTTTTTTCATGAAGCCAAAGCCTTGATGACTAATGCTAGCATTTGAGCAGATGCATTGCTGCATGTTCTTAATAACATGGGGCGAAGCTTGTGATTGTGTGAAAAGTGAGGACTTGCTCCTTTCTTTCCGTTTCAAGAGAAATTCCAAAGTCTTTAATGCATTTTAGGGGTATTTTAATTAATGGAACAAGATGGGGGTTAAGTCTGTGCTATTTGGTACTTTGATTTGTTTAGTTAGTATTTGCATTTCTCGTGAAGTTAAGGTACAATGTGTGGCTGCAAGCAGTAAACTCCTTCATTGATGCAGAAAAGCTTCATGTTGCCAATGTTTGAGATATTCTTTCATTCTTTGCTTAGGTTTCACACCAGCTATATTGTAGCTTGCAGCTTTCTCTACAATGCATATTATCTATATCTCCCATCTATGTTTTCTTCTTTCTTCTTTTTTTTGCCTCATTTTCTTGTCCTATATCTGCTTCTAAGCTTGGTATTTTTTTTTTTATTTCTGTGAATCTTGAACTGAAGTGTTGACTTCTGTTTCTTCCTCATGTTGACGATCAGTATAGATCGGCTACTTATTGGGGGAAGAAACTGTCTTCAGTATAGCACAGATTGGGCTTGTTATGCATTACAGTCTTTGATATGTTTTAGCCATGTCATTTTGCTTTTGTTGGGAAGTGCAGGAAGAGCACTTTTTATGCAATGAATATACAACTTTATCCATGGATGACTTGAGACCATGTGCAAGATGGTTAAACTTTATTGAAGCTATAACATATAGAGTGGTGCTTTTAAAGAATCTCATAACATCTAAAAGAAATCCAGTCTTGAGGGCTGTTTTATCCTATCTTATCCTCTTTGTATAATATCTAGCTTCCAACAAAGAAAGTTTTCAACTAACAACTGGTAAAGTTTGCTACTTTGTGTGTTAATGAATACAGGTTCTTACCCTCTACTCAATGAATTGACAGATGTTGCCTTCACTGTATTTCAAATTTCTTGTTACATTAAATGTCATAAACATTTGTTATTGTCAAAATTGTGCTCATCATATTTGCTAAGGCCAAGCTAGAATTCATTTATGATTAGTTTCAATATTCATGACTATCTTCATTTGCATAATTAATATTAGTTTAATACCATAAACTCAGTCTCTCTTTCTTAATTTATTATTTATAACAGGAGTACACACTTACACTTGAATTAGTAGAATCTATTGCAAAGCATACCATAACTTGCTTTGTCCGTTAATATGAACAAGACAATCATGGCAACAAAGAATCGAGGTACAACATCGTCAAGGCATATACAACTGAAGAGCTGCTTCAAGCTCTTTCACATATGCATGTAGATGAAGAATCCACCCTTGTTGATAGCGAAAACGTCGTAGAAACAGATACAACTTTGACAACTGCTACAACTGAAAATGTTGGCCCAAGCATCTGACCACTGACTCCAACCAAGAAGCCTACTACTACTCAATATTCTTTAGAAGCAAGCCCAACAAAGAAGCAACATACCCAGAACAAATGAATGCCACTTGGCAACTTAATGACTCTACTTTGCTGAACTGCTCAACCAATAAATTGTCAACATATTATACCTCATAAAGCTTGAATCACCCGTGAAAAGCTTAATGAATCATAATATGTTATGTAAATATATGCTACTCTTTAAGAAGCAGTTAGTTTATTATATGAAACTTTATGGTTGGATGTTGAACTATTAAGTACTTATTATCCCAAGAATAATATAAATATTAAGTTATCATCATAATTAATTTCTTAATTTGTCTCCCCTTGCCGCCATAATAACTAAAAACACTATTTTACCTTAAATAATAAATAGAGTAAAATTAAGCCTTTTGGTGGGCACGCACAATCAGCCATTCCTAGTATTTAAATAATAATTTTCATAAAAGTAGAAAGATATTTAGCCTAACTATGTCTGAATGATATCATTCTTACAATCTAATTATATTCAGTTCATTTTTATCAACAAAAATAATAATTTTTTATATCACAAAAAGATAAAAATGTGGTAAGATCAAATTCTTCTTTTTACCTTCTTGCAACTTTTTATTTATTGATAATTAATTATTCAATATCAATAAACGTTATTTTTAAGTGATTTTATAATCATAATACATTATAAAAATAGTTTTAATAGTATGTCTTATTATTGGCATCACTATTGGTTGTTTTACTATTTATTTGTTGACTTAGAGATATAACTAATATACTGGAAGGAAAAAAGTAAAAATTAGTGTGCCGTTATTGTGGAAAATCAATATCTTCATTATATTTTCTTGCAACTTTATATTTATTGGTAATTAACTATTCAATACTTACTCAATAAACATTATTCGTGAGTGATTATGTAATCGCAACACATTAAAAAATAATTTTAATAGTATGTCTGTTTATTGGCGTCACCATTAATTGATTGTATTATTTTTTGTCTATTGATTCAGAGATATCACTACTAGACTGGAAGTAAGAAAAAAAATTAAAGTTAGTGTGCTTTAATAATAGTAGTTTACAGGAAAGGTAAATGATTATAATTAATTATTTTCTAACAGAGTTGCAAAATAAATAATATGTTATGGATTATTACAAAAGTATTAATTATTAACTGTACATGTTAAATATAAAACTATATTGGTTAGAATAAGTTAGGAAAATAAATATTTATTTATTTGAAGCAAATTAGGTAGACAACTTAAAAGGGTTATTCCTAATAAATTGAAAGAGGTGTAACCTAACTATCTATGAATAATATCATCTTTGAAATCTAATTAGATCATCGAAATACATTTATCAAAAAATTAATAAAGGATAATTACAAATTTACTCCGAACATAAACTATTTTTAAAGTTTCAAATTTACAACATCAAGTTACATATATTTGATATATTTTTTATGTTTATCTTCTCTGATTAACACTATCCCGTCCAAACAAATACATGTCATGAGAATTTATGTGGTGGGACAAATTATCACCAAAATCGTCAGCAATTACAAGTCAATAATGCATCCATTCAAGAAAATAGAACTACTAATTCACATCATACATCTTATAATTAGTGCCACCCAATATGTATTGTTTATATCTATGTTTCAAAATATTAATTCACTATTATTTTTATAAATTTAATCACAAGTAATTTTTTTCTATGACAATAACAACTTACAAATCTTTTGATTTTTATATAAGTTGTTCTACTCTAAAAGAGTGAAATTATGTTTTAAAATAAATACAATTTTGACTAAATGACAAGCAAACGTAAGGTTAGATTACATTATGATATGTGTAAAAGGTTTGTTGTACTTATTTTTGTACTTAATTTTATATAACTCTCATGACTTTTGAATTTTGCTTTCTTAATTTTATGTTTTACTAACCTAAATCCCTGTGTTATGCACGAGATAAAAGTATTATTGTTACTTTCTTTTGTTTATGATCATTGTTTTAATTATTAAAATATTTATACCATCAATATATATTATTTAATCTTTAAATTTCATATTACTTCTATTCTCGTGCATAACACGGGTTTCTTTGCTAGTTTGTATATATATATATATATATATATCAAATATATATATATATATATATAAATCCTTCAATGAGTAGCCATAAGATATGCCAAGTGTCATCCTTTTTATATTCTTCGTGTATAATATCTATCACAAATTCTTAATATTAAACCCATAACAAACTCATTAAGTAATAAGCATTTAGAAACTTGATTTATCTTAATCAATCACCAAGTAATCATCACTGATTAGAAAAATAAGTATAAAATCAATAAACTTCTTACAAGTATTTCTTAATTGTTCCATCTTTATATCTACTAAATTAAGTGTTATTCATTTTTTTAAAACATTAATTTTATATTCTTTGAGCACGGCAGATTCGGTTATTACAACAATTACATATCCCAGTGATTGTAATATCGTTACAATTGTACATGTATTAAAAGGACTTCTCACCAAAAGTTTCACGAATAGTTAATTTTTAAATTATTTTTTGGATAGAAATATATAAATTTACAGTGGATACTCAACAATTATGTTCCATAAATTTTTATTTTTTATTTTTCATTTTTAAGAATAGCAATATTGTTACATAGTTTTATTTTTCTATATTTAGTTTAAATACCAAAAGCTTTATACCATCATCATTTTCGGCTAACATTAGTTTGTTACAAAAAACGAATTGTATATTTTTCTTCTCGTGCACAAGACAAGTTATCAAATAATATATATACATACATACATATATATATATATATATATGTGTGTGTGTGTGGGTTAAATACAGTAAACCCCTTTAATGTTTGGGTTGTTTTATACTAAGCCCCCTAACGGGTTATTTTTTTCTCACATAACCCCTTTGACTAACGGTCAAAGGTAACTCCGCTGTTAATTTTTTTAAAAAGATAAATTTATCCCTAAAGTTCTATTGCAGTAACCCCCCCCCTCCCCTTACAGTTTAAGCGAGATTTCACTTTACCCCCTCATATAAGTTTTGTGGCATTTAATATATTTGAATGAAAATAAAATTCAATAATGTTGTCATTATTGTTAAAAATAGAAATATGCTCCAAATTAATTAATATTCCAATTCTCGAATTATTAATTCTTAAATATTTAAATTTAAAAATATGGTGAAATAATTATTTTTAAAATTTTTGATGAATTATTAATGGTATTTCATCTAAATTATTATAATTTGAGTTTTTATTTATATGATAAAGTTACTTCATATAATTTAGGTGTTAGTTAAATTGCATTAACAAAGGAAAAAAGTAAGAAGAAAATTATTTTAAATAAACATAAAGAAAAGCAAAATGAAAATAGACTGATATAACTTCAATAGATAAATATGAGTCTCACATATTAAAAAATTTATTTTTATATAAAAATAAAATATAATGAAAATACTATAAAATAATGGTAGTGTTAGGGAATTTTGGTATTTAAATTTTTTCACATTTATTTTTTAAGAACCACTGGTGTTGATGGGCATCACTATATTTTTAATTATTTTGACAATATTTTTATATTGATTAATGACTAAAGTAGGTTAATTGACACAAAGCTAGAATTAGAGACTAAAATGACAAATATAATAATCTTTAAGCGGTTAATTCTATATTTTCCTATAGTGTCTAGGCTAAAAAAAGACTTTTATCACTTTTTAGTAGTTAAATTGCTGATGTGTACTAACAAAATGGGTAAAGTGAGAAAAAAAATAATACACATTAGCAAGTTTAGTGCAAAATAGTCCAAACCTTAAGCGGGTTTACTGCACGTAAGTCTACATATACCTAGGTGTGTGTCTGTGTAAATATATATGTATATGTGTGTGTGTATATATATATATATGCGGTCATATGTAATTATATGTATACAAACATATATATATATATATATACACACGTATATGTATACGCACGTATGTATGTATACAAATGTACACATACAAATATATATATGCAAACACGTATACACACACATACATTTATATATATATCTGTGTGTGTGTGTCTTTGTATAAATTTAAACATAAATATATAAACACACACAGATATATATATATATATATATATATGTATGTATGTATGTATGTTTATATGTGAATATACATATATAGACACATACATATATACATACATATCTATATACACAAATACATACGCATACATATACATACATATATATATATATACAGCATATATGTATTTGTTATATATGTATACATATATATACACGTAAACGTAGGTATGTATCTATATGTATATATATATTTATACATATATATAAGTATATGTGTATATATGTATTCATCTATATATACATGTATATATATATATGTAGACATATGAATATATACGTACGTATATGTATATGTATGTATATATGTCTATATATATGTACGTATATATAATATACATATATACTCATATACATATATACACATATAAATAAATTTATGAATATACATACTTATTCACGTATATGTGTGTATTACGCATATAAAAATATATACGTATATATATATATGTGTGTGTGTGTGTGTGTATAAATGAAAATATGTATATACTTAAATATATACATACGTATGTACATATACACATATATACATACATACATATATATACATATATATATGTATATATATAAATAACACACGCAGATGAAAATATATACCTTTGTATACATATTTTTATATATGTATATGCACATATACATATACGTTTAAATGCATATAAATTTATATACATATATATATAAATATATGTATATGTATATGTATATATATATATATATATTTATCTATTTATGTATATGTGCATAAATGTTGATTTACATGTCTATATATATATATATGTGTGTGTAGTGTGTATGTTTATATTACACACATACATATGTATATATATGTAAATATATGTATTTATATGTCCATGTATATATAGACATATATATATATATATATTTATGTTTACTTATATACATATGTATATGTGTGCGTGGATATACACACAAATACACACACGTATACACATGCACACACATATATATACAGAGACACACATATATGTATGTATGTTCATATATATTGGCATACATATATGTACATTTGTGTGTGTGTATATACATATATTTATATAGATGTATGTATCTATAAAAATGTGTGTGTGTGTTTCTACATAAACATATATATATACACTCGTATGTATGTGTATGTATATACATACGACATACATATGTGTATATATATATATACTCATACATACATATATATATATAGATATATATATACATACAGATATATATATATATATACGTATGTATGTGTGTATGTATATATACATATATAAATATACATAACATACACATACCAGACATATATATATACACACACATATATATACGTACATGTGTGTGTGCATATGTGTGTCTATATATGTATATCTATGTATATCTATGTATATATATATGTACATGTGTGTGTGCATATGTGTATCTATATATATATATATATACACACAAATATATATGTGTATATATATATCCACTAACTTATGTATGTATGTATCTATACATATATATATATATATATATATATATATGTGTGTGTGTATGTGTGTGCCTATATATATATGTATATAGATGTATAGATGTTTACATATACAAGTACATACATACATATATACATGAATGTATATACACACATATATTACGTGCATATATACATATTTGTATATATATATATATATATATACACACATCTATATATATAAATATACTTATATATGTCTGTGTATATACATGCTTGTGTATATGTGTATAATTGTAACTATATGTGTGTGTGTGTGTATATATATAAATATACACATATAGCTATACAAATATATATATATATATATATTTGTATATATATGTGTATATTTATATATATATATACACACACAGAGATATATATGTATTTGTATATATACTTGTGTGTGTATATACATATATATGTGTGTGTATATCTATGTATATGTGTCTGTACATATTTGTATATATATGTGTATATATCTGTGTGTGGGTATATATATATATATATATATATATATGTATACGCACACAGATTTATATATATACTAGTTTTGAACCTGTTCATTAAATGGAAATAAATATAAAATTGATGCTTTTCGTTAATTAAAAAAAACTTTTCTATAATTTTATTCATATCTTGAAAAAGAAGTACAACTTTATTTGTATATGATCGTTGAATTGGAAATTATAAAATTCGTTGTTTGTTGCAAGAATCACAAAAATGTTAGTCATATAAATTAACCAACAGAAACAAAAGTTTAAATATTCCAATCATAAATAAATTAAAAAAAACCTATTAGATAATATCTGGAAAAAATAATCTATTTTTTTGGAACTTCTTTTATATCCTGGCCCTTTTTTTCCGACTCCACATCCAATCCTTTAATGGATATCAATACGAACTTGTTCTATATTTTCACTGGATATAAATAAATAGATCTGTTCTCATTATACACATCTAGAAAATTGTATAAGATACAATTGAAATAATATTAGTTTGTATTATCAATTTAATCTTAAACTGAATTTACCTTGTAAAGCAAATTTTCTTATGAGGATTTGTTTTGTCTAGTGTCTGTTTCGAACTTGATAAGACTAAGTTGTGGTCGAAGATGAATTTAATTGACTGTTATTAAAGTCAGATGTCGGCATCAATGGAGTTTGTATAGTTTCAGAAGATAACGTTCCTATCTCCCTTAGGTTGTTCATCGAATTAATCTAATTTCAAATAACAAAAAGTAGATTTAAAAAATAAAAAAGTATTTAGTATTAAACACATGAGAGTAATTATACGATACCTGAGATAGCATAAAACATGAATTTCTAGAGGTAAATCACTGTAAAATCATCTTGTAACTGTGAACCTATTGCTACCTTGTTCTAGATTGTAACTATTCAACTTGATTTGAAAGACAAACGGTTTCCACTTGATTGTATTAACAACTGATGAGACAATTTCACAATGAAATCCTTCCTGAAAATGTACGTCATAATAATGTTTAATATAAATAATCTAAACAAATATGTATAATTTCATACAATACATATTATTTTGAAAACTAAATACATGATACACATGTATATTTTTGCCATATTACATTCTAGATGTGAACAAATGACAACTCATACTGAATTATTCTTTCAACCCCTCAATCGAAAATAAAAAAACCAAGCACTATTCGTTGCATCACTTGCTAACACCTTAATCATGTACCTATATGATATATTTTTGTAAAATGACTCCATGCAATGCAAAAGATATTTTTGTATATGCATATCATATATAAAGTAAAATTACAAAAAAGTTGAATATCATCTATGACATACCTCAACTTAGGATATTGCACAATCTGGTTGTAGTTGTTGCATACGAATTTTGATCTTTCCAATATTACCTTTTTTTGACATTTGGGACATGCTTTATAGTGTAGCTGACTATCGAAATCGACTATCAAAATCGTGACTTTGCAAGAATACACCAGTTCCTAAAGAAATATTATCTTATCAAATTAACATTAAATTTTCAAAATTCTTAATTTTTATATCCATTATTGAACAGTCGTAAATTATAAATCAAATTTTACCTCAGTTTAAACTGCAGACATAATCTGATAAATTTCTATCAACAATCTACGATTTTTGAACATTAATTGCTGAATGTCTTCATGTGTTTTGGGTGGATGGAACATCTCAACACGTTGGGGAGTATTGCTGTCAGTAATAAGAACAAGCATATACACAAAAAACATAACTCGAGAAGAAAATGGCAATAGTGAACCTGTCACAGTAATAATCAAGTAATAATACATTCCTAATAACTCACTCAAACAGTATTAGCACCATGACCTCAAAAGCATAAATCTTGATTGTTGACAATATGTTAGCTATCTTTATGTTTCTTGAAATCTATCAACTGAATACCCATATGAAGTCACGACATTAAGAAACAAAATACAGATAGCACCTATTGGTTGTACCATACAGAAAATTCCAAAAAGTGCTACTTATTCCTGTGACATTTGAACTTCATATTTAGATAGGATAAATGCTATAATGTTAAAGTACTTTTGGTGAAGTTTTGAAACTGATGAAATAATCCAACATCTCTAAATAGTGATTTTAACACCATCTTGATTTTACTACTTTACCAACATACTAACCAATCAAACCTCCTAATTAGCTAAGTTCTGCGATATTGCCATTCTTTCTAAATCTAATTTGAAAGAAATTACATTAGTTAATTATCTATTTTGCCTATCATATCTTTCTTCTTATTTTTACAAGATGTTGAATTAACCCAATTAAGTTTTATAACTAACTTCTAATTACTTTAAAGGATAATCCCAGCATTACAACAGCTAGTGGATTCTTATTATTGATTAAGCAATTATTCCATTTGATTTATAGTAGAATAGATTTCTTATAAAATTAATTATGATAGCTTTCCTCAAGCAATTAGGTACCTAAAGAATTCAACCTAGAATGGAAATCTAATAATCATAAGAAAAAATATAAGACTGTTGTAGCAGCAAGTTCAGCGAAATGGATCTATTTGACAACGTATTGCCCAAACTTTGCTTTATCCCATTTGATCAATTCACCATCCTGTTTCAATTTTTTAATAAAAGAGAGCCAAAGGAAAAGTGCATCTTTGAAAACTAAGAGCTGAAAAAATAAAAGCAAATGATTTTATTTGTTTACATTGCGTATGTAAGCCATATGGTATCCTTAAATATTTCATCATTTTTTGATATCTAACTGAATCAAAATAATCTAAATCCGTGTGACCGAATAGGTAATGTAAGCCCAGCTATAAGTTTTAACAACTGAACAATCAACCCAATTTCAACATAAAAATAATACCCAGTTGTTAAGATTCTATAAATTGATTATAGGACTTGTTTCTTACTCTTCCATAGTTAGAAACAACAAAGAACAGGAACTTTCTTATACGTAAAAAAAGTATATATCTTTCTTCATATTTCAACTTCCATGTAAATTTTTCTGGAAACAAATTGTAGGACAGAAAATTAAGAGGAATGGAAAAGCTAAAGAATATCAAGAAGACAATTTTAAAAATAAAAATAAGAAGGAATGACAAAGAAAAATGAGGGTTTACAATGGACTATGCAAGGAGTAAACAAATATGTACCAAACTCAAAGCAGAAATAGTATTTCTTTATCAATAATAAGAACAGAATTAACTTTTTATAGATTCCATGAGATCCGTGAGAAAATATTAAAATTAATATCATATATCGGTATAGAGATTTAGACATAACAAGTTTGATAGTCTGCCACTTCGGGAATACCTAAATTCATATATACACGCATGGCTGTAGTTGATGACAAATAGAATTGAACCTTAATAACAAATTACAAAGAAAGTAAAATATCATAAGAAAATTGCTATAATAAAATACTTATGAATAAAAGCTTAACTCTGAAATGAAAATTACCTCTAAATTCCTTAACAATCAATGCAGAGATCACCAACACAGATGACTGTGTGGATTCCGTAATAGTATCATCACTAATTTGACTTGCTACTAATCCCCACAAGGTAACTTTCATATGCTCACCACTTAAACAAAGAATTATAAATGTGTAATTTAGACACGAGTAATACCAAAATTTGCAATTGATTCAATCTAAAGAACCAGACCATATAAAGTATAATTAATACCTCTTATTGGTAATTTCAATATCACGTTCTTTTACAGATCCACGAACTCGAGAAACTTCTTGAACTAGCCCCATTTTAGAAAGTACACCAACCATATCTAAATCATAAAAAATTGAAATTATAGATCATAATTTATTAGTTTCCACATAAAATATTTACCAAATTAAAATAAATATGAGACATCAATCACTAATAAAAACTTATACAATTATTATTTATACCTAATAGATAGGTAAAGACCTGACAACGTGAATGGATGTCATTGAACTCCAGGAATTCAAAATTGTGAGCATTGATTGAATTAATGTCACCATCAACCTTTGAAACCAATGTAGTGAAAGTGAAGTAAATGTTGAAATCATTGTGCACAACATTCCATGATGGTTTTTTTGGTGTCACTCTAAATTGCTGCAGAACATATACATTTCCCTCGAGCAAAAGAGGGCGAAACCTTTGCACTAAATTTTTTGGGACAATTGCTGCCAAGTGATCATTCTACAATAACACGCAAAATAATTATATTTAACTAAAGGGATAGAAAAACATAAAGAAGAATAATAAGTAATTGAATATAATATTCATGATGCTTACATTTTCATCAAGTAGAACCATTTCTAGAGCAATTATATCACCAGTGTTGATGTTAATGGCATCCCACATGCACATTACTCTAATCTTTATCAAGTTCTTGTAATCATGCCCCACAGACAGTAGGTTAAGAAACTTGTAGTTTGAGGTCATGATTTTCAATAGATACCTGATAATCAAAAATTTAATTAGATGAATAAAGTAATTAATATAGAACATGTTAAACAAAATGTAAATGCAAGTCAACAATTTACATATAAATTTTTTTAAGAAAAAAACATAAGTAATTCAACATAATTGAGGTTGTGATATTTAAAAATTACCAGTGTGCAATTATTATAAATTTATCGATATACTATATTTCTCATTCGACGATTTTCTAGATTTCGATCATCCTTTATAGGGAATTTTAGTCCCTGACATGCAGTTACTCGAGAAGCAACAACATATAATTGGCCATGGATGAACACTGATTTAGGCAAGTAAATCCCAACACTATTAAAAGTTTGGCCTTGACTCTTGTTTATGGTCATTGCAAAACAAACTTTAACAGGAAACTAACGCCAAATCATCGAAAAAGGCCATTTAGAATCAGTTGGAGTACATCATATCAATTCTGTGAATGAAGAACTGTGTTCCTATGTTTGTACCCGTTATTGCTTCAGCTTCTATAATGTTCTCTCCCAAATTGGTAATTATTAATCGAGTACCATTGCACAGTCCTCGACTTTGATTCAAATTATGCAATAGTATGATTGGGATACCCACCTTTAACTAAATAGTATGATTTGTAATATCAAAAAATTTTACTGTATTCAAGAACTCGACGGAATATAAGGAAACTTGATCTATTGAACCCCAGTTATAATAATCATGTTTTGATGATGACCAAATCGCACTAATGGTTTGAAAACAAGTGTGCAGAAAAACAGGTAGGTTCGGACGCAAATGATCGTCCGAACAAAACAACCAGCAGATTCCACGGACGCAAATGACAGTCCGAAAGATAGAGTTTCGGACGATGATAATCGTCAGATACAAAGAATTTGAAGTAGTCTCGGATGAAGAACAACGTCCGATCATATTTCCAGAAGATTTTGCTTCTATCGGACGCATCCTAAGATAACGGACGTCCGAACGAATACCTCAGAGAACGGACGCAGCGTCGGACGCATGGTTTAGCAGTGGCCGTCCAAACGATCTAACGGCTAGTTCGTTCGAACGCACACCTACTGCATCGGCCGTCCGAAAGGTCCAATGGCTAGTTTCCCAGTAAACAGAAAATAGCCGTTGGAAAGTTGTTGGAAGCAGATTTTGGGCAACTATAAATACCCCTAAGCCTGAAATAAATAAAAGAGACTTCTACATTGATTACAAATAATACTTGAGCTATTTGGGAGAAATAGTGGGTACAAGTGTTGCAATAGTGTAGGTAGTTTTGTGAAAAGAGCTTAGAAGTGTAAGAGTTCTTCAAGTGTAAGAGTGGAGAGATAACAATTGTAACAAAGGGAGGTTGTGAGTGTAAAACTCTTGGCTTAACTAAAGGAAATTAGTGTGAGCAAGAGTGATCCTCATTTGTGTACAAGAGGTTATTGTCTCACCTACTTTGAAGAGACTTTTAGTTGCTAATGTAACTTCAAGTTGTGAACTTGGTAGTTGCCTTGTAAGAAGCTCTTTGCAGTTGTAAGCTCCAAGCTTGAAAAGCTTGGGAGTTTGGTTTGATTCTCTTAATCTCAATATTCTTATTTGTTCTTGAAGCTTAAATAGTTGAATATCTATTGTATTCATTTGTGCTTAAGTTTTTATTTGGTGCATAAAGTTTGAATTTCTATTAAGCACATAAAAAGGTTTCTTTTAGATATAACCTAATTCCCCTCCCCCCTCTTAGGTTGCTCTTTGGGGCCAACATGATCATAACCACAACCCAAACCAAGACAAATTCTATCTGCGCTTAAGAAAACCCTAGAGTTATTGGGAATGGATGAAAGAATGCTGCAGTTTACTTCGTCAACAACATCATTAGTTGGGGAAAGGATAGCTCCGTTGCAAAGATAAGAAGGATCATTGTAGTAAGACAACAGGTTTGGATATGTATTGTTAATAATTTGATTCACACAATCTGCACTCGTAGGAAGCAGAACAAATCATCTGGTATATCAATCCAAGTAGACTCTTCTTCATCATCTAAGGAATAAGTAGGTAGCTTTTCCTTACCTAAGTCTAAGATCCACTTACTAAAGTCAATTAAATTCTAGACCGAGTATGGAGAAATACTATTATCTCTCAAATGCATATTCACAGATAATATAAAGAGACGACAATGACTCCAAACCAAAGTAGATCGATTAATTGATGAAGTAACAGTTTCAGATCTGTCCCCTTTGGGTACAACAGGAATGATCTGTCTAAAATCACCACCGAGTAATACACTTTTGCCACTGAATACTTTGTGCTGGAATTCAGGGTCTTTAAAACGCATGATGTCCCTAAATGTCCTATCCACTACTTCAAAAATGTTTCTGTGCAACATTACTACTTCATCCCAAATAATCAACGATGAACTACAAATTAATTCAGCCAATGTGATCCTTGACTAATTGTGCAAGTAGAGTCACCATCTACAATTATAGGTATTTTAAATTTAGCAAATGAGCAATTCTTCCTCTAGGTAGCAAAAGGGATGCTATACACGAAGCTACCACAGCCAACACGACACTTCCTTGTGAGTGCATTGAGCAATTATAGTTCTCCATAAGTACGTTTTGCCTATTCCTCCACTGCCATAAACAAAAAATAGACCACTAGTAGATGTATGACAGCATTGTACACTTCTAATTGTTGATCATTCAATCCAACATGGAGTTGAAAGTGTTCATGTGAAAGTATCTCCCTATTATAACTTAACTCTTCTGCTGTCAGTCTATTATGGACCTTATTAAGATGCAACGTATCAGGAAATGGAAGTGTGGGAAAATCTTTCAAAGATCTATTGCTTCGATTGAGGATTCTCTCAACTTCATACAATGCATAGTTCATAACCTAAGAAGGACTAAAAGTAATACTGTTACTTCCTAAAAGACGTCGTTGATGATGAGATATATCATCAGAAAGTAACTCCTAGTTCTTTTCCCACAAATCCAACGGATTTTCCATACTCACAAAATAGTAATATCGTCACTAATAACTCACGCAATTTTTGACCAGTTTGCCAATTTGCTGCTTCCCTGATAGCATTATGCCATTCTTCGTCTCTACCCAACAATCCTAATGCCTGACATGCCTGTTTAAAAGTATGGTACGTTATTCCATTAACTGTCCTGATCTCTTCATATGATCTGGGGCCTTTGACTATATTTAACAATATACGCAGATAGAATCTTTCTCCAGTTGAAGGATGGGCATAAAAAATTCTTCTTATGGAACTCCTAGACTTTCATTTTGTCCATTTTCTCAAATTGGGTTTCCAAGTCCATTGTGTAGGGAAATCTACGTAAGTCAACTCTCGAGCAGAATCATCTATTGAATGTCTTCATCCACTCAAGGAATATTTTAGTCTTTGCCGTTCTCTATTCAATACATCATCCAAAGGCTCATTGTCATTAAAAATTATAGGTTTCTCATCCGGAAGGTGAAAGTTCAACTATTGAACTCCAATATCGCTTCTGTATTAGACATCAAAATAGAATATTCTCCAGCAAGCCTCTGAAGCAGATATATATCTGCAATCTAAGTACTTCTTTATCTTATCCACTTGACGAATAACTTGAGTACCGATTTGTCTATTAACCGATTCATTTTCCTCAATAACAAAAGTAGCCCTATCCTTTCCTTCGTTTATATACTTGAATAAGCTTTTTATAGACCTTCCCTGATTACACCATTCAACACAAACATGCCCCCAATACTTGATGACCAAAGCAACATTATGCGGAATGATCCATTTGTTATCAATATGCATACCACTTCTAACCGCAACCCTTCCATTATCCCTTCTTCTATACACCGGGAAACCATCTACACTTATTGTTGTGTCAGTTTGAAAACTTTTGGGATAGTGTTTGGAACACTTGCCATTTTCCATGCATGGTGAGTTTCTATTAGCTGGTCCACATGGACCGTGAGTCATAAAATTCAGAATTGCTTCATATGCCACTGGATCAACATATTCTTCTTATCTACTAATTTGGCTGAAATAACATTGTCAATATCAACTGCAGATGTATACTTGTCATTTTGATGTAAGAATAACAAAATGTGTGCATGGGGAAGACCCTTCTTTTGATACTCGACTGTGTAGATAGCTGTATAAAGATTAAACATGTATACATAAACAGTTAGTTTTAACAGGTAATATAAGTTCAAAAGCTTTACGTATAAAATATATTAACATGAATTAAATACTTGCCATCACTCTACCAAAATGTTGTCCACTTGTTAGATCCTTCATCATCTGATCCAACTTTATCTTAAAAACTCACGCAACAATATCAGGTCGATCTTCAACTTTTTGACCAGGAATAAATCTCAAACCCTTTTCAACTTCTGACCACTTTGGATTAAAAATGAAAGAGATGAAGAGATCTAGGGGACCCATGAACCTGCATATAGCCATCGTATCCTGGTACTTTTGTACCATATATCTCAAACCACCAGTAAAAATTAAAGGCAGGACAAACCGCACTCCCTTCCTGCTGACGCAAGTGTTGTATCTCCTTGCATAACAGTATCTCACTAACCCTTATATAAGTCAGCTCTAATTTTTTCTTGATTAGCATGCACGCAATTCAAATTATTCTCTTCAATTGCGGAAAAAGCATCAACAATATACTGTTGAAATACATTACCGACACTTACCAATGTCTGTGCTTAATTCAGCCTATTTTGCATTCTGTAGGCATAATACTCCCTCATGCTAACAAACTCCCTCTTATGTGAAACCTTCTTTTGATTTTGACATACATTTCTAGGAATATCCACTCTAAAACCATCTTCACCATACTAGAATATAATGGGATATTTCATGGCCGTAAAACTTGGATGTAGTTCAGTTATTCTTTCCAACCCCATAGTTTTCTCTTCAACAATAACATCTCAATTTTCCCCCGGTTGTTCTCCATCACCAATAATAAGTGTGTCCACCTCCAAAGCCATTGGAAAATTATATTGCCTCCCATCTCAAGATCGAGTTCCGTGAATTAACATTAAATGGAAAGGAACATAATTTGATTTGTGGAATCTGTCTCTTACCATTCTGAATACTTTTGCAAGAGTATTGTGCTTGTCCAACATTTCTTTCAGCCCATTTATAATTTCAAGATCCGGTTCCATGTTTCCCTTTTTCGAGTTGAATGGACGCATTCTATTTCTAAGCTCATTCTGCATGCCATAAATATAAAACTGTGCAAAAGTTACAGGTCGACCATCAATAGGGATAAGAGAACCAATTTTGTGATGGTTTTGCCCATTAATTCGGAAAACATACAAGCCTCGTCCATCATTTACACTATTATCAATGGAACCATCCATTGATGAGAATGCAAATGTTAAATTGAATGTTCTATATTTTTCCCTAAAATATTTGGATCGACGCCTTCCATTATAGTCCATCAATTTTTTCAAAAATTCTGGTGGCTCCTTAAGAAGAGGCAATTGAACTTGTCTTTCTCGACAACATATTGAAAATTTTGGAAATTTAACAGTCTATCGATATTTTATGGTGCGTTCTTAGTACCACACAATTGCTCCACAATATTGACACGTATGTGAAGGTTCCCCAAAATCCCAAGGTTCAAAAAATTTACCTTTGAAAAGATGTATCAACAAATATTAGACTTGTTATGGTGACTGAGTGGATTAAATAAATATAAATTATATTTTCACAACAATGACTTACGTCGTTGAATATATTTTGGTCGATCGTTAACATCATCGCCGAGTAAAGTATGCATTTCAATGTCTATTTATTTTTAACATAGATTATACGAATATGTTAAATAAATATGTGAATATATTGATATATTAGGAAAATTCAAATAATAATTATATTTAATGAGAATATATACCTGATGAAATGTCTGAATTGTTATCCTCTTCCATATTTGATGTACTGGGCACCGACTGAAAATGTTGCGTACGTGAAATGCTCATATTCCTTGGTCTAATTTCTAAATTCCAATCAAAATTGACATTGGAATCCATTTTTCATGTTGAATTTGTGCCTTAGTCAGAGATTGTTGCCCACTAATTGAAAAATAAGGATGTTGAACTGAATTGGTCAAAATTTGCATTTGACCATTTTGAGATCCCAGATCACGAAAAGGTAATTCATTAGTCCTTGGGATAGGAAATGAATTTCGTATATGATAGTTGAGGTTTCCATTTGACCATCTTGGGAGATAATAGTGCGAGAAATCACATGACGATAGACTTGCGGTTGTGCACGTTCCATTTGGCTGTTAGTTTGGGCTGAATTGTTATATGTTTCACCCAGCGTGTTATGCACATTTTCACTTTGTGAGGCTGTTGTGTGTAAACTCCTAAGATGTCTACCATGGTCGACTTGTCATCGAGTGTGTTTTGATCGGGACAAATTGTTAAGTCCCAAAGAAAGGGAGTTATGCTTATATCTACGCTCCCGCATTATTGCCCATTGTAAGCTCCTACGGTATCTAGCAAGTTCTATCATATCCATTGCAAACAATATAAAAGAATTCTTAATTTTTTCTTCATTAATAGTATATATAATTTTATCTATTTAATATTACTATTTCCAAATAAATTAAAGACCAAGAAGCAAAAATAATCACATGTAGTAAAATATACTGTACAAATGCAAAAGTATTATTTAAATATTTCACAACCTTAAGCATACCATTTATTAAATTCTTTTGTCTCCTTATTTGTACTCCAATTATTTCATAGGGATTGGAACTATATACTATTTTCAAGAGCATTTTATTTTGGATGCTTATAGGAAAAAAATTATGAATAAGTTGTTATTTAGTTTATTGATGGAGTGGCGAGTCATGTTAATCTTTAGATTTTAATGAAGCAACAATTTTTTTATCTTAAGTAAAAAGTTAGAAGCATCAAGCAAGTAATCTAAAGTGTATGATGTAATTAATTTATTGTATGTAGAGAAAGCGAATACATGTTTGTTTTACTTTATTTAGTTTTAATATTTCATGAAATATTATATATTTAACTGATCTTCTCATACATAAATCTAAGCTCATGGAGGTGCACGACAATGTTAATATAAATTTTTTAGCATTTTATTTCTGTTATTATAAAGTGATTTATATATATTTTTTTTTTTTTGGTTTAATTTTGCACCATGAAAAATAAGGTGATTTTCAAGTTGAGTTTTTTATAATAAAGGAATTTTTTTAGTAAGTTCATGTCACCAAGAACTATAATTGCTAAAACAAATTTCAACCACCGAGTCCAACTATCATATACACTACATGTATTTGGTCAATAGAGTTTTTTTTTTTTTTTTTTTTGGGGGAATAAAGTTTTTCAATAAGTTATATCCAATGTACAATATATGCACAATATCAAATGTTCATGCATTTGTCAAAAACCATGCCACCATTTGTAATTAATAGTGATTCAGTATGATAATTCATTAAAAACATTTAAACAAAAAAAATAATTGTTAGATTGAAAATAACCAATCAAAATAACATACTGAGTTAAAGCAAAGCACACCTTCATAG
Source organism: Cinchona pubescens (assembly GCA_025175665.1). Classification (NCBI taxonomy): domain Eukaryota; kingdom Viridiplantae; phylum Streptophyta; class Magnoliopsida; order Gentianales; family Rubiaceae; genus Cinchona; species Cinchona pubescens. The sequence goes on from JANKKI010000312.1 coordinate 1,195,689, forward strand.
TCAACGAAAAGTTAATATAAATATAATGTCGTGGCTAGTGATCACTAAGTTTATGTCGTAATCTTTTGCAATACATAGCATGGCCAAGGCAAATTTCACGCTTCTCCAAATTATTAAATCATGTTTAAGTTTTGACACACCTTAAAGACACCTTTAGGGGTAGCATATGAAGTAAACTTTCAAAAATTAGTCATTTTGACATTTCTAGTATTGAAAAAAATAGTGAAAATTAAAAATACCTTTATTGACCTTTTGTACTTCAATTAATGTATAGGGATTGGAACTATATATTATTTTTAAGAGCATTTTATTTGAGATGATTATAGGACAAAATTAGGAATAAGTTGTTATTTAGTTTATGAATGGAATGGCGAGTCATGTCAATGTTTGAATTTAGTGAAGCAACAATTTTTTATCTTAGGTAGAAAGTTGGAAGCATTAAGCAAGTATAGTAAAGTGTATATTGTAATTAATTTTTTGTATGTATAGGGAGCAAATATGATAAAGTTCATAATTGTACTATATTTTATGTGTCAATTACCACGGTTTTTATGTGTTGTAAGCAAGATTTGAGTTATTGTTGAGCTTAATTTGGTTATTCCCCGTTTTTGTAGGGTTACAGTGAAAAAGAGTTGAAAAAGATGCAAAACGATGAAAGGAAATGCTAAGAACGGAACATGCACGAATACAAAGTCATTCTATACACTATTTTCTTGTTGGCTAGGGTTTTTAGTATAGAAATTCCTCTTTATTCTTTCGTGGCACTTTGTGACTAAACTCTTTTCTTGGTAGAGGGATTTGAAGTCATGGTCAATTCTACAAAGTTGTGAGACTTCTTGTGCTTGAATTATTCACTTTTATCTCAAGTATTGATTATTTTTCTGCAATTAAATTTATGGTTGTCCTTTTTAGCTTATTATTGCTGCAGAATACTAAGTTATTAGAATTAATCTACTGCTAGATCATTTTATCCACGTGTGCTTAATTCAATCTATGAAGCAACTGAATTCGGTGTCTTGATAATTACTGGATTTGAGTTATTGAATTTAGGGAAATTAATCATCTAATTGGCATAACCACGTGTGTTTATGCTTAAATTAGTCTAATTGTTCTTGTTGATCTTAAAGCTTCTATTAATTGATCTTTGGAGCGTGTCTGGGTTAATTTAATAGTTAGGGTTAATGGGATCGCGTGTTGAAAATTAACCAACTTTAGAAAGAAATAATAATCAACTTTCAATTGATATTCGTTCGAGTTAATTCTTCAATTAGTGCTTGATATGGAATTGAATTATTTTATGTATCAATGATCGACTAGTGAAATTGCCATGGTGGATATGACCGAAACCAAGATGCTTTTAATCGAATTCTCCCTAGTTATTTTTCTGTTTTAATTTTAGTTAAAAAGCATTCAAAACCCCCCTTGTTCCATTAGCACGAAGATAAACCCTCGTTCTCTGTGGGGCGAACTCAACTCACCACTACTACATTATAGTTGTTAATTTTGGGTGTTTACAACGGCAGGACGTAAATTGCAGCTCGACAGCATATTATTTGCACACCAAAATTTTGGCGCCGTCGCCGGGGAACGGTTTGAATTATGTTTGTGCTATTTATTTTAGTTTTTCTTTTTCTTTCTTTTTATTATTATTCTACCACTAATTGTGTATGCCTGTGACCCGATCTACTGGACAAGTTGAATTCTAATTTGATCCGAAAATACAGAGACCTTTACACAGATTGGGAAAAGAGATACGAGAACGACAATTAGGTGAGGAAAGTTTGTTTAATTATATCTTTGCAGGTGAACAGGAACAGGAAGAACAACAGGAATGGCCTAACATGGCACAACGAACTTTGAGAGAATTAGCCGCGCCCACTTTGAACCAACAACCCTTATGCATTACTTATCCAAATTTAGATGCCAATGTTACATTTGAATTGAAATCTGGACTAATCCATTTATTACCTTCTTTTCATGGATTACCAGGTGAAGATCCAAATAAGCACCTTAAGGAGTTCCATGTGGTTTGCACCAGTATGAGAACACCCACCGGGGTGACAGAGGAGCACATCAAGTTAAAAGTATTTCCGTTCTCACTCAAGGATGAGGCGAAGGATTGGCTATTCGATTTGCCTTCGGGTAGTATAACAACTTGGGAGCAAATGAATAGGCTATTCTTGGCTAAGTACTTTCCAGCTTCTCGAACTGCAACTATTCGCAAGGAAATTTGTGGAATAAGGCAGTTCAAAAAAGAATCTTTGTACGAGTATTGGAAACGCTTCAAGAAATTGTGTGCGCTGTCCGCACCATCAGATATGTGACTCCTTACTAATCCAATATTTTTATGAAGGGTTGTTGCCTAATGAAAGGAACATGGTCGACGCTGCAAGTGGATGGGCGTTAGACAATTTGACCATTGACGCTGCGCGTGAGCTTATATCGAATATGGCCGCTCGCTCTCAAAAGTTTGGGACACGACGCGATCAACCTATCAAGTGTGTAAATGAGGTAAATGTTTCTTCATTAGAACAACAAATGGTTAGTTTATTCCTCTTGATAACTTCTTGTTTTCAACAATTGGCTTCAGGTATCACACCGACTGCACAATCAAGTGGCATTTGCTCAAATGAGGGACACTTAACAGATATGCGTCCCACTTTACAAGATGAAGGCCAAGAGCAAGTAAATGCAGTCGGAGGATTCCCAGGGCATCCACGACAAAGTTATGATCCCTACTCAAACACTTACAATCCTGGATGGAGGAATCATCCTAACTTAAGATATGGGAACCAAGCCCAAAATCAACCTCAACAAAATCGCCAGAACTTCCAACCTTATAGGCCACCCTTTGCTCAAAGACAACAATCAAATCTGAATAATCAATCGGGTAAGTCTTTAGAGAAAAAATTAGATATTTTAACTGAAAATACTATTCAATTTCAGTAGGACACCAAAGCCAATTTTTAGCAGTTGCAGCAGCAAATGGGACAAATGGCTACTACGATTAATAGGTTGGAAGCACAAAGCTCCGGGAAGTTGCCGTCTCAAACTATCATCAACCCTAAGGTTCATAAAATGTGAGCGCAATTACACTGAGGAGTGGTAAAGAGGTTGATGTGCAGCGAAAAATAGTTCCTGAATATATAGAGGCTGAGAAGAAGAAGACACAGTCGAAAAAGAGGTTGAACCATGTGAGAAAAAAAGCAGCGGCAGTGAAGATAAAAGTGTTCCTGTATGGACCGAAGATAAGCCCAAACCCCCATTTCCCAAGGCATTGAAAGAGTTTTCAAATGAGGATCCCGACAAAGAGCTGTATGAGACTTTTCGTAAGTACGAGGTAAATATTCCCTTATTAGATGCTATTAAACAAATACCTCGCTATGCTAAGTTTTTGAAGAAGTTGTGTTCCCATAAAAGAAAGCAAAAAGAGAAGAAAGTTAGAAAGGTAGAGGTAGGAAGAAATGTATCGTCCATAATTCAAAAATTCCTACCCGAAAAGCGTAAGGACCCAGGTATGTTCTCTGTTCCTTGCAAGATAGGCAATACATACTTGGAAAAGGACATACTGGATTTAGGTGCATCTATTAATGTAATGCCATATTCTGTGTATGATGCATTGAAAATCAGACCATTGAATAGAACTGGTATAGTAATTCAGTTGGCTGATAGATCTTTAGCCTATCCTAAGGGAATCGTAGAAAATATTTTAGTTCAAGTGGGAAGTCTAGTTTTTCCTGCTGATTTTTATGTGTTAGAAATAGAACAAGGTGATTCCAATGCTCCTATTTTGTTAGGAAGACCATTTCTAGCTACTTTCCAAACTAAGATAGATGTTCTTAAAGGCAATCTTAGTATGGAATTTGGAGATAAAATTGTTAATTTTAGCATTTATGATGATGTTGAACCAACTGACCATACTAAACTTGTTTCTGTAATCGATGTATGTAAGCCTCTAATACAGGAAATGCATGAACATACAGATAATCAGGAGGTGGACACTAACCGTGAGGAACATCTCAAGGAAAAGAACAAAGACTTGCTGCAACAAACAAGTAATGAAAGTCCTAACACTTTTCCACTTTCTAAACGAAAAAATTAAAGTTATCTATTGTGCATGGAGCAATTCCGGATTACAATCACCTTCCTGGTCACCTTAAATACATATATTTGAAGGATAAGAAGAGGGTGATAATCTCAAGTCAACTTAGCAAGTTGCAAGAAGAGCAACTTGTTCGAGTCCTACAAGAGCAAATGAGATTGAATTTATTATTTTTGAAAATTGTGAAGCAGAAGATTCTTAGACTCCTCC